>CM076686.1:108673993-109321493 GCA_038501925.1 Xenopus petersii
CCCTTTTTCTCTAATAATGACCATTTGTTATGGTGTCTACGTTGCAGGACATTGACTGGGATGACATGATTGAGAGGAAGGTGATGGCTCCGTTTATTCCAAGCCTGGACGGACCGGAGGATGTGAGATATTTTGAAAAGGAGTATACCAACCTGCCGGCGAATCTGACGCGGCCCAAAGGACCCCCTCTTGAAATGGCCAGCGAGATAAATGAAGCCTTTCAAGACTTTGACTATTCAGCTTTTTAAGTCCTACTGGGATGATGGGTAAGAAAAGATCTGAGTAGAAAGACAAGTAGCACAAATCAGAAGAAGATATGTCTAGCATTAGGATTCCTTGCATTATGGTTGCAGGGGCACTGATAAGAGCAATGCTGGTTATGAGAAAAAGGTACACTGGGTATATGCAGGGAGAAGTGGATTCTATGGGAATATTGATCCCTGAGATGACTAATTCTGTATTAGGATTCCTTGTGGTATGGGGTGCAGGGGCACGGAGTAGAACAGTGCTACAATTATGATTAATGTGCCAATAAGTGTTATAGGGTTAACACAGTATTACCACTAGTTAAGATGAGAAAAATGTGCATTGAGTTTTTATGTTATTTTATGTGGCTTTTACAGGCTGCGTTCAGAAAAGGCACCAACTGACAGCTCCTTCGATTGTGTTTTCAAGTAAGAATGCTCCAATTCCACCAGTGCCTTCTCCTCTATACCTTATGTTTCTATCACTATTGCCTTCCATTTATGCTACTGTAGTTTCAGTAACAATGCATCTCATTCTATCCACCATAATTACAACAGTGATGCCTCAACTTCCATCTGCTGCAACTCCATCAGCGATATATGCCCTTCCTTCCAGGGCCTTATTACACTGCAATACTACCAGCAGTGTGTCTCCTGCCACCCGTCACAGTTCCTCCTACACTGCCTCCCCTGCCACTGCAGATCCTCCTGTGGTACTTCCTCCACTAACCAAAATATGGCATCATAAACAGAAGCAACTTTAAGCCACTCAGTAGATACTGCATTCCTTTTCATTCCATCCATCTGCCTGCAGAAGCCGGGATCTGTAAGCTGCCGGGCTCGAATGAAATGGAATGCAGCTACTACCAAGTAGACTCACAGTGCTTACGTGTATGCCGCCATATCTTTTCTGTTTCCCTAACAAGCACTGCCTCTCTTTTACTTTACTGCAATATCATTAGCAGTGCCCCACTTTTACTAATTGCAATTCCATCAGAGGTTCCTCCACTTAATACCAAAATATGGCATCATAACCAGGAAACCCTTAAGCCACTTGGTACATGCTGCATTCCTTTTCACTCCATCCCTCAGACTGTAGAAGCCGGGTCTGCAGGCTGTTTGGGGACCAATAGAATGAAGAGGAATGCAGTATTCACCTAGTAGCTTAGTGGGGCTCCTGTGAATGCAGCCATATTGTTTTCTATTTCCCTTGACTGCATTTCCCCCAGTGGTGCCTTCTCTTTCTCCATAAATGTGTTTTTATACACCAGTGCACCTTTAAGCCACTCGGTAGATCCTGCATTCCTTTTCAATCCATCCCTGAGACTGTAGAAGCCGGGTCTGCAGTCTGTGTGGGGTCTCAAGGAATGAAGCGGAATGCAGTATTCACCTAGCAGCTTAGGGCACTCCTCTGTATGCTCCCATGTTGCTTTCTATTACCCTTGATTTTACTGCATTTCCCCAAGCGGTGTCTTCTCTTTCTCCCAAAATATGGTTCTATACACTGGTGCACCTTTAAGCTACTCTGTAGATCCTGCATTCCTTTTCACTCAATCCCTCAGACTGTAGAAGCCGGGTCTGCAGGCTGTTTGGGGACCAATAGAATGAAGAGGAATGCAGTATTCACCTAGTAGCTTAACGGGGTTCCTGTGTATGCAGCCATATTGTTTTCTATTTCCCTTGACCTCATTTCCCCCAGCGATGCCTTCTCTTTCTCCATAAATGTGTTTTTATACACTGGTGCACCTTTGAGCCACTCTGTAGATCCTGCATTCCTTTTCACTCCATCCCTCAGACTGTAGAAGCCGGGTCTGCAGGCTGTTTGGGGACCAATAGAATGAAGAGGAATGCAGTATTCACCTAGTAGCTTAGTGGGGCTCCTGTGTATGCAGCCATATTGTTTTCTATTTCCCTTGACCTTATTTCCCCCAGCAGTGCCTTCTCTTTCTCCATAAATGTGTTTTTATACACCGGTGCACCTTTAAGCCACTCGGTAGATCCTGCATTCCTTTTCACTCCATCCCTCAGACTGTAGAAGCCGGGTCTACAGCCTGTGTGGGGTCTCGAGGAATGAAGCGGAATGCAGTATTCACCTAGCAGCTTAAGGCGCTCCTCTGTATGCCCCCATGTTGCTTTCTATTTCCCTTGATTTTACTGCATTTCCCCAAGCGGTGTCTTCTCTTTCTCCCAAAATATGGTTCTATACACTGGTGCACCTTTAAGCTACTCTGTAGATCCTGCATTCCTTTTCACTCCATCCTTCAGACTGTAGAAGCCGGGTCTGCAGCCTGTGTGGGGACCAATAGAATGAAGAGGAATGCAGTATTCACCTAGTAGCTTAGTGGGGCTCCTGTGTATGCAGCCATATTGTTTTCTATTTCCCTTGACCTCATTTCCCCCAGCGGTGCCTTCTCTTTCTCCATAAATGTGTTTTTATACACCGGTGCACCTTTAAGCCACTCTGTAGATCCTGCATTCCTTTTCACTCCATCCCTCAGACTGTAGAAGCCGGGTCTGCAGGCTGTTTGGGGACCAATAGAATGAAGAGGAATGCAGTATTCACCTAGCAGCTTAATGGCGCTCCTGTTTATGCACTATATTCCTTTCTGTTTCCCTCACCCTGTTTCCCTTCATTCAATATGGTACATCCTGGGAGCAAATCCGATTGCCTTTAAGGAGTCAGGAAGGAATTTTTCCCTCTAGTGAAGCAGATCATCTACATTCTCAAGAGGTTTTTCGCCTTCCTCAGGATCAAAAAGCCAAATTAATATTACTAATAAAACTGTGACTTCACAGGTTAACAACAAAGCCATTGTGTCTGTTTTTATTCTGGGTAATTGCCTCACTTGGCAAGGGTAACATATAAAGGGAGTGAGAGAATGGATCAAATCTGCAATAAAGAAACATTGAAAAGTTTAGTACCTGTGGGTGAGAGTCCTTCTGCAGGAATGGTTTCTCCAACAAACATACTCACCCTGGAAACAAACTGGAGATTCTGTGTATAATGGTTATTCTTGGCACCATTCCCCATCATTTCATGTATACTACGTGCACCCGCTGGAAGACACATCACAAAACTGGAGGGAAAGAAAAAAATCATTAATAATATAATCCCCAAACCCGAGTTTAATACAATACTGAGACATCAATGATCGCAAGTAAGAGCAAATCCTATTAAAATGGAACTAAAAAAAATCATATTCCAAACTCCAGTAGCCATATTTGAGGAACAGAACTAATTTTCCCTTCATAGTCTGGCTTATCAGGTGCCACCCCTTAGGAAATAAAATGCACATGAGCAAACTGGCTCTTACCTTCCCTTACTCTCAAATTCTGAGACTAAATCAGCGAAGGATAAAATGCACAACACAATATTCATTGGAAGATGCCTGTGTGTACAAAGTTTGCACCTGTCCGTGTAGGGTTACTATGCAGCGGTTTCTCTTTGGGAAACAGAAAATTTGCAGATAAGTTCTGTAAAGGTAACACAAAGGGGTGAGGGGGCAGCATAGTTAAAGCCACCTCAGGGCAGCTTTGGGGCCAGTCATCACCACAAGCATTTACTTTTATCAGCTGAGCTGGAAAAACCAAAGGAGTAATTTACTGTAGAATTGAAACTCTACTGTTTTTATATCATGTGAAATATAAGGGAATTGTATAGCTATACAGGCTGCAATAATTATATTTAAATCAAAAAGGTTTGCAATCAATGCAGTCCATAAACTTACATATATTTATAAGTATCTCTGATTTTTTAATTGATCTGTTACTCAGATCTGCATTTTGAGGGCTGCGCCCTAATCATAAAAAAGTGACACCCCCATCTTCCTTGTTGCTGGACTAGCACATGATGACAGAAACTGTGTTGTACATGCAGTAGAGCTGCAGCCCACCGGTGTCTATATAGAAAACAGGGCCTGACCTTACATCGCTAACCCAAGAGGTGTGATTCAGCATCCAAGAGGGTCCCAAATATAGCCAAAATGAGCCATCTCATTGTAAGAGTCAGGTAAGTGTTCTCAGACATGCCCTCCTGAAAAAAAAAAAACCCAAAAAACTAATTTTTATGGTTATGCCTATAAGCAGTTTGATTGCTATAGCCCACCAAAAAAAAAGGTAAAACTCACTCTTAGCCCAGCTCATACCTTTACCCATGTACTCTAGTAAAAAACAAGGCTTTGGCACTAAGGAAAGAATGGTGGTTTGGCTTTCTTACCCAAGTGGCAACATTTTTAAGTATGAGCTGTCTCCTTGTAAGAGGTTTAAGAGAGAACCTGATGCACTATTATACCCTAGGTAAGCGATGTGTACAAAACGGTTACATGGAATGTGCCATATTAAATGACAATGTCAAAAGTCCTGGATATGATAAAAAAAATCCAGTACCAAAATTATATATATTGCACAAGACCCACCTACAGGGAAGTTAGGTGTTGGTGCTCAAGTGCCCTTGGGTGGGCTTGTGTTACAACACCACATGTTCTCCCTTCTCATCGGGAGTGTCCATACTGATCATCAAATCAACACCATTCAGGTTGGTTACTCAAATCTAACACTAGGGGTAGATATATTTGTATTTATGGCTATATCCAATTGTTGGAGTTAGTATTACCTAATATGTATTTATCGCCCCCTTACTATGAGGAAAGTGTCTTCAGATGATACTTTGTATCACTCAAAACCTTTGCATAGTGGTGATCTCCATTAGGGACTTAAACAATCTTCGGGACACCTCATTAGACGCTTTACTCACCCTGGAAAGAACAGGGTATACGAACTATAAGATATCGCAATGGTGTAAATGTTTTCGGGGGTATATTTGCAATAGATTCCATATAAAATGCAGGGCAACTTGGGAGGACAAATGGGATCCCTTATCCAATACACAATTGAAGGAAATCTTACATACTCCTATCCAGGTCTCTGTCAATTGCAGACATACAATGTATTTGTTGCGTGGGGTCTACTATACTCAAGCACTATTGCACAAAATTAAACCTGTGGCATTGCCTAATTGGCAAAAGGCCACAAGTACACTACTGCATAGTGCATGGGAATGAGCGAGGTGTTTCCGACCTTCTTAAATTGTGACCCCTGATTGCTGCTAATTTGAGCCTGACACCTCCCCAGTAAATATTCCTAATTAAGGCTTTCTTTTAAGCCAGAAGGCTGATCATGCTTAACTGGAGAACCAGGGAGGCACCCTTAGTCCAGCAGTGGATAAAACTAATAAATGAGCTAAATATCATAAAAAAACCAAGGTATAGGAATAAAGGGCAAGGTAGAAAAAACGCATAGCTTTTCCACCGTAATTAAAACTCCATTTGCCTCTGTAGCAGTATAAGACATACTATTAACAGCTTGTGGGACTATATCAAATAAGATTTATTCCCACCAGAACTACCTTTCTTACCACTAATATATTATACAGGTATAGGACCCATTATCTAGAATAGTCGGAACTTGGGGTTTTGTGGATAAATGGGTCTTTAAGTCTTAAAAATCATTTAAACCTTAAAGGAGCAGGAAAGGTCTTTTAATTTGGGGGTGCAAAAAGTTAGGCACCCCCAAGTGATGACATGTACTTAACTGAAGCCCAGGGCTCATATCAGAAGATATCAGAACTGTCCCAGGAATCTTCCAGCAAGCATCACAGAGCGATCGTCTTCTGGCTTCTTTTTTCTTGTGGCTGTGTATGCGCAGTAGCGCAAAAACATGAACTGTAGCGAAAAGATGGCTACCTTTAATCATTATAGGATTGTTCTGCCTCCAATAATGATTAATTATATCTTAGTTGTGATTAGCTACAAGGTAGTGTGTTACTATATAATTGAAAAAGGAAATATTTTATTAAAATGTGAATTTTTAATTAAACTCAAGTCTATTGGAGATGGTCTCACCACAGTTCTGAGCTTTTGGACAATGGATCCCATACCAGTACTAAATGGCACAAGCATCGGGATTTTCAACATTTTTGTAAGCAATATTGCCCATTACATGACCCACCTATTGTAATGTACCAACATAAAAGATCCTAAATATGATGAAGCCAGGGTTCTGCTGAACAGTTTGATGCCCAATGTGCATATATGAATTTTTAATCTTCCATATTTTACGAAATAAACACAGGGGGTTAGTCCCTGGCTTATGAGTGCCAGTGCCTTGCCCCCCCCCCCTCCTTTGCATCATCACCCCTCCTCTATTCATTATGGGCCAGTATTTACTGGCAGAAGGTGGCAACCCTAGCTGCTGCCCAAGGGTTCTCTAGTTATCCCAAAAGGGAACTGTTATTTGGTGGGTTCACTCTGTGCAGCAGCAACAGGTAGCCATCCCCCCACATACTGAATAATCACTCATACACAGATACTCATACTTAGTCTCTCTCTCACAGTTACTATTAGTATCTCTCACACACACAGCATCATGTACTAAGGGTGGGGCTCAGAAAAGATAAAAAATAAAAAGTATGGAGCTGGTGCCTGGCACCCGTGGATAACCCTTGAATACATACCTGGGTAGAAGTACAGTTACAGGCTTGTAATTAGTATTTTTGACCTGGTCCTAAGTGAGTTGTTTCTTTTGTCAAAAATGTTAAAAATATGGGTGGTTCCTAAAAGACTAAAATAATAACTTAAGGGATAATTTATGAGTGCAAGTGCAGTTGGAATGTCTGCAGTCAGCTGCTTAACACATCTCATTCATTAAAGAAACCCGCATTAGCATTTGTGTCAATTTTTAGGCATAGGCCACAGCTTTATCTGGTGAGCACAATTATGCTAGAATAATGGGGAAAATACTGAATTCTGGGTAAAGAACATGGTGATTGCATAGGCCACAGCTTCATCTGGTGAGCACAATGATGCTTTAATAATAGGGAAATACTGAATTCTGGGTAAAGAACATGGTGATTGCATAGTGTAACTATGCTTTGGTGTTATATTCATAAATTCCTAAACCCTGCATATTTCTAGTTATCTTCCTTTCCATATACCATTTATTCAAGGACCTTCATTACCCAGTTTATTTTGTTCTGATCAAGTTTTAGTGCCCCATGCCTGGTTTATATAAGGGGTCCCTTATATCTAGGGGTCATTTACCAGGTGATATATTCCTGAAAGTATAGAACTGTCTGCAGAGTCCAAGTCAATAGGTAAAGGACACCTGAATCTCACCAAGCTTGAGCACTAACAAGCACAACATTGTACAACTTTAGGAGAACTACTGTGCATTGCAAGGGACACCCAAGCACCAACCACCTTCTGCCCAATTCATTCCAGGAGCACAAAAAGCTGTGGCTCAGACACAAGAAGCAGTGCCAAACAATGTTATGTACATGTTCAATGACCACTTCAATAGCACCCAGTGCCTACAACGCATGTGCATTTCTACTTAAGACAGCAAAAATGAAAAACTTGTGGAATTGCATACAGGGATGGGAGGATGGAGTGAGAGGGTCTAAAACCAGGTAACTCCTGGGAAACATGGGGGAGTTGATAGCTCTGTGGTTTGGGAGAAAGGAGAGGGCTGCCTTGTGCCAATAGTACTGGACTGTCAAGAACCTACCACTAGGTCAAAGCAGATATTAAATACAGGACTCCCTTGCATGAAAGTGTGCCATGTCTTGTGTCTCATGAACCAAAGTAGGCACAACTGGTGAATTGTGCCCTGTGTAAGTACACAAGTCTGCAAGTAGGTACAAGCGCATCATTCATTGCACGGTATATAAAAGCAGCTGGTTTATCCAGAAAAATTAAGTCAACTGGCGCTTATCCTTCACTGTTAATGGTGATATAAGTGTCTATAGGAAAAAGCCATCCTCTTATCTCATAGCCTTTGAGGCAATAAGTACAATAACTGCCCCCCATTTTGTCCCACCCTGCACATACATATCTTTCACAATCCAGTGCACTCAATTTTAGTGGCACAAAGATTTGCTCTGGGAAGTTAATAATGTGTATATGGACACACGTTTTAACTGCTGTCAACCTATATACCATTCACCTAATTATAACGGTGTATAATTCAATTGCTAAATGAACACTGAAGTAACATTAACATCTACTGATGGAGAAAGGATGAGTGATTTGAAAGGAAACCCTAGAACAAAAGCTTAAGTTAACTGCTATAACATGTCTTAAAAGTAGTGAATCAGTGAAGTCAATGCCCTGAAAACAATACATACATTTACATGTCCCATACCTATTATCCGAAATGTTTTTTTTTTCCAGATAACGGGTCTATGCTTAATTTGGATCTTCATAACTTAATCCTACTAAAAAATCATGTCAACATTAAATGAATCCAATAGGCTGATTTTGCTTCCAATAAGGATTAATAATATCTTAGTTTGGATCGAGTACAAGGTACCATTTTATTACAAAGAAAAAATAAATAATTTTTTAAAATTCTGATTATTTGGATAAAATGGCGTCTATGTGAGACAGCCCTTCGGTATTTCGGAGCTTTCCAACCTTCATAATATAAATAAAAACTTGCATTATGTTTCCAATGCCTTTATATGAGAGGTCTTCAGTGACAGGGCATTGGTCCCTGTCTCTGATGTTTCAGTCTGGCAGCTCAGTAATTCAGGTGCAGATTCTGAACTGTTAAAATTTGCTACATTAGTTGATTCATTTCTCAGCAGCATCTGTGGAACATTTGCAACAGCTTTAACAGCTGCCATAAATGAAACTCAGAGATTCTGCTCAGCAGGGACAAAGATAACTAATGTATCAACTAAATGTATCAATTTAGAACAGTTACAGAGTCTGCGACTCCCCCTCCCAGAGAAAATAGAAAGTCATTGGGAAAAGTCTTTATTTCTGGTGAACTGAAATGAATAAAGTGTTGGAAAGTGAACAAACCCTTTAACAGTAACCATAATTTAGTTAGGATGTATTAAGTAATTCTAGAAATTAGATAATAAGCAAAGTGTGCTAAAGTTAATATTGCCCCAAATCCCTCCCTTTCAGCACAACTCACTCCCAAAATACCGCCCCCACTGCATAATAAAAGAAGATAAAGAATGACAGGAATAGGCCCTTCTTTGTGGGTAGGATGGCAATTATTCTACACAAGTCTGTCTGTGAATATTTTATTATAAAAAGAATATATAAATGTATTATATATACATGTACATAGATTAATATAATCATCAGTGTATCACCTTTATCTTTTAACCTTTATCTTCAGGAAAAACCTGAAGATAAAGATTGCAAATTCCAATGTTAAAAACTAGAGGCAGAAAGTCATAGCATTTCTTGCAACCTCATAAGTACATAAATATAATGTAACATGCTAATCAGCACATAAATATTGCCAGTATATTTTATTGAAAGGTCTGTTAACCCAATAACAATGGTAAAAGATTTTCTGGGGAAAAAATTCAACACAGCCAAGTGAGCGGGGTGAGTACTTAAGGTTAACAGTTTAATAGTGCTCACTGCTGTTCATTTGAAGACAAAGGTATACAATAATACACAATGCCATGTCTGAAGTCCAACTGTAAGACGGAGTACTGTCACGCATCGCTGTAGCATAGAAACAATATCCAACCTGCAGTCCCTACAGCCGCCGTTGGACTACACCTTCCATAAAATCCTAAAACCTTCATCTGTTGTGGCATATTGGGAGTTGTAGTTCTCTTGGGACCCAACTGAGACTTTGTAAATAATATAAAGTATCTGTTTTATGTAGAGTGTACAGGCTTATCAAGGCTATTACCCACTTTTCTGCCAAGGGCATACTTTGGTCCCTCTGTCTACAGAAATGCAATTCAGTTGGATGGAGTAATAAAAAAGTAAAGTGATAACAAACTCACCCCTTGTACTAGTTCTGCAGCAAAGCAGGCAGCAACTACCAGCAGGCAAAGTCTGCAAGCAAACTCTTTTAAGATCATTTTGGGGAGACACAAATAACACAACCTACACTGTCCCCACAATGACTCTGAACTACAACCCCCAAAAGAAACACTTACCTTGTCACCATCTTTCTAATCACAGAGATGCGAAGTACAAAGATGTCACCCCTTTTGTCATTCTCCCTTTAGAGTGTTCTGTGCAGGGGCTCATTGAAATCTTCTCCTCGGAACATCGCAAACCAAAGTCTAGCAGGGGGAGTCCCTGAAGAACCTACAACAAAAACAGAAGTGATGAGTGCGATTAGAGGTTTGGCTCAAATAAAATTTGGCTGAGTGAGATTAAAGGTTGAGGCGTGAGACCGAGAGCTGCATGAATAATTGCCTATAAACTCTTTTTGGTGTGCTGCCATCATTAATGTGGACATGGTCTAGTGGTAACGTGGCTTTGGTTTAAAGTGGGTGTGGTTTAAAAACAGGGAGTGGTAAACACTGGTTTCTATTATCGGCCTTCCACCAGGTCAGAAGAATTCCAGCCATTGGTAACACAGCAGTTGGACAACACTGCTCTAAAATGCATTTTTTCACACAAATTGGATGCTAATATGCTGAAATGTTGGGATGTTGTTATTTCTGGGGGAAGTATGCTGCTGCGGATTCCTCTGCCACAATAGGTTCACTACACATTATTCATCATTAGTGCTAGCAAAATGAGAGTATTAAATGTATTCTAGGGTCATTAAATAGAGTTTGCAGTAGCGCCAGCAGCAGTGACACAGAGAGCAAAGTAGAGAGAAAGGAATGAAGGTGTGGGAGCAGGGCTGATCCTATCAAATGTGGGGCCCAATTGGGACCATGTTGGCGGGGCCCCTAGACAAAGTGTTGCTGGCTACTGACACAGCAAGTATTTAGGAAAATAAGGGCATACAGGCACAAAATAGAAAGGAAAGGGGCAGACAAGGTAAGAGAGTGAGAGGGATGAAATAGGGGCACATAATAGGGGCAAACAGGGTAAGAGAGAGAGGGAGGAAATAGGAGAGTGGACTGGGCCAATTAGTTTGGCGCAGGCTGGGCCGATTCAGCTTGGGAGCAGGCTTGGTTGGATTGGGGGCAGGCAGGGCCTATCAAGGTTGGAGGAAAGCTGGGCCTATTAGAGTTGGGGGCAGGCTAGACCTATGGCGTTGGGGGATAGGCTGGCTTATCAGAGTTGAGGGTGGGCTGGACCTATGGATTTGGGGATGGGCTGGACTCTCAAAGTTGGGGGCAGGCCAGGCAGCATCATGTGCTGAGGGAAATATTATCTGTGCTGCCCTGTGGTGCGGGGCCCAATTGGTCCAATTGGCCTAAGGCCGGCCCTGTGTGGGAGTTATTGAGAGAGCAAGAGCATTTATTCTTCCTGCTGTATCCATAACCTGGATTTTCAGCTACAAGTATTGTAAGAAACATGCTGCGTACACAAGTTGTACCATATAAATACAAATACACAGACACTCATTTAATAGGTTTGGTTACCTTATTGCACGTCACTATGGAGTGATGTTTATATGGTGCTTGCACTATGTTTAGCTGCCAAGAATGGTTTTGCGACTGGGGATCAGTTAGGATAGGACTATTAAGCCAAAAGTCTTCCCATAATTCCAAAGTACTCGGCCTGGACTGGCAATCTGTAGGTTCTGGAAAATGCCAGCAGAAGAGGCCGCTGTAAGACACTGGCTATTAATTGGGCCTGTGGGGGAGTTGTATCTTGGGATAGACCTGCTAGATTTAGTTCTGCCGCGTCACCCTGGCCGGGGTGTGCTGAGCATGATTAACATATAACAGGTCCTGTACAGACCTGTCAACGCCCCTGTATTTGTCAGGAGTCTCCCAATTTAAGTCCCTTTTCCCCATTCTCCTGCATTAATGGGTCCATCACTCGCTCTCTGTAATTTACCTCCCCCCCCCAAAACCAAAATTCCTCACTCCATTGCTAGGCATTCAATTGTCACCCAAAGATCTCCAATATCACCCAAAACAGTTGATCAGGGAATATGGCAGGAGACAGATCCAGGGGTCGGACATGAATGGGTCCAGGTTGACATTTCTGCAGGTGACCATCTTGACATGACAGGTGTGAAAGAGGGTAGGACAGTTAGAGGAGGCCTTCACACAGGTAAAAGAGTCTACTTTTTCTGTATGGCCCTACCTGTCAGTGCAGGACCACTGGGGATGTCCCAGAGCCACCCTAAAAAAAAGGGTTGGGCTATAAAAAAAACTATTGAACTATAACCATGACTTGAACATCTGAGATTTCTTTGTAAACTAAGGTGAGAACTGTATGCAGGACTATCTAGGTGCCACTGCTGCCTGTAGCACTTTCCTGCCGAAAGCCCCTTCTGCAGAGGCAAGGACATCTAATTTGTAAAACTTGGATAATGTATGCATAGAGCTCCAAGTCGCTGCTATCATTTCAGCGGAAGCGGAATTTTGCAGTGCCCATGAAGTGCTAATCTTCTTGATGGAATGAGCATGAAGCTTGTCAGGTAGCTTCTTCCCTGCTTTATCACATGATTGAGAGATTGCAGACACTATCCATCTAGCCAGAGTAGTCTTAGATGCTGGTTGTCCGCACTTGTTTGGACCAAACAAAACTAAAAGTCTGTCAGATATTCTGAATGAAGACGGCCTCTTGAGATAAAACTTCAAAGCCCTTACTGGGTCTAGAGTGTGCAATTGACTTACTTTTTCATTTGAAGAATTTGGGCAAAAAGTGGGATGACTATGTCTTGATTTATATGAAAAGCGGAAGTTACCTTTGGAAGGTAAGTAGGTACTGTCCGCAGTACCGCCTTATCTTGGTGAAAAACTAACCACGGTTGTTTGTAGGACAGAGCTGTCAGATCTGCCACCCTCTGGCCTGGACAAACAGCCATTAAAAACGCAACCTTCCATCTGTATCTGTATCTGTAGAACATTAGCAGCTATTGTATTAATTATAATAGCTACCTTTAATGAGACTCAGGGATTCTGCTCAACAGGGTAGAGTCCTGAGCAGGTCCAATTTTTTGGAACCCATACCCGACCGAGGCGGGCCAATCCAGCTGGGCGCCCTAGGCAACCCAGCCGGCCAACTCGACCCCTCCTTTACCACTTACTTGTGCGCACGCGCGATGACGTCGCGCAGTGACGTCATGAATGCTGTTGCAAATCGACGTCGTGCACATACGTGCTTGTTAGGGGAGCGCGCAAGTTGGATGGCCAGTAGGAGTAAGCAAAAGAGGTAGCAGGGGGAGCGCGCAAGCTGGATGGCCGGTCTAGGAGTAAGCAAAAGCGGTAGCTGGCCAGCGACCCTCAATTGTTGCGCCCTAGGCAGCTGCCTCTTCTGCCTACCCCTAGTTCCGGCCCTGATACCCGCATTCTTACCCACTTGGGCCCGCGGGTTCCTTATCCAAAATAACAAAAAAAAAAAAAAATGATAACCAAATGCAAATGGTCTCAGAATAACACTAACACATCATACTTAAACTCAATAGTGTACAACCCCTTTCAATTTAGACAGACGAGGTTGAACACAGCATCAGCAGTTTTTGCCATGGATCTCTACTAGGGAGGTCTTATAGCAAATGATGCTGATAGTGTCAGCACTTATTTTAAATTACTTATAAACAATCTATGCAAACAAATTGAATCAATGAAACAAAAGAACATTAAAAAGATCCATTAAGGATTTTGAATACAGGTATAGGATCCCTTATCCGGAAACCGAATATCCAGAAAGCTCCTAATTACGGAATGGCTGTCTCCCATAGACTCCATTTTATCCAAATAATTCAAATTTTTAAAAATGATTTCCTTTTTCTCTGTAATAATAAAACAATAGCTTGTACATGATCCCAACTAAGATTTTTTATAGTTATTTGCCTTTTTCTTCTGAATCTTTCCAACTTTTAAATGGGCGTTGCTGACCCCATCTTAAAAGCAAATACTCTATAAGCCTACAAATGTATTGTTATTGCTACTTTTTATTACTCATCTTTCTATTCAGGCCTCTCCTTTTCTTATTTAAATCAGTGAATGGTTGCTAGGGGAATTTAAACCTTAGCAACCAGATTACTGAAACTGGAGAGCTGCTGAATAAAAAGCTAAATAACAAAAAACGTTAAATAATAAAAAATGAAAACCAATTGCAAATTGTCTCGGAATATCCCTCTCTACATCATACTAAAAGTTAATTTAAAGGTGCACAAACCCTTTAAAGCTTCACATTTGCAACATCTTAGCTCCTACATATCATTAGGTACCAACACAAAATGCCCTAAATGTAGGGGGGCGTGGCTAGCCATGGTCTAGAAAAGACATGTTTCCTCTGTTTTCACAGGCCTTTCAAGTCCCGAAAAAATAGCCATAAGGAGCATTCAGAACCCAGATCAGGCTAGACTAATTGGAGAAAAGATGGGGAAAAGAAAACCGAAGGACCGGACCTGCACCATGTCGCCCTTTCTTCAGAAATCAGCACAAACTGAAAGGTCTGTCTCTTTTCAAGATAGCTGGCAAAGCGGCAGGCAGGATCCCTGAGTGAATACAGGGACGTGTAGGCGGGTTTCCTGCGTAGGTAATGGGGCGGGTGGGTTTTCTGCATAAATAAAGGGGTGGGTTTCCTGCATGGGTAAAGGGGTGGACGGGTTCCCTGCATGGGTAAAGGGACGGGCATGTTGCCAGCGTGGATAGAGGCGGGTTCCATGTGTGGGTAAAGAGGCAGGTTCCATGCGTGGGTAAAGGGGCAGGCAGGATCCCTGTGTGGGTAAAGGGGCAGGCCGGTTCCCTGCATGTGTAAAGGGGTGGGCAGGTTCCCTGCATGGGTAAAGGGACGGGCATGTTGCCAGCGTGGATAAAGAGGCAGGGTCCCTGTGTGGGTAAAGAGGAGGGTTCCATGCGTGGGTAAAGGGGCAGACGGGTTCCATGTGTGGGTAAAGGGGTGGGTTCCCTGCGTGGTTAAAGGGGCAGGTATCCTGCATGGGTAAGGGGGTGGGCGGGCTCCATGCATAGGTAAAGGGGTGGGCAGGTTCCATGCATGGGTAAAGGGGTGGACGGGTTCCCTGCGTGTGTAAAGGGGCAGAAAGGATCCCTGAGTGGATAAAGGCGCAGGCAGGCGGGTTCCCTTTGTGGGTAATGGGGCGGGTGGGTTTTCTGCATGGGTAAAGGGGCAGGCGGGTTCCCTATGTGGGTAAAGGGGCAGGTATCCTGCATTGGTAAAGGGGTGGGCTGGTTCCATGCATAGGTAAAGGGGTGGGCGGGTTCCATGCATGGGTAAAAGGGTGGGCAGGTTCCCTGCGTGGGTAAAGGGGTGGGCAGGTTCCCTGCGTGGGTAAAGGGGCTTGCGGGTTCTCTGCGTGGGTAAAGGGGTGGGCGGGTGTACGGGTTCCCCGCATGGGTAAAAGGGCAGGCGGGTTCCTTGTGTGGGTAAAGAGGCTGGCAGGTTCCCTACGTTGGTAAAGGGGCGGGTGGATTTCGTGCATGGGTAAAGGTGTGGGCGTGTTCCCTGCATGGGTAAAGGGGTAGGCGAGTAGACGGGTTCCCTACATGGGTAAAGGGGCAGACGGGTCCTTGCGTAAAGGGGTGGGCGGTTCCCTGTGTGGGTAAAGGAGCAGGTTGCCTGCATGGGTAAAGGGGCAGGTGGGTTCCCTGCGTGGGTAAAGGGGTGGGCGGGTTCCATGCATGGGTAAAGGGATGGGCATGTTGCCAGCGTGGGTAAAGAGGCCGGTTCCACACATGAGTAAAGGGACGGGCGAGATCCCTGCGTGGGTAAACGGGCGGGTTCCATGTGGGTAAAGGGGCGGGTTGGTTGCCTGCATGGGTAAAGGGGTGGGCGAGTTCACTGCATGGGTAAAGGGGTGGGCGGACTGCCTGCGTGGGTAAAAGGGCGGGCGGGTTCCATGCGTGGGTAAAGGGGTGCACTGGTTACCAGCGTGGGTAAAGGGGTGCACGCGTTACCTGCATGGGCGGGTTGCGTGCATGGGTAAAGGGGCGGGTCGCCTGCGTAGGCAAAGGGGCTTGTGGGTTCCCAGCATAGGTAAAGGGGCAGGCGGGCAGGTTCCCTGTGTAGGTAATGGGGCAGGCGAGTGGGTTCCCTTTTTGGGTAAAAAGGCGGGTGGGCTCCCTGCGTAAGTTAAGGGGCCAACGGGTTCCCTGCGTGAATAAAGGGCAGGACAGCCTCTTTATTAGAGATTGAACATTTCATGGCACGGATTGAACATTTCATGGCACGGAGAACTAATCACCACCTGTTCCTTCGACAGAACCTTCAAGCTGTTGGCCTAATATAACCCCCCATAGTGACTCTTCAGGGTGTGTAGATAATTGAAATAGATGTTTCTAAATCCTGACTGCCAGGTGTGTGGCCCTCTTGCTACAACTCCCATATCCTCCTTTTCCCTGTGTGGATAAAACAAATTTGTTATAGTAAATACATATCTAACATGTGATTTATGGTACATATACTGCAATAACTAATGCAGCCATTGAGGGAAGCTTAAACTGCCTTTTCCATTCAGTACCATGGAGAGCACTCTGTGGCTGCAGCTCCTATTGATTGACACACTGGTTGGTGGCACCGCTGTCACAGCAAAGAGCCACTTCTTTTTTTGTAACTTAAATTTTATTTGGTTTAGCATTTAAGTTTCCATGCATAATAAAAGCACAAGATACAGACATAACAGGAAAACAAGTCATGTATGGCATTGATACATAATTCTCTGCTGATAAAATAAACAGAAGGGAAGTGGGTGTGTACACGGATGTCAGAGGGAATATACAGTGTTACACAAATGGTAGAAAGTATTGGTCGATCAGAGGGCT
This sequence comes from Xenopus petersii, assembly GCA_038501925.1. Classification (NCBI taxonomy): domain Eukaryota; kingdom Metazoa; phylum Chordata; class Amphibia; order Anura; family Pipidae; genus Xenopus; species Xenopus petersii. Next base: position 108,690,929 of record CM076686.1, read on the forward strand.
ACATGTGAGAGACAACAAGGCAACAAACAAACAAAGTCTCAATCATACACGCAACTCCCCCCCGTCCTGTACAAGTGCTTGAGACACATAATAGGCCCATTTCGACCAAACCTTGTCGTGCTTAGGTAGGGATCCGTGATGTTTGGCTGTCATTTCTTCCATTAATTTCATATCACGGATACGTGAGATTGTCTCGCCTATGGTTGGAACACGAGGAGACTTCCAATTGGAAGTAATAGATAATCTGGCAGCAGTGTATATAAAATTTAGAAGTTTCTGGTCCGGGGGGGAGATACCTATATGTGGAAGACCCAGTATTACATTAGAGGCTTGTATTGGAATTGCATAGAAAAAGAGTTTCGTTACCAGATCTCCAATAGCCTTCCAAAATTCAGATAGTCGTGGGCAGGAGAGAGCCCTCCTGTCCACAAGCCCTCCAGCACAACGCCGATGTGGCAGGAAACATTTTGTTTAATTTCACCGGAGTATAGTACCAATGGAAAATAGCCTTGTAAACGCTCTCTTTCTGCCTCACACAAGTAACACATTTCCTGGCATTTTCCCAAATATCTTGCCATTGTTCCAAGGTGAAGGTAGTGGAGAGCTCTCTCTCCCATTGCAACATATACCTATGTTTAGGAAACGGTTCTACCAATTCAGTGTTAAGTATAGAATAAATTGTGGTAATGAGAGCCTTCTGTGGCAGACCCCGAAGACATGTCCTTTCAAAAAACGTCAGTGAGCTAGACGGAGGGCGCCCCTTAAACACCCCTGTAATGAAATGTAGAATTTGCAAGAAGTCATAATACCAGTTCTGGGGAATTTGATACTTCTCTTGAAGTTCCGCAAATGAATGAACTCTATTCTCCAAAGGTTTGAGAAAGTCATGTATGCGGAAGAGGCCTTTGGAGCCCCAACGGGCCTGAAAGGCGGGGGACATTCCCGGGATAAAGTGAGGGTTGGCCAAAACAGGTTGCATTGGGGACGGAAAGGTGGTCAAGGGCGATTTCTTAGTGCAGCGTTCCCAAAGTCTAATAGTAAATTTAGTAGCTTGCAGAACATTGAGAGGTAGCTTCACCGGTTTAGGGGTCTGCCACAGAAGAGCACTTGGGTGCATAGGAGCCAGAGAGAGCGACTCAAGGTGCGCCCATCTAGAAGTAGGGTGGTAAGTGGTCCAGCCTAGCACCTGCCGAAGCTGTGCCGCTTCGTAATACCTGCGGATATCGGGTACTGCTAAACCTCCCTGAGATCTACTCATAGTCATCACCTTTCTAGAGACTCTGTGCCTTGACTTCGCCCAAATGAACTTGAAAAACATGGATTGAATGTTCCGCAGGACAAAATTGGGTACCGTCACAGGGAGGGTCTCAAAAATGTATAGCAGTTTAGGAAGAATGGACATTTTCACAGCTGATATCCTACCTAGCCAAGATATCGTATACTCGCCCCATTTTCCCAGAAGCGAAGAAATAGATTGCAGAAGTGGGGTGTAATTGTATTTATAGAGTTGAGAATAGGATTTTGTCAAATGTACCCCAAGATATCGGAGCGAATGTTCCCTCCATTTGTAGTTAAAGTTAGCCTTCAATAGTTCTCGTGTGGTAGGGAGTATTCAGAGCTAGGGCCTCTGACTTCTGGAGATTCAGTTTATAACCCGAATAGGTGCCGTATAGAGTAAGCAGTTTATGTAAGTTTGGAAGGGAGATTAGGGGGTTGGTAATGGTTAGAATGACATCATCTGCGAATAGGGCTATCCGAAACTCACTATCCCCCAGCCTCGGGCCTGTGATATCCTTGTGTTCCCGTATAGCCGTAGCCAGCGGCTCAATGCTAAGAGCATACAGAAGGGGAGAGAGTGGGCAACCCTGTCTGGTGCCATTAGAGATAGAAATAGATTGGTTGGGAGCCCCAGGTAATTTAAGGGTCGCTGTAGGTGTGGAGTATAGGGCTTTTACCGCAGTCAAAAATGGGCCATCAAACCCCATGTTTTTTAATAGATCAAACAGAAAGCCCCAGTCCAAGCGGTCAAACACTTTTTCAGCGTCCAAACTGAGAATGACCTATGGGACTTGGGCTCTATTGAGAAGATCAATCACATCAATAGCTCTGCGGGTGTTGTCGCCTGCTTGTCTGCCCTGGATAAACCCAACCTGGTCAGGGTGGACAAGCCGAGGCATTAGGGGGGCAAGTCTATTCGCTAAAATTTTCGTGAATAACTTAAGATCCGAATTCAATAGGGCGATAGGGCGGTAGCTACCACATTGGTTGGGATCTTTCCCCTCTTTAAGCAGCAAGGTAATATAGGAGGTCAGCATTGACGGAGGAATGGGAGAGCCAGTGAGAAAAGAGTTAAAGAGTTGGGTCAGGTAGGGAAGGAGAACGCCCTGAAACGCCTTATAATATGCATATGTAAAGCCATCTGGGCCTGGGGCCTTCATTGTGGGAAAGGCTTTTATTGTTGCTATAATTTCTTCTGCAGATATGGGAGCATTGAGAATCTCTAAATCAGATTGGGTGAGCCGGATCTTAACGTTATCCCTGAGAAAAGCGTCTCTTAACAGGTCTATGGGCTTCCCTGACAAGGAAGGACGTGCTCTGATGTTATATAAATTGGAGTAATAGTTACTAAACGTCTCAGCTATGGCCTCGGGAGAATATACTAACTGGTTGTTCCCCGTGTCTATCGAGGTGATGGCTGACTGGGCCAATTGTTCCCTTAATTTCTTAGCCAATAAAGTATGCGCTTTATCACCACTCTCATAGTACCACTGTTTGAGCCATCAGAGGGCCTTCTCAGTATCAGCCAAAAGCAGAGATTTAAGGTCCCTACGTGTTTGAGAGATTTTTAGTCTGATTAACCTGGTCAGAGTATGGCCATAGGACTTCTCCCATTGCACCAGCTGACGCTCTAGTTGTGACACCCGGATTTTTCTCTGTTTTTTAAGCTTAGAGGAGAGGGAAATAAAGTGGCCCCTGAGGACTGCCTTATGTGCCTCCCACAGACAAGCTACACCCTCTACCGAGCCCTGATTAGTGTTAAAGTATTCAGTTATAGTTTCTGAGGCTTTCAGTTTAAACTCTGGGTTGTTCAGGAGAGTTTCATTTAATCGCCAATGGGAGGACCTCTTAGGCGGGTGTATGACATCCAAATCTAATAGCACTGCAGAATGATCAGTCCAAGATGTGGGTATAATAGTGGAAGTGGCCGGGACTAAGAGAAGGTCTCTGGACACAAAAAAGTAATCTATTCTGGTGGAGAGATTATGTCTAGCAGAGAAAAATGTATATTCTCTCTCAGTGGGGTGGTGTACCCTCCAGATGTCCCTGAGGTCAAGTTTGCGGAGTAATTGGCGGAAGCCTTTGGAGTATTCAGCTGTGTCACTGGCAGTGGGAGGAGAGGAACGATCTCTTAACTCTGAAAACACTAAGTTAAAGTCTCCGCCAATAACCGTGGGAACCGAGTAGTCCCCTCTGGCTTTGCTCAATCTGGAGCGTAAAAATTTCAGTTGTCGTCTATTCGGTGCATAAACATTCATGACAGTTAAGGGCTTGCCCCCCAATGATCCCCTAAGAATCAGGTATCTGCCTGCTGGGTCAATATCAGTATGAGAAACCTGGAACGGACAATCTCTATGTATCAGCGTCAGCAATCCTGCCTTCTTAGTGTCTGCTGAGGCCTGGTATACCCTGGGGTAGAGATTAGATTTTAGAATGGGGCTAGAGCTATCAGCACGCTTAATATGCGTTTCCTGTAGCAAAGCTATATCAGGCCTGAGCCGATGAATCTCTCGGATGGTTAAATACCTTTTGACCACGCTATTCAAACCATTGACATTAATCGTTAGAAGCTTAACCATTATTAACGGGTAAGACAGAGATGCTCACAGTAGTAACTGATAATGTAACCCGTGCCCCGACCCAAATGTAGCAGGGAGAAGCACATAGCCATGTAAAGAGAAACCAGCAAAACAGCAGCAATGTAACAACAGAGTAAACCCACATTGAGCAAACGATACTCGTAATAGAGAACCAGGGAAAATAAAAATAAAAAAGTTATAAAGTCAACGATCAAAAGGGAAAAAGAAAAATTAGAAAAATTAGAAAAATAAAGAAAAATACAAAAATGTCTTTCAAAAATAACGAACCCAAAGTCACGCAGAAAATCTGCGAATGTATGTCAATGGGGTCAAGGTAGACCGTACACAGCCTTACTGGGTAGCGTCCCGGTGGTGATGAAAGTACACAAATATGAAAAATAGAGATAGTACTCACGGACCCTCCAGGTCAACGGGAACAACCACATCCTCAGATATGGGATAAGGCACAAAGCGACTGGGAAGAGTAGCCAAATGGATGAACGTCAGGCTCACACGGATGCTGGTGAAGACGGAGCAATCTTAAGAGGGCGAGCCCCCCACCTTTGTCCACACTGGGTGAAGCTTGTCTTGGGGTCCAGAATCTTCGGCCGGAGCCTCTTGCTGGAGATCTGTGGAGGGGATACCCAAATCTTTAAGAAATCGGGCGCCATCCGAAGGATCCTGCAAGATGTATTGTCGATTCCCTTTCGTGGCCATCAATTTAAAGGGGAACCCCCAGCGGTATATTATCTTGTGCGCACGGAGGGCCTGGGTGACGGGGCGTAACTCCCGCCTTTTTCGCAGAGTAATCGGAGAGATATCATTAAAGATTTGAAGCTTTTGGCCCTGGTGGTCAATGTGGAGGGTATTGCGAGTCTTACCAGTAATAGCATCCTTGCTTTCAAAATAATGGAGGCATACCACCACATCTCTGAGCCTAGCCGCTCCCGGTATCCTAGGTGCAAGGCCCCTATGGGCTCGATCAAACCTCCAGGCTTCCGCTGGCAGGTCAGGGCAAATGCTAGAAAAGAGGGAGCGTAGGAAGGCTCTGATGTCTTGAGGGCCCACCTCCTCAGATATGCCCCGAATGCGTAGATTTTGGCGCCGCGATCTGTTTTCCACATCTTCGGCGTGGGCTTTGAGGAACTGCACTTCCTCTTGTAGAGTAACATTGCTGTCCTCCAGAGCATTATAGCGCATTATCAGATCATCCAAGGCCGTCTCTAGCTTATCGGTCCGATCCCCTAGGCAATTAACATCAGTGCGTATGTCATGGAGGGCAGAGCGGATCGTGCTTGCAACAGATTCAGCAATCTTATCGTATAGCTGAGTAAGTTGTTGGGTGAGCACCGATAGTGTCACTAAGTCCGGCGAGGAGTAGACTTGCCTCAATCCCTTTGCATCACCAGATAAATCCCCCTCCGAGCCTGGATGCGCTGGTGATGAAGTCTGCGAGGGCGGGCGAGGATCCACGTCCGAATCATCTGCGCCATCTTGAAGTGCGCGTTGTGAGGCCGAGGGAGTTTTCTGCAGAAAAGGCGACATTGTGCCTGCCTGGTCTTTGTTTTTGCGCTTCCCCATGCTGCGGATACAGTCCCACACTTGCTAGTGGACCTAGTGCAGAATAAAAACGGCACAGTCCCGCTAATTACCAGGTTTAGCTGACCCGAGACACGGAGCTCCGTGAACTTGCGTCCGCACGACTCCATGCCGCGCATGCGCCCCCAGCAAAGAGCCACTTCTATACACCTACAGATAACATTTTTATAACATTATTCCTATTAGATATCCTTGTACCACTGATATAGGCTGACTCTGTGGTCAGACATCTATACGTATAGGTTTATCTAAGTATGTGGAATATGGGGGAACCAAAATGAAGACACCCCATTTGAGCTATCAGTTCTGTCATTCCAGATACTGCAAAATCAACACATTTACAGATTTCTTTTGAGGGGCAAAGGTAGAAAAGGCTACATTAACACCAAAAAAACACCATATATTTTTGGAAAGTACACATTCCACTGAATCCCAATAACTGTAGATATGCTTGTCTTTCTACTCCAAAGCATCAAGCCACAAACCTTTCCTAAGTTTTTATATTTGGTTACATTTCCAAAAATCCCCTCAAAGTTTTCACCTTGAAGTATCTTATCTCTCAAATACTATTAGTTACCAAGATAAAAAAAAATCTAAATACAAGCGCAGAGAGCACATTGGCCCTGGACCCCTCCGCCAACATTGTGGACCTCCCCCTTGACTCCCTCTGTTGCAAAAAGATGAGCACACGAGGGGGGGCAGCAAGCTTCCTCAGGCAGCGGAGAGAAAGAAGTTGGGTCTGAAAGGACAATGTAGAGCCAAGGGTTGGAAATATAATGAAACTAATAACGAGGACATGCCAGTGGGTCCCAGTTCGGACACTGCCTGTCAAATATATGTATATCTGGCTGCTGTCTATCTGCTGTATAGTATAATAAATAAAAAAACTTTCTCAACCCTTATCTATGAATTACTTCTATAGCCCACTACCAGAATTTGTCTTATTGGGCAAAGCCTGAGCATGTTCTGTACCAACAAAATAGAAGATTTAAGAGAATACAACAACACCATGTATGTTGCAGGTGGGGAGCTTACCCCTTTTATTTAAAGTGACCACCTGTGCATCAATGTGGTCACTTTAAATAAAAGGGGTAAGCTCCCCACCTGCAACATACATGGTGTTGTGCTATTCTCTTAAATCTTCTACATTGTACTGACGAGTGCCGACTGTCTAGAGAGATCTGCACCACCAGGGCAGGAAGCATTGTGGAAAGGGTGAGAGGTGCGGTTCATCTACACACAGAACCTGTACCAACAAAAGCCATAATACTTACCATGAGAGTGTCCCAAGAAATGTCTTGTCTTCTTCTGTATTATGATCTCAATTCCATCCCTTCTGCTTTATCTCTTTTCTTCTGCTTCTTACTGGCATATTCCTGATAAAGACAAATGAATGAAAATTGTTAATAAAAAAACCCAGGGTTTTTTTGGGGCTACTTAAGGTTTCAAAATCTACCATAATTAATGTGCAATCCCACTAAATAAATAACATTGAATAAAACCAACATGCTTACGCAGCCCTAATGCTAAGGGGACCTGCCACCACATTCCCCTCTAAAGGGCTGAGCAGTGACTATCAGAAAACTAATCCTATGCTAACCAGGCCTCACACTTCCTACTTACTTGGGTCCAGGCTGTGGTTCTCCTGCAAAGTGGCTTCTTCAATAGATGTTCCTCCTCTGATGCACATCTGCCCCTGTGACTTGTCTCCTTTCATATTCATCTAAACTCCACCCTCTTAGAACCTCCTATATGTCTCACTACTCCCTCTAGTGGCCAAACACTATATTTACAGCTAATGTCTAATCTAACCCATCTCTACACTGCCATCTAGGGGATGAAAATGGTAATTACTGTACAATGGCTCTAACCCTTTCACTGTTGTCAGATATGGCCGATTTGAAATAAAAAAAATTTTTTTCACATAATACAATCACACATATCAAACACAATTTATTTTATGTACGAGACACAGTATATTTGGAAAGTTCAATTTCTCCTCAACACGTCAATACCAAATAATAGAGTTATTTATATAGATCAAAACTCCAAGCAGTTCACTACTAAAATTCCAAAGCACTGCTGCCCAAAACTCCATAAGTTTGATTTCAAGGCCAAACATTCAACTAACAGTAGGTTTACCCTAGAAAACTACACATTATTAGAAAGAGCAGATTCTGGCAAATAATAAGAACATATATCTATGTACTAGTGATGTGCGGGCCGGCCCGATACCCACGGATTTACCCTCTGATCTCCCCACCCGCCACTGTCAAATGCCGGCTTCCAACTTCGTCTTTTATAGACACTGCACATGCTCGGGTCGGCGCGGGTCTATAAAAGCAACCCGGATGTCTTATGCGGTGGGCACGGTCTAAGGGAGGGCGGGTATCTACTATGTACTCCAAAATACCAAATTGCAATTCTTTTCTAAAATTAAATTTTTTATAGAAACTAGTGAATTTTTTGAATAAAAAAACAAGTAGCAATAAAGGTATAGCCTTACAAAGCATTGTGCAAGATGGTACGGTGGCAATTAAATGTATAAATACCCCCAGAAGACAGAGAAAGATGGTACGGTGGCGATAACATGTATAAATACCCCCAGAAGACAGAGAAAGATGGTACGGTGGAAATTACATGTATAAATACCCCCAGAAATCAGAGAAAGATGGTACAGTGGCAATTACATGTATAAATACCTCCAGAACTCAGAGAAAGATGGTACGGTGGCAATTACATGTATAAATACCCCAGAACTCAGAGAAAGATGGTACAGTGGCAATTACATTTATAAATACCCCAGAACTCATTGGAAGATGTTACGGTGGCAATTACAAGTATAAATACCCTAGAATTCAGAGAAAGATGGTACAGAGGCAATTACATGTATAAATACCCCCAGAACTCAGAGCAAGATGGCACAGTGGCAATTACATGTATATATACCCCCCGAACTCACAGAAAGATGGTACGGTGGCAATTACATGTATAAATACCCCAGAACTCTGAGCAACATGGTATGGTGGCAACTACATGTATAAATACCCACTCAGAGCAAGATTGGACGGTGGCAATAACGTGTATAAATACCTCCAGAAGACAGAGAGGAATGGTATGGTGGCAATTACATGTATAAATACCCCCAGAACTCTGAGCATAGATGGTACGGTGGCAATTACATGTATAAATACCCCCAGAACTCTGAGCAAGATGGTACGGTGGCAATTACATGTATAAATACCCCAGAACTCAGAGAAAGATGGTACGGAGGCAATTACATGTATAAATACTCCCTGAACTCAGAGAAAGATGGTATGGTGGCAATTACATGTATAAATACCCCCAGAGCTCAGAGCAAGATTGGACGGTGGCAATTACATGTATAAATACCCCCAGAACTCCGAGCAAGATGGTACGGTGGCAATTACATGTATAAATACCCCCAGAAGACAGAGAGGAATGATACGGTTGCAATTACAAGTATAAATACCCCCAGAACTCTGAGCAAGATGGTACGGTGGCAATTACATGTATAAATACACCCAGAATTCAGAGAAAGATGGTACAGTGGCAATTACATGTAGAAATACCACCAGAAGACAGAGAGGAATGGTACAGTGGCAATTACATGTATAAATACCACCAGAAGACAGAGAGGAATGGTACGGTGGCAATTACATGTATAAATACCCGAGAACTCAGAGAAAGATGGTACAGTGGCAATTACATGTATAAATACCCCCGGAACTGAGAGCAAGATGGTACAGTGGCAATTACATGTATAAATACCCGAGAATTTAGAGAAAGATGGTACAGTGGCAATTACATGTATAAATACCCCCAGAACTCCGAGCAAGATGGTACAGTGGCAATTACTTGTATAAATACCCCCAGAAGACAGAGAGGAATGGTACGGTGGCAATTACATGTATAAATACCCCCAGAAATCAGAGAAAGATGGTATGGTGGCAATTACATGTATAAATACCCCCAGAGCTCAGAGCAAGATTGGACGGTGGCAATTACATGTATAAATACCCCAAGTACCCTGAGCAAGATGGCACAGAGGCAATTGCATGTATAAATACCCCAGAACTCTGAGCAAGATGGTATGGTGGCAATTACATGTATAAATACCCCCAGAACTCAGAGCAAGATGGTACAGTGGTAATTACATGTATAAATACCTCCAGAACTCAGAGAAAGATGGTACGGTGGCAATTACATGAATAAATACCCCCAAAACTCAGAGCAAGATGGTATGGTGGCAATTACATGTATAAATACCCCAGAACTCAGAGCAAGATGGTACGGTGGAAATTACATGTATAAATACCCCCAGAACTCAGAGCAAGATGGTATGGTGGCAATTACATGTATAAATACCCCAGAACTCAGAGCAAGATGGTACAGTGGAAATTACATGTATAAATACCCCCAGAACTCAGAGCAAGATTGTACGGTGACAATTACATGTATAAATACCCCAGAACTCTGAGAAAGATGGTACGGCGGCAATTACAAGTATAAATACCCTCAGAAAACAGAGAGGAATGGTAGTGTGGCAATTACATGTATAAATACCCCAAGAACTCAGAGCAAGATGGTAGGTGGCAATTACATGTATAAATACCCCCAGAACTCAGAGCAAGATGGTACAGTGGTAATTACATGTATAAATACCCCCAGAACTCCGAGAAAGATGGTACGGTGGCAATTACAAGTATAAATACCCTAGAACTCAGAGAAAGATGGTACGGTGGCAATTACATGTATAAATACCCCCAGAAAACAGAGAGGAATGGTAGTGTGGCAGTTACATGTATAAATACCTCCAGAACTCAGAGCAAGATGGTAGGTGGCAATTACATGTATAAATACCCCCAGAACTCAGAGAAAGATTGTACGGTGGCAATTACAAGTATAAATACCCTAGAACTCAGAGAAAGATGGTACGGTGGCAATTACATGTATAAATACCCCCAGAACTCCGAGCAAGATGGTACGGTGGCAATTACATGTATAAATACCCCCAGAACTCAGAGCAAGATGGCACGGTGGCAATGACATGTATAAATACCCCAGATCTCTGAGCAACATGGTACGGTGGCAACTACATGTATAAATACCCCCAGAGCAAGATTGGACGGTGGCAATAACGTGTATAAATACCTCCAAAAGACAAAGAGGAATGGTACGGTGGCAATTACATGTATAAATATCCCCAGAACTCAGAGCAAGATGGTACGGTGGCAATTACATGTATAAATACCCCCAGAACTCGGAGCATAGATGGTACAGTGGCAATTACATGTATAAATACTCACAGAACTAAGAGAAAGATGGTACGGTGGCAACTACATGTATAAATACCCCGACAACTCTGAGCAAGATGGCACGGTGGCAATTACATATATAAAAAAAACCCCGAACTCAGAGAAAGATGGTACGGTGGGAATTACATGTATAAATACCCCTAGAGCTCTGAGCAAGATGGTAAACTGGCAATTACATGTATAAATACCCCCAGAAGACAGAGAGGACTGGTACGGTGGCAATTACATGTATAAATACCCCAGAACTTAGAGAAAGATGGTACGATGGCAATTACATGTATAAATTCCCCCAGAACTCCGAGCAAGATGGTACGGTGGCAATTACATGTATAAATACCCCCAGAAGACAGCGAGAAATGGTACGGTGGCAATTACATGTATAAATATCCCCAGAATTTAGAGCAAGACGGTAGGGTGGCAATTACATGTATAAATACCCCAGAACTCTGAGCAAGATGGTACGGTGGCAACTACATGTATAAATACCCCCAGAACTCAGAGAAAGATGGGACGGTGGCAATTACATGTATAAATACCCCAGAACTCAGAGAAAGATGGTACAGTGGCAATTACATGTATAAATACTCACAGAACTAAGAGAAAGATGGTACGGTGGCAACTACATGTATAAATACCCCCAGAACTCAGAGAAAGATGGTAGGGTGGCAACTACATGTATAAATACCCACAGAACTCTGAGCAAGATGGTACGGTGGCAACTACATGTATAAATACCCCAGAACTCTGAGCAAGATGGTACGGTGGCAACTACATGTATAAATACCCCATAACTCAGAGAAAGATGGTACGGTGGCAATTACATGTAAAAATACCCCCAGAAGACAGAGAGGAATGGTACGGTGGCATTTACATGTATAAATACCCCCAGAATTTAGAGCAAGATGGTAGGGTGGCAATGACATGTATAAATACCCCAGAACTCTGAGCAAGATGGTACGGTGGCAACTACATGTATAAATACCCCCAGAACTCAGAGAAAGATGGGACGGTGGCAATTACATGTATAAATACCCCCAGAACTCAGAGAAAGATGGGACGGTGGCAATTACGTGTATAAGTACCCCAGAACTCAGAGAAAGATGGTAGGGTGGCAATTACATATATAAATACCCCAGAACTCTGAGCAAGATGGTACGGTGGCAACTACATGTATAAATACCCCCAGAACTCTGAGCAAGATGGTACGGTGGCAACTACATGTATAAATACCCCAGAACTCAGAGAAAGATGGTACGGTGGCAATTACATGTATTAATACCCCCAGAAGACAGAGAGGAATGGTACGGTGGCATTTACATGTATAAATACCCCCAGAATTTAGAGCAAGATGGTACGGTGGCAACTACATGTATAAATACCCCCAGAACTCAGAGAAAAATGGGACGGTGGCAATTACATGTATAAATACCCCCAGAACTCAGAGAAAAATGGGACGGTGGCAATTACATGTATAAATACCCCCAGAACTCAGATAAAGATGGTACAGTGGCAATTACATGTATAAATACTCACAGAACTAAGAGAAAGATGGTACGGTGGCAATTACATGTATAAATACCCCCAGAACTCAGAGAAAGATGGGGACAGTGGCAATTACGTGTATAAATACCCCCAGAACTCAGAGCAAGGTGGTACGGTGGCAATTACGTCTATAAATACCCCCAGAACTCAGAGAAAGATGGTACGGTGGCAATTACATGTATAAATACCCCCAGAACTCAGAGCACAATGGTACGGTGGCAATGACATGTATAAATACCCCCAGAACTAAGAGAAAGATGGTACGGTGGCTACTACATGTATAAATATCCCCAGAACTCAGAGAAAGATGGTACAGTGGCAATTACATGTATAAATATCCCAGAACTTAGAGCATGATGGTAAGGTGGCAATTACATGTATAAATACCCCAGAACCCTGAGCAAGATGGTACAGTGGCAACTACATGTCTAAATACCCCCAGAACTCAGAGCAAGATGGTACCGTGGCAACTACATGTATAAATACCCCCAGAACTAAGAGAAAGATGGTAGGGTGGCAATTACATGTATAAATACCCCAGAACTCTGAGCAAGATGGTACGGTGGCAACTACATGTGTAAATATCCCCAGAACTCAGAGCAAGATGGTACCGTGGCAACTACATGTATAAATACCCCCAGAACTAAGAGAAAGATGGTAGGGTGGCAATTGCATGTATAAATACCCCAGAACTCTAAACAAGATGGTACGGTGGCAACTACATGTATAAAAACCCCAGAACTCTGAGCAAGATGGTACGGTGGCAACTACATGTCTAAATTCCCCCAGAACTAAGAGAAAGATGGTACAGTAGCAATTACATGTATAAATATTCACAGAACTAAGAGAAAGATGGTACGGTGGCAATTACATGTATAAATACCCCCAGAACTCAGAGCAAGATGGTACGGTGGCAATGACATGTATAAATACCCCCAGAACTACGAGAAAGATGGTACGGTAGCAACTACATGTATAAATACCTCAGAACTCTGAGCAAGATGGTACGGTGGCAACTACATGTATAAATACCCCCAGAACTCAGAGCACGATGGTACGGTGGCAATGACATGTATAAATACCCCCAGAACTACGAGAAAGATGGTACGGTAGCAACTACATGTATAAATATCCCCGAACTCAGAGAAAGATGGTACGGTGGCAATTACATGTATAAATACCCCCAGAACTAAGAGAAAGATGGTAGGGTGGCAATTACATGTATAAATACCTCAGAACTCTGAGCAAGATGGTACGGTGGCAATTACATGTATAAATACCCCTGAACTCAGAGAAAGATGATACGGTGGCAATTACATGTATAAATACCCCCAGAACTCAGAGCACTATGGTACGGTAGCAATGACATGTATAAATACCCCCAGAACTAAGAGAAAGATGGTACGGTGGCAATTACATGTATAAATACCCCCAGAACTCAGAGAAAGATGGAACGGTGGCAATTACATGTATAAATACCACCAGAACTCAGAGAGAGATGATACGGTGGCAATTACATGTATAAATACCCCAGAACTCTGAGCAAGATGGAACGGTGGCAATTACATGTATAAATACCACCAGAACTCAGAGAGAGATGATACGGTGGCAATTACATGTATAAATACCCCCAGAACGCAAAGAAAGATGATACGGTGGCAATTACATGTATAAATACCCCCGAACTCAGAGAAAGATGGTACGGTGGCAATTACATGTATAAATACCCCCAGAACCCTGAGCAAGATGGTACGGTGGTAATTACATGTATAAATACCCCCAAAAGACAGAGATGAATGGTACGTTGGCAGTTACATGTAAAAATACCCCCAGAAGACAGAGAGGAATGGTATGGTGGCAATTACATGTATAAATACCCCTAGAACTCTGAGCAAGATGGTATGGTGGTAATTACATGTATAAATACCCCCAGAAGACAAAGATGAATGGTACGGTGGCAATTACATGTATAAATACCACCAGACCTCAGAGAGAGATGATACGGTGGCAATTACATGTATAAATACCCCCAGAATGCAAAGCAAGATGATACAGTGGCAATTACATGTATAAATACCCCCGAACTCAGAGAAAGATGGTACGGTGGCAATTACATGTATAAATACCCCTAGAAGACAGAGATGAATGGTACGGTGGCAATTACATGTATAAATACCCCCAGAACTCAGAGAGAGATGATACGGTGGCAATTACATGTATAAATACCCTCAGAACTAAGAGAAAGATGGTACGGTGGCAACTACATGTATAAATACCCCCAGAACTAAGAGAAAGATGGTAGGGTTGCAATTACATGTATAAATACCCCAGAACTCTGAGCAAGATGGAACGGTGGCAACTACATGTATAAATACCCCCAGAACTCAGAGCAAGATGGTAGGGTGGCAATTACATGTATAAATACCCCAGAACTCTGAGCAAGATGGGACGGTGGCAATTACATGTATAAATAACCCCAGAACTCAGAGAAAGATGGTACGGTGGCAATTACATGTATAAATACCCCCAGAACTCAGAGCAAGATGGTACGGTGGCAATTACATGTATAAATACCCCAGAACTCTGAGCACGATGGTACTGTGGCAATGACATGTATAAATACCCCCAGAACTACGAGAAAGATGGTACGGTAGCAACTACATGTATAAATAGCCCCGAACTCAGAGAAAGATGGTACGGTGGCAAAGACATGTATAAATACCCCAAGAACTAAGAGAAAGATGGTAGGGTGGCAATTACATGTATAAATATCCCAGAACTCTGAGCAAGATGGTACGGTGGCAACTACATGTGTAAATATCCCCAGAACTCAGAGCAAGATGGTACCGTGGCAACTACATGTATAAATACCCCCAGAACTAAGAGAAAGATGGTAGGGTGGCAATTGCATGTATAAATACCCCAGAACTCTAAACAAGATGGTACGGTGGCAACTACATGTATAAAAACCCCAGAACTCTGAGCAAGATGGTACAGTGGCAACTACATGTATAAATACCCCAGAACTCTGAGCAGGGTCGGACTGGACATGGGGGGGGCCCACCGGGTAACTATACTCCGGGCCCCCCGTGCGCATGTGCGAACGGCTCGGCGCACGCCAGCGCGCATACGCGAACGTCTCTGCGCATGCTGGTGGGTATGCAAACGCCGGTGCGCATGCGCGAACACCAAAGCGCATGCGATACCGGCGCACAGATTAATTTTTATTTGGGGGTCAGAACATTGGGGGAGGGGGCTGGGCTGGCGGGGGCCCATGAAGGCCGGGGCCCACCGGGTATTTTCCCGGTTTCCCGCCGGCCCAGTCCGACGCTGACTCTGAGCAAGATGGTACGGTGGCAACTACATGTCTAAATACCCCCAGAACTAAGAGAAAGATGGTAGGGTGGCAATTACATGTATAAATACCCCAGAACTCTGAGCAAGATGGGACGGTGGCAACTACATGTCTAAATACCCCCAGAACTAAGAGAAAGATGGTAGGGTGGCAATTACATGTATAAATACCCCAGAACTCTGAGCAAGATGGGACGGTGGCAATTACATGTATAAATAACCCCAGAACTCAGAGAAAGATGGTACGGTGGCAATTACATGTATAAATACCCCCAGAACTCAGAGCAAGATGGTACGGTGGCAATTACATGTATAAATACCCCAGAACTCTGAGCACGATGGTACTGTGGCAATGACATGTATAAATACCCCCAGAACTACGAGAAAGATGGTACGGTAGCAACTACAGATGCAGCCACTTTGGTTTGTCTGTTTGACACAGAATAACTAAACACAGATATCCCATTTATCTCATTTAACACAGAAAACTGTGTGACAACATCCCATCTAATTAAAGCATTCACCATTGTGAACAATGGAGCTTTGGTATGCTAATGAAAAGGTTAAATGCATTAAATGAGTTAAGATGACTTAAGATAACACAGTTTCTTCAAT
Organism: Xenopus petersii; assembly: GCA_038501925.1. Taxonomy (NCBI): domain Eukaryota; kingdom Metazoa; phylum Chordata; class Amphibia; order Anura; family Pipidae; genus Xenopus; species Xenopus petersii. The sequence continues at coordinate 108,707,235 of CM076686.1, forward strand.
TACCCCTGAGTCATGACGCATTTAACTCACAAATCCAAGTGGCTTCATCTGTACATGTATAAATAGCCCCGAACTCAGAGAAAGATGGTACGGTGGCAAAGACATGTATAAATACCCCAAGAACTAAGAGAAAGATGGTAGGGTGGCAATTACATGTATAAATACCTCAGAACTCAGAGAAAGATGGCACGGTGGCGATTACATGTATAAATACCTCAGAACTCAGAGAAAGATGGTACGGTGGCAATTACATGTATAAATACCCCCAGAACGCAAAGCAAGATGATACGGTGGCAATTACATGTATAAATACCCCCGAACTCAGAGAAAGATAGTACGGTTGCAATTACATGTATAAATACCCCCAGAACCCTGAGCAAGATGGTACCGTGGTAATTACATGTATAAATACCCCCAAAAGACAGAGATGAATGGTACGTTGGCAGTTACATGTATAAATACCCCCAGAAGACAGAGAGGAATGGTATGGTGGCAATTACATGTAGAAATACCCCAGAACTCTGAGCAAGATGGTATGGTGGCAATTACATGTATAAATACCCCCAGAACGCAAAGCAAGATGATACAGTGGCAATTACATGTATAAATACCCCCGAACTCAGAGAAAGATGGTACGGTGGCAATTACATGTATAAATACCCCCAGAAGACAGAGATGAATGGTACGGTGGCAATTACATGTATAAATACCCCCAGAACGCAAAGCAAGATAATACAGTGGCAATTACATGTATAAATACCCCCGAACTCAGAGAAAGATGGTACGGTGGCAATTACATGTATAAATACCCCCAGAAGACAGAGATGAATGGTACGGTGGCAATTACATGTATAAATACCACCAGAACGCAAAGCAAGATAATACAGTGGCAATTACATGTATAAATACCCCCGAACTCAGAGAAAGATGGTACGGTGGCAATTACATGTATAAATACCCCCAGAAGACAGAGATGAATGGTACGGTGGCAATTACATGTATAAATACCCCCAGAACGCAAAGCAAGATAATACAGTGGCAATTACATGTATAAATACCCCCGAACTCAGAGAAAGATGGTACGGTGGCAATTACATGTATAAATACCCCCAGAAGACAGAGATGAATGGTACGGGTGGCAATTACATGTATAAATACCACCAGAACTCAGAGAGAGATGATACGGTGGCAATTACGTGTATAAATACCCCCAGAACGCAAAGCAAGATGATACGGTGGCAATTACATGTATAAATACCCAGAACTGTGAGCAAGAAGGTACGGTGGCAATTACATGTATAAATACCTCCGGAGGACAGAGATTAATGGTACGGTGGGAATTACATGTATAAATACCCCAGAACTCTAAGCAAGATGGTAAAGTGGCAATTACATGTATAAATACCCCCAGAAGACAGAGATGAATGGTATGGTGGCAATGACATGAATAAATACCCCAGAACTCTGAGCAAGATGGTACTGGTGGCAATTACATGTATATAAATACCCCCAGAATTTACAGTAAGATGGTACGGTGGCAAATACATGTATAAATACCCAGAACCCTGAGCAAGATGGTACAGTGGCAACTACATGTATAAATACCCCCAGAACTCTGAGCAAGATGGTACTGTGGCAATTACATGTATAAAATACCACCAGGAACACAGAGATGAATGGTATGGTGGCAATCACATGTAGATGTACAGATGGACCGGTGGCAATTACATGTATACATACCCCCCGAACTCAGAGAAAGATGGTACGGTGCCAATTACATGTATAAATACCCCAGAATTTACAGTAAGATGGTACGGTGACAATTACATGTATAAATACCCCAGAACTCTGAGCAAGATGGTAAAGTGGCAATTACATGTATAAATACCCCCAGAAGACAGAGGTGAATGGTACAGTGGAAATTACATGTATAAATACCCTCAGAACATCGAGCAAGATGATACAGTGGAAATGACATGTATAAATTCCCCCAGAAGACATAGAGGAATGGAACAATGGCAATTACATGTATAAAATACCCTAGAACACAGAGCAAGAAGGTACGGTGGCATTTACGTGTATAAATACCCCCAGAACTCAGAAAAAGATGGTGCGGTGGCAATTACATGTATAAATACCCCTAGAACTCTGATCAAGATGGTACGGTGGCAATTACATGTATAAATGCCCCCAGAACTCCAAGCAAGATGGTACAGTGGCAATTACATGTATAAATACCCCCAGAACACAGAGAAAGATAATACGGTGGCATTTACATGTATAAATACCCCAGAACACAGAGCAAGATGGTTTGTACATTGAAATACTTTGTGCCAAAAAAGTCTTTCTGGCTCCTGTCTGTGTAACCTGATCCCCCCCCTGCACAGAACACTCAGCTAAGCAGAGAGGAAAGGAATGCAGCTGACAGCAGCAAGAAACACTATTTCCTTATTCACCTGCTGCTTCCAAGCAAGATGGTACGGTGGAAATTACATGTATAAATACCCCCAGAACACAGAGAAAGATAATACGGTGGCATTTACATGTATAAATACCCCAGAACTCAGAGCAAGATGGTACGGTGGCAATTACATGTATAAATACACGCACAACTCAGAGAAAGATGGCACGGGGGCAATTACATGTATAAATACCCCCAGAACACAAAGCAACATGGTACGGTGACAATTACATGTATAAATACCCCAGAACTCAGAGAAAGATGGTACGGTGGCAATTACATGTATAAATACCCCCAGAACTCTGAGCAAGATGATACGGTGGCAATTACATGTATAAATACCCCCAGAACGCCGACAAGATGATATGGTGGAAATGACATGTATAAATTCCCCCAGAAGACATAGAGGAATGGTACAATGGCAATTACATGTATAAATACCTAGAGCACAGAGCAAGAAGGTACGGTAGCATTTACATGTATAAATACCACAGAATTCCGAGCAAGATGGTACGGTGGCAATTACATGTATAAATACCCCCAGAAGACAGAGAGGAACGGTACGGTGGCAATTACATTTATAAATACCACCAGAACTCTGAGCAAGACGGTTACGGTGGCAATTACATGTATAAATACCCCAGAACTCAGAGCAAGATGGTATGGTGGCAATTACATGTATTAATACCCCCAGAAGACAGAAAGGAATGGTACTGTGGCAATTACATGTATAAATACCCCCAGAACTCTGAGCAAGATGGTACGGTGGCAATTACATGTATTAAATACCCCCAGAACTCAGAGCAAGATGGTATGGTGGCAATTACATGTATAAATACCCCTAGAAGACAGAGAGGAATGGTACGGTGGCAATTACATGTATAAATACCCCCAGAACTCTGAGCAAGATGGTACGGTGGCAATTACATGTATAAATACCCCCAGAACTCAGAGCAAGATGGTATGGTGGCAATTACATGTATAAATACCCCTAGAAGACAGAGAGGAATGGTACGGTGGCAATTACATGTATAAATACCCCCAGAACTCAGAGCAAGATGGTATGGTGGCAATTACATGTATAAATACCCCCAGAACTCAGAGCAAGATGGTACGGTGGCAATTAAATGTATAAATTGCCCAGAACTCTGAGCAAGATGGTACGGTGGCAATTACATTTATAAATACCCCAGAACTCAGAGCAAGATGGTATGGTGGCAATTACATGTATTAATACCCCCAGAAGACAGAGAGGAATGGTACGGTGGCAATTACATGTAGTAATACCCCCAGAACTTGGAGCAAGATGGTACGGTGGCAATAACATGTATAAATACCCCCAGAAGACAGAAAGGAATGGTACTGTGGCAATTACATGTATAAATACCCCCAGAACTCAGAGCAAGATGGTATGGTGGCAATTACATGTATAAATACCCCTAGAAGACAGAGAGGAATGGTACGGTGGCAATTACATGTATAAATACCCCCAGAACTCTGAGCAAGATGGTACGGTGGCAATTACATGTATAAATACCCCCAGAACTCAGAGCAAGATGGTATGGTGGCAATTACATGTATAAATACCCCTAGAAGACAGAGAGGAATGGTACGGTGGCAATTACATGTATAAATACCCCCAGAACTCTGAGCAAGATGGTACGGTGGCAATTACATGTATAAATACCCCCAGAACTCAGAGCAAGATGGTATGGTGGCAATTACATGTATAAATACCCCTAGAAGACAGAGAGGAATGGTACGGTGGCAATTACATGTATAAATACCCCCAGAACTCTGAGCAAGATGGTACGGTGGCAATTACATGTATAAATACCCCCAGAACTCAGAGCAAGATGGTACGGTGGCAATTAAATGTATAAATTGCCCAGAACTCTGAGCAGGATGGTACGGTGGCAATTACATTTATAAATACCCCAGAACTCAGAGCAAGATGGTATGGTGGCAATTACATGTATTAATACCCCCAGAAGACAGAGAGGAATGGTACGGTGGCAATTACATGTAGTAATACCCCCAGAACTCGGAGCAAGATGGTACGGTGGCAATAACATGTATAAATACCCCCAGAAGACAGAGAGGAATGGTATGATGGCAATTACATGTATATATACCCCAGAACTCAGAGCAGAAGGGTACGGTGGCAATTACATGTATAAATACCCCAGAATTTAGAGAAAGATGGTACGGTGGCAATTACATGTATAAATACCCCCAGAACTCCGAGCAAGATGGTACTGTGGCAATTACATGTATAAATACCCCCAGAAGACAGAGAGGAATGGTACAATGGCAATTACATGTATAAATACCCCCAGAATTTAGAGAAAGATGGTACGGTGGCAATTATATGTATAAATTCCACCAGAATTAGGAAAAAGATGGTACGGTGGCAATTACATGTATAAATACCCCCAGAACTCAGAGCAAGATGGTACGGTGGCAATTACATTTATAAATACCCCCAGAAGACAGAGAGGAATGGTACGGTGGCAATTACATGTATAAATACCCCAGAACTCTAAGCAAGATGGTATGGTGGCAATTACATGTATAAACACCCCCTGCACTAGGTGAAAGCTGATACGGTGGCATTTACATGTATAAATACCCCCAGAAGAAAGAGAGGAATTGTACGGTGGCAATTACATGTATAAATACTCGCAGAACTCAGAGCAAGATGGTACAGTGGCTATTACATGTATAAACACCCCCAGAACTAAGAGCAAGATGGTACGGTGTCAATTACATGTATAAATACACCAAAAACTCACAGAAAGATGGTAGGGTGGCAAATATATGTATTAATACCCCCAGAAGACAGAGAGGAATGGTACAGTGGCAATTACATGTATAAATAACCCAGAACTCAGAGAAAGATGGTACGGTGGCAATTACATGTATAAATACCCTCAGAACTCTGAGCAAGATGGTACGGTGGCAATTACATGTATAAATACCACCAGAAGACAAAGAGGAATTGTACGGTGGTAATTACATGTATAAATACCCCCAGAACTCAGAGCAAGATGGTAATATGGCAATTACATGTATAAATACCCCCAGAATTTATAGTAAGATGGTACGGTGTCAATTACATGTATAAATACCCCCCCGAAGTCATAGGAAAATGACAAAGTGGAAATAACATGTAAAATAACCCCAGCCCCAGATTTCCATTATGATGCACAATTGACTTAGTAAAAAATTATTAGTAACAGAATCTTACTTTGGAAGCAGCAGGTGAATAAGGAAATAGTGTTTCTTGCTGCTGTCAGCTGCATTCCTTTCCTCTCTGCTTAGCTGAGTGTTCTGTGCAGGGGGGGGATCAGGTTACACAGACAGGAGCCAGAAAGACTTTTTTGGCACAAAGTATTTCAATGTACAAACTGGCCAATCAGGGGGCACTCCAGGTGTTACAGCAAATTGATAGTGCTGCTGTTCCCTAATTGGCCTATTCCTGCTGAAGGACCTCCTTAGGTGGCTGTGGAATAGCCTGGTTATTCAGGAGAAGTATTTTCCTAGCGGGGCCCCACCGGGACCAAGGGCCCTGGATCACTTGCACCCTGTGCACCCCCGGTAGTTAAGCCACTGGGACTAAGTCTGAACATGTTTTGTACGACCAAAGCCATAATACTTACCATGAGAGTGTCCCAGGGAAATGTCTTGTCTTCTGATCTCAATTCCATCCGTTCTGCTTTATCCTTCTCTTTTCTTCTGCTTCTTACTGGCATATTCCTGATAAAGAGTCAGAAAAATGTATGAACATTATCAATAAAAAAATCAGGGTTTTTTGGACAAATTACGTTTTTTAAACTCTCCTGTCATTTTTGTACAATTAGGTCAGAAGAGAGAGAGCATGGCCCATAGGTTTGCCCCCTCCCACTATATCCATCTGAATTCCCACCATGAAATTAAAGATAAAACTTAACCTTTACTTATAACTGTTAAAATAATGTGCCAAAAAAAATTATGAATTAAAAGATTAGGAGAGAAAAGCTAGTCATCAGTTTATAGATTCAATACGAAGAGTTAAATTGTGACTAGATTATTGATCTCAGTTAACACAATTCCACTTCCCATTAAGCAATGTGCGATTAAAGGACCAGTAACACTAAAAAATGTTTTATTAAAAAATCAATTCTACCCACACTAATAATAGAACTACCCTGAATAAAGTTTATTAATATTAATGTTTCATTAAAAAAATACTGTTTGAAAACACTGCTTCCTGTATACTCAAAAACAGCGATAGGGCAACTCACTCTGTAGATCTGCGCTCCACATCTTGCCCCTAACCCGCCTTCTGCCAAAACTAGAAGCGACGCGACTTTGGCAGCGGCAGGAAATGTGTCAGTGATGTGATGCTGATGTGTCAACATGTCGTTGTGAAGCTGCTGCTGTGGCCAACCTATTACCCTGTTGTAATCACTCCTTAATGCAACTTGTCACCCGCAGCTCACAGCCTGCCCTTCTGACAGACCTCCCCCTTCACACCCGCTCTCCTCCACTTGGCTCTCTGCAGCTCGGCCACTCTGAGCAGAATAAACCTGGATGCGAGTATACCCAGAACCAGCCCCGGCAGAACACTGAGCAATGAGTGACGACTTCTGGCAGCTATCCCTCCTGTTGCAGAGCGATCTCCAGTGACAGTGGGGCCAATGCGACTCTGTCAGGCTGCAATCAGCATCCAAATTAGCCTGAGAGCCCTCAGGCGGTCAGTGTTATAGGGATGGAAACCAACACCCACACATCTCTTAGTGTGCTTGCAATTAAGCACCGCTGATTCCACCCGCATCATTCGTTTATAGTAATAAATGACAAAGCACAGAGGACTTCACCTGCACAGTGCCCTAGATGTACTTAAAATGACACACTTCCTGGTTCTACCCGCACTGTTCTCTTAATGTGCTTCTCATTCGGCACCCCGGAATATAGCCGCTCAGTTTCCTTGGTGTGTGCGTACCACAAAGTACTGTAGGGAAAAGTTTAAAAGTCTCAGCAGAAGTGAATTCAGACTCTTAGCGTAGTAGAAACCACTCGCTTCCACCCAAACCAACCCTTCCACCTATTCACCAACCCGCAAGCTAAATGGACCCTCCCTGCCTAATAGTTTAAAAATTAGTATCGCCTGATGTGCCTTTTCACTCGCTTGTGCACAAGCTTTGTCAAAGGCAGGCGGGATCCCTGGGTGGGTAAAGGGACAGGCATGTTGCCAGCGCGTGTAAAGGGGTAGGGGGTTCCCGGCATGGGTAAAGGGGCGGGCGGGTTCCTTACATGGGTAAAAGGGCAGGTTGGTTGCCTGTGTGGGTAAAGTGGCTGGTGGGTTACCTGTGTGGGTAGAGGGGCAGGCAGGATCCCTGCATTCTATTACATTCTATTATTAGAAACAAAGCAGGTGTTTCTATTCATTGCAAAAACAATTGGTCAAACCGGAATATTCTCCAGTTCTGTGTGCCAGAGGTGCAGGGAGTTGGGCAGAAAAAAAAACAAACAATGGGCTTCATGTGCTGCGTAATAATCACTGCCTTGTGTTTATTATAAAGGAGAGAGAACAACCTGGTCGGCCAATCAGAACGCGACTTCTGTGTGGTTAAGGTATGGGCGGGAGGGATCCCTGTGTGGCTAAAACACATTTGCTATAATAAGTACATATCTAACATGTGACTTATGGTACATATACTGCAATAACTAATGCAGCCATTGAGGGAAGCTTAAACTGCCTTTTCCATTCAGTACCATGGACAGCACTCTGTGGCTGCAGCTCCTATTGATTGACACACTGGTTGGTGGCACCGCTGTCACAGCAAAGAGCCAGTTCTATACACCTACAGATAACATTTTTATGAAATTATTCCTATTAGATATCCTTGTACCACTGACTCTGTGGCATATGAGGGCCCCAAAATGAAGACAGTTCTGTCATTCCAGATACTGCAAAATCAACTACAGATTTCTTTTGAGGGGCAAAGGTAGAAAAGGCTACATTAACTCCCAAAAAACATATATTTTTGGAAAGTACACATTCCCTTGAATCCCAATTGGGTATGCATGCCTTTCTACTCCAAAGTTGCAAACCTTTCATACATTTTTGGATTTGGTTACATTTCCAAAACTCACCTAAAAAGCTTTCACCTTGAAGTATCTTATCTCTCAAATACTATTAGTTACCAAGATAAAAAAAAAAATCCTAAATACTAGTGCAGAAAGCGCATTTACCCTGGACCCCTCCGTCAACATTGTGGACCTCACCCTTGACTCTGACACTGCCTGTCAAATAAATGCATATCTGTCTGCTGTCTATCTGCTGTATAGTATAATAAAAAAAACATTCTCAACCCTTATCTATGAATTACTTCTATAGCCCACTACCAGAAATTGTCTTAATGGGCAAAGCCTGAGCATGTTCTGTACCAACAAAATAGAAGATTTAAGAGAACAGCACAACACCATGTATGTTGCAGGTGGGGAGCTTACCCCTTTTATTTAAAGTGACCACCTGTGCATCAATGTGGTCACTTTAAATAAAAGGGGTAAGCTCCCCACCTGCAACATACATGGTGTTGTGCTATTCTCTTAAATCTTTTACATTGTACTGACAAGTGCTGACTGTCTAGAGAGATCTGCACCACCAGGGCAGGAAGCATTGTGGAAAGGGTGAGAGGTGCGGTTCATCTACACACAGAACCTGTACCAACAAAAGCCATAATACTTACCCGGGAAATGTCTTCTTCTGTATTATGATCTTAATTCCATCCCTTCTGCTTTATCTCTTTTCTTCTGCTTCTTACTGGCATAATCCTGATAAAGACAAATGAATGAAAATTGTTAATAAAAAAAACCCAGGGTTTTTTTGGGGCTACTTAAGGTTTCCAGATCTACCATAATTAATGTGCAACACACTAAATAAGTAACATTGAATAAAACCACCATGCTTAAGCAGCCCTAATGCTAAGGGGACCTGTCAGTGAGCAGTGACTACAAGAAAACTAATCCTATGCTAACCAGGCCTCACACTTCCTACTTACTTGGGTCCAGGCTGTGGTTCTCCTGCAAAGTGGCTTCTTCAATAGATGTTCCTCCTCTGATGCACATCTGCCCCTGTGACTTGTCTCCTTTCATATTCTTCTAAACTCCACCCTCTTAAAACCTCCTATGTGTTTTACTACTCCCTCTAGTGGCCAAACACTATATATATACAGCTAATGTCTAATCTAACTCATCTCTACACTGCCACCTAGGGGAAGAAAATGTTAATTAAAGCTATAATTAAAGCTATAATTAAAGCCGATATGGCCGATTTGAAATAAAAAAAAATCATGTTTCACATAATACAATCACACATATCTCCATAAGTTTGATTTCAAAGCCAAACATTCAACTAACAGTAGGTTTACCCTAGAAAACTACACATTACATGGATGAATAACCCCAGAACTCCGAGAAAGATGATACGGTGGCAATTACAAGTATAAATACCCCCAGAACTCAGAGAAAGATGGTACAGAGGCAATTACATGTATAAATATCCCCAGAACTCTGAGCAAGATGGTACAGAGGCAATTACATGTATAAATACCCCCAGAACTCAGAGCAAGATGGTACAGTGGCAATTACATGTATAAATACACGCAGAACTAAGAGCAAGATGGTACGGTGGCAATTACATGTATAAATACCCCCAGAACTCTGAGCAAGATGATACGGTGGCAATTACATGTATAAATAACCCCCAGAATGCCGACAAGATTATATGGTGGCAATTACATGTATAAATACCTCCAGAAGACAGAGAGGAATGGTACGGTGGCAATTACATGTATAAATACCCCCAGAACTCAGAGAAAGATGGTATGGTGGCAATTACATGTATAAATACCCCCAGAACTCCGAGCAAGATGGTAGGGTGGCAATTACATGTGTAAATACCTCAGAACTCAGAGCAAGATGGTACGGTGGCAATTCATGTATAAATACCCTCAGAACCATGAGCAAGATGGAACGGTGGTAATTACATGTATGAATACACCCAGAGCTCTGAGCAAGATGAAACGGTGGCAATTACATGTATTAATATTCCCAGAACTCCGAGAAAGATGATACGGTGGCAATTACAAGTATAAATACCCCCAGAACTCAGAGCAAGATGGTACGGTAGCAATTACATGTATAAATACCCCCAGAAATCTGAGCAAGATGGTACAGAGGCAATTACATGTATAAATACCCCAGAACTCAGAGCAAGATGTCACAGTGGCAATTACATGTATAAATACACGCAGAACTAAGAGCAAGATGGTACGGTGGCAATTACATGTATAAATACCCCCAGAACTCTGAGAAAGATGATATGGTGGCAATTACATGTATAAATACCTCCAGAAGACAGAGAGGAATGGTACGGTGGCAATTACATGTATAAATACCCCCAGAACTCAGAGAAAGATGGTATGGTGGCAATTACATGTATAAATACCCCAGAACTCCGAGCAAGATTGTACGGTGGCAATTACATGTATAAAATGCCCAGAACTCAGAGCAAGATGGTACGGTGGCAATTACATGTATTAATACCCCCAGGACTCCAAACAAGATGGTACGGTGGCAATTACCTGTGTAAATACCTCAGAACTCTGAGCAAGATGGTACAGTGGCAATTACATGTATAAATACTCCCAGAACCATGAGCAAGATGGAACGGTGGTAATTACATGTATGAATACACCCAGAGCTCTGAGCAAGATGGTACAGTGGCAATTACATGTATTAATACCCCCAGAACTCAGAGCAAGATGATACGGTGGCAATTACATGTATAAATACCCCCAGAACCCTGAGCAAGATGGTATGGTGGTAATTACATGTATAAATACCCCAGAACTCAGAGAAAGATGTTACAGTGGCAATTACATGTATAAATACCCCCAGAACCCTGAGCAAGATGGTACGGTGGTAATTACATGTATAAATACCCCCAGAACTCAGAGCAAGATGGTACAGTGGCAATTACATGTATAAATACCCCAGAACTCAGAGAAAGATGTTACAGTGGCAATTACATGTATAAATACCCCAGAACTCAGAGCAAGATGGTGCGGTGGCAATTACATGTATAAATACATGCAGAACTCAGAGCAACATGGTACGGTGGCAATTACATGTATAAATACCCCCAGAACTCAGAGAAAGATGATACGGTGGCAATTACATGTATAAATACCCCCAGAACGCCGACAAGATGATATGGTGGCAATTACATGTATAAATACCTCCGGAAGACAGAGAGGAATAGTACGGTGGCAATTACATGTATAAATACCCCAGAACTCAGAGAAAGATGGTACGGTGGCAATTACATGAATAAATACCCCAGAACTCAGAGCAAGATGGCACACTGGCAATTACATGTATAAAAACCCCTAGAACTCTGAGCAAGATGATACGGTGGCAATTACATGTATAAATACCCCCCAGAATGCCTACAAGATGATATGGTGGCAATTACATGTATAAATACCTCCGGAAGACAGAGAGGAATAATACGGTGGCAATTACATGTATAAATACCCCAGAACTCAGAGAAAGATGGTACGTGGCAATTACATGTATAAATGCCCCCAGAAGACAGAGAGGAATGGTACGGTGGCAATTAAATGTATAAATACCCCCAGAACTCCAAGCAAGATGGTACGGTGGCAATTACATGTATAAATACCCCCAGAAGACAGAGAAAAATGGAACGGTGGCAATTACATGTATAAATACCCCCAGAACTCCAAGCAAGATGGTACGGTGTCAATTACATGTATAAATACCCCCAGAAGACAGAGAAGAATGGTACGGTGGCAATTACATGTATAAATACCCCAGAACTCAGAGAAAGATGGTACGGTGGCAATTACATGTATAAATACCCCCAGAACACAGAGAAAGATGATACGATGGCAATTACATGTATAAATACCCCAGAACTCAGAGAAAGATGGCATGGTGGCAATTACATGTATAAATACCTCCAGAAGACAGAGAGGGTACGGTGGCAATTACATGTATAAATACCCCAGAACTCAGAGAAAGATGGTACGTGGCAATTACATGCATAAATACCCCCAGAAGACAGAGTCGAATGGTATGGTGGCAATTACATGTATAAATACCCCCAGAACTCCGAGCAAGATGGTACGGTGGCAATTACATGTATAAATTGCCCAGAACTCAGAGCAAGATGGTACGGTGGCAATTACATGTATAAATACCCCCAGAAGACAGAGAAGAATGGTACGGTGGCAATTACATGTATAGATACCCACAGAACTCTGATCAAGATGGTACGGTGGCAATTACATGTATAAATACCCCCAGAAGACATAGAGGAATGATACGATGGCAATTACATGTATAAATACCCTAGAACACAGAGCAAGAAGGCACAGTGGCATTTACGTGTATAAATACCCCCAGAACTCAGAAAAAGATGGTATGGTGGCATTTAGATGTATAAATTACCCCAGAATTAAGAGAAAGATGGTTGGGTGGCAATTACATGTATAAATACCCCCAAAACTCTGATCAAGATGGTACGGTGGCAATTACATGTATAAATACCCCCAGAACTCCAAGCAAGATGGTACGGTGGCAATTACATGTATAAATACCCCCAGAAGACAGAGAAGAATGGTACGGTGGCAATTACATGTATAAATACCCCCAGAACTCCAAGCAAGATGGTACGGTGGCAACTACATCTATAAATACCCCCAGAAGACATAGAGGAATGATACGATGGCAATTACATGTATAAATACACACAGAACTCTGATCAAGATGGTACGGTGGCAATTACATGTATAAATACCCACAGAACTCCAAGCAAGATGGTACGGTGGCAATTACATGTATAAATACCCCCAGAAGACAGAGAAAAATGGAACGGTGGCAATTACATGTATAAATACCCCCAGAACTCCAAGCAAGATGGTACGGTGGCAATTACATGTATAAATACCCCCAGAAGACAGAGAAGAATGGTACGGTGGCAATTACATGTATAAATACCCCCAGAACTCCAAGCTAGATGGTACGGTGACAATTACATGTATAAATACCCACAGAACTCTGATCAAGATGGTATGGTGGCAATTACATGTATAAATACCCCCAGAACTCTGAGCAAGATGGTATGGTGGCAATTACATGTATAAATTCCCCTCAGAACTCCGAGCAAGATGGTACGGTGGCAATTACATGTATAAATACCCCAGAACTCAGAGCATGATGGTACGGTGGCAATTACATGTATAAATACCCCCAGAACTCTGAGCAAGATGGTATGGTGGCAATTACATGTATAAATACCCCCAGAACTCTGAGCAAGATGGTGCAGAGGCAATTACATGTATAAATACCCCCAGAACTCTGAGCAAGATGGTACAGAGGCAATTACATGAATAAATACCCCAGAACTCAGAGCAAGATGGCACAGTGGCAATTACATGTATAAATACCCCCAGAACTCTGAGCAAGATGATACGGTGGCAATTACATGTATAAATACCCCCCAGAATGCCGACAAGATGATATGGTGGCAATTACATGTATAAATACCTCCAGAAGACAGAGAGGAATGGTACGGTGGCAATTACATGTATAAATACCCCCAGAACTCAGAGAAAGATGGTATGGTGGCAATTACATGTATAAATACCCCCAGAACTCCAAGCAAGATGGTAGGGTGGCAATTACATGTGTAAATACCTCAGAACTCAGAGCAAGATGGTACGGTGGCAATTCATGTATAAATACCCTCAGAACCATGAGCAAGATGGAACGGTGGTAATTACATGTATGAATACACCCAGAGCTCTGAGCAAGATGGTACAGTGGCAATTACATGTATAAATACCCCAGAACTCTGAGCAAGATGAAACGGTGGCAATTACATGTATTAATATTCCCAGAACTCCGAGAAAGATGATACGGTGGCAATTACAAGTATAAATACCCCCAGAACTCAGAGCAAGATGGTACGGTGGCAATTACATGTATAAATACCCCCAGAACTCTGAGCAAGATGGTACAGAGGCAATTACATGTATAAATACCCCCAGAACTCTGAGCAAGATGGTACAGAGGCAATTACATGTATAAATACCCCCAGAACTCTGAGCAAGATGGTACAGAGGCAATTACCTGTATAAATACCCCAGAACTCAGAGCAAGATGGCACAGTGGCAATTACATGTATAAATACACACAGAACTAAGAGCAAGATGGTACGGTGGCAATTACATGTATAAATACCCCCAGAACTCTGAGCAAGATGGTATGGTGGCAATTACATGAATAAATACCACCAGAACTCCGAGCAAGATGGTACGGTGGCAATTACATGTATAAATTGCCCAGAACTCAGAGCAAGATGGTATGGTGGCAATTACATGTATAAATACCCCCAGAACTCCAAGCAAGATGGTACGGTGGCAATTACATGTGTAAATACCTCAGAACTCAGAGCAAGATGGAACGGTGGTAATTACATGTATGAATACACCCAGAGCTCTGAGCAAGATGGTACAGTGGCAATTACATGTATAAATACCCCCAGAACTCAGAGCAAGATGGTACGGTGGCAATTACATGTATAAATACCCCCAGAACCCTGAGCAAGATGGTACGGTGGTAATTACATGTATAAATACCCCCAGAACGCTGAGCAAGATGGTACGGTGGCAATTACATGTATAAATACCCCAGAACTCAGAGAAAGATTGTACGGTGGCAATTACATGTATAAATATCCCAAAACTCAGAGAAAGATGTTACAGTGGCAATTACATGTATAAATACCCCCAGAACACAGAGAAAGATAATACGGTGGCATTTACATGCATAAATACCCCAGAACTCAGAGCAACATGGTACGGTGGCAATTACATGTATAAATACCCCCAGAAAGCCGACAAGATGATATGGTGGCAATTACATGTATAAATACCCCCAGAAAGCCGACAAGATGATATGGTGGCAATTACATGTATAAATACCTCCGGAAGACAGAGAGGAATAATACGGTGGCAATTACATGTATAAATACCCCATAACTCAGAGAAAGATGGTACGGTGGCAATTACATGAATAAATACCCCCAGACGACAGAGAGGAATGGTACGGTGGCAATTAAATGTATAAATACCCCCAGAACTCCAAGCAAGATGGTACGGTGGCAATTACATGTATAAATACCCACAGAACTCTGATCAAGATGGTACGGTGGTAATGACATGTATAAATACCCCCAGAACTAAGAGCAAGATGGTAGGGTGGCAATTACATGTATAAATACCCCAGAACTCTGAGCAAGATGGTACGGAGGCAATGACATGTATAAATACCCCCAGAACTAAGAGAAAGATGGTAGCGTGGCAATTACATGTATAAATACCCCCAGAACTAAGAGAAAGATGGTACGGTGGCAACTACATGTATAAATAGCCCCAGAAGACAGAGCAAGATGGTACGTTGGCAATTACATATATAAATACCCCCAGAACTCAGAGCAAGATGGTACGGTGGCAATGACATGTATAAATACCCCAGAACTCTGAGCAAGATGGTACGGTGGCAACTACATGTATAAATACCCCCAGAACTCAGAGCAAGATGGTACGGTGGCAACTACATGTATAAATAGCCCCAGAAGACAGAGCAAGATGGTACGGTGGCAACTACATGTATAAATACCCCAGAACTCTGAGCAAGATGGTACGGTGGCAACTACATGTATAAATACCCCCAGAACTCAGAGCAAGATGGGACGGTGGCAACTACATGTATAAATACCCCCAGAACTTAGAGAAAGATGGAACGGTGGCAATTACATGTATAAATTCCCCCAGAACTCCGAGCAAGATGGTACGGTGGCAATTATATGTATAAATACCCCAGAACTCTGAGCGAGATGGTACGGTGGCAACTACATGTATAAATACCCCCAGAACTCAGAGCAAGATGGTACGGTGGCAACTACATGTGTAAAAACCCCAGAACTCTGAGCAAGATGGTAAGGTGGCAACTACATGTATAAATACCCCAGAACTCTGAGCAAGATGGTACGGTGGAAACTACATGTATAAATACCCCCAGAACTCAGAGAAAGATGGGACGGTGGCAATTACGTGTAAAAATACACCAGAACTCAGAGAAAGATGGTAAGGTGGCAATTACATGTATAAATACCCCAGAACTTAGAGAAAGATGGAACGGTGGCAATTACATGTATAAATTCCCCCAGAACTCTGAGGAAGATGGTACGGTGGCAATTACATGTATAAATACCCCAGAACTCTGAGCGAAATGGTACGGTGGCAATTACATGTATAAATACCCCCAGAACTCAGAGCAAGATGGTACGGTGGCAACTACATGTGTAAAAACCCCAGAACTCAGAGAAAGATGGTACGGTGGCAATTACATGTATAAATACCCCCAGAATTTAGAGCAAGATGGTACGGTGGCAATTACATGTATAAATACCCCCAGAAGACAGAGAGGAATGGTAAGGCGGAAATTACATGTATAAATACCCCCAGAACTCTGAGCAAGATGGTACGGTGGCAATTACATGTATAAATAAACCAGAAAAGTGTAAAGTGATTACAGTAAAGTAACCCCAGCCCCAGATTTCCATTTTGATACACAATTGACTAAGTAAAATATTATTAGTAACAGAATCTTACTTTGGAAGCAGCAGGTGAATAAGAAAATTGCGTTTTTTGCTGCTGTCAGCTGCATTCGTTTTCCTCCGAAAAAGGGACAGTTGGGAGGTATGGGACCAAGGGCCCTGGTTCACTTGCACCCTGTGCACCCCCGGTAGTTACGCCACTGGGACTAAGTCTGAACATGTTCTGTACGACCAAAGCCATAATACTTACCATGAGAGTGTCCCAGGGAAATGTCTTGTCTTCTGATCTCAATTCCATCCCTTCTGCTTTATCCTTCTCTTTTCTTCTGCTTCTTACTGGCATATTCCTGATAAAGAGTCAGACAGATGTATGAACATTATCAATAAAAAAAACGATATCAGGGTTTTTTTGGACAAATTACATTTTTAAACTCTCCTGTCATTTTTGTACAATTAGGTCAGAAGAGAGAGAGCATGGCCCATAGGTTTGCCCCCTCCCACTATATCCATCTGAATTCCCACCATGAAATTAAAGATAAAACTTAACCTTTACTTATAACTGTTAAAATAATGTGCTAAAAAAAATTATAGGTTAAAAGATTAGGAGAGAAAAGCTGGCCTGACTCAGTGCTCATCAGTTTATAGACGGAATACGAAGAGTTAAATTGTGACTAGATTATTGATCTCAGTTAACACAATTCCAATTCCCATTAAGCAATATGCGATTAAAGGACCAGTAACACACTAATGTTTTTATTAAAAAACCAATTCTACCCACACTAATAATAGAACTACCCTGCATAAAGTTTATTAATATTAATGGTTCATTAAAAAAATACTGTTTGAAAACACTGCTTCCTGTATACTCAAAAACGGCGATAAGGCAACTCACTCTGAAGATCTGCGCTTCACTGAGTGGGTAAAGGGGTGGGTGGGCGGGCTCGCTGAGTGGGTAAAGGGGTGGGTGGGGGGGGTCGCTGAGTGGGTAAAGGGGTGGGTGGGGGGCTCGCTGAGTGGGTAAAGGGGTGGGTGGGGGGCTCGCTGAGTGGGTAATGGGGTGGGTGGGGGGCTCGCTGAGTGGGTAAAGGGGTGGGTGGGCGGGCTCATTGAGTGGGTAAAGGGGTGGGTGGGCGGGCTCACTGAGTGGGTAAAGGGGTGGGTGGGCGGGCTCACTGAGTGGGTAAAGGGGTGGGTGGGCGGGCTCACTGAGTGGGTAAAGGGGTGGGTGGGCGGGCTCACTGAGTGGGTAAAGGGGTGGGTGGGCGGGCTCACTGAGTGGGTAAAGGGGTGGGTGGGCGGGCTCACTGAGTGGGTAAAGGGGTGGGTGGGCGGGCTCACTGAGTGGGTAAAGGGGTGGGTGGGCGGGCTCACTGAGTGGGTAAAGGGGTGGGTGGGCGGGCTCACTGAGTGGGTAAAGGGGTGGGTGGGCGGGCTCACTGAGTGGGTAAAGGGGTGGGTGGGCGGGCTCACTGAGTGGGTAAAGGGGTGGGTGGGCGGGCTCACTGAGTGGGTAAAGGGGTGGGTGGGCGGGCTCACTGAGTGGGTAAAGGGGTGGGTGGGCGGGCTCACTGAGTGGGTAAAGGGGTGGGTGGGCGGGCTCACTGAGTGGGTAAAGGGGTGGGTGGGCGGGCTCACTGAGTGGGTAAAGGGGTGGGTGGGCGGGCTCACTGAGTGGGTAAAGGGGTGGGTGGGCGGGCTCACTGAGTGGGTAAAGGGGTGGGTTGGCGGGCTCACTGAGTGGGTAAAGGGGTGGGTGGGCGGGCTCACTGAGTGGGTAAAGGGGTGGGTGGGCGGGCTCACTGAGTGGGTAAAGGGGTGGGTGGGCGGGCTCACTGAGTGGGTAAAGGGGTGGGTGGGCGGGCTCACTGAGTGGGTAAAGGGGTGGGTGGGCGGGCTCACTGAGTGGGTAAAGGGGTGGGGTAAAGGGGGTAAAGGGGTGGGTGGGTTCCCTGCGTGGGAAAAAGGGTGGGTGGGCGGGTTCCCGTGGGTAAAAGGGTGGGTAAAAGGGTGGGTGGGCAGGTTCCCTGTGTGGGTAAAGGGGTGGGTTCCCTGTGTGGGTAAAGGGGTGGGTTCCCTGCGTGGGTAAAGGGGTGGGTGGGCGGGTTCCCTGGGTTCCCTGCGTGGGTAAGGGGTGGGTGGGCGGGTTCCCTGCGTGGGTAAGGGGTGGGTGGGTAAGGGGTGGGTGGGCGGGTTCCCTGCGTGGGTAAGGGGTGGGTGGGCGGGTTTCCCTGAGTGGGTAAGGGGTGGGTGGGCGGGTTCCCTGAGTGGGTAAGGGGTGGGTGGGCGTTTGCCCTGAGTGGGTAAGGGGTGGGTGGGCGTTTGCCCTGAGTGGGTAAGGGGTGGGTGGGCGGGTTCCCTGAGTGGGTAAGGGGTGGGTGGGCGGGTTCCCTGAGTGGGTAAGGGGTGGGTGGGCGGGTTCCCTGAGTGGGTAAGGGGTGGGTGGGCGGGTTCCCTGAGTGGGTAAGGGGTGGGTGGGCGGGTTCCCTGAGTGGGTAAGGGGTGGGTGGGCGGGTTCCCTGAGTGGGTAAGGGGTGGGTGGGCGGGTTCCCTGAGTGGGTAAAGGGGTGGGTGGTCCCCTTGCGTGGGTTCCCTGCATGGGTAAAGGGGTGGGCGGGTTCCGTGCGTGGATAAAGGGGCGGGCTCCTTACGTGGGTAAAAGGGCAGGTGGGTTGCTTGTGTCGGTAAAGGGGCTGGTGGGTTCCCTGTGTGGGTAAAGGGGCAGGCAAGTTCCCTGCATTCTATTACATTCTATTATTAGAAACTCTGTGGGTGTTTCTTTTCATTGCACAAACACAATTGGTCAAACCGGAATATTCTCCAGTTCTGTGTGCCAGAGGTGTAGGGAGTTGGGCAGAAAAACACAAACAATGGGCTTCATGTGCTGCGTAACAATCACTGCCTTGTGTTTATTATAAAGGAGAGAGAAAAAAACCCTGTCGGCCAATCAGAATGTGACTTCTGTGTGGTTAAAGGTGTGGGCGGGAGGGTTCGGGTGGGATCCCTGTGTGGCTGAAACACATTTGCTATAATAAGTACATATCTAACATGTGACTTATGGTACATATACTGCAATAACTAATGCAGCCATTGAGGGAAGCTTAAACTGCCTTTTCCATTCAGTACCATGGACAGCACTCTGTGGCTGCAGCTCCTATTGATTGACACACTGGTTGGTGGCACCGCTGTCACAGCAAAGAGCCAGTTCTATACACCTACAGATAACATTTTTATAACATTATTCCTATTAGATATCCTTGTACTACTGACTCTGTGGCATATGAGGGCCCCAAAATGAAGACAGTTCTGTCATTCCAGATACTGCAAAATCAACTACAGATTTCTTTTCAGGGGCAAAGGTAGAAAAGGGTACATTAACCCCCAAAAACATATATTTTTGAAAAGTACACATTCCCTTGAATCCCAATTGGGTATGCATGCCTTTCTACGCCAAAGCACCAAGTTGCAAACCTTTCACACATTTTTGGATTTGGTTAAATTTCCAAAACTCACCTCAAAGCTTTCACCTTGAAGTAACTTATCTCTCAAATACTATTAGTTACTAAGATAAAAAAAAATGCTAAATACTAGCGCAGAGAGCACATTTACCCTGGAACCCTCCGTCAACATTGTGGACCTCCCCCTTGACTCCCTCTGACAACTGACACTGCCTGTCAAATAAATGTATATCTATCTGCTGTATAGTATAATAAAAAAACATTCTCAACCCTTATCTATGAATTACTTCTATAGCCCACTACCAGAAATTGTCTTATTGGGTAAATCCTGAGCATGTTCTGTACCAAACAAAGCCATAATACTTACCATGAGAGTGTCCGGGAAATGTTGTGTCTTCTTCTGTATAATGATCTCAATTCCATCTCTTCTTCTTTATCTCTTTTCTTCTGCTTCTTACTGGCATTTTCCTGATAAAGACAAACTAATGAAAATTATATTTTTGGGGCTACTTAAGATTTCCAAATCTTCCATAATTAATGTGCAATCCCACTAAATCAATAACATTGAATAAAACCACCATGCTTACGCAGCCTTAATGCTAAGGGGACCTGTCACCACATTCCCCTCTAAAGGGCTGAGCAGTGACTATAAGAAAACTAATCCTATGCTAACCAGCCCTCACACTTCCTACTTACTTGGGTCTAGGCTGTGGTTCTCCTGCAAAGTGGCTTCTTCAATAGATGTTCCTCCTCTGATGCACATCTGCCCCTGTGACTTGTCTCCTTTCATATTCTTCTAAACTCCGCCCTCTTAGAACCTCCTATGTGTTTTACTACTCCCTCTAGTGGCCAAACACTATATATACAGCTAATGTCTAATCTAACCCATCTCTACACTGCCATCTAGGGGAAGAAATGGTAATTACTGTACAACAGCTTTAACCCTTTCACTGCAGGCCGATATGGCCGATTTGAAATAAAACAATTACATACATCATGGAAAGTTCAATTTCTCCTCAAAACGTCAATACCAAATATCATTTTATGAATATTTCTCACCTGTATAGATCAAAACTCCAAGCCGTTAACTACTAAAATTCCAAAGCACCACTGCACAAAACTCCATATGTCAGATTTCAAGGCCAAACATTATACTACGGGACCGCATTACGCGGGACAATCCCGCTTTTATTCGCCTGTCCCTAGGTCCCGGATAGCAAGGAGAGATGCTCTGTGGCGGTTTGGATTCCTGCACTTCTTGCCGACTTCCAGGTTCAGCACTTCCGGCGCAGCAGAGGGGAGGAGCAGTTGTAGGAGTTCACTGACTGACCCCCCTCAAGGGATCCCTATCTTCGAACGGCCTCTTACAGCTTCCCAAAAACTCCTGCCTTATGCTGAAGGTGGCTAAGACAGCACAATGGAGTGTGGGAGTTGTGGTGAAGTGAACGGCTTTCCTTAGCTGCTCGCTGCAGTGGTAAAACTACATTTCCCAGAAGGGGTTGCGGCGCGCAAGAACTTCCTGGCAAAAGCGGCACCACCTTGTGTTGACGCTTTGGATTGCGGCTGCGCTGCTGCTGCTAGAGGTTGCTAGAAAACTGCTTGTTTAACATTTTGCGTGCTCATGGCAGCTCTGAGTCACAAATAGTGCGATTGTTTTATCTTACTGTAGTTAGACAGATATTGTTTATTATTAAGAAAGTAGGGGCTTTTGGGGAAGTTGCAAAGTTAGGAAGCGCTTGCACATATCAAGCAGTATTATTTACTATGGATGTTAAGGGACGGAGTATTTGGCTGCTTTTTGTGGCCTCGAGAGAAACTATAGAAACGAAGTACTGCGCAATGTATTAGCTCTTGTTTCCTCATTTATGCTGTGCTGTTTCCTGACGTGCCAGCCCTGTAATTGACCAGCACCTAGGGCCGTTCTCAGAAACTATGGTCATACCTCCCAACTGTCCCTTTTTCAGAGGGACAGTCCCTCTTTTGACAGCTCAACCTGCAGTCCCTCATTTGTACTGGAAAGTCCCTATTTTCTCTGCACTGAACAGCCAGAAAAAGAAACAAAGTTTCTCACTTAATTGGCTTTTAGCAGAGAGAACCTAACAGGTGCAAATAAAGATACTTTGTAACCATTTTGAGACACAAAAAAACAGTTTAGATAAGAAGAAATATTTTTAAACTTTCATAACCTGGCACATTTTGTAAAAATTAGGGGGTGTGGCCACAGAAAGGGGCGTGGTCAAAAATTGCTACGCTACGTGCACAAACAATTTTTTGTCCCTCTTTTTACTTCCAAGTTGGGAGGTATGCCATAGAAGCAGTGGTGTAGCCCTATCATGCTGCCCAAAGCAAGTAACTCTTGTAGCTGCTTCTGATCACCACCCTCCTCTCACTTACCCATTTGCACCACCCAAACTCCCCCATCCCAGTTCGGGAGTGAGAAAAGAGATAAATCCCATTTTTTTTAAGGCGGAGGAAATGTTCCTCTACTTTCACGCCCTACGAACATGCCTCTTCATGCCCTGACGTTGGGCACTGAATATATTTATAATACACATAAGGGCTTATACATAACTATATTTTTAAAATTAGAACGCACTGAGAGAAGCAGCTGGCTCTAAGGAAAAACAAATCTAAAATTCTCCTGGAAATGCTGTTATAAAAACAGATTTTATATGAGGAAATGATTGATATAAAATAGCATTACATTTGCTATAGCTTTAATGCTGTTAAACTTTAACTCCCAGCATGCACTAATAATAACAGGATGTTGGTGAATGCTGGGGGCTATATTTCAGGCCTGGACTATGATTCAATAGAGGTCTTGGCATTTCAAGTACACAGAGGCCCAAACAGCCCCCCACCAGCTCAATAAATAGTAACTGTCGAAACATACCTCCCAACTGTTCTGTTTTTCACAGGACAGTTCAGATTTTGACAGCTCAGCCCGCAGTCCCGGATTGTTGTTACTTAAATGTCCAGACTTTCTCTTTGATCTCCTGCAGTGAAAAGCCAGAAAAAGACACAACGTTTCTAACTTAATTGCTATGGACAGAGAGCCCAGACTATGTGGTAGGTGCACTTACATACTTTTGTTACAATTTAAGATAAGCAAAGAAACAATTGTATTAAGTGATTTGAAGCTTAAAGGGCAATTAACCTTCATAAGCAAAACACAAAAAAAACACAGAAATGTGCTCAAACTTTCATAACCTGCCAAAAATAGGCATGGCCAAAAATGTCAACGCACTACGCGCAGCAAATGTTTTTGTCCCTCCTTTTATTTACAAAATGTTGAGAGGTATGTCTGTGGCATCTTCCAGCAGCCCTTCTGGGATTTGCCAGAATCTACAGATTGAGCCTGAAAAGAAGGGCTACGGGTTGGGCAACGATGATATAAAGTATATGTGTTGCCAGACTAGAATTAGAGAGAGACATTACCCACATAGGTGTTTAAGGGTAGAGGTTATTCCTTGATGAAGTTTTGTTATACTGACAGGACAATGGAAATTGCACTGTTTGACTATAAATAAATAGCCACTATTTAAAGGGGTCATACAAGCTAAACTTGAACTTAATACTATATTGTTTTTAGAGTGTTTTTAAGCACTTTTCATGGCATGATAAAGTATCAGCTGTTCTTAAACTGCTGATATATTAATCTATAAAATTACTGTGTAACCTGAGCGCCCTCTGCTGTTCATGCTGGGCGACAGCCAGAGAGAACACCAAACACTTGTTTCCCCCAGCGGCACTTTATATATATCAACAATTTTACATTAAACAGGTGCTTCACCTTTAACTTAGTTAAATATGTTATAGAATGCATTATAGTTCAGATGCATTATAATAGAATTTTATAATGCATCTTTCTATTCAGACCCTTTCCTATTCATATTCCAGTCTATACAGTGCTGCACAATATCTTGGCACTCTATAAATACATGTTAATAATAATAATTATTATTATTAACATCAATGCATGGTTGCTAGGGTAATTTTGACCCTAGGAACCAGAATGCTGAAAATACATGAAAATGGCTAAATGGTTGAATTCTCCTTTAAGAACCACTGCCACTCATCATTGGTGTGTAAAGGGTTAACTGAACTATGATAAATCGTTATTTACACTGCAGTGCTCCATAGAAGACATTTCAAGCCCCCATATTACTCTGAGACTGAGAGCTGAGACTAAAAAGCATTACGTTTGCACCGGTGCAGTAACTAAAAGCTACCAATAAGGTGTTTAGCTCTAAACTGATGATCAGTAAATGCTTCCTGCTGATTGGTTGCTATAGGAGATTAGACCAATAGCACATTTTGCCCATTTTATTACATATCTCCATTTCAGTGTTGGGCATATAATATAAAATTAGAGAGTGTGTGACTGTGGGAGCTACTTTATAAAATACTGCTTTACTGAATGATAATGTAGCAGCAACTGGAGCAGCAGCAGTGATTGAATCCATGGCTGAAGAATTCATGGATCAAAAACATATGGCAGCACAGGAATTGTACTGACTCAATAGGCCACACATACAAAGCAATTCTCTGTGTACTTAATAAACTATGTATGTACTGTACATCTAAGCAGAAATAAATGCCATATTAACATTAATCTTATGAAACCTACTTACTGGGTACACTTCCCCTTTAAGAGCAGGGAACAGCGTTGACTTCCCTCCTACTGCTGTGGCAGTTGGTTCAGTCCGTTGGTTGCCATCGTGGTGAGTGGTAAGTGTATATTCTCTCTGGGAGAGATTCTTTGTCAAATAATGCTTATTTTAATAAAAAAATAGGGGAAATTGTTGGTTGACATCCCCAGACTAACCAGATATTGATCCTCTTACTGATTTTAGTGAATTTAGAACATTTTCCCCTAAAATGGGCTTTGGAGGTGCCTTTAATCTTAGTGCTGGTTGGGAGACACAGACTCAGGATTTGGCAGCTATACAGGACTGACAGCAAATGTACATGTTTTCTACAGTAACTCCATAAGAAGGTAGCATTTGGGGGCTTCTTCCTTTTACACAATAACATTTATTTATAAGTCTCATGGTTTAAGAGCAGAGATGATAAGTGACATTACCCCATGTGATTTGACAGTTGGTTTGGTCCGTTGGTTGGGTGGAGTGGTAAATATGAGAGATTTTTTTGACCAATAACCCTTATTTTAGTAAAAAAAGGGGGGTAGTTGGGGGGACAGACAAGCGGATGTTGATCCTCTTACTGATTTTAGAGATTTTAGAGAATTTCCCCCTAAAATGGGATTTGAAAATGACTTTAATCTTAGTGCAAAGATGGGAGGTGACTTTACCCCAGGGATTTGACTGTTGGTTTGGTCCGTTGGTTGGTTGGACTAGTAAATGTAAGAGATTTTTTGACAAGTAAGACTTATTTTATTAAAAAAAGGGGGGAAATAGTTGGTTGATGCCCACCCAGACAAGCTGATGTTGTTCCTCTTACTGATTTTAGAGAATTATCCCCTAAAATGGGTTTTGGAGGTGCCTTTAATCTTAGTGCTGGTTGGGAGACACAGACCCAGGATTTGGCAGTTATACAGGGGCTGACAGGAAATATTAACTTTTTCCCACTTGGAGTCCAGATAACATATGGGGACCCCTGTGCCTCACTATAAATACTATATTTGTGCTTAGAGTTTTGCCCCTCTGCCCCAGGTTTCTGATCTGTTCTGATATAAGTTAACATGAATTTAATGGAATACATAGCAATGTTTATTGCTTTCATGTCCTTTCCCTTCAAATGTCCTGGCTGTGGAGGGGGGGGGGGGCAACAGGGTACATGGTAGGGAAAGCATTGATTACAATAATAGGCAAAGGGGGTAGGCAAAGATGAAAACTGGACAATCTGCACCTGGGCAGTGATCTTATGTACAATACATTAATTCTCACTATACCAATGCTCATTTCTGATTGGCTGCTGTGAGGTACTGTATTGCATTAAGTGTCTGTATAGGGTAAAATGGGCAGATCTCTGCTTTCCTCTGTACTTTATGGGAAATATTAAGTGTTAAATGCATTATCCTTGAAACTAATTTGTCAATTTATTCTCTTCCCTATACAGATTGCTACAGTGGACGGATTGCTTTTTTAGCAAATTACCAGCGATACTGCGTTGTTTTTTTCCTGGCTTCTCCTTAGTTCAGATTTTAAGATTCTTTTCTGAACACATATAAGGAGAGCCAGTAATTAAAGAGGGAGACCCTCTGGGGTACCCCGGCCTTGTGCCGGCCCCTCTACCAAAAGCCAGAACATCTCAGGCTTTTTTTTTTTTTTTATTTAAACATCATCGGACATCTGAAGAGCTTGTTTTAAGAGGTATTCTTGCAAATCCAATTGATAAAGTTTATGATTTCTTTTACAGCAAACCTGCCCTAAATTATTGGGGGAGGGGGGCAATTTGTAAGGTCCCACATCTCTTTCCCAGGCCTGTGCTCGTCTTCTTCAAAAACTGAAGCGCACCTACCCAGGGTAGTTTTCTGCAGGTCAGACTGGTAATCTAACTGGCCAACTAGGGGGAAGGATTAAAACTAGTGATGGGCGAATTTGGGGCTAAACTGCGCCATTTTTTTTACGCCAGCGAATTTTTGCTGCCGTTTCACGAATCGCGGGAATTTGCGCCTTGCGAATAAATTTGATCCATCACTGATTAAAACAGAAAGGGACATGGAAATTCAAAAGAGTTTAAAATTTGACTAACTTCTTGATATTTTCAATGGTCACTCCCAGACTTGGAGTGATAGCTATTGTTTGGTTGCTAGGGCTTAATTACCCTAACAACCACACAGCAGTTTGGAAATAACATTGGGAGATGAATAGTAGATGGGCTGAAAATAAATAATGACACCAGTAACAAGAACACAACGTGAAAATGATAGCACCACTTTGTACCCAAATCTTGCCTTAAGGAAGTTTCCATTGGGGGGGGGCAAATACTATTGTTAGAAACAAACGAGTGCCTTAATCCCCAATTTTTGGGTTGTATAGCTCCATTAAAAAGAGAATATTTAAAAAGGGTTCTTTTTTACTTACTGAAAATCTGTCATTGTTTAATGATGTCGTTTTACTTAATTATTATGGTAACATTTCTGAAATATTTATTGCACAGAAGCATTTTATCTCATTTGCACTTGATGCACATTATTTAACATAATCCTTGGTCCTTAAGGCGACCTTTATTATTAGACATTTTATGTCTCTGCATTTGACTCACCGCCACTCGCAATTAGTGTGCAATAACTGATTCAAATATTTTCTAATATTTCCCAAAAATGTCTAACTAACCTAATACTAACCTGTAGAATGTTGTATGTAAAACACATGAGGGGATCCGCCATTATCTCTGGAAACTGCCTTCTGCTTCTGTACTTCTAGTGTTTAGGCCAGATTGCCCACAAATCCACGGTTTTGTTAGGGCACAAATGCCCCCGTGTTCCACAGTCCTAATGTGATGTAAAACAATAGTTTTAATTTTAATTTAATTTTAATTAAAGGATTCCTATTATCACTCATACTTTCTTGATATGTAAACATACCTTTAACAGATGTAACAGTCACTTTTCCAAAATTTAACCCACTAATCCAATATTATGCAAGTAGAAAAACTACTCTGTCTGTTTTATTAACTCCATTTGCTATGTCTTATGTTATGGTGCAGGGAACAGAGCTGGTTATGGGAAGCAGGCACATTGGGTACATGCAGGGAGAAGAGGATTCTATGGGAACATTAAGATGACTGAGGTGCATGATGGGATGCCCTGATCATGACATTATAAGCAATATAAAACTACATCTTATTGACATCATTTCCCCCACTATAATATGTGTAAGGCATCACTCTTGACGGTAGAAGTTCAATATTGCTCATTATACTTTTAGCTCCAGCTATTCTATTAGAGACTTGGGCTTTCCACAATGCAACAGTCATGCTGCTATAGTTCCAGGGGTAAAACAGAGTGGCAAATAAGCACATACCCTGGCTAATACTATATGGCTATCTAGGTGGAGATTTACAATATGGAGAGGTAAATGGGAATCAGAAAGTTTATAAAATGGACTCATCTCATCTTGATTACATATTGACTATTCCCAGCATCCCATGGGAAGGGACACAACTCACACTATGTGAGCAAAATATTTAATCACATATATTGTAAGAAAGTTCTGATGAGTGAGGTGCCAGAGTGATGTGTCCTTGCACTTACCTGCAGGGGGCTTGCTGGAATGATATGCTAGGGGTATATATATTCACAGACTTGCAATTGCAGCTGTGGTCTGGATACTATGGCTTAATTACCCTAACAACCACACAGCAGTTTTAAAATAAAATTGGAACGATGAAAAGTAGATGGGCTGAAAGAAATACTAACACCACTAATAATAATCTCTTACAGTTTGGTGTTTGAATAATTAGAATTTTTATTTTGTGCACCGTTAAAATGTTGATGCTAATCATTCCAACCCAATTAAATAAGGGACTCATACCAGGGCCGGGCCAAGGTAGTTTGCCACCCTAGGCTAGAGCTTCAATTAGCATTACCATTTTCCACCTTACCATGGAGATTTAAATAAAGAAAACAACAAAGTTTACAACACATTAATGAATGAAACTTTTCATATATATATATATATATATATATATATATATATATATATATATATATATATATATATATATATATATATATATATATATATAGTGAATAAAGTACCCCCTCTTGTAAAATATAAGGATATTATAAGTTACCGAGGAGTTTCATGACCATATAAAAACACGAGGCCGAGGGCCGAGTGTTTTTATACAGGTCATGAAACTCCGAGGTAACTTATAATATCCTCATATTTTACAACTGGGGGTACTTTATTAATTATAATACACAAATTTTAGTGAGTCATGTGACAGAAATTACATCACTACTCACCGTTTATAACTGATGAAATCACTACTCACCGTTTATAAGGATATAATTTACAAGATATTCATGGCTTTTGTGTATTATATATATATCTCAACCAAAAAAGTCCAGACAACTTGCTTGTTCATCAAGAAAAAACTTTTATCAAGCAAGTAATAAGTACAATGTTTCGAAACTCCCGCTTCTTTATCAACCTTGTACTTTTTACTTGCTTGATAAAAGTTTTTTCTTGATGAACAAGCAAGTTGTCTGGACTTTTTTGGTTGATATATAATTTGTCCTTTGGACTAGGTCACAGACCAGTGATATGGTAAATGTCAGTAAAACAAAACAATAGGATAATTTGATCCTATAAAACAAAGTGCAAATCAAGGGTTCACTTAATACCAATACTGGAATGGCCACAACATTTTGCTTTTAACACAACTCCTATGAGAATAGTGCAATGAGCTAAAACCTCCATACTGCCCCCCTATGCCAGTAGCCATCAATCATATTGCCCCCTGTATCTGTGCCAGTAGCCATCCATACTGCCCCCCTGTACCTGTGCCAGTAGCCATCCATACAGCCCCCCTATGCCAGTAGCCATCCATCATATTGCCCTCCTGTATCTGTGCCAATAGCCATACATACTGCCCCCTGTACCTGTGCCAATAGCCAACCATCCTACTGCCCCCCTGTACCTGCAGCCATCCATCATATGCCATCATACAGCCCCCTGTACTTGTGCCAGCAGCCATCCATACTGCCCCCTGTACCTGTGCCAGTAGCCAATCATATGCCATCATACTGCCCCCCTGTAGCTGTGCCAGCAGCCATCCATACAGCCCCCCTATGCCAGTAGCCATCCATCATATTGCCCCCCTGTATCTGTGCCAGTAGCCATCCATACTGCCCCCTGTACCTGTGCCAGCAGCCATCCTTCATATGCCATCATACAGCCCCCTGTACCTGTGCCAGCAGCCATCCATACTGCTCTCTGTACCTGTGCCAGTAGCCAACCATCATACTGCCCCCCTGTGTCAGCAGCCATCCATCATATTCCATCATACTGCCCCCCTGTGCCAGCAGCCATCCATACTGCCCCCCTGTACCTGTGCCAGTAGCCAATCATATGCCATCATACTGCCCCCCCTGTACCTGTGCCAGCAGCCATCCATACTAACCCACTATGCCAGTAGCCATCCATCATATTGCCCCCCTGTATCTGTGCCAGTAGCCATCCATACTGCCCCTTGTACCTGTGCCAGTAGCCATCCATACTGCCCCCTGTACTTGTGCCAGTAGCCATCCATCATATGCCATCATACAGCCCCCTAT
Source organism: Xenopus petersii (assembly GCA_038501925.1). Taxonomy (NCBI): domain Eukaryota; kingdom Metazoa; phylum Chordata; class Amphibia; order Anura; family Pipidae; genus Xenopus; species Xenopus petersii. The sequence goes on from CM076686.1 coordinate 108,738,104, forward strand.
ACCTGTGCCAGTAGCAATCCATACTGCCCCCTGTACCTGTGCCTGCAGCCATCCTTCATATGCCATCATACTGCTCTCTGTACCTGTGCCAGTAGCCAACCATCATACTGCCCCCCTGTACCTGTGCCAGCAGCCATCCATACAGCCCCCCTATGCCAGTAGCCATCCATCATATTGCCCTCCTGTATCTGTGCCAATACCCATACATACTGCCCCCTGTACCTGTGCCAATAGCCAACCATCATACTGCCCCCCTGTACCTGCAGCCATCCATCATATGCCATCATACAGCCCCCTGTACCTGTGCCAGCAGCCATCCCTACTGCCCCCTGTACCTGTGCCAGCAGCCATCCTTCATATGCTATCATACTGCCCCCTGTACCTGTGCCAGTAGCCAGCCATACTGCTCTCTGTACCTGTGCCAGTAGCCAACCATCATACTGCCCCCCTGTGTCAGCAGCCATCCATCATATGCCATCATACTGCCCCCCTGTGCCAGCAGCCATCCATACTGTCCCCTGTACCTGTGCCAGTAGCCAATCATATGCCATCATACTGCCCCCCTGTACCTGTGCCAGTAGCCATCCATCATAATGCCCCACTGTACCTGTGCCAGTAGCCAACCAAACTGCCCCCCCTGTGCCAGTAGCCATCCATACTGCCCCCCTGTACCTGCAGCCATCCATCATATGCCATCATACAGCCCCCTGTACCTGTGTCAGCAGCCATCCATACTGCCCCCCTGTACCTGTGCCAGCAGCCATCCTTCATATGCCATCATACTGCCCCCTGTACCTGTGCCAGTAGCCAACCTTCATACTGCCCCCCTGTACCTGTGCCAGCAGCCATCCATACTGCTCTCTGTACCTGTGCCAGTAGCCAACCATCATACTGCCCCCCTGTACCTGTGCCAGCAGCCATCCATACAGCCCCCCTATGCCAGTAGCCATCCATCATATTGCCCTCCTGTATCTGTGCCAATACCCATACATACTGCCCCCTGTACCTGTGCCAATAGCCAACCATCATACTGCCCCCCTGTACCTGCAGCCATCCATCATATGCCATCATACAGCCCCCTGTACCTGTGCCAGCAGCCATCCCTACTGCCCCCTGTACCTGTGCCAGCAGCCATCCTTCATATGCTATCATACTGCCCCCTGTACCTGTGCCAGTAGCCAGCCATACTGCTCTCTGTACCTGTGCCAGTAGCCAACCATCATACTGCCCCCCTGTGTCAGCAGCCATCCATCATATGCCATCATACTGCCCCCCTGTGCCAGCAGCCATCCATACTGTCCCCTGTACCTGTGCCAGTAGCCAATCATATGCCATCATACTGCCCCCCTGTACCTGTGCCAGTAGCCATCCATCATAATGCCCCACTGTACCTGTGCCAGTAGCCAACCAAACTGCCCCCCCTGTGCCAGTAGCCATCCATACTGCCCCCCTGTACCTGCAGCCATCCATCATATGCCATCATACAGCCCCCTGTACCTGTGTCAGCAGCCATCCATACTGCCCCCCTGTACCTGTGCCAGCAGCCATCCTTCATATGCTATCATACTGCCCCCTGTACCTGTGCCAGTAGCCAACCTTCATACTGCCCCCCTGTACCTGTGCCAGCAGCCATCCATACTGCTCTCTGTACCTGTGCCAGTAGCCAACCATCATACTGCCCCCCTGTACCTGTGCAAGTAGCCATCCATTATATGCCATCATACTGCCCCCTGTACCTGTGGCAGTAGCCAACCTTCAAACTGCCCCCCTGTACCTGTGCCAGCAGCCATCCATACTGCCCCCCTATGCTAGTAGCCATCCATCTTATTGCCCCCCTGTATCTGTGCCAATAGCCATCCATACTGCCCCTGTACCTGTGCCAATAGCCAACCATCATACTGCCCCCCTGTACCTGCAGCCATCCATCATATGCCATCATACAGCCCCCTGTACCTGTGTCAGCAGCCATCCATACTGCCCCCCTGTACCTGTGCCAGCAGCCATCCTTCATATGCCATCATACTGCCCCCTGTACCTGTGCCAGTAGCAATCCATACTGCCCCCTGTACCTGTGTCAGCAGCCATCCATACTGCTCTCTGTACCTGTGCCAGTAGCCAACCATACTGCCCCCCTGTACCTGTGTCAGCAGCCATCCATACTGCTCTCTGTACCTGTGCCAGTAGCCAACCATCATACTGCCCCCCTGTACCTGTGCAAGTAGCCATCCATTATATGCCATCATACTGTCCCCTGTACCTGTGGCAGTAGCCAACCTTCATACTGCCCCACTGTACCTGTGCCTGCAGCCATCCATACTGCCCCCCTATGCCAGTAGCCATCCATCATATTGCCCCCCTCTATCTGTACCAGTAGCCATCCATACTGCCCCCCTATGCTAGTAGCCATCCATCATATTGCCCCCCTGTATCTGTGCCAATAGCCATCCATACTGCCCCCCGTACCTGTGCCAATAGCCAACCATCATACTGCCCCCCTGTACCTGCAGCCATCCATCATATGCCATCATACTGCCCCCTGTACCTGTGCCAGTAGCAATCCATACTGCCCCCCTGTACCTGTGCCAGCAGCCATCCATACTGCTCTCTGTACCTGTGCCAGTAGCAAACCATCATACTGCCCCCCTGTACCTGTGCAAGTAGCCATCCATTATATGCCATCATACTGCCCCCTGTACCAGTGGCAGCAGCCAACCTTCATACTGTCCCACTGTACCTGTGCCAGCAGCCATCCATACTGCCCCCCTATGCCAGTAGCCATCCATCATATTGCCCCCCTCTATCTGTACCAGTAGCCATCCATATTGCCCCCTTTACCAATAGCCAACCATCATACTGCCCCCTGTACCTGTGCCAGCAGCTATCCATCATATGCCATCATACAGCCCCCTGTGCCAGCAGCCATCCATACTGCCCCCATGTACCTGTGCCAGCAGCCATCCTTCATATGCCATCATACTACCCCCTGTATCTGTGCCAGCAGCCATCCATACTGCCCCCCTGTACCTCTGCCAGCAGCCATCCTTCATATGTCATCATACAGCCCCCTGTACCTGTGCCAGCAGCCATCCATACTGCCCCCTGCACCTGTGCCAGCAGCCATCCTTCATATGCCATCATACTGCCCCCTGTACCTGTGCCAGCAGCCATCCATACTGCCCCTCTGTACCTGTGCCAGCAGCCATCCTTCATATGCCATCATACTGCCCCCTGTACCTGTGCCAGTAGCCATCCATACTGCTCTCTGTACCTGTGCCAGCAGCCAACCATCATACTGCCCCCCTGTGTCAGCAGCCATCCATCATATGCCATCATACTGCCCCCTGTGCCAGCAGCCATCCATACTGCCCCCTGTACCTGTGCCAGTAGCCAATCATACTGCCCCTCTGTACCTGTGCCAGCAGCCATCCTTCATATGCCATCATAATGCCCCCTGTACCTGTGCCAGCAGCCATCCATACTGCTCTCTGTAGCTGTGCCAGCAGCCATCCATCATATGCCATCATACTGCCCCTCTGTACCTGTGCAAGCAGCCATCCTTCATATGCCATCATACTGCCCCCTGTACCTGTGCCAGTAGCCATCCATACTGCCCCCCTGTACCTGTGCCAGCAGCCATCCATACTGCTCTCTGTACCTGTGCCAGCAGCCAACCATCATACTGCCACCCTGTGTCAGCAGCCATCCATCATATGCCATCATACTGCCCCCCTGTGCCAGCAGCCATCCATACTGCCCCCCTGAACCTGTGCCAGTAGCCAATCATATGCCATCATACTGCCCCTCTGTACCTGTGCCAGTAGCCAATCATATGCCATCATACTGCCCCCCTGTACCTATGCCAGTAGCCATCCATCATAACGCCCCACTGTACCTGTGCCAGTAGCCAACCAAACTGCCCCCCCCTGTACCTGTGCCAGTAGCTTACCATCATATTGCCCCCGTACCAGCAGCCATCATACTGCCCCTCGCCCCCTGTACCAGCAACCATCATACTGCCCCTGGAACCAATCTTTACCTGTGCTAGCAGCAGCCAAAAATAAATTAGATCATGCGGCCCCCCCACCCCTCAAGTATCGATGTACCTGTGCCAGCCCAGCAGCAACATTAAAAAAAATGGCCCCAAGTCTGTACCTGGCTGTGCCAGCAGCAGGAACCTTCACAGTACAGAATCCAATCTTCAGTGCCTGCAAACAGTGTGCAAGGCTGTGAGCAATGAGCCTGACTGAGCCACACCAACGTGCCTGTCCACCAACTCTCTGTAATGTAGGCGCCAGTGATGTCACTGACGGGCGTACGTGTGTGACGCAAGACGCGATGCGCCACTAGGCAGCTCTTAAGCTGCAGTACTAAGTTGCCGGCAAGAGGGAGAGGGTGGGCGGAAGTGCCGGAAGGAGGCGGGAGGTTTCCCACCAGGCAAGAGTGCCATGAAAACTATAAAAATAATTAAAGTACATAATTAAATAATAACTTAAAAAAAAAACAAACTAAAAGAAAAACAAAAAAAACAAAAACAAAAATGCTTTTTGAAGTGCGCCCCTCACTGATGGCACCCTAGGAAGCCACCTACTCTGCCCACCCCTAGTTCCGGCCGACTCACACTGGCACACATTGCCAATTGCAGTAATGCATAACATTTAAACATACATTTCTAACATCAACAATGGCAGCTGTGAAATGATTGGTTGCTCTGACTAGTCGAGTTTAAATCAATCGGGATAAGAAGTTTGATATGATCATAATATTAGCACTTTGCCCATATCTGCTTCCATTTCCCTACCTGCTCAGGTGTGTAGCTGTGAAGTTACAGAGAGGTGCTTGTCTTCTGTTTGTGATTTACCAGCACTTGTATTCTTTATCTCCACTAAAGCAGTGACTTATACCAACCTTTCTTTTCTTGTACAGGAGTTTCAAGATGGGCGCCAAAGTGTGTGGCATCTCATGTCGGCACCGGCATACTGAGGTAAGGCAGATGGAAACATAAAGCTGTTCTTTTATACCTGACGAAATAAAGGGGAACTGTCAATGCAAAGAGAAATGCCTTAGCTTACAATAACTATTTTTTTACATTTCTCTGATGTTCTTCACAAATATCATGTCTCATTGTACAATATTCATTACAGTTTGGGAGAATATCAAGAGCTTAATAATTTTTTCAAATTTTTTTCCATTCTCTATAGACTGTTGACATCAGACAGTCTTTTGAATTTTTGGGGCCCTCGGTAAGTATGGGTAAGTATCTTTTAGATACGAAGCAGGAGCTGCTAATAAACATTCAGACAGAAATGCGGATAGCAGCAGGGGCAGAAAAGCTGTTCCATGTTACCAAGGACAGGAAGACAAGAGCCCGAGTGAAGGAGCTGCGGAACAGTAGCGAGAAAAAGGTGAAAGATCTTTACACCTCACTCGACAAGCTGAATGAGGAGATAGTGCAGTGGAGGGAAGAAGAGAATGCTCCAGGTGAGATATAACAGTCTCTGACCTCTTTCCTATTGCTATTATGTAGGGAACCCGTGTGCCATCATAACATGAAATCCTTATAACTCTCAAATTTGCTCTATTTTCAGAAGCAGTAAAGGAGACAACTGAGAATGCTGGAGACGTTGGTGTAGCATTCCCAACAGAGGTCACTGAGCCTGAGGTTCAAGTTATTTCAGAACCCGCCAGTGATTCCTCCAAAGTGAGTACATTACACTGATTCCATTCATTTCTTGGGTTTAACACAAGCATTGCCCTTTTCATTGTCACATTCATTAATTGCACACTTGTCCCTTATTTGATGCAGCATCAACAGGATGATTCTGCTGAAGAACCTGTCCCAGAGGTAGAACAGCCACAGGTGCCATCAGAATATTATTGTAGTGAATTACCTGCAGCTGAAGAAGCTGAAGAGGCAGAATCTGTCAACCTGGAGGAGCTACAACAGCCTGAGAGAGAAAAGGAAAAGTAAGATAGCATTTAAGATGTGAGGCTGCAGTTTAGCCTGTATATATATCTATATATATATATATATATATATATATATATATATATATATATATATCTACACACATATACATATATATATACATATATATATATATATATATCTATCTATCTATCTATACACACACACACACATATATATATATATATACACTTTTTTTTTTTTTTCCACAAAACACTATTTCTTGTTATTTCCTTTCAGGGAAAAATACATTAGAATGAATATTAATCTGTATTATACTTATAGTGATTTACAGGCAGCTGAAGAAGCTGAGGAGGCAGAATCTGTAAACCCGGAGCTACAACAACCTGAGAGAGAGGAGGAGAAGTAAGATAGCATTTAATATTTGAGGCTGCAGTTTAGCCTGCTTTCTACTATTAACTGTACAATTGCATTATAATGATCTTTTACCTCAATTAACTAAACTCAATAGCGATGTTGCAGAGAATGAGGAGGAAACATCCCAGGGCCCTCACCTTGAGGATAATATTCCAGAACCAGAGTGCTGCAAAGAAGAAGCAACACCATTAGAGGAGGCTGAAAGTACACAGTAAGACACTAGAAATTGATACAGGCATATTATATATATATATATATATATATATATATATATATATGTGTATATATATATATATATATATATTTTTTTTTTTTTAAGTTACACAAAACACAATTCCTGTTTATTTCCTTTCAGGGTGCTACAGTTCAGCAGTTTTGCAGCAAGAGACTTTCGGCGGATTAATGTTTTAGGCCGCGGAAGTTTTGGAAAGGTAATTGATTATGTCTTTAATAAGGACTTGGATATTTAGCTGCACATACAGGGTAACAATGACACTAAACCCACTCTCTTATTCCAGGTTCTTCTTGTAGAGTATCTACCGGCAAAAATCTACTGTGCCTTGAAAGTGCTGAAGAAGGAGAACATAGACTCCACCGAAGAAATACAAGAGTGAGTATATAGGGGATGATTCAAAAAATCTAATAGGCCTTTTATTTAGCACTTTTTCTCGGACATCTTTTATATACTTTTCTTTTTCACTTCACTTCTTTTCACCATTGTTACCATTGGATTTTGCACTATGCTGAACTAAGTTTCTCTTTTATCTTTCAGGATTTTAGCAGAGAAGAAAATCGGTCAACTAGTCAATCCACACAACTTTATAGTGGATATATATGCGACATTCAACACCAAATACCTGCTGTTCTTCGTCATGGAGTATGTACCAGGAGGCACCCTAAGAACTCACCTGAAGAAAAGTGGCCACTTCGACCTAGCGACAACGAAGTATGAATAAATTACTTTTATACATAACATCCTGGAGTTTCAGAAGACTAGGGAGGATGATATAACTTGGAGAGTGTTAGGCTACACTAAATATTAAGATTCATACATGAATGCAGCATATAATGACCAAATGTATTTTCCTTATCTTTTCAGGTTCTATGCTGCATGTATAACGCTCGGTCTTGAAGCCATACACGCCAAGGATGTTATACACAGGTAAGAGTTAATAAAGGGATAGATACCTTTAGTAGTTACTACAACATGGGGTTTGTAGCTGTTGCAGGACAGGTACAGGTTGAACTTCACTACTTGGATGGCTGAGGGAAGAAAGCATTTGTTGTGCTTGGTTTATCACAGCAATGTTAATGTGTCATTATAACATCTCCCTTTTGTTTCAAAACAGAGATTTAAAACCGGACAATCTCTTAATGGATGAAGACGGATATATAAAAATTGCAGATTTTGGATTGGGCAAAACAGGTAAGAGGGGCCTTATATATTTACTCTGAGCAAAGGGTATTCATTTAGGGCATACTCTGGCCTAAACAACTGTCTTTTTGATTAAGGCATTGGATATGGAGACCGCACCAACACCATGGTCGGGAGTCCCGCTTATATGGCGCCGGAAATAGTGATGGTGGAGGAATATACAAGAGACGTCGACTGGTGGTCTCTTGGAGTCATCGTATATGAAATGCTCCTCGGGATGGTAAGAAAAAAGTGCCAATGGCCAGTTATGATGGAAGTAACACAGAAAGAAATATATATTATTGTTATTTATCTAACCTCATAAAACACTCAGTATGAAAAAACCTTCCCATAAATTTCAGAGACCCTTCATTGGATATGACAGAGAATGCATATATGATTCAATTGTGGAGGACGAACCATGCTACCCCGCATCAACCGACTCTGGAGCATTAAGCTTTATATCAGAGGTAAGTAGTTTTACACTTTAAGTTTATTACAGTGACCGCTTTCTAATTCTCTTGAGTTTCCCCAAAGCTTCTGTACATGTAACTGCTATTTTCTGTTCTTGTAGCTGTTGAAGAAGAATGCAAAGGAGAGACTGGGTTCTACCCCGGGAGATGCTGCAGATGTAGCAGAACATCCGTTCTTCCATGTAAGTCCCCTGTTTCAATTGTCCAAATAACTCTAGGATCTGATGGGCTATACCTTTGGATATTATCCAAAATTTCTAAAAATGTCTGTAAAGACCCTTTTTCTCTAATAATGACCATTTGTTATGGTGTCTACTTTGCAGGACATTGACTGGGATGACATAATTGAGAGGAAGGTGATGGCTCCGTTTATTCCAAGCCTGGACGGACCGGAGGATGTGAGATATTTTGAAAAGGAGTATACCGACCTGCCGGCGAATCTGACGCGGCCCAAAGGACCCCCTCTTGAAATGGCCAGCGAGATAAATGAAGCCTTTCAAGACTTTGACTATTCAGCTTTTTAAGTCCTACTGGGATGGGTAAGAAAAGATCTGAGTAGAAAGACAAGTAGCACAAATCAGAAGAAGATATGTCTAGCATTAGGATTCCTTGCATTATGGTTGCAGGGGCACTGATAAAAGCAGTGCTGGTTATGAGAAAAAGGTACACTGGGTATATGCAGGGAGAAGTGGATTCTATGGGAATATTGATCCCTGAGATGACTAATTCTGTATTAGGATTCCTTGTGGTATGGGGTGCAGGGGCACGGAGTAGAACAGTGCTACAATTATGATTAATGTGCCAATAAGTGTTATAGGGTTAACACAGTATTAACACTAGTTAAGATGAGAAAAATGTGCATTGAGTTTTATGTTATTTTATGTGGCTTTTACAGGCTGCGTTCAGAAAAGGCACCAACTGACAGCTCCTTCGATTGTGTTTTCAAGTAAGAATGCTCCAATTCCACCAGTGCCTTCTCCTCTATACCTTATGTTTCTATCACTATTGCCTTCCATTTATGCTATGTAGTTTCAGTAACAATGCATCTCATTCTATCCACCATAATTACAACAGTGATGCCTCAACTTCCATCTGCTGCAACTCCATCAGCGATGTATGCCCTTCATTCTACTCCAATTATACCAGCAGGGCCTTATTACACTGCAACACTACTCCAATTATACCAGCAGGGCCTTATTACACTGCAATACTACCAGCAGTGTGTCTCCTGCCACCCATCACAGTTCCTCCTACACTGCCTCCCCTGCCACTGCAGATCCTCCTGTGGTACTTCCTCCACTAACCAAAATATGGCATCATAAACAAAAGCAACTTTAAGCCACTCAGTAGATACTGCATTCCTTTTCATTCCATCCATCTGCCTGCAGAAGCCGGGATCTGTAAGCTGCCGGGCTCGAATGGAATGGAATGCAGCTACTACCAAGTAGACTCACAGTGCTTACGTGTATGCCGCCATATCTTTTCTGTTTCCCTAACAAGCACTGCCTCTCTTTTACTTTACTGCAATATCATTAGCAGTGCCCCACTTTTACTAATTGCAATTCCATCAGAGGTTCCTCCACTTAATACCAAAATATGGCATCATAACCAGGAAACCCTTAAGCCACTTGGTACATGCTGCATTCCTTTTCACTCCATCCCTCAGACTGTAGAAGCCGGGTCTGCAGGCTGTTTGGGGACCAATAGAATGAAGAGGAATGCAGTATTCACCTAGTAGCTTAGTGGGGCTCCTGTGAATGCAGCCATATTGTTTTCTATTTCCCTTGACTGCATTTCCCCCAGTGGTGCCTTCTCTTTCTACATAAATGTGTTTTTATACACCAGTGCACCTTTAAGCCACTCGGTAGATCCTGCATTCCTTTTCAATCCATCCCTGAGACTGTAGAAGCCGGGTCTGCAGTCTGTTTGGGGTCTCAAGGAATGAAGCAGAATGCAGTATTCACCTAGCAGCTTAGGGCACTCCTCTGTATGCCCCCATGTTGCTTTCTATTTCCCTTGATTTTACTGCATTTCCCCAGAGGTGTCTTCTCTTTCTCCCAAAATATGGTTCTATACACTGGTGCACCTTTAAGCTACTCTGTAGATCCTGCATTCCTTTTCACTCAATCCCTCAGACTGTAGAAGCCGGGTCTGCAGGCTGTTTGGGGACCAATAGAATGAAGAGGAATGCAGTATTCACCTAGTAGCTTAACGGGGTTCCTGTGTATGCAGCCATATTGTTTTCTATTTCCCTTGACCTCATTTCCCCCAGCGATGCCTTCTCTTTCTCCATAAATGTGTTTTTATACACTGGTGCACCTTTGAGCCACTCTGTAGATCCTGCATTCCTTTTCACTCCATCCCTCAGACTGTAGAAGTCGGGTCTGCAGGCTGTTTGGGGACCAATAGAATGAAGAGGAAGGCAGTATTCACCTAGTAGCTTAGTGGGGCTCCTGCGTATGCAGCCATATTGTTTTCTATTTCCCTTGACCTCATTTCCCCCAGCGGTGCCTTCTCTTTCTCCATAAATGTGTTTTTATACACCGGTGCACCTTTAAGCCACTCGGTAGATCCTGCATTCCTTTTCACTCCATCCCTCAGACTGTAGAAGCCGGGTCTACAGCCTGTGTGGGGTCTCGAGGAATGAAGCAGAATGCAGTATTCACCCAGCAGCTTAAGGCGCTCCTCTGTATGCCCCCATGTTGCTTTCTATTTCCCTTGATTTTACTGCATTTCCCCAAGCGGTGTCTTCTCTTTCTCCCAAAATATGGTTCTATACACTGGTGCACCTTTAAGCTACTCTGTAGATCCTGCATTCCTTTTCACTCCATCCTTCAGACTGTAGAAGCCGGGTCTGCAGCCTGTGTGGGGACCAATAGAATGAAGAGGAATGCAGTATTCACCTAGTAGCTTAGTGGGGCGGGCTCCTGTGTATGCAGCCATATTGTTTTCTATTTCCCTTGACCTCATTTCCCCCAGCGGTGCCTTCTCTTTCTCCATAAATGTGTTTTTATACACCGGTGCACCTTTAAGCCACTCTGTAGATCCTGCATTCCTTTTCACTCCATCCCTCAGACTGTAGAAGCCGGGTCTGCAGGCTGTTTGGGGACCAATAGAATGAAGAGGAATGCAGTATTCACCTAGCAGCTTAATGGCGCTCCTGTTTATGCACCATATTCCTTTCTGTTTCCATCACCCTGTTTCCCTTCATTCAATATGGTACATCCTGGGAGCAAATCCGATTGCCTTTAAGGAGTCAGGAAGGAATTTTTCCCTCTAGTGAAGCAGATCATCTACATTCTCAAGAGGTTTTTCGCCTTCCTCAGGATCAAAAAGCCAAATTAATATTACTAATAAAACTGTGACTTCACAGATTAACAACAAAGCCATTGTGTCTGTTTTTATTCTGGGTAATTGCCTCACTTGGCAAGGGTAACATATAAAGGGAGTGAGAGAATGGATCAAATCTGCAATAAAGAAACATTGAAAAGTTTAGTACCTGTGGGTAAGAGAGTCCTTCTGCAGGAATGGTTTCTCCAACAAACATACTCACCCTGGAAACAAACTGGAGATTCTGTGTATAATGGTTATTCTTGGCACCATTCCCCATCATTTCATGTATACTACGTGCACCCGCTGGAAGACACATCACAAAACTGGAGGGAAAGAAAAAAATCATTAATAATATAATCCCCAAACCCGAGTTTAATACAATACTGAGACATCAATGATCGCAAGTAAGAGCAAATCCTATTAAAATGGAACTAAAAAAAATCATATTCCAAACTCCAGTAGCCATATTTGAGGAACAGAACTAATTTTCCCTTCATAGTCTGGCTTATCAGGTGCCACCCCTTAGGAAATAAAATGCACATGAGCAAACTGGCTCTTACCTTCCCTTACTCTCAAATTCTGAGACTAAATCAGTGAAGGATAAAATGCACAACACAATATTCATTGGAAGATGCCTGTGTGTACAAAGTTTGCACCTGTCCGTGTAGGGTTACTATGCAGCGGTTTCTCTTTGGGAAACAGAAAATTTGCAGATAAGTTCTGTAAAGGTAACACAAAGGGGTGAGGGGGCAGCATAGTTAAAGCCACCTCAGGGCAGCTTTGGGGCCAGTCATCACCACAAGCATTTACTTTTATCAGCTGAGCTGGAAAAACCAAAGGAGTAATTTACTGTAGAATTGAAACTCTACTGTTTTTATATCATGTGAAATATAAGGGAATTGTATAGCTATACAGGCTGCAATAATTATATTTAAATCGAAAAGGTTTGCAATCAATGCAGTCCATAAACTTACATATATTTATAAGTATCTCTGATTTTTTAATTGATCTGTTACTCAGATCTGCATTTTGAGGGCTGCGCCCTAATCATAAAAAAGTGACACCCCCATCTTCCTTGTTGCTGGACTAGCACATGATGACAGAAACTGTGTTGTACATGCAGTAGAGCTGCAGCCCACCAGTGTCTATATAGAAAACAGGGCCTGACCTTACATCGCTAACCCAAGAGGTGTGATTCAGCATCCAAGAGGGTCCCAAATATAGCCAAAATGAGCCATCTCATTGTAAGAGTCAGGTAAGTGTTCTCAGACATGCCCTCCTGAAAAAAAAAAAAACCAAAAAACTAATTTTTATGGTTATGCCTATAAGCAGTTTGATTGCTATAGCCCACCAAAAAAAAAGGTAAAACTCACTCTTAGCCCAGCTCATACCTTTACCCATGTACTCTAGTAAAAAACAAGGCTTTGGCACTAAGGAAAGAATGGTGGTTTGGCTTTCTTACCCAAGTGGCAACATTTTTAAGTATGAGCTGTCTCCTTGTAAGAGGTTTAAGAGAGAACCTGATGCACTATTATACCCTAGGTAAGCGATGTGTACAAAACGGTTACATGGAATGTGCCATATTAAATGACAATGTCAAAAGTCCTGGATATGATAAAAAAAATCCAGTACCAAAATTATATATATTGCACAAGACCCACCTACAGGGAAGTTAGGTGTTGGTGCTCAAGTGCCCTTGGGTGGGCTTGTGTTACAACACCACATGTTCTCCCTTCTCATCGGGAGTGTCCATACTGATCATCAAATCAACACCATTCAGGTTGGTTACTCAAATCTAACACTAGGGGTAGATATATTTGTATTTATGGCTATATCCAATTGTTGGAGTTAGTATTACCTAATATGTATTTATCGCCCCCTTACTATGAGGAAAGTGTCTTCAGATGATACTTTGTATCACTCAAAACCTTTGCATAGTGGTGATCTCCATTAGGGACTTAAACAATCTTCAGGACACCTCATTAGACGCTTTACTCACCCTGGAAAGAACAGGGTATACGAACTATAAGATATCGCAATGGTGTAAATGTTTTCGGGGGTATATTTGCAATAGATTCCATATAAAATGCAGGGCAACTTGGGAGGACAAATGGGATCCCTTATCCAATACACAATTGAAGGAAATCTTACATACTCCTATCCAGGTCTCTGTCAATTGCAGACATACAATGTATTTGTTGCGTGGGGTCTACTATACTCAAGCACTATTGCACAAAATTAAACCTGTGGCATTGCCTAATTGGCAAAAGGCCACAAGTACACTACTGCATAGTGCATGGGAATGAGCGAGGTGTTTCCGACCTTCTTAAATTGTGACCCCTGATTGCTGCTAATTTGAGCCTGACACCTCCCCAGTAAATATTCCTAATTAAGGCTTTCTTTTAAGCCAGAAGGCTGATCATGCTTAACTGGAGAACCAGGGAGGCACCCTTAGTCCAGCAGTGGATAAAACTAATAAATGAGCTAAATATCATAAAAAAACCAAGGTATAGGAATAAAGGGCAAGGTAGAAAAAACGCATAGCTTTTCCACCGTAATTAAAACTCCATTTGCCTCTGTAGCAGTATAAGACATACTATTAACAGCTTGTGGGACTATATCAAATAAGATTTATTCCCACCAGAACTACCTTTCTTACCACTAATATATTATACAGGTATAGGACCCATTATCTAGAATAGTCGGAACTTGGGGTTTTGTGGATAAATGGGTCTTTAAGTCTTAAAAATCATTTAAACCTTAAAGGAGCAGGAAAGGTCTTTTAATTTGGGGGTGCAAAAAGTTAGGCACCCCCAAGTGATGACATGTACTTAACTGAAGCCCAGGGCTCATATCAGAAGATATCAGAACTGTCCCAGGAATCTTCCAGCAAGCATCACAGAGCGATCGTCTTCTGGCTTCTTTTTTCTTGTGGCTGTGTATGCGCAGTAGCGCAAAAACATGAACTGTAGCGAAAAGATGGCTACCTTTAATCATTATAGGATTGTTCTGCCTCCAATAATGATTAATTATATCTTAGTTGTGATTAGCTACAAGGTAGTGTGTTACTATATAATTGAAAAAGGAAATATTTTATTAAAATGTGAATTTTTAATTAAACTCAAGTCTATTGGAGATGGTCTCACCACAGTTCTGAGCTTTTGGACAATGGATCCCATACCAGTACTAAATGGCACAAACATCGGGATTTTCAACATTTTTGTAAGCAATATTGCCCATTACATGACCCACCTATTGTAATGTACCAACATAAAAGATCCTAGATATGATGAAGCCAGGGTTCTGCTGAACAGTTTGATGCCCAATGTGCATATATGAATTTTTAATCTTCCATATTTTACGAAATAAACACAGGGGGTTAGTCCCTGGCTTATGAGTGCTAGTGCCTTGCCCCCCCCTCCTTTGCATCATCACCCCTCCTCTATTCATTGTGGGCCAGTATTTACTGGCAAAAGGTGGCAACCCTAGCTGCTGCCCAAGGGTTCTCTAGTTATCCCAAAAGGGAACTGTTATTTGGTGGGTTCACTCTGTGCAGCAGCAACAGGTAGCCATCCCCGCACATACTGAATAATCACTCATACACAGATACTCATACTTAGTCTCTCTCACACAGTTACTATTAGTATCTCTCACACACACAGCATCATGTACTAAGGGTGGGGCTCAGAAAAGATAAAAAATAAAAAGTATGGAGCTGGTGCCTGGCACCCGTGGATAACCCTTGAATACATACCTGGGTAGAAGTACAGTTACAGGCTTGTAATTAGTATTTTTGACCTGGTCCTAAGTGAGTTGTTTCTTTTGTCAAAAATGTTAAAAATATGGGTGGTTCCTAAAAGACTAAAATAATAACTTAAGGGATAATTTATGAGTGCAAGTGCAGTTGGAATGTCTGCAGTCAGCTGCTTAACACATCTCAATCATTAAAGAAACCCGCATTAGCATTTGTGTCAATTTTTAGGCATAGGCCACAGCTTTATCTGGTGAGCACAATTATGCTAGAATAATGGGGAAAATACTGAATTCTGGGTAAAGAACATGGTGATTGCATAGGCCACAGCTTCATCTGGTGAGCACAATGATGCTTTAATAATAGGGAAAATACTGAATTCTGGGTAAAGAACATGGTGATTGCATAGTGTAACTATGCTTTGGTGTTATATTCATAAATTCCTAAACCCTGCATATTTCTAGTTATCTTCCTTTCCATATACCATTTATTCAAGGACCTTCATTACCCAGTTTATTTTGTTCTGATCAAGTTTTAGTGCCCCATGCCTGGTTTATATAAGGGGTCCCTTATATCTAGGGGTCATTTACCAGGTGATATATTCCTGAAAGTATAGAACTGTCTGCAGAGTCCAAGTCAATAGGTAAAGGACACCTGAATCTCACCAAGCTTGAGCACTAACAAGCACAAAATTGTACAACTTTAGGAGAACTACTGTGCATTGCAAGGGACACCCAAGCACCAACCACCTTCTGCCCAATTCATTCCAGGAGCACAAAAAGCTGTGGCTCAGACACAAGAAGCAGTGCCAAACAATGTTATGTACATGTTCAATGACCACTTCAATAGCACCCAGTGCCTACAACGCATGTGCATTTCTACTTAAGACAGCAAAAATGAAAAACTTGTGGAATTGCATACAGGGATGGGAGGATGGAGTGAGAGGGTCTAAAACCAGGTAACTCCTGGGAAACATGAGGGAGTTGATAGCTCTGTGGTTTGGGAGAAAGGAGAGGGCTGCCTTGTGCCAATAGTACTGGACTGTCAAGAACCTACCACTAGGTCAAAGCAGATATTAAATACAGGACTCCCTTGCATGAAAGTGTGCCATGCCTTGTGTCTCATGAACCAAAGTAGGCACAACTGGTGAATTGTGCCTTGTGTAAGTACACAAGTCTGCAAGTAGGTACAAGCGCATCATTCATTGCACGGTATATAAAAGCAGCTGGTTTATCCAGAAAAATTAAGTCAACTGGCGCTTATCCTTCACTGTTAATGGTGATATAAGTGTCTATTGGAAAAAGCCATCCTCTTATCTCATAGCCTTTGAGGCAATAAGTACAATAACTGCCCCCCATTTTGTCCCACCCTGCACATACATATCTTTCACAATCCAGTGCACTCAATTTTAGTGGCACAAAGATTTGCTCTGGGAAGTTAATAATGTGTATATGGACACACGTTTTAACTGCTATCAATCTATATACCATTCACCTAATTATAACGAACACTGAAGTAACATTAACATCTACTGATGGAGAAAGGATGAGTGATTTGAAAGGAAACCCGAGTGATTTGAAAGGAAACCCTAGAACAAAAGCTTAAGTTAACTGCTATAACATGTCTTAAAAGTAGTGAATCAGTGAAGTCAATGCCCTGAAAACAATACATACATTTACATGTCCCATACCTATTATCCGAAATGTTTTTTTTTTTCCAGATAACGGGTCTATGCTTAATTTGGATCTTCATAACTTAATCCTACTAAAAAATCATGTCAACATTAAATAAATCCAATAGGCTGATTTTGCTTCCAATAAGGATTAATAATATCTTAGTTTGGATCGAGTACAAGGTACCGTTTTATTACAAAGAAAAAATAAATTTTTTAAAATTCTGATTATTTGGATAAAATGGCGTCTATGTGAGACAGCCCTTCGGTATTTCGGAGCTTTCTGAGCAGCATCTGTGGAACATTTGCAACAGCTTTAACAGCTGCCATTAATGAAACTCAGAGATTCTGCTCAGCAGGGACAAAGATAACTAATGTATCAACTAAATGTATCAATTTAGAACAGTTACAGAGTCTGCGACTCCCCCTCCCAAAGAAAATAGAAAGTCATTGGGAAAAGTCTTTATTTCTGGTGAACTGAAATGAATAAAGTGTTGGAAAGTGAACAAACCCTTTAACAGTAACCATAATTTAGTTAGGATGTATTAAGTAATTCTAGAAATTAGATAATAAGCAAAGTGTGCTAAAGTTAATATTGCCCCAAATCCCTCCCTTTCAGCACAACTCACTCCCAAAATACCGCCCCCACTGCATAATAAAAGAAGATAAAGAATGACAAGAATAGGCCCTTCTTTGTGGGTAGGATGGCAATTATTCTACACAAGTCTGTCTGTGAATATTTTATTATAAAAAGAATATATAAATGTATTATATATACATAGACATAGATTAATATAATCATCAGTGTATAACCTTTATCTTTTAACCTTTATCTTCAGGAAAAGCCTGAAGATAAAGGTTGCAAATTCCAATGTTAAAAACTAGAGGCAGAAAGTCATAGCATTTCTTGCAACCTCATAAGTACATAAATATAATGTAACGTGCTAATCAGCACATAAATATTGCCAGTATATTTTATTGAAAGGTCTGTTAACCCAATAACAATGGTAAAAGATTTTCTGGGGAAAAAATTCAACACAGCCAAGTGAGCGGGGTGAGTACTTAAGGTTAACAGTTTAATAGTGCTCACAGCTGTTCATTTGAAGACAAAGGTATACAATAATACACAATGCCATGTCTGAAGTCCAACTGTAAGACGGAGTACTGTCACGCATCGCTGTAGCATAGAAACAATATCCAACCTGCAGTCCCTACAGCCGCTGTTGGACTACACCTTCCATAAAATCCTAAAACCTTCATCTGTTGTGGCATATTGGGAGTTGTAGTTCTCTTGGGACCCAACTGAGACTTTGTAAATAATATTAAGTATCTGTTTTATGTAGAGTGTACATAGGCTTATCAAGGCTATTACCCACTTTTCTGCCAAGGGCATACTTTGGTCCCTCTGTCTACAGAAACGCAATTCAGTTGGATGGAGTAATAAAAAAGTAAAGTGATAACAAACTCACCCCTTGTACTAGTTCTGCAGCAAAGCAGGCAGCAACTACCAGCAGGCAAAGTCTGCAAGCAAACTCTTTTAAGATCATTTTGGGGAGACACAAACAACACAACCTACACTGTCCCCACAATGACTCTGAACTACAACCCCCAAAAGAAACACTTACCTTGTCACCATCTTTCTAATCACAGAGATGCGAAGTACGAAGATGTCACCCCGTTTGTCATTCTCCCTTTAGAGTGTTCTGTGCAGGGGGCTCATTGAAATCTTCTCCTCGGAACATCGCAAACCAAAGTCTAGCAGGGGGAGTCCCTGAAGAACCTACAACAAAAACAGAAGTGATGAGTGCGATTAGAGCAGTGATCCCCAACCAGTAGCTCGCGAGCAACATGTTGCTCACCAACCCCTTGGATGTTGCTCCCAGTGGCCTCAAGAAAGGAGCTTATTTTTGAATTCCTGGCTTCGAGGCAAGTTTTGGTTGTATAAAAACCAAGACTCCAGCAAAATAGAACCTCCTATAGGCTTCCAGCCCATGTAGGGGCTACCAAATAACCAATTACAACACTTATTTGGCTCGCCAGGAGGTTTTTGCATGCTTGTGTTGCTCCCCGACTCTTTTTATTTTTGAATGTGGCTCACGGGTAACAAAGGTTGGGGATCCCTGGATTAGAGGTTTGGCTCAAATAAAATTTGGCTGAGTGAGATTAAAGGTTGAGGCGTGAGACCGAGAGCTGCATGAATAATTGCCTATAAACTCTTTTTGGTGTGCTGCCATCATTAATGTGGACATGGTCTAGTGGTAACGTGGCTTTGGTTTAAAGTGGGTGTGGTTTAAAAACAGGGAGTGGTCAACACTGGTTTCTATTATCGGCCTTCCACCAGGTCAGAAGAATTCCAGCCATTGGTAACACAGCAGTTGGACAACACTGCTCTAAAATGCATTTTTTCACACAAATTGGATGCTAATATGCTGAAATGTTCGGATGTTGTTATTTCTGGGGGAAGTATGCTGCTGCGGATTCCTCTGCCACAATAGGTTCACTACACATTATTCATCATTAGTGCTAGCAAAATGAGAGTATTAAATGTATTCTAGGGTCATTAAATAGAGTTTGCAGTAGCGCCAGCAGCAGTGACACAGAGAGCAAAGTAGAGAGAAAGGAATGAAGGTGTGGGAGCAGGGCTGATCCTATCAAATGTGGGGCCCAATTGGGACCATGTTGGCGGGGCCCCTAGACAAAGTGTTGCTGGCTACTGACACAGCAAGTATTTAGGAAAATAAGGGCATACAGGCACAAAATAGAAAGGAAAGGGGCAGACAAGGTAAGAGAGTGAGAGGGATGAAATAGGGGCACATAATAGGGGCAAACAGGGTAAGAGAGAGAGGGAGGAAATAGGAGAGTGGACTGGGCCAATTAGTTTGGCGCAGGCTGGGCCGATTCAGCTTGGGAGCAGGCTTGGTTGGATTGGGGGCAGGCAGGGCCTATCAAGGTTGGAGGAAAGCTGGGCCTATTAGAGTTGGGGGCAGGCTAGACCTATGGAGTTGGGGGATAGGCTGGCTTATCAGAGTTGAGGGTGGGCTGGACCTATGGATTTGGGGATGGGCTGGACTCTCAAAGTTGGGGGCAGGCCAGGCAGCATCATGTGCTGAGGGAAATATTATCTGTGCTGCCCTGTGGTGCGGGGCCCAATTGGTCCAATTGGCCTAAGGCCGGCCCTGTGTGGGAGTTATTGAGAGAGCAAGAGCATTTATTCTTCCTGCTGTATCCATAACCTGGATTTTCAGCTACAAGTATTGTAAGAAACATGCTGCGTACACAAGTTGTACCATATAAATACAAATACACAGACACTCATTTAATAGGTTTGGTTACCTTATTGCACGTCACTATGGAGTGATGTTTATATGGTGCTTGCACTATGTTTAGCTGCCAAGAATGGTTTTGCGACTGGGGATCAGTTAGGATAGGACTATTAAGCCAAAAGTCTTCCCATAATTCCAAAGTACTCGGCCTGGACTGGCAATCTGTAGGTTCTGGAAAATGCCAGCAGAAGAGGCCGCTGTAAGACACTGGCTATTAATTGGGCCTGTGGGGGAGTTGTATCTTGGGATAGACCTGCTAGATTTAGTTCTGCCGCGTCACCCTGGCCGGGGTGTGCTGAGCATGATTAACATATAACAGGTCCTGTACAGACCTGTCAACGCCCCTGTATTTGTCAGGAGTCTCCCAATTTAAGTCCCTTTTCCCCATTCTCCTGCATTAATGGGTCCATCACTCGCTCTCTGTAATTTACCTCCCCCCACCAAACCAAAATTCCTCACTCCATTGCTAGGCATTCAATTGTCACCCAAAGATCTCCAATATCACCCGAAACAGTTGATCAGGGAATATGGCAGGAGACAGATCCAGGGGTCGGACATGAATGGGTCCAGGTTGACATTTCTGCAGGTGACCATCTTGACATGACAGGTGTGAAAGAGGGTAGGACAGTTAGAGGAGGCCTTCACACAGGTAAAAGAGTGACCTTTGTAATTTAAGCTCCTTCCCTGGCAATTTGTAAACACCTGTGGGGCTACGGTAAGATGCATTAGTCATTCTCTATTTATTGGGCTGGTGGGGGACTGTTTGGGCCTCTGGGTAACAAATACTGGGGCCTACTTAAAATCTCACTCTGGACTTGGTCCTCCAGAAGACTTCACAAAATGTACCCTTCAACTGCCAGCTCAATACAGCTATCATGACACAGCACCGGGATATGGAGAGCATCATCTTCTCTCTGGCTCCTGCTCCTTTATTATTTCCAAACCCACCCCTTCTCCCCACTCATTCCCTCTTTTCCTTCCTGCCCAAGGCCGACCTTATGGTAAATAGTACTTTGTAAAGTGGTCACAAGCAGTGTACAAACAACAGTGGTTCCTTTATCCACCTCCTGCTTGAAAGATGCCTTTAAAAATAGATTTTCTTACCTGAAAAATCTCTTTCTCGTAGGCCCTGTCAGTGCAGGATGACTGGGGTTAACTTGCTCCTTTCCGAGGCAGGACAAACTTATGATTCTTCTGAGGCTCCTCCCCCTGCTATCTCCACCTCCTCCTCAGTTTCGTTATCAAGTCTGCTGGTGGAGAGGTTAGCCTAACTACCCTAACTGTAACAAGGGCGAGCAGCAAAAAATTTACGCAGCACCCTACCATTGGGCGGGATGCTGCACTGACGTACGGGCCCACAAGAAAGAGATTTTTCAGGTAAAAAAAATCTACTTTTTTCTGTATGGCCCTACCTGTCAGTGCAGGACCACTGGGGATGTCCCAGAGCCACCCTAAAAAAAAGGGTTGGGCTATAAAAAAAACTATTGAACTATAACCATGACTTGAACATCTGAGATTTCTTTGTAAACTAAGGTGAGAACTGTATGCAGGACTATCTAGGTGCCACTGCTGCCTGTAGCACTTTCCTGCCGAAAGCCCCTTCTGCAGAGGCAAGGACATCTAATTTGTAAAACTTGGATAATGTATGCATAGAGCTCCAAGTCGCTGCTATCATTTCAGCGGAAGCGGAATTTTGCAGTGCCCATGAAGTGCTAATCTTCTTGGTGGAATGAGCATGAAGCTTGTCAGGTAGCTTCTTCCCTGCTTTATCACATGATTGAGAGATTGCAGACACTATCCATCTAGCCAGAGTAGTCTTAGATGCTGGTTGTCCGCACTTGTTTGGACCAAACAAAACTAAAAGTCTGTCAGATATTCTGAATGAAGATGGCCTCTTGAGATAAAACTTCAAAGCCCTTACTGGGTCTAGAGTGTGCAATTGACTTACTTTTTCATTTGAAGAATTTGGGCAAAAAGTGGGATGACTATGTCTTGATTTATATGAAAAGCGGAAGTTACCTTTGGAAGGTAAGAAGGTACTGTCCGCAGTACCGCCTTATCTTGGTGAAAAACGAACCACGGTTGTTTGTAGGACAGAGCTGTCAGATCTGCCACCCTCTGGCCTGGACAAACAGCCATTAAAAACGCAACCTTCCATGAGACAAACTTGATGTTAATGGTGTCCATGGGTTCAAAGGGAACTGACTGAAGAACTGTGACCACCAAATTAAGATCCCAAGGTGGGACCGGGTTTCTGTGAGGTGGGCGAATGTTGTATAAGGCTTGTAAATACTGAATTCTGGCAAAGAAGCCCATTGATTCTGGAACAGTGCTGAAAGAGTTGTTACTTGAACTTTCAATGCCGCAACACTAAGGCCTTTATCTAGCCCTTGCTGTACGAGGTCTAAAACTTGTGGGGACTGGCAATGGCTCCACTGAAGTTGGCCAGATTCAGCCCAAGTCATAAATCTACTCCAGGTTCTATAGTAGGTTTTGGCTGTGGTAGGCTTACGGGCCGACATTAATGTTGCAGTGACTACTGATGAGAATCGTCTCTCTCTCTCCACAGTTGGGATTCAACAGCCCCTCCGTCAAATTCAATTTGTGAATGTTTTTTGCTCTTTGCCTGTCCAGGTTTCCTGGAAAACTTAGATTGGGGCTGCCATGAAGGCCTGTAATGCTTGTTGGTTTGCCCTTGAAGATCTTGGCTGTCTATTATCAGATTGCCATAGTTTGCGGTGGTAATTTCTACGGTGATACTCATGCCTTGACCTTCTACCTTGCAATGTGCTAAATGATCTCTGTGCTATTGTTCAATAAATACTGTTCTTTGTTCAACTGTTAAAGAACTACTGGTGCCCATCATTGTGCTATCGCATCAGGTTACAGTTACACTACACCCTTGCCTCCACCCCGCTGCGAGGGCTTACCCCTGAGAAAGAGAGCTCATCGGTGGTCTCAGCCCACCAAGGAAAGTAGCTAAACTATCCTAGCACAAGTCAGTTTACTATAGCGCTACACTTCTATAAATGTATATGGGTCAGTCGATGCTGACTGGGGCCGTTTTTGATACCAGTACTGTGCTGCCTTTGCAACAGTAGCTGCAGCTGCTGCTGGCCTTAAAATGACTGCTGTGCTCTGAAAATCTTTTTTGAGAGCAGATTCCATTTTTCTATCCATCGGTTCTTTCAATGATCCTGCATCTTCTGCCGGTAGCATAGTATTGAGGGACTATCTCACTATTGGAGGGTCCACCTTTGGAATTTTATCCCATATTTTACATTCTTCTTGGACTGGATAGGTATTGAAGAATTTTTGTGACATATTACTTTTCTTATCAGGTTGCGACCACTCTGTCTCTATTGCCTTGCTAGTGGATTTACAGATGGGAAATGATCTGGCACGTCCAGCTGAATTGCCTAACACATTGTCCTCCCTTCAAAGAGGTACCTGCTCTTCTTTTATTTCTAATGTTGAAAGAATTGCCTTGAGAATAGACTTAGTTTCTTCTGGCTGTCTAGAGGTGTCCTCAGATGAAGATGACTGAGAATCGGATAGCGATAAATCTTCCGATGAAGAATATGATTTTGAGAATGCTGGAGAATTAGGGTCAGAGTCTGGTAGCTCTCCTTCTGAAGAAGGTGAGGGAGACCTCTTGCCCTTTCTTTTGCCTGCACTTTTAGTGTGAGTAACAGGCTGCGACATTGTTGTCTGGCCCAGTGTGTTCTGAATGGTCAATTGGAAACAGGTTATAAATCTGAGGATGTGCCTGGTTGCTGCATAGGTGTAGGTTGTACTTGTGTAGGTATGCCTAAAGGTACAACTGGTTGCGACTGAGCTGACTGATGCCCAACTGTATCTTGCGCCTTAGATTCCTGGGTAGCATGCACCCTAGCTGTCGTTATAACATTAGTACCCGATGAATCTTTTAAAATTTTCTATTAAGGATACGAGATCCTTGTCTGCTGATGCCATTGCACTTGCCTTAAGGTTGTGTCTGCTTTTCTCTCCAAGTTGTCTGGATAACCAGGAACAACTGCTCATGAACTATTCACTGCTGCTTATTGGCTTAAATGGCCGCCGCAAAATCTCGCGTGATTAACGGAGCTGGATGTTCCGTGCCTGTATGACGCGGTACCGCCACAACCCGGAAGTGGGTCTATGGTGTGCGTATGGGCTTGGTCACTGTATGAGCTCATTTACAGGTGCGCTAAGAGTGTGTTCTCTGGCGCAGGTATAATTGCGTTCTCTGGCGCTTAACAAAAAACAATTTTTTGTCTCCTTTACCTCTCCTGCCCTGAGAGGTAGGCTCAACCTACTACATAGCGGGAGCACTTACCGGACTGCTATGTGCCGTTATCCAGAGACCACGCACGTGGGGCTCTAACAGGGCCGGACTGGGAGTAAAAATCAGCCCTGGCAAAAAAAATCAAAGCAGCCCACACAGAAATGCGTACTGGTATTTTATTTACACACAAGCATATTTTTATATATATATATATATATATATATATATATATATATATATATATCTATATATATATATATATCTATATCTATATATATAAATTCCAAGGGATGCGCCGATATCCAAACCTTTGTCCTATATATATATATATATATATATATATATATATATATATATATATATATATATATATATATATATATATATATATATATATATATATATATATATATATATATATATATATATATATATATATATATATATATATATATATATGACAAAGGTTTTATGGGGGGCCCTGACCACCAATATCTTTTTATTTTTTATTAACATGTAGGAACCCTAGCCACCAATATTGGTGGGCACAGTCCGGGGGCCCAGGAAATTTTGTCGTATGGGTGCCCTATGATTTCTGATGGCGGTCCTGATTGTAGTTATACATTTGTCCCATGCAGGCCTGCTAAACCCCTAAATTTATTTTTACCAATTATGAATAGCAAAAAAAACACTGTTCCCTACCACGTCTTTTAAATTATAGTAAAGCCATAATGTTACATATGGGATGTCTGAAGCAGGCGAAAAACATTCAAGGTGCCAGACAGCTCACAATGTATAGTACAGATGCACCCCCACCACACAATTTGAAATGCTGGTCACCTCAGAGCCTTTGCTGCGGTTTCTTCCTTCTTCAGACTGATGAGACACTGATGACCCACTCTCCAGTCCACTTTCAGCACCAGCTCTGCCCTGAAAAAAAATACCTCTCTCCAGCTTCCCTCAGTAATAATACAGCTCT
This sequence comes from Xenopus petersii, assembly GCA_038501925.1. Taxonomy (NCBI): domain Eukaryota; kingdom Metazoa; phylum Chordata; class Amphibia; order Anura; family Pipidae; genus Xenopus; species Xenopus petersii. The sequence continues at coordinate 108,763,680 of CM076686.1, forward strand.
CCAGTCCACTATATTTGTAAATAAACCAGCATGTGGTGACGTCACGCTGGTGTCCTCACCCACTAGTTAGAAATTTCTGCAGTCCTGCCCCCCCCCCTCTGCTCTGTTACATTACAGTGCTCTGTGCAGGTGGGAGGGGGCTGCAGACGTGAGCGTTGTGCCATACAGGAGAGTGGGGGAGGAACCGGAGCACAGCCACACAGAGCAGAGGGAGGACTGATAACAAGAAGCAGACGGCGGGTCCTGGATTAGTTTAAAGATAAACTAATTAAGTGGCCGCGCCGTCCCTGCTCAGGGCAGGTATTACACGCCAGTGAAGAGACGCTGCAGGCTGACACTGTTAATAGCACAGAATAATTAAAAGCCGAAAAGTGAAGTGCCGCATCTAATCAGACAGCGGGCGGCCCACTTATACAAAGGGAGGATCGGCCCCCTCGGGCAAATGCCCGAACAGGGACATTACCAGTCCGGGCCTGGGCTCTAACCTATAAAGTTCCTTGTGGTTGTATTTACCGGTCTCAATCTGGTACCATTTAGGGACCAGAGAGCTCACTTGTAAATAGGATGGTTGTTAAGTAAAATTGACGTTAATAAAATCTTCTATAGGAGAGGAGAAAAAAAGCTGCCTCCTAGGCAGGACAAACTAAAAAACTGAGGAGGAGGTGGAGATAGCAGGGGGAGGAGCCTCAGAAGAATCATAAGTTTATCCTGCTTCCGGAAAGGAGCAAGTTAACTTCAGTCGTTCTGCACCGACAGGTAGGGCCGTACAGAGAAATAGCAGTTTCACAGTAATTTGTGTTAAACTGCCCAGATGCTATTTTTCCCAGTGTTTAGAAATGAGCTGCAGCGTGAAGAATGTCATACTTTATCAACGTGAGCACACCAGACTCTATTCCTCCTTTTTCTGTGAAAACATCTATTTTCCAAGCATAGTGGCACATTAAAAAGCTTTCCCTTTATTGACTTTGGCAGGAGTAGCCCAATGCTTCCTCTTATGTCTGCTTTCTGTTTTACAGTTCACCATCATGTACGGTTCTTTGGTGGGCACATTTCCTAATTCTTGATGATGCTTATTATATGGACGACTAGCCAAATTCTTGAAGCAAATCTACGCCCCCCAATAGGTATGTGTGGGGAAGGGCATCTCTGCAGCTTCATTTCTATTGTATTATTCTCTATCATACAAAATGCCCTTCCTGTTATCATTCTGTGTATATGGGCAGTAATCATCAGTGCATATACCTTTAAGAAAAAAAAGTGTGTTAGTGACTATATTCCAGTCCTGTGTCCTGCTCATTGTCACTTGTATAAAAAGAAAACTAAATTGTTTGTTAGTGATGAATTATAAATGCAAATTGAACATTTTTATGTGTATATAGAACACAGAGACCATCTTGCCTTACTATACACACTATCCCACAGTGTCTTCTCATAAAACCATGTTCCCCAATGATGAATATTATTTCACAGTTTGCAGCCACTATCCCTGAGGCTCTCTTGCCTTACTACACACACTATCCCACAGTTATAGTCACTACCCTGAAAAACATCTTACCTCAATATCCACTCTATACCACAGTTACAGCCTCTACCCTGTAGAATATTGTGCCATATACACTGGTGGGCAGGAGTGTGTGTGGTTGTGTCAGTGAGAGGGTAGGTACATGAGGGGGTGGAAGGGTGAGATTAAAAGAGTCTGCGAGAAAAAAAAAGCACATTTTGTGATTTACTTACCTTGCGTCTCCTACATGCAGAGAAAACATTGATCCCTAGACGTTGTCTCAGCCCCCGACACACTCACAATAGATTGCCCTGGGAGAGCAAATAAGAAAATGAGAAGAAAAGACAGATCTGAGAAGAAAAAACATATCTGTTTTCTCTATAAACGTTAAAATCCACATCCTGCTGCTTTTATTTTCTTTAAAGGGGTTGTTCACCTTTAAGTTAACTTTTAGTATGTTATAGAATGGCCAGTTTTAAGCAACTATTCAATTTTCCTTCAATATTTATTTTTTGTAGTTTTTGAATCATTTGCCTTCTTCTGACTCTTTCAAGCTTTCTAATGGGGGGTCACTGACCCCATCTTAAAAACAAATGCTCTAGAAGGCTACAAATGTATTGTTATTGCTACTTTTTATTACTCATCTTTCTATTCAGGACTCTCCTATTTATATTCCAGTCTCTTATTCAAATCAATGCATGGTTGTTAGGATAATTTGGTCCCTAGCAACCAGATTGCGGAAATTTCAAACTGGAGAGCTGCAGATTAAAAAGCTAAATAACTGCGCCACATCTCACGTTTCATACATGTTTTGCAGGCAAATCCACTGATGTCTAAATACTTTCAGAATGAAACATGTCTGGAAATGGCAATAATCTTATTTTATTTAACTGGAACATCTTTGAAATATATAGAACTATATGGCTCCTTTATCTATACTATTACTTTTTAATAGTTGGGGGAGGGTCAGGTTGCACATGGACAGGGTTTTGACATTATGGGGCATAACTATGTGTACGCATGGCTTTTATTCACCGGGGCTTCATTTTACTTGACCAGGAAGCCACAATGACCAGTGAGCTTATAATTGGGCCCCTTAGGGGAAGAGGGACCTGCTAACTTAGTAGTATGGAGCCCTAACTTTACTCTCATTTAGGAGCTTATTTTTAATTTCATGAACCAATGTGTTTTTTAAGCCTTGATGATCATGTATGAAACATACATAGTAAATCAATAAAGTTGGAGGAAATCTATACACTGGTAAAAACCAGTATGAATGGAACAATGGGCACAACCTGCTTTCCTATATATGTCCAACCAATCATATAGACAATTTGCGTGGCTGATTCAGGAACTATTTAAAATGTAAATAAAAATAAATTCTGTTATATTCATCCTCAGACAGAGGGAGATAAATGTAATGGTCAGGGCCACCATCAGAAATCACAGGGCCATATACAAAATTGACTGGGCCCACCTACCCCCACACCACACTAAAAAGGCCACAGACATAAGTGCTAAAACAGTAATGTGGTGTGTTTTACCTGCAGCCACAAGAGGTCTTCAGTTGATATGAAAACAATGTAAAAACCCATTGGTGATCAGGGCCCCCTCCCCCAATAGAAAAAAAAACATTGCTAGCAAGTGTCCCCCAAAGTAAGAAAAACATTGGTGAACAGGGCCCCAGTAAAAGTAAAAAATAAAAACACTGGTGGTTACAAGTTAAAAAAACAAACAACGGTGGCCAGGAGTTTGAAAAAAATGGTGTTTGATGGCACTTACCTCCAGTCTTTTTCCTCCTTGGCAATTGTTTCATTCTCCACGGTGGCTTTGGCAGTTACCCGTGCCCCTCCTAAAACTTGAAATCCACCACCGGGATATCTGTAAATAAATCAAAACAGAACCAAAATAAAAAATATTAAACTAAAGCAGATACACATAGACATATAAGTAAAGTAGAAAACAAATTTACAATAATATATCCCCATTCAATGAGGCAGGTATTGTACTAATATGTTTGTTCTTGCACCATAGTAATACTGAAAAGTCAGGCACCTCCCTGAGAAACAACCAAGGAAGATTGTCTGGGATCAAATAGTTTAGTGTTAGTACATATTCTGTAAATATTCTAAAAAGGAATGACTAACAAACCACATAAAACCCCAAAGTATTTAAGTACTAACCGGCTCCCTTGCACTGATCAGTTCCGGACTGTGCCGCGCCTCAATTCATTCCATAAACTGCAGGGAAAAAAGTGATCACAAGATGGCGCTAGAGCAAAGGTTCCATAAATAACATCATTCAGGAGTAAAGGGATATGGACACCAGATGGCTCTGAAGTGACAGTTAAGAAAAGAATGGGGCTACAGCTTTTAAAAGGATAACATAAAACATTAGTAAATAATAGTGAGCAACTACAAAATATAGAAGGGTGAAATTATTCTGTAAATCAGTCAGTTAACATTCAATACTTTAATCATATGTGAAAAGTACCAAAAATATCTTTAGGTGTAATTGCTCAATGGAGTTTATTAGTCACAGCGGTGGGTACAAGATTATCCGGTTTCTAACTTAATTGGCTTTCTAACTTTAATTGGCCCAGAACAGCCATGAGGTGCAGATAAGATACTTTGTAACAATTTGGAGAAAAGGAATTAAGAAATTGTAACAATTTAAATAAGGAGGTTCCTTAGAAAATGTTACACTCACAGCTTAAAGGCAGTTCAACTTCATTAGCAAAACTGTAATAACTGGGGAAAAAACACAGAAATATGTTCAAACTTTCGTAACCTGCCAAATTTTGATAAAATGAACATGGTAATTAGGGGGTGGCCAAAAAATGGGTGTGGTCAAAAAAATTTGCCGCGCTTGGCACAATACATTTTTTTGTCCCTCTTTTTATTTCCAAAATGTTGGGAGGTATGTGGAACTATAGCAAAATTCCAGAGAAAGGGACAGAAAAGTACAGTAAAAAAGTGGATATGGAGAAGAACATGCCCCTATTCCTGAGAACATCTTGCCTAACTACACACACTATCCCATCGTTATACTCACTACCAATAAGGTCATCTTGACTTACTATACACCCTATCCCACAGTTACAGTCTATATCATTCCACTGACACAATCTTGCCTCACTATACACACTATTTCACTGTTACAGTCTCTACCCTGCAGAACATTGTGCCATACAGGCCCAGATTTGTGACAAATACCTAGGGTGGCAGAATTTTAGGGGGGCGGCATGCTGCCCAACCACACCCACATTGGTCCCTAAGCACTGAGGATTCACAGGAGATACAAGTTTTTAAAATTTCCTGTGCCCCAATCCCCAGTTTTTAAAATTCCCTGTCCACCAATATCATCAGAACTCTGGAACCCAATGCTAAAAATTTGCGCATGTTCAGAAAGGAAGATGAGGGAATAGGGGTGATGAACGGCAGCGGGTCTAGGGGTGCTAGCCCTAGTAAATCTGACCCTGGTGCCATATACACATTATCCCACAGTTACAAATTCTACCCCTCATCTTTTTTTTTCATTATAGCTTTATGGAGAATTCAAGGAAAGAGAAGTTGGAAGAGAAAGAATGAGAGAGGAAAGAGAGAAAATTGAATCACAGGATGAGAGAGAAGAAAGGGTGACAGCAAATGAGGAAAAAAGGAGGATGGGGCATTTCTGTCATATTTCTGTCAAGTCAAAGCAATTGATTTAACCCTTTCACCCTCAGAAAGACCTTCAGTACCCAGCAGATGTATTTGGACTCCAGACTAATGTCTCACCTCTCCCCGTACACTACTTCTGTGCACCTCTGAAGACTGAATCTTTCAAAGTAGAGGAGTAAAGTACTTCCCCAGTCTGACCCGCACCCAACTCAAACCCACAGCAGTCGCTCACATTTCAACCCGAACCCCCAACATGTGGGTTTGAGGTCAACCAACACATCACTACAGGGGAAGAGTCAAATATGTTTTGGTATAACATGGGGGCAGCCGTGTGTTTTAGGTGTAGGTCATTTGGTGCAGAATAACTTGATGGCAAATGAAGGAAAGAACCCTTTATACACCCATTACCATTAGAAGAAAGGAGGTTCTGCCTAAATATTCGGAAGGGGTTTGTTATACAGTGAGAGCTGTGAAGATGTGGAATTGTCTCCCTTAATCAGTGGTACAGGCTGATACATTAGATAGCTTTAAGAAGGAGTTGGATGGTGTTTAGCAAGTGAGGGAATACAGAGTTATGGAAGATAGCTCATAGTACAAGTTGATCCAGGGACTGGTCCCATTGCCATTTTGGAGTCAGGAAGGAATGTTTGCCCCTCTGAGGCAAATTGGAGAGGCTTCAAATGCCTTCAACTAGCAGTTAGGCAGGTTAAAATAGAGTTAACAGTTTGAACTTAATGGAAGTGTCTTTTTTCAACCTAACTTACTATGTTACACTGATTATAAATACAATAATGCACGTGGGGCTGCAGGAAAGCTGCAATTGCCCCATTAGCGGTGTTGTTTCACCTGCAATTCCTTAAGAAATCAGCGGTTCTATGATCCGGAAGTCATCTCAACTGACATGTTCTTAGATGTAACACTCACTGCTGAGTTCTAAACTGTCTCTGGAAGCAATATCAGCACAAAACAAACATGAAGAACACAGAAGCGGCACACTGAATTGCTCTTCCATGAGGGGGTGATGCCCTGAGTCTATTGTGTCAAACGGCTTCAAACACCTTTGGGTGAGCTTTGTATGTACTGGGAATCAGCAGAAAAGAAGATGGGGAGCTACTGGAGCATATTTGGAGACACAAATATTTACTACTGACAACCAATTTGGTACTTTTATTGCCAGACCGATTTTGAACATTTTGAACTCTTTTCCTTTAGGGAAGGTCTTTGAGTTTACCCAGGAAAACTATTTCTTTTTTAGGACAACGTAAGCTTTCAAACTCTACTAGAATGTTGATTTTACTTCTGTAATAAGATATAGGCTTCTAAGTGTCTGACTATGAAGATTTCATCCAGGTCATGGTAAATCTAGTATAGGTAAATCTAAAAACAACTGGACTTGCTGAGTAATCAATGAAGACGTTTTTAACTACTCATCCGAGCAGCTTCTTCAGTTCAACTGACTGGTGTGGGAAGTTCTTGACAAATAAACTCTTCCACTAATCCAATCACAATAGCACATTCTAACTCTTCAAAGAGGTGAATTCTAAAGAAATTCACAGAGGTGTTGATTCTGTGTAGTTACTGTGATAGGATTATCCAATGTGTCATGCAACTTCTAGAAGCCGGTGGATAGGATTATCTATGGTGGAGAAACCATCCCTGAACAGAGGCAGGGGCCTTCGACACCACCTGTCTGCTACATACAATGCTGTTCTAACATCTGTATCCCGGTGGTTTCAGAACACTTCACACATCCATTCATGCAACTCTCACAAGTAACACCTGCTTCTAGGAGTTGCATGACACATTGGATAATCCTATCACAGTAACTACACAGAATCAATTTCTTCAGATGTCACCTCTTTGAAGAGTCCCAAAAAAATAGCCATAAGGAGCATTTAGAACTCAGATCAGGCTAGACCAATTGGAGACAAGATGGGGAAAAGAAAACTGAAGGACCAGACCTGCACCGTGTCTTCAGAAATCAGCACAAACTAAAAGGTCTGTCTCTTTTCAAGATCGCTGGCGAAGCGGAGCTGGAATGTACCTCCCTCTCACCTGCTTCTTCTTTTAGCGGTAGCGACAATCCGACACCACTATCACTACGTCAGTCTCAATCAGCACCAGTACTCGCACAAGAGATGTTAGATTCGCAAATACAGCCTGTTACCTGCCAGATACTAGCACAAAAGCTCAGAGACGGCCTGGCCCGGGCGCCCCAGGCAGTCCAGCCAGCCAGCTTGCCCCACATCCCATCTCACATGCCTGCGCATGCGCGGCATCAGTGCTCACGTGTGAGGCATAATCGATCACGTGCGCATGTGTGACCCTAGCTCTCATGTGTGCATGCGCACCAGCAGATTTCGAGCACTCATGCGTGTAAGGGATATTATTAGATGCAAGTCTAGTGCCAGGGCTGGTCTTGGAGTAGGCAGGAGAGGTAGCTGCCCAGCGCCCCAATCCTTGTGCCCTAGGCAGCTGCCCTTTCTGCCTACTCCTAGTTCCAGCCCTGGAAAAGCTACATAACTTACAACAAAGGCTAACTGACCAAGAGCCACAAACAGAGCTCTTCTTCTGAAATGCTAAAATATCAATATTTATAGATCTATCTCCAATTACACGAGCAAAACAAAGAGTTACGGCCAGTGACTCAAAAAGTACACAAAAACAATATCCACTACAGCTGGGGCTTACCCTTTCACTTAATTGTAAATAAAGATGGTAAGCAACACACTCTGCAAGACCCAGATGACAACAAATTTTTAAATAAATTGGGCATCCTAAATACAAGCAAAATCCAACCTACTGCAATTATACAGACAAAGCCCAGGCCCCAACCAGTGTGGACCAAAGTGCAAGCTCCACAACATAACCCATCAACACCTAATCAGGATCCACCACAGCAAACCTGTACCCCTATGCACATGCCATCGGTATCCCTATGTTTAAGTCATCAGTACCCCATGTACATACCATTGTTAAAGCTACAGACACACCATCTGTACCCCTATGCACAGACTACCTGCATCCCTATGAATAGGTCATCTGCACCCCTAGGCACATGCCATCTGTAGATGGCCGTCTGTAATGGGGCAGGCGGGTTCCCTGTGTGGGTAAAGGAGCGGGTGTGTTGCCTGCATGGGTAAAGGAGTGGGCGGGGGTGGGCAGGTTCCATGTGTGGGTAAAGGGGCAGATGGGTTCCCGGCATGGGTAAAGGGACGGGCAGGTTCCCTGCGTGGATAAAGGGATGGGCAGGCGGGTTCCCTCCGTGGGTAAAGGGGCGGGTGGGTTTTCTGGTTGGGTAAAGGGGTTGGGCGGGTAGCCTACATGGGTAAAGGGATGGTAAGGTAAAGGGGTGAGCGGGTTTCCTGGGTGGGTAAAGGGGCGGTGGGTTTTCTGCATGGTTTAAGGGGTGAGTGGGTTCTCTGCGTGGGTAAAGGAGCGGGTTGCCTGCATGGGAAAAGGGGCAGGCACGTTCCCTGAGTGGATAAACGGGCGGGAAGGCGGGTTCCCTGCATGGGTAAAGGGGCGGGTGGGTGAGTTCTATGCATGGGTAAAGGGGCAGGTGGGTTCCCTGCATGGGTAAAGGGGTGGGCTTTGATCACTCCATAGGTAAAGGGGCGGCGGACTGCCTGCGTGGGTAAAAGGGCGGGCGGGTTCCATGCGTGGGTAAAGGGGTGCACTGGTTACCAGCGTGGGTAAAGGGGTGCACGTGTTGCCTGCTTGGGTGGGTTGCGTGCATGGGTAAAGGGGCGAGTCGTCTGCGTGGGCGAAGGGGCTGGTGGGTTCCCTCTCTGGGTAGAGGGGAGGGCAGGTGCCCTGCATGGGTAAAGGGGCAGGCGGGCAGGTTCCCTGTGTAGGTAAAGGGGCAGGCGAGCGGGTTTGCTTTGTGGGTAAAAAGGCAAGTGGGCTCCCTGCATGGGTAAAGGGGCGGACGGGTTCCCTGCGTTGGTAAAGGGGCAGAACAGCCTCTTTATTAGACAGAAAATAGGTGATCGCTTTGTTTTACTCCTCTGGGATTGTCTCCCCTGAGGGGCAAGATGTTTACTACAAGTGACACACGGGTGCTGCTATGTATTATTGGCACCCGGTGTTCTGGGTCATTATAACTATATCTTTATAATCATTATTGATATAATTAGGGGAAAAAAGATTCCTGATGTTACCTGCCCTTATGTTGGGGAGATTTCCCTGGTGGGAAGGAGCACAGCTTACAAGCAGGCATCAAGGAGGGAGGGCAGATGCAGGGTGGGGTGCAGCCCACAAGCAGGTAAAAAATCCGTTATACCCTCTCACATTGCATAACAGCCACCAGTGGGAGTTATCTGCTGACTGGCGCCTATGACAACACAGCCAAAGTGTGGACACACCCTCTGTGGAGGCCAATAATGACTCTCGCTGGCCACAAAGAGAAAGTCACAGGATTGAACATTTCATGGGACGGAGAACTAATCACCACCTGTTCCTTCGACAGAACCTTCAAGCTGTTGGCCTAATATAACCCCCCATAGTGACTCTTTAGGGTGTGTAGATAATTGAAATAGATGTTTCTAAATCCTGACTGCCAGGTGTGTGGCCCTCTTGCTACAACTCCCATATCTAACATGTGACTTATGGTACATATACTCCAATAACTAATGCAGCCATTGAGGGAAGCTTAAACTGCCTTTTCCATTCAGTACCATGGACAGCACTCTGTGGCTGCAGCTCCTATTGATTGACACACTGGTTGGTGGCACCGCTTTCACAGCAAAGAGCCAGTTCTATACACCTACAGATAACATTTTTATAACATTATTCCTATTAGATATCCTTGTACCACTGATATAGGCTGACTCTGTGGTCGGACATCTATACGTATAGGTTTATCTAAGTATGTGGCATATGGGGGCCCCAAAATGAAGACACCCCATTTGAGCTATCAGTTCTGTCATTCCAGATACTGCAAAATCAACACATTTACAGATTTCTTTTGAGGGACAAAGGTAGAAAAGACTACATTAACACCAAAAAACATATATTTTTGGAAAGTACACATTCCACTGAAACCCAATAACTGTAGATGTGCTTGTCTTTCTACTCCAAAGCATCAAGCCACAAACCTTTCCTAAGTTTTTATATTTGGTTACATTTCCAAAAATCCCCTCAAAGTTTTCACCTTGAAGTATCTTATCTCTCAAATACTATTAGTTACCAAGATAAAAAAAAATCTAAATACAAGCGCAGAGACCACATTGGCCCTGGACCCGTCGTCAACATTGTGGACCTCCCCCTTGACTCCCTCTGTTGCAAAAAGACGAGCACACGGGGGGGGTGGACAGCAAGCTTCCTCAGGCAGCGGAGAGAAAGAATTTGGGTCTGAAAGTAGAGCCAAGGGTTGGAAATATAATGAAACTAATAACGAGGACATGCCAGTGGGTCCCAGTTCCAACAGTTCTGACACTGCCTGTCAAATAAATGCATATCTGGCTGCTGTCTATCTGCTGTATAGTATAATAAAAAAAACATTCTCAACCCCTTATCTATGAATTACTTCTATAGCCCACTACCAGAAATTGTCTTAATGGGCAAAGCCTGAGCATGTTCTGTACCAACAAAATAGAAGATTTAAGAGAACAGCACAACACCATGTATGTTGCAGGTGGGGAGCTTATCCCTTTTATTTAAAGTGACCACCTGTGCATCAATGTGGTCACTTTAAATAAAAGGGGTAAGTTCCCCACCTGCAACATACATGGTGTTGTGCTATTCTCTTAAATCTTTTACATTGTGCTGACAAGTGCTGACTGTCTAGAGAGATCTGCACCACCAGGGCAGGAAGCATTGTGGAAAGGGTGAGAGGTGCGGTTCATCTACACACAGAACCTGTACCAACAAAAGCCATAATACTTACCCGGGAAATGTCTTCTTCTGTATTATGATCTTAATTCCATCCCTTCTGCTTTATCTCTTTTCTTCTGCTTCTTACTGGCATATTCCTGATAAAGACAAATGAATGAAAATTGTTAATAAAAAACCCAGGGTTTTTTGGGGCTACTTAAGGTTTCCAGATCTACCATAATTAATGTGCAATCCCACTAAATAAATAACATTGAATAAAACCACCATGATTACGCAGCCCTAATGCTAAGGGGACCTGTCACCACATTCCCCTCTAAAGGACTGAGCAGTGACTATAAGAAAACTAATCCTATGCTAATCAGGCCTCACACTTCCTACTTACTTGGGTCCAGGCTGTGGTTCTCCTGCAAAGTGGCTTCTTCAATAGATGTTCCTCCTCTGATGCACATCTGCCCCTGTGCCTTGTCTCCTTTCATATTCTTCTAAACTCCACCCTCTTAGAACCTCCTATGTGTTTTACTACTCCCTCTAGTGGCCAAACACTATATATATATATACAGCTAATGTCTAATCTAACTCATCTCTACACTGCCACCTAGGGGAAGAAAATGTTAATTAAAGCTGCAATTACAGCTTAAACCTTAAACCCTTTCACTGCAGGCCGATATGGCCGATTTGAAATAAAAAAACATCATGTTTCACATAATACAATCACACATATCTCCATAAGATTGATTTCAAGGCCAAACATTCAACTAACAGTAGGTTTTACCCTAGAAAACTACACATTATTAGAAAAAGCAGATTCTGGCAAATAATAAGAACATATATCTATGTACTAGTGATGTGCGGGCCGGCCCGATACCCACGGGTTTACCCTCTGATCTCCCCACCCGCCACTGTCAAATGCCGGTTTCCGACTTCGTCTTTTATAGACGCTGCACATGCTCGGCTCGGTGCGGGTCTATAAAAACAACCCGGAAGTCGGATGCGGCAGGCACGGGCTAAAGGAGGGCAGGTGTCTACTATGTACTGCAAACTACCAAGTTGCAATTCTTTTCTAAAATTATAGTTTTTTATAGAAACTAGTGAATTTTTTGAAAAATGACCTCAAAGATTCTAGTCTACAGCATCATATATGCCACATATCATTGGTTACCAAGGTAAAACACTCTATGAATGCCAGGATTCCACTGAACAGTTTTATGGCCAATGTGAATGGGTTTATGTAAGTATACTGCATATAGGGGCCTCAAAATGTAGACACCCCATACAAGCAACCTGTAAGTCTACTTACCGCCCTGGTGATTTGGGGTATATTTCAACGCATTCCTGCAGGGGAACAGTCGGGTCTTGGTCATCAGTGGTTGCGTGCGTATCTTGACGTGTGCGTGTATCTACGTGTGTCTCCCTACAGACAGCGTCGCTGAGCATGTGAATAGACGCTGGGACATTTTTTGGACAGCAAGTACACTAACCGGTTGCTAGTTTGTTCCACAAAAACAGCAACAATCTCAGACACCGTCTTGCCTTACTAAAAACTATCCCACAGTAACAGCAACAATCCCGGAGATAATCTTGCCTTACTAAACACTATCCCACGGTTAAAGCAACTGTCCCTAAGACCATCTTGCTTTACTAAACACTACCCAACAGTAACAATCCTGGAGACCATCTTGTCTTATTATACACTACCCTACAGTCACAGCAATAATCCTGGAGATCATCTTGTCTTATTATACACTACCCTACAGTCACAGCAATAATCCTGGAGATCATCTTGCGTAACTAAATACTATCCCACAGTAACAGTATCAATCCCTGAGACGATCTTCCCTTACTAAACACACTATCCCACAGATACAACAACAATCCCGGAGACCATCTTACCCTACTAAACACTATCCCGAAGAAAAAGCAACAATCCCAGAGACCGTCCTGTCTTACTAAACACTATCCTACAGTTATAGCAACAATAACAGAGACCGTCCTGTCTTACTAAACACTATCCTACAGTTACAGCAACAATAACAGAGACCGTCCTGTCTTACTAAACACTATCCTACAGTTACAGCAACAATCCCAGAGACCATCTTGCCCTATTATCAGAACAAGGGGAATGCAATGCTGTATTTTGCTAATACCATGTACAGGGAGCGAGGGGTCCAGTCGAGTCTCAATCAGCTGTTTCATTGGGACTCGAGAGGTTGGCATCAGTCTGAGAGACACTAGAGTGATGCCCAACAGCACACTGCCTTTATAGTGGCTCTCATTTGGTTTTGATTATATTATTATCATAACATAACCATAGTAGGTGTCAGAGTTGTAGTATTGATAAATATTTTAGTGAATACATTATGTATGTATTATGTATCAGGATTAGTACTTCTTCCTAATGAATTTCTTAGTATATGACTAAAGGACCTGATATATAAGAGCTCCCTACAGACAGCACTGCCTACCTGCCCCGCCACCTGCTCTTCTGCACCCAGTGAGGTGGGACCAGTGGGGTACAGCTATTTCCCACTTCGGCACTACTATCACCTTCAGTGAGGATCTCAGGCACTTCCCTTCAAAAGCTCTGAATTACAGAAAGGTTGTCTCCTGCAGGATTCATTATAATCAAATAATCCAACTTTTTAAAAATTATTTTCCTTTGTCTCTGCAATAATAAAACAGTACCTTGTACTTGATCCCAACTAAGATGAAAATAATACTTATCGGAAGCAAAACCAGATCATTGGGTTTATTTAATGTTTACATGATTTTCTAATAGACAGGGTATGAAGAGCCAAATTACTGAAAGATCTGTTATCCGACAACCCCAAGGTCCTGAGCATTCTGGATAACAGGTCCCATACCTGTTCTCAAACGATCTAAGCATGAGAGTCTGAAATACATTTTTACTGTGCTAATGGCAAGGGTTAATCAGTGCAGCATTAAAGGGGTCATTCACCTTTACATTAACTTTAATATGGTGCAGAGAGGGATATTTTGAGAAACTTTGGAGAGCTGCTTAATAAAAAGCTAAATAATAAAAAACATTGCATTTTGCAGATTGAGCAGTCTGTTTGCTAGTGTCCACATTACCGTAGCAACTATAAATTGATTTGCAGAGAGCATGAATAAAAAAAAAAGTAGCAATAAACGTATACCCTTACAAGGCATTGTGCAAGATGTTACGGTGGCAATTACATGTATAAATACCCCCAGAACTCAGAGAAAGATGGTAGGGTGGCAATTACATGTATAAATACCCCCAGAACTCAGAGAAAGATGGTACAGTGGCAATTACATGTATAAATACTCAAAGAACTAAGAGAAAGATGGTAGGGTGGCAATTACGTGTATAAATACCCCAGAACTCAGAGAAAGATGGTACAGTGGCAATTACATGTATAAATACCCCCAGAACTAAGAGAAAGATGGTAGGGTGGCAATTACATGTATCAATACCCCAGAACTCTGAGCAAGATGGTACGGTGGCAACTACATGTACAAATACCCCCAGAACTCAGACAAAGATGGAACAGTGGCAATTACATGTATAAATACTCACAGAACTAAGAGAAAGATGGTAGGGTGGCAATTACGTGTATAAATACCCCATAACTCAGAGTAAGATGGTACGGTGGCAACTACATGTATAAATACCCCCAGAACTAAGAGAAAGATGGTACGGTGGCAATTACATGTATAAATACCCCCAGAATTTAGAGAAAGATGGTACGGTGGCAACTACATGTACAAATACCCCAGAACTCAGACAAAGATGGGACGGTGGCAATTACATGTATAAATACCCCCAGAACTCAGAGAAAGATGGAACGGTGGCAATTACATGTATAAATACCCCAGAACTCCGAGCAAGATGGTACAGTGGCAATTACATGTATAAATACCCCCAGAATTTAGAGAAAGATGGTACGGTGGCAATTACATGTATAAATACTCCCAGAACTCAGAGCAAGATGGTACGGTGGCAATTACATGTATAAACACCCCCAGAATTTACAGTAAGATGGTACGGTGGCAATTACATGTATAAATACCCACAGAACTCTGAGCACGATGGCACGGTGGTAATTACATGTATAAATACCCCCAGAACTCAGAGAAAGATGGTCGGTGCCAATTACATGTATAAATACCCCCTGAATTCAGAGAAAGATGATACGGTGGCAATTACATGTATAAATACCCCCAGAAGACAGAGATGAATGGTACAGTGGCAATTACATGTATAAATACCCCCAGAACTCCCAGCAAGATGATACGGTGGCAATTACATTCATACATACCCCAAGAAGACAGAGATGAATGGTACGGTGGCAATTACATGTATAAATACCCCCAGAACTCAGAGCACGATGGTACGGTGGCAATTACAGGTATAAATACCCCCAGAACTCAGAGCAAGATGGTACGGTGGCAATTACATATATAAATACCCCCAGAACACTGAGCAAGATGGTACGGTGGCAATTACATGTATAAACACCCCCAGAATTTACAGTAAGATGGTACGGTGGCAATTACATGTATAAATACCCCCAGAACTCTGAGCAGGATGGCACGGTGGTAATTACATGTATAAATACCCCCAGAACTCAGAGAAAGATGGTCGGTGGCAAATACATGTATAAATACCCCCTGAATTCAGAGAAAGATGATACGGTGGCAATTACATGTATAAATACCCCCAGAACTCAGAGAAAGATGGAACGGTGGCAATTACATGTATAAATACCCCAGAACTCCGAGCAAGATGGTACAGTGGCAATTACATGTATAAATACCCCCAGAATTTAGAGAAAGATGGTACGGTGGCAATTACATGTATAAATACTCCCAGAACTCAGAGCAAGATGGTACGGTGGCAATTACATGTATAAACACCCCCAGAATTTACAGTAAGATGGTACGGTGGCAATTACATGTATAAATACCCACAGAACTCTGAGCACGATGGCACGGTGGTAATTACATGTATAAATACCCCCAGAACTCAGAGAAAGATGGTCGGTGCCAATTACATGTATAAATACCCCCTGAATTCAGAGAAAGATGATACGGTGGCAATTACATGTATAAATACCCCCAGAAGACAGAGATGAATGGTACAGTGGCAATTACATGTATAAATACCCCCAGAACTCCCAGCAAGATGATACGGTGGCAATTACATTCATACATACCCCAAGAAGACAGAGATGAATGGTACGGTGGCAATTACATGTATAAATACCCCCAGAACTCAGAGCACGATGGTACGGTGGCAATTACAGGTATAAATACCCCCAGAACTCAGAGCAAGATGGTACGGTGGCAATTACATATATAAATACCCCCAGAACACTGAGCAAGATGGTACGGTGGCAATTACATGTATAAACACCCCCAGAATTTACAGTAAGATGGTACGGTGGCAATTACATGTATAAATACCCCCAGAACTCTGAGCAAGATGGCACGGTGGTAATTACATGTATAAATACCCCCAGAACTCAGAGAAAGATGGTCGGTGGCAAATACATGTATAAATACCCCCTGAATTCAGAGAAAGATGATACGGTGGCAATTACATGTATAAATACCCCCAGAAGACAGAGATGAATGGTACGGTGGTAATTACATGTATAAATACCCCCAGAACTCCCAGCAAGATGATACGGTGGCAATTACATTCATACATACCCCAAGAAGACAGAGATGAATGGTACGGTGGCAATTGCATGTATAAATACCCCCAGAACTCAGAGCACGATGGTACAGTGGCAATTACATGTATAAATACCCCAGAACTCTGAGCAAGATGGTACGGTGGCAACTACATGTATAAATACCCCCAGAACTAAGAGAAAGATGGTAGGGTGGCAATTACATGTATAAATACCCCCAGAACTCTGAGCAAGATGGTATGGTGGCAACTACATGTATAAATACCCCCAGAACTAAGAGAAAGATGGTAGGGTGGCAATTACATGTATAAATACCCCCCGAACTCAGAGCACGATGGTACGGTGGCAATGACATGTATAAATACCCCCAGAACTAAGAGAAAGATGGTAGGGTGGCAATTACATGTATAAATACCCCAGAACTCTGAGCAAGATGGTACGGTGGCAACTACATGTATAAATACCCCCAGAACTCAGAGCACGATGGTACAGTGGCAATTACATGTATAAATACCCCAGAACTCTGAGCAAGATGGTACGGTGGCAACTACATGTATAAATACCCCCAGAACTAAGAGAAAGATGGTAGGGTGGCAATTACATGTATAAATACCCCCAGAACTCTGAGCAAGATGGTACGGTGGCAACTACATGTATAAATATCCCCAGAACTCAGAGAAAGATGGTAGGGTGGCAATTACATAAATACCCCCAAAACTCAGAGCAAGATGGTACGGTGGCAATTATAAATAACCCATAACTCAGAGCAAGATGATACGGTGGCAATTACATGTATAAATACCCCCAGAAGACAGAGATGAATGGTACGGTGACCACTACATGTATAAATACCCCCAGAATTCTGAACAAGATGGCACGGTGGAAATTACATGTATAAATATCCCCAAAACTCAGGGAAAGATGGTACGGTGGCAATTACATGTATAAATACCCGCAGAACTCAGAGAAAGATAGTACAGTGGCAATTACATGTATAAATACCCCCAGAACTCAGAGAAAGATGGTACGGTGGCAATTACATGTATAAATACCCCCAGAACTAAGAGAAAGATGGTACGGTGGCAATGACATGTATAAATACCCCAGAACTTTCAGCGAGATGGTACGGTGGCAACTACATGTATAAATACCCCCAGAACTCTGAGCAAGATGGTACGGTGGCAACTACGTGTATAAATACCCCCAGAACTCAGAGAAAGATGGTAGGGTGGCAATTGCATGTATAAATACCCCAGAACTCTGAGCAAGATGGTACGGTGGCAATTACATGTATAAATACCCCCAGAACTCAGAGAAAGATGGGACGGTGGCAATTACATGTATAAATACCCCCAGAACTCAGAGAAAGATGGTACGGTGGCAATGACATGTATAAATACCCCCAAAACTAAGAGAAAGATGGTACGGTGGCAACTACATGTATAAAAACCCAAGAACTCTGAGCAAGATGGTACGGTGGCAACTAAATGTATAAATACCCCAGAACTCAGAGCAAGATGGTACGGTGGCAATTACGTGTATTAGTACCCCGAGAACTCAGAGAAAGATGGTACGGTGGCAACTATATGTATAAATACCCACAGAACTCAGAAAAAGATGGTAGGGTGGCAACTACATGTATAAATACCCCCAGAACTAAGAGAAAGATGGTAGGGTGGCAACTACATGTAAAAATACCCCCAGAACTCAGAGAAAGATGGGACGGTGGAAATTACGTGTATAAATACCCCAGAACTCAGAGAAAGATGGTAAGGGGGCAATTACATGTATAAATACCCCAGAACTTAGAGCAAGATGGTACGGTGGCAACTACATGTATAAATAACCCCAGAACTAAGAGAAAGATGGTACGGTGGCAATTACATGTATAAATTCCCCCAGAACTCCGAGCAAGATGGTATGGTGGCAACTAAATGTATAAATACCCCAGAACTCAGAGCAAGATGGTACGGTGGCAATTACATGTATAAGTACCCCCAGAACTCAGAGAAAGATGGTAGGGTGGCAACTACATGTATAAATACCCCCAGAACTAAGAGAAAGATGGTAGGGTGGCAATTACATGTTTAAATACCCCCAGAACTCTGAGCAAGATGGTACGGTGGCAACTACATGTATAAATATCCCCAGAACTAAGAGAAAGATGGTAGGGTGGCAACTACATGTATAAATACCCCCAGAACTAAGAGAAAGATGGGACGGTGGAAATTAAGTGTATAAATACCCCAGAACTCAGAGAAAGATGGTAAGGGGGCAATTACATGTATAAATACCCCAGAACTTAGAGCAAGATGGTATGGTGGCAATGACATGTATAAATACCCCCAGAACTAAGAGAAAGATGGTACGGTGGCAATTACATGTATAAATTCCCCCAGAACTCCGAGCAAGATGGTACGGTGGCAATTACATGTGTAAATACCCCCAAAAGACAGAGAGGAATGGTAGGGTGGCAATTACATGTATAAATACCCCCAGAATTTAGAGCAAGATGGTAGGGTGGCAACTACATGTATAAATACCCCCAGAACTCAGATAAAGATGGTACGGTGGCAACTACATGTATAAATACCCCCAGAATTTAGAGAAAGATGGTACAGTGGCAATTACATGTATAAATACCCCCAGAACTCAGAGCAAGATGGTAGGGTGGCAATTACATGTATAAATACCCCCAGAACTCTGAGCAAGATGGTACGGTGGCAACTACATGTATAAATACCCCGAGAACTAAGAGAAAGATGGTAGGGTGGCAACTACATGTATAAATTCCCCCAGAACTCAGAGCAAGATGGTACGGTGGCAATTACATGTATAAATACCCCAGAACTCCGAGCAAGATGGTACAGTGGCAATTACATGTATAAATACCCCCAGAAGTCAGAGAAAGATGGTAAGGTGGCAATTGCATGTATAAATACCCCAGAACTTAGAGAAAGATGGTACGGTGGCAATTACATGTATAAATACCCCCAGAACTAAGAGAAAGATGGTAGGGTGGCAATTACATGTATAAATACCCCCAGAACTCTGAGCAAGATGGTACGGTGGCAACTACATGTATAAATACCCCGAGAACTAAGAGAAAGATGGTAGGGTGGCAACTACATGTATAAATTCCCCCAGAACTCAGAGCAAGATGGTACGGTGGCAATTACATGTATAAATACCCCAGAACTCCGAGCAAGATGGTACAGTGGCAATTACATGTATAAATACCCCCAGAATTTAGAGAAAGATGGTAGGGTGGCAATTACATGAATAAATACCCCAGAACTCTGAGCAAGATGGTACGGTGGCAACTACATGTATAAATACCCCCAGAACTCAGAGAAAGATGGTACGGTGGTAATTACATGTATAAATACCCCCAGAAGTCAGAGAAAGATGGTAAGGTGGCAATTGCATGTATAAATACCCCAGAACTTAGAGAAAGATGGTACGGTGGCAATTACATGTATAAATTCCCCCAGAAGACAGAGAGGAATGGTATGGTGGCAATTACATGTATAAATACCCCCAGAAGACAGAGAGGAATGGTACGGTGGCAATTACATGTGTAAATACCGCCAGAATTTAGAGCAAGATGGTAGGGTGGCAATTACATGTATAAATACCCCAGAACACTGAGCAAGATGGTACGGTGGCAACTACATGTATAAATACCCCCAGAACTCAGAGCAAGATGGTACGGTGGCAATGCCATGTATAAATACCACCAGAACTAAGAGACAGATGGTACGGTGGCAATTAGATGTATAAATACCCCAGAACTCTGATCAAGATGGTACAGTGGCAACTACATGTATAAATACCCCCAGAACTCTGAGCAAGATGGCACGGTGGCAATTACATGTATAAAAAAAAAACCTTACTCAGAGAAAGATGGTAGGGTGGCAATTACATGTATAAATACCCCAGAACTCTGAGCAAGATGGTACGGTGGCAACTACATGTATAGATACCCCCAGAACTCAGAGAAAGATGGTACGGTGGCAAATACATGTATAAATACCCCCAGAACTCCGAGCAAGATGGTACGGTGGCAATTCCATGTATAAATACCCCCAGAACTCAGAGCAATTTGGTACAGTGGCAATTACATGTATAAATACCCCCAGAACTAAGAGAAAGATGGTACAGTGGCAATCACATGTATAAATACCCCCAGAACTCAGAGTAAGATGGTACGGTGGCAATGACATGTATAAATACCCCCAGTACTCAAGAGAAAGATGGTACGGTGGCAAATACATGTATAAATACCCCCAGAACTCCGAGCAAGATGGTACGGTGGCAATTCCATGTATAAATACCCCCAGAACTCAGAGCAATTTGGTACAGTGGCAATCACATGTATAAATACCCCCAGAACTCAGAGTAAGATGGTACGGTGGCAATGACATGTATAAATACCCCCAGTACTCAAGAGAAAGATGGTACGGTGGCAATCACATGTATAAATACCCCCAGAACTCAGAGTAAGATGGTACGGTGGCAATGACATGTATAAATACCTCCAGAACTAAGAGAAAGATGGTACGGTGGCAATTACATGTATAAATACCCCCAGAACTCAGAGCAAGATGGTACGGTGGCAATTACATGTATAAATACCCCCAAAATTTAGAGCAAGATGGTAAGGTGACAATTACATGTATAAATACCACCGGAAGACAAAGAGGAATGGAACGGTGGCAATTACATGTATAAATACCCACAGAACTCAGAGCAAGTTGGTACAGTGGCAATTACATGTATAAATACCCCCAGAACTAAGAGAAAGATGGTACAGTGGCAATCACATGTATAAATACCCCCAGAACTCAGAGTAAGATGATACGGTGGCAATGACATGTATAAATACCTCCAGAACTAAGAGAAAGATGGTACAGTGGCAATTACATGTATAAATAACCCTAGAACTCAGAGCAAGATGGTACGGTGGCAATGACATGTATAAATACCCCCAGAAGACAGAGAGGAATGGTACGGTGGCAATAACATGTATAAATACCCCAAAAATTTAGAGCAAGATGGTAAGGTGACAATTACATGTATAAATACCACCGGAAGACAAAGAGGAATGGAACGGTGGCTAATACCCAAAGAACTCAGAGCAAGTTGGTACAGTGGCAATAACATGTATAAATACCCCCAGAACTCAGAGAAAGATGGGACGGTGGCAATTACATGTATAAATACCCCCAGAACTCAGAGCAAGATGGTACGGTGGCAATTACATGTATAAATACCCCCAGAACTCAGAGAAAGAAGGTACGGTGGCAATTACATATATAAATACCCCAGAACTCAGAGCAAGGTGGTACGGTGGCAATTACATGTATAAATACCACCAGAACTAAGAGAAAGATGGTAGGGTGGCAATTACATGTATAAATACCCCCAGAAATCCAAGCAAGATGGTACGGTGGCGATTACATGTATAAAATACCCCCAGAAGACTGAGAGGAATGGTACGTTGCAATTACATGTAAAGATACCCAAAGAAGACAGAGAGGAATGATACGGTGGCAATTACATGTATAAATACCACCAGAACTCAGAGCAAGATGGTAAGGTGGCAACTACATGTATAAATACCCCAGAACTCTGAGCAAGATGGTACGGTGGCAACTACATGTATAGATACCCCCAGAATTTAGAGCAAGATGGTAGGGTGGCAATTACATGTATAAATACTCACAGAACTCAGAGCAAGGTGGTTTGGTGGCAATTACATGTATAAATACCACCAGAACTCAGAGTAAGATGGTAGGGTGGCAATTACATGTATAAATACCCCAGAACTCTGAGCAAGATCGTACGGTGGCAACTACATGTATAAATACCCCCAGAACTCAGAGAAAGATGGTAGGGTGGCAATTACATGTATAAATACCCCCAGAAGACTGAGAGGAATGGTACGTTGGCAATTACATGTACAAATACCCCCAGAACTCAGAGAAAGATGGGACGGTGGCAATTACATGTATAAATTCCCCCAGAACGCCAGGCAAGATGGTACAGTGGCAATGACATATATAAATACCCCCAGAACTCAGAGATAGATGGGACGGTGGCAATGACATGTATAAATAGCCCCAGAACTTAGAGAGAGATGGTACGGTGGCAATGACATGTATAAAGACCCCCAGAACTCCGAGCAAGATGGTACGGTGGCAATTACATGTATAAATATCCACAGAACTCAGAGCAAGATGGTACGGTGTCAATTACATGTATAAAGACCCCCAGAACTAAGAGAAAGATGGTACGGTGGCAATTACATGTATAAAGACCCCCAGAACTCCGAGCAAGATGGTACGGTGGCAATTACATGTATAAATACCCACAGAACTCAGAGCAAGATGGTACGGTGTCAATTACATGTATAAAGACCCCCAGAACTCCGAGCAAGATGGTACGGTGGCAATTACATGTATAAATACCCCCAGAACTAAGAGAAAGATGGCAGGGTGGCAATTACATGTATAAATACCCCAAGAAGTAAGAGAAAGATTGTACGGTGGCAATGCCATGTATAAATACCACCAGAACTTAGAGAAAGATGGTAGGGTGGCAATAACATGTATAAATACTCCCAGAACTCAGAGCAAGATGGTACGGTGGCAACTACATGTATAAATACCCCCAGAATTTAGAGCAAGATGGTAAGGTGACAATTACATGTATAAACACCCCCAGAAGACAGGGAGGAATGGTATGGTGGCAATAACATGTATAAATACCCGCAGAACGCAGAGAAAGATGGTACGGTGGCAATTACATTTATAAATACCCCCAGAACTCAGGGAAAGATGGTACGGTGGCAATTACCTGTATAAATACCCCCAGAATTTAGAGCAAGATGGTACGGTGACAATTACATGTATAAATACCCCCAGAACTCGGAGCAAGGTGGTATGGTGGCAATTACATGTATAAATACCACCCAGAACTCAGAGCAAGATTGTTCGGTGGCAATTACATGTATAAATACCTCCAGAACTCAGAGCAAGATTGTACGGTGGCAATTACTTGTATAAATACCTCCAGAACTCCAAGCAAGATGGTACGGTGGCAATTCCATGTATAAATAACCCCAGAAGACAGAGAAAAATGGTACGGTGGCAATTACATGTATAAATATCCCCAGAACTCCGAGCAAGATGGTACGGTGGCAATTACATGTATAAATTGCCCAAAATTCAGCGCAAGATGGTATGGTGGCAATTACATGTATAAATACCCCCAGAAATCAAAGCAAGATGGTACGGTGGCAATTACATGTATAAATACCCCAGAACTCAGAGCAAGATGGTACGGTGGCAATTACATGTATAAATACCCCCAGAACGCCGAGCAAGATGATAAGGTGGCAATTACATGTATAAATACCCCCAGAACTAAGAGAAAGATGGTACGGTGGCAATTACATGTATAATTCCCCCAGAAGACAGAGATGAATGGTACGGTGGCAATTACATGTATAAATACCCACAGAAGACAGAGAGGAATGGTACGGTGGCAATTACATGTATAAATACCCACAGAACGCAGAGAAAGATAGTACGGTGGAAATTACATGTCTAAATACCCCAGAACTCAGAGCAAGATGGTAAGGTGGCAATTACATGTATAAATACCCCCAGAACTAAGAGAAAGATGGTACAGTGGCAATTAAATGTATACATACCCCCAGAACTAAGAGAAAGATGGTACAGTGGCAATTACATGTATAAATACCCCCAGAACTCAGAGCAAGATGGTACGGTGGCAATTACCTGTATAAATACCCCCAGAACTCAGAGAAAGATGGTACGGTGGCAATTACATGTAAAAATACCCCCAGAACTCAGAGAAAGATGGTACGGTGGCAATTACATGTATAAATACCCCCAGAATTTAGAGCAAGATGGTACGGTGACAATTACATGTATAAATACCCCCAGAATTTAGAGCAAGATGGTACGGTGGCAATTACATGTATAAATACCCCCAGAACTAAGAGCAAGGTGGTATGGTGGCAATTACATGTATAAATACCCCCCAGAACTCAAAGCAAGATTGTACGATGGCAATTACATGTATAAATACCCCCAGAATTTAGAGCAAGATGGTACGGTGGCAATTACTGTACATGTATAAATACCCCCAGAAGACAGAGAGGAATGGTAAGGCGGAAATTACATGTATAAATACCCCCAGAACTCTGAGCAAGATGGTACGGTGGCAATTACATGTATAAATAAACCAGAAAAGTGTAAAGTGATTACAGTAAAGTAACCCCAGAATTTAGAGCAAGATGGTACGGTGGCAATGACATGTATAAATACCCCCAGAACTCAGTGAAAGATGGTACGGTGGCAATTACATGTATAAATTAGGGATGCACCGAATCCATTTTTTTGGATTTGGCCGAACCCCCGAATCCTTCGTGAAAGATTCGGCCGAATACCGGACCGAATCCGAACCCTAATTTGCAGGATTAGGGTTCGGATCCGAATCCTGCTGAAAAAGGCTGAATCCTGGCCGAATCCTGAACCGAATCCTGGATTCGGTGCATCCCTAGTATAAATACCCCCAGAAGACAGAGAGGAATGGTAAGGCGGAAATTACATGTATAAATACCCCCAGAACTCTGAGCGAGATGGTACGGTGGCAATTACATGTATAAATGAACCAGAAAAGTGTAAAGTGATTACAGTAAAGTTACCCCAGAATTTATAGCAAGATGGTACGGTGGCAATTACATGTATAAATACCCCCAGAACTCAGAGCAAGATGGTACGGTGGCAATGACATGTATAAATACCCCCAGAACTCAGAGAAAGATGGTACGGTGGCAATTACTGTACATGTATAAATACCCCCAGAACTTAGAGAAAGATGGTACGGTGGCAATTACATGTATAAATTCCCCCAGAACTTTGAGCAAGATGGTACGGTGGCAATTACATGTATAAATACCCCCAGAATTTAGAGCAAGATGGTAAGGTGACAATTACATGTATAAATACCCCTGGAAGACAAAGAGGAATGGAACGGTGGCAATTACATGTATAAATACCCACAGAACGCAGAGAAAGATGGTACGGTGGAAATTACATGTCTAAATACCCCAGAACTCAGAGCAAGATGGTAAGGTGGCAATTACATGTATAAAGACCCCCAGAACTAAGAGAAAGATGGTACGGTGGCAATTACATGTATAAAGACCCCCAGAAGGCAGAGAGGAATGGTACGGTGGCAATTACATGTATAAATACCCACAGAACTCAGAGCAAGATGGTACGGTGGCAATTACATGTATAAATACCCCAGAACTCTGAGCAAGATGGTACGGTGGCAATTACATGTATAAATACCCCCAGAACTCTGAGCAAGATGGTACGGTGGCAATTACATGTATAAATACCCCCAGAACTCAGAGAAAGATGGTACGGTGGCAATTACATGTATAAATACCCCCAGAACACAGAGAAAGATGGTACGGTGGCAATTACATGTATAAATACCCCCAGAATTTAGAGCAAGATGGTAAGGTGACAATTACATGTATAAATACCCCCAGAACTAAGAGCAAGGTGGTATGGTGGCAATTACATGTATAAATACCCCACAGAAATCAGAGCAAGATTGTACGGTGGCAATTACATGTATAAATACCCCCAGAATTTAGAGCAAGATGGTACGGTGGCAATTACATGTATAAATACTCCCAGAACTCTGAGCAAGATGGTACGGTGGCAATTACATGTATAAATAAACCAGAAAAGTGTAAAGTGATTACAGTAAAGTAACCCCAGCCCCAGATTTCCATTGTGATACACAATTGACTAAGTAAAATATTATTAGTAACAGAATCTTACTTTTGAAGCAGCAGGTGAATAAGAAAATTGTGTTTTTTGCTGCTGTCAGCTGCATTCCTTTCCTCTCTGCTTAGCTGAGTGTTCTGTGCAGAGGGGGGGATCAGGTTACACAGACAGGAGCCAGCAGAAGTGATGAAGAAAAAAACTTTTTTGGCACAAAGTACTTCAATGTACAAACTGGCCAATCAGGGGGCGCTCCAGGTTTTACAGCAAATTGAAAGTGCTGCTGTTAAAGCTCCCTAATTGGCCTATTCATGCTGAAGGACCTCCTTAGGCGGCTGTGGAATAGCCTGGGGATTTCCTGGCGGGGCCCCACCGGGGGTGCAGGGACCACATACCTCCCAACATTTTGGAAGTAAAAAGAGGGACAGAAATTTTTTTCCTGCACATAGCGCAGCAATTTTTTGACCACACCCCTTTCTGTGGCCACACACCCTAATTACCATGTTTGTTTTACAAAATTTGGCAGGTTATGAAAGTTTGAAAATATTTCTCCTTATCTAAACTGTGTTTTTGTGTCTCAAAATTGTTACAAAGTATCTTATTTGCACCTGTTAGCTGTTCCGGGCTCTCTGCTAAAAGCCAATTAAGTGAGAAACTTTGTTTCTTTTTCTGGCTGTTCAGTGCAGAGAAAAGAGGGACTTTCCAGTATAAATGAGGGACTGCGGGTTGAGCTGTCAAAAGAGGGACTGTCCCTCCGAAAAAGGGACAGTTGGGAGGTATGGGACCAAGGGCCCTGATTCACTTGCACCCTGTGCACCCCCGGTAGTTACGCCACTGGGACTAAGTCTGAACATGTTCTGTACGACCAAAGCCATAATACTTACCATGAGAGTGTCCCAGGGAAATGTCTTATCTTCTGATCTCAATTCCATCCCTTCTGCTTTATCCTTCTCTTTTCTTCTGCTTCTTACTGGCATATTCCTGATAAAGAGTCAGACAGATGTATGAACATTATCAATAAAAAAAACGATATCAGGGTTTTTTTGGACAAATTACATTTTTAAACTCTCCTGTCATTTTTGTACAATTAGGTCAGAAGAGAGAGAGCATGGCCCATAGGTTTGCCCCCTCCCACTATATCCATCTGAATTCCCACCATGAAATTAAAGATAAAACTTAACCTTTACTTATAACTGTTAAAATAATGTGCTAAAAAAAATTATAGATTAAAAGATTAGGAGAGAAAAGCTGGCCTGACTCAGTGCTCATCAGTTTATAGACGGAATACGAAGAGTTAAATTGTGACTAGATTATTGATCTCAGTTAACACAATTCCAATTCCCATAAAGCAATGTGCGATTAAAGGACCAGTAACACTAAAAAATGTTTTATTAAAAAATCAATTCTACCCACACCAATAATAGAACTACCCTGCATAAAGTTTATTAATATTAATGTTTCATTAAAAAAATACTGTTTGAAAACACTGCTTCCTGTATACTCAAAAACGGCGATAGGGCAACTCACTCTGAAGATCTGCGCTCCACATCTTGCCCCTAACCCGCCTTCTGCCAAAACCGGAAGCGACGCGACTTTGGCAGCGGCAGGATATGTGTCAGTGATGTCTGCTATCAATCAAAATGTCGTTGTGAAGCTGCTGCTGCTGCCAACCTATTACCCCATTGTAATCAGTGAAGTAACTAGAGGAGGGCAGGCCCTGGCGCGGGACCAGTGGGTAAAGGGGTGGGTAAAGGGGTGGGTGGGCGGGTTCACTGAGTGGGTAATGGGGTGGGTGGGCGGGCTCACTGAGTGGGTAAAGGGGTGGGTGGGCGGGCTCACTGAGTGGGTAAAGGGGTGGGTGGGCGGGCTCACTGAGTGGGTAAAGGGGTGGGTGGGCGGGCTCACTGAGTGGGTAAAGGGGTGGGTGGGCGGGCTCACTGAGTGGGTAAAGGGGTGGGTGGGCGGGCTCACTGAGTGGGAAAAGGGGTGGGTGGGCGGGCTCACTGAGTGGGTAAAGGGGTGGGTGGGCGGGCTCACTGAGTGGGTAAAGGGGTGGGCGGGCTCACTGAGTGGGTAAAGGGGTGGGTGGGCGGGCTCACTGAGTGGGTAAGGGGTGGGTGGGCGGGCTCACTGAGTGGGTAAGGGGTGGGTGGGCGGGCTCACTGAGTGGGTAAGGGGTGGGTGGGCGGGCTCACTGAGTGGGTAAGGGGTGGGTGGGCGGGTTCCCTGAGTGGGTAAGGGGTGGGTGGGCGGGTTCCCTGAGTGGGTAAGGGGTGGGTGGGTTCCCTGAGTGGGTAAGGGGTGGGTGGGCGGGTTCCCTGAGTGGGTAAGGGGTGGGTGGGCGGGTTCCCTGAGTGGGTAAGGGGTGGGTGGGCGGGTTCCCTGAGTGGGTAAGGGGTGGGTGGGCGGGTTCCCTGAGTGGGTAAGGGGTGGGTGGGCGGGTTCCCTGAGTGGGTAAGGGGTGGGTGGGCGGGTTCCCTGAGTGGGTAAGGGGTGGGTGGGCGGGTTCCCTGAGTGGGTAAGGGGTGGGTGGGCGGGTTCCCTGAGTGGGTAAGTTTCCCTGAGTGGGTAAGGGGTGAGTGGGTAAGGGGTGGGTGGGTTCCCTGAGTGGGTAAAGGGGTGGGTGGTCCCCTTGCGTGGGTTCCCTGCATGGGTAAAGGGGTGGGCGGGTTCCGTGCGTGAATAAAGGGGCGGGCGGGTTCCTTATGTGGGTAAAAGGGCAGGTGGGTTGCTTGTGTCGGTAAAGGGGCTGGTGGTTTCCCTGTGTGGGTAAAGGGGCAGGCAAGTTCCCTGCATTCTATTACATTCTATTATTAGAAACTCTGTGGGTGTTTCTTTTCATTGCACAAACACAATTGGTCAAACCGGAATATTCTCCAGTTCTGTGTGCCAGAGGTGCAGGGAGTTGGGCAGAAAAACACAAACAATGGGCTTCATGTGCTGCGTAACAATCACTGCCTTGTGTTTATTATAAAGGAGAGAGAAAAACCCTGTCGGCCAATCAGAATGTGACTTCTGTGTGGTTAAAGGTGTGGGCGGGAGGGTTCGGGTGGGATCCCTGTGTGGCTGAAACACATTTGCTATAATAAGTACATATCTAACATGTGACTTATGGTACATATACTGCAATAACTAATGCAGCCATTGAGGGAAGCTTAAACTGCCTTTTCCATTCAGTACCATGGACAGCACTCTGTGGCTGCAGCTCCTATTGATTGACACACTGGTTGGTGGCACCGCTGTCACAGCAAAGAGTCAGTTCTATACACCTACAGATAACATTGTTATAACATTATTCCTATTAGATATCCTTGTACCACTGACTCTGTGGCATATGAGGGCCCCAAAATGAAGACAGCTCTGTCATTCCAGATACTGCAAAATCAACTACAGATTTCTTTTCAGGGGCAAAGGTAGAAAAGGGTACATTAACCCCCAAAAACATATATTTTTGAAAAGTACACATTCCCTTGAATCCCAATTGGGTATGCATGCCTTTCTACGCCAAAGCACCAAGTTGCAAACCTTTCACACATTTTTGGATTTGGTTACATTTCCAAAACCTCAAAGCTTTCACCTTGAAGTAACTTATCTCTCAAATACTATTAGTTACTAAGATAAAAAAAATCCTAAATACTATCGCAGAGAGCATATTTACCCTGGAACCCTCCGTCAACATTGTGGACCTCCCCCTTGACTCCCTCTGACACTGATACTGCCTGTCAAATAAATGCATATCTGGCTGCTGTCTATCTGCTGTATAGTATAATAAAAAAACATTCTCAACCCTTATCTATGAATTACTTCTATAGCCCACTACCAGAAATTGTCTTATTGGGTAAAGCCTGAGCATGTTCTGTACCAAACAAAGCCATAATACTTACCATGAGAGTGTCCCGGGAAATGTTGTGTCTTCTTCTGTATTATTATCTCAATTCCATCTCTTCTGCTTTATCTCTTTTCTTCTGCTTCTTACTGGCATTTTCCTGATAAAGACAAACTAATGAAAATTATATTTTTGGGGCTACTTAAGATTTCCAAATCTTCCATAATTAATGTGCAATCCCACTAAATCAATAACATTGAATAAAACCACCATGCTTACGCAGCCTTAATGCTAAGGGGACCTGTCACCACATTCCCCTCTAAAGGGCTGAGCAGTGACTATAAGAAAACTAATCCTATGCTAACCAGGCCTCACACTTCCTACTTACTTGGGTCCAGGCTGTGGTTCTCCTGCAAAGTGGCTTCTTCAATAGATGTTCCTCCTCTGATGCACATCTGCCCCTATGACTTGTCTCCTTTCATATTCTTCTAAACTCCGCCCTCTTAGAACCTCCTATGTGTTTTACTACTCCCTCTAGTGGCCAAACACTATATATACAGCTAATGTCTAATCTAACCCATCTCTACACTGCCATCTAGGGGAAGAAATGGTAATTACTGTACAACAGCTTTAACCCTTTCACTGCATGCCGATATGGCCGATTTGAAATAAAACAATTACATACATCATGGAAAGTTCAATTTCTCCTCAAAACGTCAATACCAAATATCATTTTATGAATATTTCTCACCTGTATAGATCAAAACTCCAAGCCGTTAACTACTAAAATTCCAAAGCACCACTGCACAAAACTCCATATGTCAGATTTCAAGGCCAAACATTATACTACGGGACAGCATTACGCGGGACAATCCCGCTTTTATTCGCCTGTCCCTAGGTCCCGGATAGCAAGGAGAGATGCTCTGTGGCGGTTTGGATTCCTGCACTTCTTGCCGACTTCCAGGTTCAGCACTTCCGGCGCAGCAGAGGGGAGGAGCAGTTGTAGGAGTGACACCAACGGACCCCCCTCAAGGGATCCCTATCTTCGAACGGCCTCTTACAGCTTCCCAAAAACTCCTGCCTTATGCTGAAGGTGGCTAAGACAGCACAATGGAGTGTGGGAGTTATGGTGAAGTGAACGGCTTTCCTTAGTTGCTCGCTGCAGTGGTAAAACTACATTTCCCAGAAGGGGTTGCGGCGCGCAAGAACTTCCTGGCAAAAGCGGCACCACCTTGTGATGACGCTTTGGATTGCGGCTGCGCTCTGCTGCTGCTAGAGGTTGCTAGAAAACTGCTTGTTTAACATTTTGCGTGCTAATGGCAGCTCTGAGTCACAAATAGTGCGATCGTTTTATCTTACTGTAGTTAGACAGATATTGTTTATTAGTAAGAAAGTAGGGGCTTTTGGGGAAGTTGCAAAGTTAGGAAGCGCTTGCACATATCAAGCACTATTATTTACTATGGATGTTAAGGGACGGAGTATTTGGCTGCTTTTTGTGGCCTCGAGAGAAACTATAGAAACAAAGTACTGCGCAATGTATTAGCTCTTGTTTCCTCATTTATGCTGTGCTGTTTCCTGACGTGCCAGCCCTGTAATTAACCAGCACCTAGGGCCGTTCTCAGAAACTATGGTCATACCCCCCCAACTGTCCCTTTTTCAGAGGGACAGTCCCTCTTTTGACAGCTCAACCTGCAGTCCCTCATTTGTACTGGAAAGTCCCTATTTTCTCTGCACTGAACAGCCAGAAAAAGAAACAAAGTTTCTCACTTAATTGGCTTTTAGCAGAGAGCACCTAACAGGTGCAAATAAAGTACCATATTGAGACACAAAAAAACAGTTTAGATAAGGAGAAATATTTTTAATTTTTCATAACCTGGCACATTTTGTAAAAATTAGGGGGTGTGGCCACAGAAAGGGGCGTGGTCAAAAATTGCTGCGCTACGTGCACAAACAATTTTTTGTCCCTCTTTTTACTTCCAAGTTGGGAGGTATGCCATAGAAGCAGTGGTGTAGCCCTATCATGCTGCCCAAAGCAAGTAACGATTATTGATGCATGGCAGCGCACTGTAGCTGCTTCTGATCACCACCCTCCTCTCACTTACCCATTTGCACCACCCAAACTCCCCCATCCCAGTTCGGGAGTGAGAAAAGAGATAAATCCCATTTTTTTAAGGCGGAGGAAATGTTCCTCTACTTTCACGCCCTACGAACATGCCTCTTCATGCCCTGACGTTGGGCACTGAATATATTTATAATACACATAAGGGCTTATACATAACTATATTTTTAAAATTAGAACGCACTGAGAGAAGCAGCTGGCTCTAAGGAAACACAAATCTAAAATTCTCCTGGAAATGCTGTTGAACTGTAACTCCCAGCAGTGGGTGTTAAGCATTGTACATTAACATTTCTGAGGACATTGTAAAACACACAGATTGTAATTGCAAGAGCCAGGATTTCTTTTATGAGGATCGGGATAGCCAGCTACAGCCATTACGGGTTTAATTAAGTTATTATAATACAAGATGGCAGGCAGAAGAGATTCCTACAATAAGTCAGCTCAAACATTGCGTTTTTATATATGGTATGCCAAAAGTATGGACGAACTACTACACTCCATTATTTAAAGCTTTTTAACGGATAAATAAATAATATAACAAATGTGGTTTCTTTTGGTTGGGCAAACATAATGCAATGGATTGGAAAGGATTTGAAGTGTTTTACTGCCACCCAGAGGAAGCAGACATGCTTGTTAAGATTTCAAAGGCAGTTTTTGACAGCTGATAATAAAAGGCACAATACCGCCCCACTGGAGGTGCAATATAAATAGAAGTACAGACTTATACATAAATCTTACTTAAAATGGGGTTTTGATGGGCACTTTTATGTGCGGCAATATACATTGCAGTTTTTCTACTTAGAACCATCGCCTTCTTCTTTACTTATTTATCTGCAGCCCGGAGTGAAAGGCAGACATGGAAAATTGGTTCCGCTTAGTCAGCATTAAAATTGTGCATTTTCCCTGCAAACATCCGTTCACAGATACAAAGCAGAGAATTTTCGGTGTGACACGCCAGCTCATTTAGACACAGGGCATAATTGCAAAGCTATTGCCATGTATTTGCAGCTGTACTGATTGGCCGTGACAAACCAAGTATGAGATAAAAGAGATACTAACCTTCTGTGTATTGGGAACAAGGAAGACCGATGACAGTATGTAGCACAGGCAGGATCAGGATGTTACCAGTGGTAAGACCTGGGATAAAACAGATTTTATATGAGGAAATGATTGATATAAAATAGAATTACATTTGCTATAGCTTTTATGCTGTTAAACTTCAACTCCCAGCATGCACTGATAATAACAGGATGTTGGTGAATGCTGGGGGCTATATTTCGGGCCTGGACTATGATTCAATAGAGGTCTTGGCATTTCAAATACACAAAGGCCCAAACAGCCCCCCACCAGCTCAATAAATAGTGACTGTCTAAACATACCTCCCAGCTGTCCCGTTTTTCGTGGGACAGTTCAGATTTTGACAGCTCAGCCCGCAGTCCCGGATTGTTGTTACTTAAATGTCCAGACTTTCGCTTTGATCTCCTGCAGTGAACAGCCAGAAAAAGACACAACTTAATTGCTTTTGGGCAGAGTGCCCAGAATAAGTGTCAGGTGCACTTAGATGCTTTTGTTACAATTTAAGATAAGCAAAGAAACAATTGTATTAAGTGATTTGAAGCTTAAAGGGCAATTAACCTTCATAAGCAAAACATATAAAAAACACAGAAATGTGCTCAAACTTTCATAACCTGCCAAAAATAGGCATGGCCAAAAATGTCAGCGCACTACGCGCAGCAAATGTTTTTGTCCCTCCTTTTATTTACAAAATGTTGAGAGGTATGTCTTTGGCATCTTCCAGCAGCCCTTCTGGGATTTGCCAGAATATACAGATTGAGCCTGAAAAGAAAGGCTAAGGGTTGGGCAATGTTGATATAAAGTATATGTGTTGCCAGACTAGAATTAGAGAGAGAAATTACCCACATAGGTGTTTAAGGGTAGAGGTTATTCCTTGATGAAGTTTTGTTATACTGACAGGACAATGGAAATTGCACTGTTTGACTATAAATAAATAGCCACTATTTAAAGGGGTCATACAAGCTAAACTTGAACTTAATGCTATATTGTTTTTAGAGTGTTTTAAGCACTTTTCATGCCATGATAAAGTATCAGCTGTTCTTACACTGCTGATATATTAATCTATAAAATTACTGTGTAACCTGAGCGCCCTCTGCTGTTCATGCTGGGTGACAGCCAGAGAGAACACCAAACACTTGCTTCCCCCAGCACCACTTTATATATCAACTTATCAAGCAATTTTACATTAAA
This sequence comes from Xenopus petersii, assembly GCA_038501925.1. NCBI lineage: Eukaryota > Metazoa > Chordata > Amphibia > Anura > Pipidae > Xenopus > Xenopus petersii. The sequence goes on from CM076686.1 coordinate 108,798,411, forward strand.
CGGGTGCTTCACCTTAAAGTTAACTTTTAATACGTTGTAGAATGGCCAACTCTAAGCAGCGTATCTATCTTTAATAGTTTCTTCTTCTGACTCTTCCCAGCTTTCAATTAAGGGTCACTGACCCATCTAAAAAACAAATGCTCTGTAAGGCTACACATTTATTGTTATTGCTGCTTTTTATAATGCATCTTTCTATTCAGACCCTTTCCTATTCCAGTCTATACAGTGCTGCACAATATGTTGGCACTCTATAAATACATGTTAATAATAATAATTATTATTAGCATAAATGCATGGTTGCTAGGGTAATTTGGACCTTAGGAACCAGACTGGTGAAAATATAAACCTGAGAGATGCGGAAATAACTCAAAAACCACCAATTGAAAACCAATTGCAAATTGTCTCAGAATATGTAATAAAAAAGTTTGAGGAGAGCACTCGGAAGCAGGTCTGCTGTGATCAAGCCCTATTCCAAGACTACCTATTACACAACATGTTTTGTGCTTTGCTTGCCCTTTCTAAAGTGTCACAGAATAACACTCTCTACAGCATACTAAAAATTAATTTAAAGGTGAACAACCCCTTTATAAGCAATATTTAATCGGCATGCTCCCTTTAAAGGAGAATTCAACCATTTAGCCAAAAAAAACGTACCCCCAACCCCACGTAGACCCCCCCCCGGGAAATGCACCTAACTGAGTGGGAGACTGGGTGAAGAGGCACATGCGCAGTTGGAGCAATGGTCGACAATTGCAGATGCACCAAAATGGGTGGAAATTGCCGAAGCGCCAGAAGAAGTCACAAAGACCTGGAAGATGGCTGCGGTGAAGTTCGATGCCTGAATCTACACCAAGGGGTACGTTTAAAGTTAGGGGCATTTCCCCGTGGGAGGAGGGAGGTCGGTCTGTTTTTTTTGGCTAAATGGTTGAATTCTCCTTTAAGAACAACTGCCACTCATCATTGGTGTGTAAAGGGTTAACTGAAATATGATAAATCTTTATTTACACTGCAGTGCTCCATAGAAGACATTTCAAGCCCCCATATTACTCTGAGAGCTGAGACTAAAAAGCATTACGTTTGCACCAGTGCAGTAACTAATAGCTACCAATAAGGTGTTTAGCTCTAAACTGATGATCAGTAAATGCTTCCTGCTGATTGGTTGCTATAGGAGATTAGACCAGTAGCACATTTTGCCCATTTTATTACATATCTCCATTTCAGTGTTGGGCATATAATATAAAATTAGAGTGTGTGACTGTGGGAGCTACTTTATAAAATACTGCTTTACTGAATGCTTGATACAGGTAATTACGGTACAAGTACTATACAAGTAAGTTCATAGAACGTTATATTTATTCTGTAGAATACTTTACCATAATTTATTCTGTAGAATGTTTTACCAAACCAGAGAAAACAGCTCTAGAAGCTTGCTCTGTTTGTTTAGGATAGCAGCTGCCATATTAGCTTGTTGTGACATCACTTCCTGACTGAGTCTCTCCCTGTTCACTCATAGTTCTGGGCTCCTTTTACAGCAGGGTGGGAAGGAGGGAGTGGGAGAGTAGCAAACTGAGCATGCTCAAGCCCTAGCTCTGGAAGTTTAAGCTAAAAACAGGAAGTCTGATACAGAAGCCCATGTGTACACAATAGAAGGAAAGAAATGCTGTGTTTCTTTGAACTTTGAGGGTTTACTGGTGTATTTATATAGACCTTTCTGATAAAGCTTACTTAATTCTAGCTTTTCCTTCTCCTTTACAGTCATTCATCATATGCACTGCTAGTTGTTAAACCTTGAGGATCAAATACATGCCATGCCTTTAAACAGAGACATAAGTCATCTTTGAAACTTTAAGTGATACTGCTTCAGCAGGATAATAACCCTGCACACAAAGTAAAGTCCAAGCAGAATTGGTGGGTAGGAATGGGCTTGATAAAACTTCACTGGTCTGCACAGAACCCTGATCTCAACCCTAAAGAACACCTGTAGAATAGATTGGATGTCAATGTGAGCCAGGCTTGATCAATATCACTGCCCAACCTCTTACACATGAATGCAAGCAAATCCTGCCAACATGTTCCAGCATCTAGGGGAAAGCTTTTCCAGAAAAGTAGAGGGTAAAGGCTATTTTAGCAGCAAAGAGAGGAGCAACTTCATAATATCCTTAGAAAGGCAGGTGCCACATTCTTTTGGCCATACATTGTACTTGTTCATTTACAGTTGCCACCACATCTCTCTTTAACACAATCTCATTTTAAAATCCACATGCTGGACAGCTGATTGTTAATCGGCAAAGATTCTATGTGGTCATTTAGAAAACCAATATGTAACCAAAAACACAACCAGTGCAGGTATGCAAATGGGAACTAGCCCACGTGGCTTATAGTGCTAAAAAAAGCTGCACCATTATTTGACGGAATAAACCACAGCAGCGTCGAACTGGGCCGGTAGGCCCGACCTCTTTTGGGCCACGCCGGCCCAGATCAGCTCCCTAAACTTATTCTCCTCACTCAACCTTTATTCTTCTAGTCTCTTTAGTTATAAATACTATGGTGCAGATTACACTACAAAAGCCCAGGGAAACCTTAATAGAATTAAATAGAGTTGTTATATTGCCCTACACAAGTGCCCAGTGTATAGTTTATGTGCCATATGTTAGGAAATGTATGGGGGAGCCCGGGTACCCAAAAATTTTTTTAACATTTTTGCAGCCTATCACCCATACAGAAAAATTAAAGAAGCCCTATACATTCCATTGCACTTCGCCTGGTCTGAGCTGGCGAAGGCAAGTCTGGCAGAACAGGTAACTCTTTCGTCAGAGCCTGGTGTAAGACTGCGAAGTAGCGCTTGAGTCTATCTCCTTTGCAGGCGAAGTTACACCAGCGCCCGTTCGTAAACCGGCAAAGTACTGAAATGATAATGTAGCAGCAACTGGAGCAGCAGCAGTGATTGAATCCATGGCTGAAGAATTCATGGATCAAAAAGTTATGGCAGCACAGGAACTGCACTGACTCAATAGGCCACACATACAAAGCAATGCTCTGTGTACTTAATAAACTATGTATGTACTGCACATCTAAGCAGAAATAAATGCCATATGAACATTAATCTTATGAACCCTACTTACTGGGTACACTTCCCCTTTAAGAGCAGGGAACAGCGTTGACTTCCCTCTTATTGCTGTGGCAGTTGGTTCAGTCCGTTGGTTGCCATCGTGGTGAGTGGTAAGTGTATATTCTCTCTGGGAGAGATTCTTTGTCAAATAATGCTTATTTTAATGAAAAAATAGGGGAAATTGTTGGGTGACATCCCCAGACTAACAGATATTGATCCTCTTACTGATTTTAGTGAGTTTAGAACATTTTCCCCTAAAATGGGCTTTGGAGACGCCTTTAATCTTAGTGCTGGTTGGGAGACACAGACTCAGGATTTGGCCGCTATACAGGACTGACAGCAAATGTACATGTTTTCTACAGTAACTCCATAAGAAGGTAGCATTTGGGGACCCCTGTGCCTCATGATAAAATACTTATTTTTATGCCCAGTATTGACAAGCTCCTTAGGATTTTGCAACTCAGCCCCTTGGGTATCTGCCCTGCTCTTATGTACCAGCCTTAACATGTAACTGAATTTAATGGAATAAATAGCAATGCTTCTTCCTTTTACACAAAAACATTTATTTATAAGTCTCATGGTTTAAGAGCAGAGATGATAAGTGACATTACCCATAGGGATTTGACAGTTGGTTTGGTCCGTTAGTTGGAGTGGTAAATGTGAGAGATTTTCTGACCAATAACCCTTATTTTAGTAAAACAATGGGGGGGGGGGGGAGATAGTTGGGGCACAGACAAGCTGATGTTGATCCTCTTACTGATTTTAGAGAATTTTCCCCTAAAATGGGATTTGGAGATGCCTTTGATCTTAGTACAGAGATGAGAGGTGACGTTATCCCAGGGATTTGACAGTTGGTTTGATCCGTTGGTTGGTTGGACTAGTAAATGTAAGAGATTTTTTGACAAGTAACACTCATTTTATTAAAAAAAGGGGGGAACTAGTTGGTTGATGCCCACCCAGACAAGCTGATGTTGTTCCTCTTACTGATTTTAGAGAATTATCCCCTAAAATGGGCTTTGGAGACGCCTTTAATCTTAGTGCTGGTTGGGAGACACAGACTCAGGATTTGGCAGCTATACAGGACTGACAGCAAATATACATGTTTTCTACAGTAACTCCATAAGAAGGTAGCATTTGGGGACCCCTGTGCTTCATGATAAAATACTTATTTTTATGCCCAGTATTGACAAGCTCCTTAGGGTTTTGCAACTCAGCCCCTTGGGTATCTGCCCTGCTCTTATGTACCAGCCTTAACATGTAACTGAATTTAATGGAATAAATAGCAATGCTTCTTCTTTTTACACAATAACATTTATTTATAAGTCTCATGGTTTAAGAGCAGAGATGATAAGTGACATTACCCCGAATGATTTGACAGTTGGTTTGGTCCGTTGGTTGGTTGGAGTGGTAAATATGAGAGATTTTTTTGACCAATAACCCTTATTTTAGTAAAAAAAGGGGGGGGGTAGGTGGGGGACAGACAAGCGGATTTTGATCCTCTTACTGATTTTAGAGATTTTAGAAAATTTCCCCCTAAAATGGGATTTGAAAATGCCTTTAATCTTAGTGCAAAGATGAGAGGTGACTTTACCCCAGGGATTTGACTGTTGGTTTGGTCCGTTGGTTGGTTGGACTAGTAAATGTAAGAGATTTTTTGACAAGTAACACTCATTTTATTAAAAAAAGGGGGGGAAATAGTTGGTTGATGCCCACCCAGACAAGCTGATGTTGTTCATCTTACTGATTTTAGAGAATTATCCCCTAAAATGGGCTTTAGAGGTGCCTTTAATCTTAGTGCTGGTTGGGAGACACAGACCCAGGATTTGGCAGTTATACAGGACTGACAGGAAATATTAACTTTTTCCCACTTGGAGTCCAGATAACATATGGGGACCCCTGTGCCTCACTATAAATACTATATTTGTGCTTAGAGTTCTGCCCCAGGTTTCTGACCTGTTGTACCTTAACATGAATTTAATGGAATACATAGCAATGTTTATTGCTTTCATGTCCTTTCCCTTCAAATGTCCTGGCTGTGGAGGGGGGGGGGCAACAGGGTACATGGTAGGGAAAGCATTGATTACAATAATAGGCAAAGGGGGTAGGCAAAGATGAAAACTGGACAATCTGCACCTGGGCAGTGATCTTATGTACAATACATTAATTCTCACTATACCAATGCTCATTTCTGATTGGCTGCTGTGAGGTACTGTATTGCATTAAGTGTCTGTATAGGGTAAAATGGGCAGATCTCTGCTTTCCTCTGTACTTTATGGGAAATATTAAGTGTTAAATGCATTATCCTTGAAACTAATTTGTCAATTTATTCTCTTCCCTATACAGATTGCTACAGTGGACGGATTGCTTTTTTAGCAAATTACCAGCGATACTGCGTTGTTTTTTTCCTGGCTTCTCCTTAGTTCAGATTTTAAGATTCTTTTCTGAACATATATAAGGAGAGCCAGTAATTAAAGAGGGAGACCCTCTGGGGTACCCCGGCCTTGTGCCGGCCCCTCTACCAAAAGCCAGAACATCTCAGGCTTTTTTTTTTTTTTTATTTAAACATCATCGGACATCTGAAGAGCTTGTTTTAAGAGGTATTCTTGCAAATCCAATTGATAAAGTTTATGATTTCTTTTACAGCAAACCTGCCCTAAATTATTGGGGGAGGGGGGCAATTTGTAAGGTCCCACATCTCTTTCCCAGGCCTGTGCTCGTCTTCTTCAAAAACTGAAGCGCACCTACCCAGGGTAGTTTTCTGCAGGTCAGACTGGTAATCTAACTGGCCAACTAGGGGGAAGGATTAAAACTAGTGATGGGCGAATTTGGGGCTAAACTGCGCCATTTTTTTTACGCCAGCGAATTTTTGCTGCCGTTTCACGAATCGCGGGAATTTGCGCCTTGCGAATAAATTTGATCCATCACTGATTAAAACAGAAAGGGACATGGAAATTCAAAAGAGTTTAAAATTTGACTAACTTCTTGATATTTTCAATGGTCACTCCCAGACTTGGAGTGATAGCTATTGTTTGGTTGCTAGGGCTTAATTACCCTAACAACCACACAGCAGTTTGGAAATAACATTGGGAGATGAATAGTAGATGGGCTGAAAATAAATAATGACACCAGTAACAAGAACACAACGTGAAAATGATAGCACCACTTTGTACCCAAATCTTGCCTTAAGGAAGTTTCCATTGGGGGGGGGCAAATACTATTGTTAGAAACAAACGAGTGCCTTAATCCCCAATTTTTGGGTTGTATAGCTCCATTAAAAAGAGAATATTTAAAAAGGGTTCTTTTTTACTTACTGAAAATCTGTCATTGTTTAATGATGTCGTTTTACTTAATTATTATGGTAACATTTCTGAAATATTTATTGCACAGAAGCATTTTATCTTATTTGCACTTGATGCACATTATTTAACATAATCCTTGGTCCTTAAAGCGACCTTTATTATTAGACATTTTATGTCTCTGCATTTGACTCACCGCCACTCGCAATTAGTGTGCAATAACTGATTCAAATATTTTCTAATATTTCCCAAAAATGTCTAACTAACCTAATACTAACCTGTAGAATTTTGTATGTAAAACACATGAGGGGATCCGCCATTATCTCTGGAAACTGCCTTCTGCTTCTGTACTTCTAGTGTTTAGGCCGGATTGCCCACAAATCCACGGTTTTGTTAGGGCACAAATGCCCCCGTGTTCCACAGTCCTAATGTGATGTAAAACAATAGTTTTAATTTTAATTTAATTTTAATTAAAGGCAGTGGTGTAACTAGATATTACTGGGCCCCACAGCAAATTATTTTTCAGGCCCCCAAAATGTTTAGAGGTTGACCTGTTTTACTTGAATTTATTGAAATTGTATGTGAATTCAGGCCTCATAGGGCCCCTATATCTCCTGGGCCCCCCTGCAGCCGCAGGGTCTGCTTCCTCTGTAGTTACGCCCCTGATTAAAGGGTTCCTATTATCACTCATACTTTCTTGATATGTAAACATACCTTTAACAGATGTAACAGACACTTTTCCAAAATTTAACCCACTAATCCAATATTATGCAAGTAGAAAAACTACTTTCTGTCTGTTTTATTAACTCCATTTGCTATGTCTTATGTTATGGTGCAGGGACGTTAATCAGAACAGAGCTGGTTACGGGAAGCAGGCACATTGGGTACATGCAGGGAGAAGAGGATTCTATGGGAACATTAAGATGACTGAGGTGCATGATGGGATGCCCTGATCATGACATTATAAGCAATATAAAACTACATCTTATTGACATCATTTCCCCCTCTATACTATGTGTAAGGTATCACTCTTGACGATAGAAGTTCAATATTGCTCATTATACTTTTAGCTCCAGCTATTCTATTAGAGACTTGGGCTTTCCACAATGCAACAGTCACGCTGCTATAGTTCCAGGGGTAAAACAGAGTGGCAAATAAGCACATACCCTGGCTAACACTATATGGCTATCTAGGTGGAGATTTACAATATGGAGAGGTAAATGGGAATCAGAAAGTTTATAAAATGGACTCATCTCATCTTGATTACATATTGACTAATCCCAGCATCCCATGGGAAGGGACACAACTCACACTTTGTGAGCAAAATATTTAATCACATATATTGTAAGAAAGTTCTGATGAGTGAGGTGCCAGAGTGATGTGTCCTTGCACTTACCTGCAGGGGGCTTGCTGGAATGATATGCTAGGGATATATATATTCACAGACTTGCAATTGCAGCTGTGGTCTGGATACTATGGCTTAATTACCCTAACAACCACACATGAAAAGTAGATGGGCTGAAAGAAATACTAACACGACTAATAATAATATTAATATATATATATATATATATATATATATATCATCATCAACCAAAAAAGTCCAGACAACTTGCTTGTTCATCAAGAAAAAACTTTTATAAAGCAAGTAATAAGTACAACGTTTCGAAGCTCCCGCTTCTTTATCAAGCTTGTACTTATTACTTGCTTGATAAAAGTTTTTTCTTGATGAACAAGCAAGTTGTCTGGACTTTTTTGGTTGATATATAATTTGTCCTTTGGACTACGTCACAGACCAGGGATACGGTAAATGTCAGAAAAACAAAACAATAGGATAATTTGATCCTATAAAACAAAGTGCAAATCAAGGGTTCACTTAATACCAATACTGGAATGGCCACAACATTTTGCTTTTAACACAACTCCTATGAGAATAGTGCAATAAGCTAAAACCTACATACTGCCCCCCTATGCCAGTAGCCATCCATCATATTGCCCTCTGTATCTGTGCCAATAGCCAATCATACTGCCCCCCTGTATCTGTGCCAGCAGCCATCCATCATATGCCATCATACAGCCTCCTGTACCTGTGCCAGCAGCCATCCATACTGCCCCCTGTACCTGTGCCAGCAGCCATCCTTCATATGCCATCATACAGCCCCCTGTACCTGTGCCAGCAGCCATCCATACTGCTCTCTGTACCTGTGCCAGTAGCCAACCATCATACTGCCCCCCTGTGTCAGCAGCCATCCATCATATGCCATCATACTGCCCCCCTGTGCCAGCAGCCATCCATACTAACCCGCTGTACCTGTGCCAGTAGCCAATCATATGCCATCATACTGCCCCCCCTGTATCTGTGGCAGTAGCCAACCTTCATACTGCCCCCCTGTACCTGTGCCAGCAGCCATCCATACAGCCCCCCTATGCCAGTAGCCATCCATCATATTGCCCTCCTGTATCTGTGCCAATAGCCATACATACTGCCCCCTGTACCTGTGCCAATAGCCAACCATCATACTGCCCCCCTGTACCTGCAGCCATCCATCATATGCCATCATACAGCCCCCCTGTACCTGTGCCAGCAGCCATCCATACTGCCCCCCTGTACCTGTGCCAGCAGCCATCCTTCATATGCCATCGTACTGCCCCCTGTACCTGTGCCAGCAGCCATCCATACTGCTCTCTGTACCTGTGCCAGTAGCCAACCATCATACTGCCCCCCTGTGTCAGCAGCCATCCATCATATGCCATCATACTGCCCCCCTGTGCCAGCAGCCATCCATACTGCCCCCTGTACCTGTGGCAGTAGCCAATCATATGCCATCATACTGCCCCCCTGTACCTGTGCCAGTAGCCATCCATCATAACGCCCCACTGTACCTGTGCCAGTAACCAACCAAACTGCCCCCCCTGTGCCAGTAGCCATCCATACTGCCCCCTGTACTTGTGCCAGTAGACAATCATCATACTGCCCCCCTGTACCTGTGCCAGCAGCCATCCATCATATGCCATCATACTGCCCCCTGTACCTGTGCCAGTAGCAATCCATACTGCCCCCCTGTACCTGTGCCAGCAGCCATCCATACTGCTCTCTGTACCTGTGCCAGCAGCCATCCATCATATGCCATCGTACTGCCCCCTGTACCTGTGCCAGTAGCAATCCATACTGCCCCCCTGTACCTGTGCCAGCAGCCATCCATACTGCTCTCTGTACCTGTGCCAGTAGCCAACCATCATACTGCCCCCCTGTACCTGTGCAAGTAGCCATCCATTATATGCCATCATACTGCCCCCTGTACCAGTAGCCAACCTTCATACTACCCCCCTGTACCTGTGCCAGCAGCCATCCATACTGCCCCCCTATGCCAGTAGCCATCCATCATATTGCCCCCCTGTATCTGTGCCAGTAGCCATCCATACTGCCCCCTGTACCTGTGCCAATAGCCAACCATCATACTGCCCCCCTGTACCTGCAGCCATCCATCATATGCCATCATACAGCCCCCCTGTACCGGTGCCAGCAGCCATCCATACTGCCCCCCTGTACCTGTGCCAGCAGCCATCCTTCATATGCCATCATACTGCCCCCTGTACCAGTAGCCAAGCTTCATACTACCCAACTGTACCTGTGCCAGCAGCCATCCATACTGCCCCCCTATGCCAGTAGCCATCCATCATATTGCCCCCTGTATCTGTGCCAGTGGCCATCCATATTGCCCCCTTTACCAATAGCCAACCATCATACTGCCCCCCTGTACCTGTGCCAGCAGCCATCCATCATATGCCATCATACAGCCCCCTGTGCCAGCAGCCATCCATACTGCCCCCCTGTACCTGTGCCAGCAACCATCCTTCATATGCCATCATACTGCCCCCTGTACCTGTGCAAGTAGCCAACCATACTGCTCTCTGTACCTGTGCCAGTAGCCAACCATCATACTGCCCCCTGTGTCGGCAGCCATCCATCGTATGCCATCATACTGCCCCCTGTGCCAGCAGCCATCCATACTGCCCCCTGTACCTCTGCCAGTAGCCAATCATATGCCATCATACTGCCCCCCTGTACCTGTGCCAGTAGCCATCCATCATAACGCCCCACTGTACCTGTGTCAGTAGCCAACCAAACTGCCCCCCGTGCCAGTAGCCATCCATACTGCCCCCTGTACTTGTGCCAGTAGACAAACATCATACTGCCCCCCTGTACCTGTGAAAGCAGCCATCCATACTGCCCCCCTATGCCAGTAGCCATCCATCATATTGCCCCCCTGTATCTGTGCCAGTAGCCATCCATATAGCCCCCTTTACCAATAGCCAACCATCATACTGCCCCCCTGTACCTGTGCCAGCAGCCATCCATCATATGCCATCATACAGCCCCCTGTGCCAGCAGCCATCCATACTGCTCTCATGTACCTGTGCCAGCAGCCATCCTTCATATGCCATCATACTGCCCCCTATACCTGTGCCAGCAGCCATCCATACTGCCCCCCTGTACCTCTGCCAGCAGCCATCCATCATATGCCATCATACTGCCCCCCTGTGCCAGCAGCCATCCATACTGCCCCCTGTACCTGTGGCAGTAGCCATCCATCATATTGCCCCCCTGTATCTGTGCCAGTAGCCATTCATATTGCCCCCTGTACCAATAGCCAACCATCATACTGCCCCCCTGTACCTGTGCCAGCAGCCATCCATCATATGCCATCATACAGCCCCCTGTACCTGTGCCAGCAGCCATCCTTCATATGCCATCATACTGCCCTATGTACCTGTGCCAGCAGCCATCCATACTGCCCCCCTGTACCTCTGCCAGCAGCCATCCTTCATATGCCATCATACTGCCCCCTGTACCTGTGCCAGCAGCCATCCATACTGCCCCCCTGCACCTGTGCCAGCAGCCATCCTTCATATGCCATCATACTGCCCCCTGTAGCTGTGCCAGTAGCCATCCATACTGCCCCCCTGAACCTGTGCCAGCAGCCATGCATACTGCTCTCTGTACCTGTACCAGTAGCCAACCATCATACTTCCCCCCTGTGCCAGCAGCCATCAATACTGCCCCCCTGTACCTGTGCCAGTAGCCAATCATATGCCATCATACTGCCCCCATGTACCTGTGCCAGCAGCCATCCATACTGCCCCCTATGCCAGTAGCCATCCATCATATTGCCCCCCTGTATCTGTGCCAGTAGCCATCCATACTGCCCCCTGTACCTGTGCCAGCAGCCATCCATCATATGCCATCATACAGCCCCTTGTGCCAGCAGCCATCCATACTGCTCCCATGTACCTGTGCCAGCAGCCATCCTTCATATGCCATCATACTGCCCCCTGTACCTGTGCCAGCAGCCATCCATACTGCCCCCCTGTACCTCTGCCAGAAGCCATCCTTCATATGCCATCATACAGCCCCCTGTACCTGTGCCAGCAGCCATCCATACTGCCCCTTGCACCTGTGCCAGCAGCCATCCTTCATATGCCATCATACTGCCCCCTGTACCTGTGCCAGTAGCCATCCATACTGCCCCCCTGCACCTGTGCCAGCAGCCATCCATACTGCTCTCTGTACCTGTACCAGTAGCCAACCATCATACTGCCCCCCTGTACCTGTGCAAGTATCCATCCATTATATGCCATCATACTGCCCCCTGTACCTGTGGCAGTAGCCAACTTTCATACTGCCCCCCTGTACCTGTGCCAGCAGCCATCCATACTGCCCCCCTATGCCAGTAGCCATCCATCATATTGCCCCCCTGTATCTGTGCCAGTAGCCATCCATATTGCCCCCTTTACCAATAGCCAACCATCATACTGCCCCCCTGTACCTGTGCCAGCAGCCATCCATCATATGCCATCATACAGCCCCCTGTGCCAGCAGCCATCCATACTGCTCCCATGTACCTGTGCCAGCAGCCATCCTTCATATGCCATCATACAGCCCCCTGTACCTGTGCCAGCAGCCATTCATACTGCCCCCTGCACCTGTGCCAGCAGCCATCCTTCATATGCCATCATACTACCCCCTGTACCTGTGCCAGTAGCCATCCATACTGCCCCCCTGCACCTGTGCCAGCAGCCATCCATACTGCTCTCTGTACCTTTACCAGTAGCCAACCATCATACTTCCCCCCCTGTGCCAGCAGCCATCAATACTGCCCCCTGTACCTGTGCCAGTAGCCAATCATATGCCATCATACTGCCCCCATGTACCTGTGCCAGCAGCCATCCATACTGACCCCTATGCCAGTAGCCATCCATCATATTGCCCCCCTGTATCTGTGCCAGTAGCCATCCACACTGCCCCTTGTACCTGTGCCAGTAGCCATCCATACTGCCCCCTGTACTTGTGCCAGTAGCCAACCATCATACTGCCCCCCTGTACCTGTGCCAGCAGCCATCCTTCATATGCCATCATACTGCCCCCTGTACCTGTGCCAGCAGCCATCCATACTGCCCCTCTGTACCTGTGCCAGCAGCCATCCTTCATATGCCATCATACTGCCCCGTGTACCTGTGCCAGTAGTCATCCATACTGCCCCCCTGTACCTGTGCCAGCAGCCATCCATACTGCTCTCTGTACCTGTGCCAGCAGCCAACCATCATACTGCCCCCCTGTGTCAGCAGCCATCCATCATATGCCATCATACTGCCCCCCTGTGCCAGCAGCCATCCATACTGCCCCCCTGTACCTGTGCCAGTAGCCAATCATATGCCATCATACTGCCCACCTGTACCTGTGACAGTAGCTAATCATATGCCATCATACTGCCCCCCTGTACCTGTGCCAGTAGCCATCCATCATAACGCCCCACTGTACCTGTGCCAGTAGCCAACCAAACTGCCCCCCTGTACCTGTGCCAGTAGCTAACCATCATATTGCCCCCGTACCAGCAGCCATCATACTGCCCCTCGCCCCCTGTACCAGCAACCATCATACTGCCCCTGGAACCAATCTTTACCTGTGCTAGCAGCAGCCAAAAATAAATTAGATCATGCGGCCCCCCCACCCCTCAAGTATCGATGTACCTGTGCCAGCCCAGCAGCAACATTAAAAAAAATAGCCCCAAATCTGTACCTGGCTGTGCCAGCAGCAGGAACCTTCACAGTACAGAATCCGATCTTCAGTGCCTGCAAACAGTGTGCAAGGCTGCGAGCAATGAGCCTGACTGAGCCACACCAACGTGCCTGTCCACCAACTCTCTGTAATGTAGGCGCCAGTGATGTCACTGACGGGCGTACGTGTGTGACGCAAGACGCAATGTGCCACTAGGCAGTTCGTAAGCTGCAGTACTAAGTTGCCGGCAAGAGGGAGAGGGTGGGCGGAAGTGCCGGAAGGAGGCGGGAGGTTTCCCCCCAGGCAAGAGTGCCATGAAAACTATAAAAATAATTAAAGTACATAATTAAATAATCACTTAAAAAAAAAAAAAAAAAGAAAAACAAAAATGCTTTTTGAAGTGCGCCCCTCACTGATGGCACCCTAGGAAGCCACCTACTCTGCCCACCCCTAGTTCCGGCCAACTCACACTGGCACACATTGCCAATTGCAGTAATGTATAACATTTAAACTTACATTTCTAACATCAACAATGGCAGCTGTGAAATGATTGGTTGCTCTGACTAGTCCAGTTTAAATCAATAGGGATAAGAAGTTTGATATGATCATAATATTAGCATTTTGCCCATATCTGCTTCCATTTCCCTACCTGCTCAGGTGTGTAGCTGTGAAGTTACAGAGAGGTGCTTGTCTTCTGTTTGTGATTTACCAGCACTTGTATTCTTTATCTCCACTAAAGCAGTGACTTATACCAACCTTTCTTTTCTTGTACAGGAGTTTCAAGATGGGCGCCAAAGTGTGTGGCATCTCATGTCGGCACCGGCATACGGAGGTAAGGCAGATGGAAACATAAAGCGGTTCTTTTATACCTGACGAAATAAAGGGGAACTGTCAATGCAAAGAGAAATGCCTTAGCTTACAATAAATATTTTTTTACATTTTTCTGATGTTCTTCACAAATATCATGTCTCATTGTACAATATTCATTACAGTTTGGGAGAATATCAAGAGCTTAATAATTTTTTCAACATTTTTTCCATTCTCTATAGACTGTTGAAATCAGTCAGTCTTTTGAATTTTTGGGACCCTCTGTAAGTATGGGTAAGTATCTTTTAGATACGAAGCAGGAGCTGCTAATAAACATTCAGAAAGAAATGCGGATAGCAGCAGGGGCAGAAAAGCTGTTCCATGTCACCAAGGACAGGAAGACAAGAGCCCGAGTGAAGGAGCTGCGGAACAGTAGCGAGAAAAAGGTGAAAGATCTTTACACCTCTCTCGACAAGCTGAATGAGGAGATAGTGCAGTGGAGGGAAGAAGAGAATGCTCCAGGTGAGATATAACAGTCTCTGACCTCTTTCCTATTGCTATTATGTAGGGAACCCGTGTGCCATCATAACATGAAATCCTTATATCTCTCAAATTTGCTCTATTTTCAGAAGCAGTAAAGGAGACAACTGAGAATGCTGGAGACGTTGGTGTAGCATTCCCAACAGAGGTCACTGAGCCTGAGGTTCAAGTTATTTCAGAACCCGCCAGTGATTCCTCCAAAGTGAGTACATTACACTGATTCCATTCATTTCTTGGGTTTAACACAAGCATTGCCCTTTTCATTGTCACATTCATTAATTGCACACTTGTCCCTTATTTGATGCAGCATCAACAGGATGATTCTGCTGAAGAACCTGTCCCAGAGGTAGAACAGCCACAGGTGCCATCAGAATATTATTGTAGTGAATTACCTGCAGCTGAAGAAGCTGAAGAGGCAGAATCTGTCAACCTGGAGCTACAACAGCCTGAGAGAGAAAAGGAAAAGTAAGATAGCATTTAATATGTGAGGCTGCAGTTTAGCCTGCTTTCTACTAATGCATTAGAATGAATATTAACCTGTATTATATTATTATAGTGACTTACCTGTAGCTGAAGAAGCTGAAGAAGCTGAGGAGGCAGAATCTGTCAACCTGGAGTTACAACAGCCTGAGAGAGAGGAGGAAAAGTAAGATAGCATTTAATATGCGAGGCTGCAGTTTAGCCTGCTTTCTACTAATGCATTAGAATGAATATTAACCTGTATTATATTATTATAGTGACTTACCTGCAGCTGAAGAAGCTGAAGAAGCTGAGGAGGCAGAATCTGTCATCCTGGAGATACAACAGCCTGAGAGAGAGGAGGAAAAGTAAGATAGCATTTAATATGTGAGGCTATAGTTTAGCATGCCTTTCTACTATTTACTGTAAAATTGCATTATAATGATCTTTTACCTCAATTTACTAATCCCACTAGCGATGTTGCAGAGAATGAGGAGGAAATATCTCAGGGCCCTCACCTTGAGGATAATATTCCAAAACCAGAGAGCTGCAAGGAAGAAGAGACACCATTAGAGGAGGCTGAAAGTACACAGTAAGACACTAGCAATTGATACATACATTACATGTATATGTGTGTGTGTGTGTGTGTGTGTGTGTGTGTGTGTGTGTGTGTGTGTGTATATATATATATGTGTATGTATATATATCTATATCTATATATATATATATATATATATATATATACATATATATATACATATATATATATATATATATATATATATATATATATATATACACACACACACACACACACACACATATAAATATATTCCTCTTTATTTCCTTTCAGGGTGCTACAGTTCAGCAGTTTCGCCCCAAGAGACTTTCGGCGGATTAATGTTTTAGGCAGAGGAAGTTTTGGAAAGGTAATTAATTATGTCTTTAATTAGGACTTGGATATTTAGCTGCACATACAGGTTAACAATGACACTAAACCCATTCTCTTATTCCAGGTTCTTCTTGTAGAGTATCTACCGGCAAAAATCTACTGTGCCTTGAAAGTGCAGAAGAAGGAGAACATAGACTCCAACAAAGAAATAGAAAAGTGAGCTCATGGGGATGATTCCAATCTTTTCTATACTTTTTTTTTTTACTTCCTTTCACCATTGTTAACATAGTATTTTACACTATGCTGAACTCATTTTCCCTTTCATCTTTCAGCATTTTAGCAGAGAAGGAAATCGGGCAGTTGGTCAATCCACACAACTTTATAGTGGATTTATATGCAACATTCAACACCAACTACCTGCTGTTCTTTCTCATGGAGTTTGTGCCAGGAGGCAGCCTAAGAACTCACCTGCAGAAGAGTGGGAGCTTCGACCTAGCGACAACTAAGTATGAATAAATGACTTGGGCTTTTATACATCACATCCCAGAGTTATAGGAGACTGAAGACTAGGGGAGGATGATGTAACTGGGAGATTGTTATGCTACACTAAATATTAAGATTCCTATATGAATGCTGCAGCATATAATAGCCAAATGTATTTTCCTTATCTTTGTAGGTTCTATGCTGCATGTATAACGCTCGGTCTTGAAGGCATACACACCAAGGATGTTATCCACAGGTAAGAGTTAATAAAGGGGTACGTACCTTTAGTAGTGAATACAACCTGGGGTTTGTAGCTTCTGCAATTTAGTAGCAGGACAGCTACAGGTTGAAATTCACTACTTGGGACATCTGAGGGAAGGAAGGATTTGTTGTGCTTGGCTTATCACAGCAGTTTCATCATATCTTACTTTTGTTTCAACACAGAGATTTAAAACCGGGAAATCTCCTAATGGATGAAGATGGATATATAAAGATTGCAGACTTTGGATTGGGCAAAATTGGTAAGAAAAGCCTTTTACATTTGTCCAGAGCAAAGACTTATTTAGGGCATAATCTGGCCTAAACACCTTCATAAAACCACTTACAATTTGTCTTTTTAAACAAGGCATTGGATACGGAGACCGCACCAACACCATGGTCGGGAGTCCCGCTTATATGGCGCCGGAAGTAGTGATGGAGGAGGAGTATACAAGAGCCGTCGACTGGTGGGCTCTTGGAGTCATCGTATATGAAATGCTCCTCGGAAAGGTAAGCAAAATGTGTCAATGGTGCAGTTATTTATCTAACCTCATAAATCAACCTGGCCTCCTAATTAATTCCCATAAACCATTTCAGAGACCCTTCACTGGATATGACAGGGACTTCCTCTATGATTGCATCGTGGAGGATGAACCATGCTACCCTGAAACCATGGACTCTGGAGCATTAAGCTTTATATCAGAGGTAAGTAGTGTTACACTTTATGTTTATTACAATGACCACTTTCTAATTCTGGCGAGTTTCCCCAAAGCTTCTGTACATGAAAATGCTATTTTCTGTTCTTCTAGCTGTTGAAGAAGAATGCCGAGGAGAGACTGGGTTCTACCCCGGGAGATGCTGCAGATGTAGCAGAACATCCTTTCTTTCATGTAAGTCCCCTGTCTCTATTGTCCAAATAATTCCAGGATCTGATGGGCTACCTTTGGATATTATCCACAATTTCTAAAAATGGCCGCTTAGCCCCTTTTTCTCTAATAATGAGCATTTGTTATGGTGTCTACTTTGCAGGACATTGACTGGGATGACATAATCGAGAGGAAGGTGATGGCTCCGTTTATTCCAAGCCTGGACGGACCGGAGGATGTGAGATATTTTGATAAGGAGTATACAGACCTGCCGGCAAATCTGACGCAGCCCAAAGGACCCCCTCATGAAATGGCGAGCGAGATAGATGAAGCCTTTAAGGACTTTGACTATTCAGCTTTTTAAGTCCTACTGGGATGATGGGTAAGAAAAGACCTGACTAGAAAGACAAGTAGCACAAATCAGAAGAAGAAATGTCTAGCATTAGGATTCCTTGCATTATGGTTGCAGGGGCACTGATAAGAGCAGAGCTGGTTATGAGAAAAAGGTACACTGGGTATATGCAGGGAGAAGTGGATTCTACAGGAATATTGATCCCTGAGATGACTAATTCTGTATTAGGATTCCTTGTGGTATGGGGTGCAGGGGCACGAAGTAGAACAGTGCTACAATTATGATTAATGTGCCAATAAGTGTTATAGGGTTAACACAGTATTACCACTAGTTAACATGAGAAAAATGTGCATTGAGTTTTTATGTTATTTTATTTGGCTTTTACAGGCTGCGTTCAGAAAAGGCCCCAACTGACATCTCCTTCGATTGTGATTTCAAGTAAGAATGCTCCAATTCCACCAATGCCTTCTCCTCTACCTTATGTTATGTATCACTATTGCCTTCCATTTATGCTACTGTAGTTTCAGTAACAATGCATCTCCTTCTATCCGCTATAATTACAACAGTGATGCCTCAACTTCCATCTACTGCAATTCCATCAGCAATGTACGCCCTTCCTTCTACTCCAATTATACCAGCAGGGCCTTATTACACTGCAATACTACCAGCAGTGTGTCTCCTGCCACCCATCACAGTACCGCCTACACTGCCTCCCCTGCCTCCCCTGCCACTGCAGATCCTCCTGTGGTACTTCCTCCACTAACCAAAATATGGCATCATAAACAGAAGCAACCTTAAGCCACTAGATACTGCAGTAGATACTGCATTCCTTTTCATTCCATCCATCGGCCTGCAGAATCTGGGATCTGTAAGCTGCCTGGGCACTAATGGAATGGAATAGAATGCAGCTATTACCAAGTAGTCTCACAGTGCTTATGTGTATGCCGCCATATCTTTTCTTTTTCCCTAACAAGCAGTGCCTCTCTTTTACTTCACTGCAATATCATTAGCAGTGCCCCACTTTTACTAATTGCAGTTCCATCAGAGGTACCTCCACCTAATACCAAAATATGGCATCATAACCAGGAAAACCCTTAAGCCACTCGGTACATGCTGCATTCCTTTTCACTCCATCCCTCAGACTGTAGAAGCCGGGTCTGCAGGCTGTTTGGGGACCAATAGAATGAAGAGGAATGCAATATTCACCTAGTAGCTTAACGGGGCTCCTGTGTATGCAGCCATATTGTTTTCTATTTCCCTTGACTGCATTTCCCCCAGCGGTGCCTTCTCTTTCTCCGTAAATATGTTTTTATACACCAGTGCACCTTTAAGCCACTCGGTAGATCCTGCATTCCTTTTCACTCCATCCCTCAGACTGTAGAAGCCGGGTCTGCAGGCTGTTTGGGGACCAATAGAATGAAGAGGAATGCAGTATTCACCTAGTAGCTTAACGGGGCTCCTGTGTATGCAGCCATATTGTTTTCTATTTCCCTTGACTGCATTTCCCCCAGAGGTGCCTTCTCTTTCTCCGTAAATATGTTTTTATACACCAGTGCACCTTTAAGCCACTCGGTAGATCCTGCATTCCTTTTCACTCCATCCCTCAGACTGTAGAAGCCGGGTCTGCAGGCTGTTTGGGGACCAATAGAATGAAGAGGAATGCAGTATTCACCTAGTAGCTTAGTGGGGCTCCTGTGTATGCAGCCATATTGTTTTCTATTTCCCTTGACCTCATTTCCCCCAGTGGTGCCTTCTCTTTCTCCATAAATGTGTTTTTATACACCGGTGCACCTTTAAGCCACTCGGTAGATCCTGCATTCCTTTTCACTCCACCCCTCAGACTGTAGAAGCCGGGTGTCTGCAGCCTGTGTGGGGTCTCGAGGAATGAAGCGGAATGCAGTATTCACCTAGCAGCTTAAGGCGCTCCTCTGTATGCCCCCATGTTGCTTTCTATTTCCCTTGATTTTACTGCATTTCCCCAAGCGGTGTCTTCTCTTTCTCCATAAATGTGTTTTTATACACTTGTGCACCTTTAAGCCACTCTGTAGATCCTGCATTCCTTTTCACTCCATCCCTCAGACTGTAGAAGCCGGGTCTGCAGGCTGTTTGGGGACCAATAGAATGAAGAGGAATGCAGTATTCACCTAGTAGCTTAGTGGGGCTCCTGTGTATGCAGCCATATTGTTTTCTATTTCCCTTGACCTCATTTCCCCCAGTGGTGCCTTCTCTTTCTCCATAAATGTGTTTTTATACATCGGTGCACCTTTAAGCCACTCGGTAGATCCTGCATTCCTTTTCACTCCACCCCTCAGACTGTAGAAGCCGGGTGTCTGCAGCCTGTGTGGGGTCTCGAGGAATGAAGAGGAATGCAGTATTCACCTAGCAGCTTAAGGCGCTCCTCTGTATGCCCCCATGTTGCTTTCTATTTCCCTTGATTTTACTGCATTTCCCCAAGCGGTGTCTTCTCTTTCTCCCAAAATATGGTTCTATACACTGGTGCACCTTTAAGCTACTCTGTAGATCCTGCATTCCTTTTCACTCCATCCCTCAGACTGTAGAAGCCGGGTCTGCAGGCTGTTTGGGGACCAATAGAATGAAGAGGAATGCAGTATTCACCTAGCAGCTTAATGGCGCTCCTGTTTATGCTGCCATATTCCTTTCTGTTTCCCTCACCCTGCTTCCCTTCATTCAATATGGTACATCCTGGGAGCAAATCCGATTGCCGTTAAGGAGTCAGGAAGGAATTTTTCCCTCTAGTGAAGCAGATCATCTACATTCTCAAGAGGTTTTTCGCCTTCCTCAGGATCAAAAAGCCAAATTAATATTACTAATAAAACTGTGACTTCACAGATTAACAACAAAGCCACTGTGTCTGTTTTTATTCTGGGTAATTGCCTCATTTGGCAAGGGTAACATATAAAGGGAGTGAGAGAATGGATAAAATCTGCAATAAAGAAACACTGAAAAGTTCAGTACCTGTGGCTAAGAGACACAGTCCTTCTGCAGGAATGATTTCTCCAACAAACATACTCACCCTGGAAACAAACTGGAGACTCTGTGTATAATGGTTATTCTTGGCACCATTCCCCATCATGTCATGTATACTACGTGCACCCGCTGGAAGATACATCACAAAACTGGAGGGAAAGAAAAAAATCATTAATAATATAATCCCCAAACCCGAGTTTAATACAATACTGAGACATCAATGATCGCAAGTAAGAGCAAATCCTATTAAAATGGAACAAAAAAAAAATCATATTCCAAAATCCAGTAGCCATATTTGAGGAACAGAACTAATTTTCCCTTCATAGTCTGGCTTATCAGGTGCCCTTAGGAAATAAAATGCACATGAGCAAACTGGCTCTTACCTTCCCTTACTCTCAAATCCTGAGACTAAATCAGTGAAGAATAAAATGCACAACACAATATTCATTGGAAGATGCCTGTGTGTACAAAGTTTGCACCTGTCCATGTAGGGTTACTATGCAGCGGTTTCTCTTTGGGAAACAGAAAATATGCAGATAAGTTCTGTAAAGGCAACACAAAGGGGTGAGGGGGGCAGCATAGTGAAAGCCACCTCAGGGCAGCTTTGGGGCCAGTCATCACCACAAGCATTTACTTTTATCAGCTGAGCTGGAAAAACCAAAGGAGTAATTTACTGTAGAATTGAAACTCTGTTTTTATAACATGTGAAACATAAGGGAATTGTATAGCTATACAGGCTGCAATGATTATATTTAAATGGAAAATGTTTGCAATCAATACAGTCCATAAACTTACATATATTTAGAAGTGTCCCTAATGTTTTAATTGATCTGTTACTCAGATCTGCATTTTGAGGGCTGCGCCCTAATCATAAAAAAGTGACACCCCCATCTTCCTTGTTGCTGGACTGGCACATGATGACAGAAACTGTGTTGCACATGTAGTAGAGTTGCAGCCCACCGGTGTTTATATAGAAAACAGGGCCTGACCATACATGGCTAATCCAAAAGGTGTGATTCAGCGTCCAAGAGGGTCCCAAATAGAGCCAAAAGAAGCATACTCCTTGTAAGAGTCAGTTAAGTGTTCTCAGGCATGCCCTCCTGCAAAAAAAAACCCCCAAAAAACAATACATTTTTAGGGTTATGCCTATAAGCAGTTTGATTGCTATAGCCCCCCCAAAAAAAGGTAAAACTCACTCTTAGCCCAGCTCATACCTTTACCCATGTACTCTAGTAAAAAAAGGCTTTGGTACTAAGGAAAAAATGGTGGTTTGGCTTTCATACCCAAGTAGCAACATTTTTAGGTATGAGCTGTCTCCTTGTAAGAGGTTTAAGAGAGAACCTGATGCACTATTATACCCGAGGTAAGCGATGTGTACAAAACGGTTACATGGAACGTGCTGTATTAAATGACAATGTCAAAAGTTCTGGATATGATAACAAATCCAGTACCAAAATTATATATATTGCACAAGACCCACCTACAGGGAAGTTAGGTGTTGGTGCTCAAGTGCCCTTGGGTGGGCTTGTGTTACAACACCACATGTTCTCCTTTCTCATCGGGAGTGTCCATACTGATCATCAAATCAACACCATTCAGGTTGGTTACTCAAATCTAACACTGGGGGTAGATATATTTTTATTTATGGCTATATGCAATTGTTGGAGTTAGTATTACCTAATATGTATTTATCACCCCCATACTATGAGGAAAGTGTCTTCAGATGATACTTTGTATCACTCAAAACCTTTGCATAGTGGTGATCTCCATTAGGGACTTAAACACTCTTCGGGACACCTCATTAGACGCCTTACTCACCCTGGAAAGGACAGGGCATATGAATTGTAAGATATCACAATGGTGTAAATGTTTTCGGGGGTATATTTGCAATAGATCCCCTATAAAATGCAGGGCACCTTGGGAGGACAAATGGGATCCCTTATTCAATACACAATTGAAGGAACTCTTACATACTGTACTCCTACCCAGGTCTCTGTCAATTGCAGACATACAATATATTTGCTACATGGGGTCTACTATACTCAAGCACTATTGCACAAAATTAAACATGTGGCATCGCCTAATTGGCAAAAGGCCACAAGTACTCTACTGCATAGTGCATGGGAATGAGCGAGGTGTTTAACACCTTCTTAAATTCTGCCCCCTGATTGCTGCTAATTTGAGCCTGACACCTCCCCAGTAAATTTTCCTAATTAAGGCTTTCTTTTAAACCAGAAGGCTGATCTGTAAATTCATCTGTGGTCAACTAAAAAAAATTGCCCAGGGGGGGGGAGGAGATCTGTCTGTATTTTAAGTCACACTCCTCCCAATATTCTGTATATTCAGCCAAATAGCCTGCAGTCGGATAATTCAAAAACGCACCATTTTTTAGCCAAACTGTGTGGATCCAAATATTAGCCCCCTACTTTACAATAAAGTGGTTATCGCTTGCATTCGTTTCTCCTTTTTGACCAATCAGTACAGGAACAATAGAAACCGTTTGGTTGGCCTTAAATGATTAGGGGACACACTTTGACCAAAAAAAATCATAGTTTTGTCCAAAATTATGATTCTTGGAGGAATTTAACCAGCACCTCAACCACTAAACTGATTTTTCTGACTTTTTATCTTTGTGATACATATTGTCCGCCACAAATAAAGTCACATTTATATATTTTTTTTCTCCAAAATTGAAGCTTATTACTGGTAGCTCAGTAATTCAAGTGCAGATTCTGAACTGTTACAATTTGCTACAGTAGTTGATCCATTTCTCAGCAGCATCTGTGGAACATTAGCAACTATTGTATCAATTCTAACAGCTGCCATTAATGAAACTCAGGGGTTCTGCTCAGCAGGGACAACGATAACAAATGTATCAATTTAGAACAGTTACAGGGTCTGCGCCTTCCCCTCCCAGAGAAAATAGAAAGTAATTAGGAAAAGTCTTTATTTCTGGTGAAACCAACTGAAATGAATAAAGTGTTGGAAAGTGAACAAACCCTTTAACAGTAACCATAATTTAGTTAGGATGTATTAAGTAATTCTAGAAATTAGATAATAAGCAAAGTGTGCTAAAGTTAATATTGTCCCAAATCCCTCCCAAAATACCACCCCCACTACATAATAAAAGAATATAAAGAATGACCGGAACAGACCCTTCTTTGTGGGTAGGATGGCAATTATTCTACACAAGTCTGTCTGTGAATATTTTATTATAAAAAGAATATATAAATGTATTATATATACATATAAATAGATTAATAATCATCAGTATATAAGAATGTTAGGATATTTTATTTAACACCGCCATGCAATTAAATGAACGGGTGCACCATTAGCTTTCCCAATTGAATCTAAAGCAGAGATCTGGACTCTGTATCTCCTGCTGTTCCTGAACTACAACTCTCAGCATGGCATTTGGACAAAGCCTGAAGATAAAGTTTGCAAATCCCAATATTAAAAACTAGAGGCAGAAAGCGGGGTGAGTACTTAAGGTTAACAGTTTAATAGTGCTCACTGCTGTGTTCATTTGAAGACAAAGGTATACAATAATACACAATGCCATGTCTGAAGTCCAACTGTAAGACTGAGTACTGTCACGCATCGCTGTAGCATAGAAACAATATCCAACCTGCAGTCCCTACAGCCGACTACACCTTCCAGAAAATCCTAAAACCTTCATCTGCTATGGCATATTGGGAGTTGTAGTTCTCTTGGGACCCAACTTTGTAAATAATATAAAGTTTCTGTTTTATGTAGAATGTACATAGGCTTATCAAGGCTATTACCCACTTTTCTGCCAAGGGCATACTTTGGTTCCTCTGTCTACAGAAATGCAACCTGAATGTGCAGCTACCAAGGAAGAATGTTCCCATTCAGTTGGATGGAGAAATAAAAATTAAAAAGCGATAACAAACTCACCCCTTGTACCAGTTCTGCAGCAAAGCAGGCAGCAGCTACCAGCAGGCAAAGTCTGCAAGCAAAGCAGAGTGAACTCTTTTAAGATCATTTTGGGGAGACACAAACAACACAACCCACACTGTCCCCACAGCGACTCTGAACTACAACCCCCAAAAGAAACACTTACCTTGTCACCATCTTTCTAATCACATGAAGTACGAACACGTGAAGTACGAAGATGTCACCCCTTTTGTCATTCTCCCTTTAGAGTGTTCTGTGCAGGGGCTCATTGAAATCTTCTCCTTGGAACTTCACAATCAAAGTCTAGCAGGGGAAGTCCCTGAAGAACCAACAACAAAAACAGAAGTGATGAGTGAGATTAGAGGTTTGGCTCAAATAAAATTTGGCCGAGTGAAATTAAAGGTTGAGGCGTGAGACAGAGAGCTGCATGACTAATTGCCTATAAACTCTTTTTGATGTGCTGCCATCATTAATGTGGACATGGTCTAGTGGTAACATAGTTTTTCTGACCTTTCTGACGTAGTTTAAAGTGGGTGTGGTTTAAAAACAGGGAGTGGTCAACACTGGTTTCTATTCTATCGGCCTTCCACCATGAAGCTCAGAAAAATTCCGGCCATTGGTAACACAGCAGTTGGACAACACTGCTCTAAAACGCATTTTTTCACACGAATTGGATGCTAATATTCTGAAATGTTGGGATGTTGTTATTTCTGGGGGAAGTATGCTGCTGCGGATTCCTCTGATGCAACAGGTTCACTAATCATTATTCATCAGAAGTGCTAGCAAAATGAGAGCATTAAATGTATTGTAGGGTCATTAAATAGAGTTGTTCTTGATCCAAATATTGCAGTAGCGCCAGCAGCAGTGACACAGAGAGTAAAGGAAGTAGAAAGAAAGGAAGGAAGGTGTGGGAGTTAATGAGAGAGCAAGAGCATTTATTCTTTCTGCTGTATCCATAACCTGCATTTTCAGCTACAAGTATTATAAGAAACATGCTGCGTACACAAGTTGTACCATATAAATACACAAACAACATTTAATTTGATTACCATCTCTGGCTCTCAGTAATTGACCCCCCAAAACAAAATTCCTAACTCCATCCTATCAACTGAATCAGTGGATCAGGGATCATGGCAGGAGACAGATCCAGGGGTCGGACATGAATGGGTCCAGGTTGACATCTCTGCAGGTGACCATCTTGACATGACAGGTGTGAAAGAGGGTAGGACAGTTAGAGGAGGCCTTCACACAGGTAAAAGAGTGACCTTTGTTATTTAAGCTCCTTCCCTGGTAATTTGTAAACACATGTGGGGCTACTGTAAGATGCATTAGTCATTCTCTATTTATTGGGCTGGTGGGGGACTGTTTGGGCCTCTGGCCTATTGCAAATCTCACTCTGGACTTGGTCCTGCCAACCAGAAGACTTCACAAAATGTACCCTTCAACTGCCAGCTCAATACAGCTATCATGACAAAGCACTGGGATATGGAGAGCATCATCTTCCCTCTGGCTCCTGCTCCTTTATTATTTCCACACCCTCCCCTTCTCCCCACTCATTCCCTCTTCTCCTACCTGCCCAAGGCCAACCTTATGGTAAATAGCACTTTGTAAAGTGGTCACAAGCAGTTTACAAACAACAGTGGTTCCTTTATCCACCTCCTGCTTGAAAGATGCCTTTAAATAGCAGTTTCACAGTAACTTGTGTTAAACTGCCCAGATCCTGTTTTTCCCAGTGTTTAGAAATGAGCTGCAGCCTGAAGAACATCATACTTTACCAACGTGAGCACACCAGACTCTATTCCTCCTTCTTTTTGTAGGGTTCTTTGGTGGACACATTTCCTAATTCTTGGTGATACTTATTATATGGATGACTAGCCAAATTCTTGAAGCAAATCTACACCCCCAATAGGTATGTGTGGGGAAGGGCATCTCTGCAGCCTCATTTCTATTGTATTATTCTCTATCATTCTGTGTATGTGGGTAGTAATCATCAGTGCATATACCTACAAATGTATTGTTATTGCTACTTTTTATTACTCATCTTTCTATTCAGGCCTCTCCTATTCTTATTTAAATCAGTGAATGGTTGCTAGGGGAATTTAAACCTTAGCAACCAGATTACTGAAACTGGAGAGCTGCTGAATAAAAAGCTAAATAACAAAAAATGTTAAATAATAAAAAATGAAAACCAATTGCAAATTGTCTCGGAATATCCCTCTCTACATCATACTAAAAGTTAATTTAAAGGTGCACAGACCCTTTAAAGCTTCACATTTGCAACATCTTAGCTCCTACATATCATTAGGTACCAAGACAAAATGCCCTAAATGTAGGGGGCGTGGCTAGCCATGGTCTAGAAAAGACATGTTTCCTCTGTTTTAACAGACCTTTCAAGTCCCGAAAAAATAGCCATAAGGAGCATTCAGAACCCAGATCAGGCTAGACTAATTGGAGACAAGATGGGGAAAAGAAAACCGAAGGACCGGACCTGCACCATGTCGCCCTTTCTTCAGAAATCAGCACAAACTGAAAGGTCTGCCTCTTTTCAAGATAGCTGGCGAAGCGGCAGGCAGGATCACTGAGTGGATAAAGGGGCGTGTAGGCGGGTTCCCTGCGTGGGTAATGGGGCGGGTGGGTTTTCTGCATGGATAAAGGGGCAGGCCCGTTCCCTACATGTGTAAAGGGGTGGGCGGGTTCCCTGCATGGGTAAAGGGACGGGCATGTTGCCAGCGTGGATAAAGAGCCGGGTTCCCTGTGTGGGTAAAGAGGCGGGTTCCATGCGTGGGTAAAGGGGCAGACGGGTTCCATGTGAGGGTAAAGGGGCGGGTTCCCTGCGTGGTTAAAGGGGCAGGTATCCTGCATGGGTAAGGGGGTGGGCGGGCTCCATGCATAGGTAAAGGGGTGGGCGGGTTCCCTGCATGGGTAAAGGGGCAGGCAGGTTCCTTGCGTGGGTAAAGAGGCTGGCAGGTTCCCTACATTGGTAGAGGGGCAGGTGGATTTCGTGCATGGGTAAAGGTGTGGTCGGGTTCCCTGCGTGGGTAACGGGGTAGGCTAGTAGGCGGGTTCCCTACATGGGTAAAGGGGCAGACGGGGTCCTTGCGTAAAGGGGTGGGCGGGTTCCCTGTGTGGGTAAAGGAGCAGGTTGGCTGCATGGGTAAAGGGGCAGACGGGTTCCCTTTGTGGGTAATGGGGCGGGTGGGTTTTCTGCATGGGTAAAGGGGCAGGCGGGTTCCCTGCGTGGGTAAAGGGGCAGGTATCCTGCATTGTTAAATGGGTGGGCGGGTTCCATGCATAGGTAATGGGTGGGCGGGTTCCCTGCGTGGGTAAAGGGGTGGGCGGGTTCCCTGTGTGGGTAAAGGAGCAGGTTGCCTGCATGGGTAAAGGGGCAGGCGGGTTCCCTGCGTGGGTAAAGGGGCAGAAAGGATCCCTGAGTGGATAAAGGCGCAGGCAGGCGGGTTCCCTTTGTGGGTAATGGGGCGGGTGGGTTTTCTGCATGGGTAAAGGGGCAGGCGGGTTCCCTGCGTGGGTAAAAGGGCATGTATCCTGCATTGTTATAGGGGTGGGCGGGTTCCATGCATAGGTAAAGGGGTGGGCGGGTTCCATGCATGGGTAAAAGGTTGGGCGGGTTCCCTGCGTGGGTAAAGGGGTGGCCGGGTTCCCTGCGTGGGTAAAGGGGCTTGTGGGTTCTCTGCATGGGTAAAGGGGTGGGCGGGTTTATGGGTTCCCTGCGTGGGTAAAGGGCTTGGTGGGTTCGCCGCATGGGTAAAGGGGCAGGTGGGTTCCTTGTGTGGGTAAAGAGGCTGGCAGGTTCCCTACGTTGGTAAAGGGGCGGGTGGATTTTGTGCATGGGTAAAGGTGTGGGCGGGTTCCCTGCGTGGGTAAAGGGGTAGGAAAGTAGACGGGTTCCCTACATGGGTAAAAGGGCAGACGGGTCCTTGCGTAAAGGGGTTGGCGGGTTCCCTGCATAGGTAAAGGGGTGGGCGGGTTCCATGCATGGGTAAAAGGTTGGGCGGGTTCCCTGCGTGGGTAAAGGGGTGGCCGGGTTCCCTGCATGGGTAAAGGGGCTTGTGGGTTCTCTGCATGGGTAAAGGGGTGGGCGGGTTTATGGGTTCCCTGCGTGGGTAAAGGGCTTGGTGGGTTCGCCGCATGGGTAAAGGGGCAGGTGGGTTCCTTGTGTGGGTAAAGAGGC
This sequence comes from Xenopus petersii, assembly GCA_038501925.1. Taxonomy (NCBI): domain Eukaryota; kingdom Metazoa; phylum Chordata; class Amphibia; order Anura; family Pipidae; genus Xenopus; species Xenopus petersii. The sequence continues at coordinate 108,827,628 of CM076686.1, forward strand.
TGGCAGGTTCCCTACGTTGGTAAAGGGGCGGGTGGATTTTGTGCATGGGTAAAGGTGTGGGCGGGTTCCCTGCGTGGGTAAAGGGGTAGGAAAGTAGACGGGTTCCCTACATGGGTAAAAGGGCAGACGGGTCCTTGCGTAAAGGGGTTGGCGGGTTCCCTGTGTGGGTAAAGGAGCAGGTTGCCTGCATGGGTAAAGAGGCAGGTGGGTTCCCTGCGTGGGTAAAGGGGTGGGCGGGTTCCATGCATGGGTAAAGGGACAGGCATGTTGCCAGCGTGGGTAAAGAGGCAGGTTCCATGCGTGGGTAAAGTGGTGGGTGGGTTCCCTGTGTGGGTAAAGGGGCGGGTGAGTTTCCTACATGAGTAAAAGGGTTCCATGCTTGGGTAAAGGGAAGCGCATGTTACCAGCATGGGTAAAGAGGCAGGTTCCCTGTGTGGGAAAAGGGGCGGGCGGGATCCCTGTGTGGGTAAAGGGGGAGGTGGGTTTCCTATGTAAAGGGGTAGGCGGGTTCCATGCATGGGTAAAGGGACGGGTTCCCTGTGTGGGTAAAGGGGCAGGTGGGTTTCCTATGTGAGTAAAGGGGTGGGCAGGTTCCATGCATGGGTAAAGGGACGTGCATGTTGCCAGCGTATGTAAAGAGGCGGGTTCCCTCCGTGGGTAAAGAGGCAAGTTCCACACATGAGTAAAGGAGCGGGCAAGATCCCTGCGTGGGTAAAGGGGCGGGTTCCATGTGGGTAAAGGGGTGGGTGGACTGCCTGCATGGTAAAAGGGCGGGCTCCATGCTTGGGTAAAGGGGTGCACTGTTACCAGCGTGGGTAAAGGGGTGCACGCGTTGCCTGCGTGGGCGGGTTGCGTGCATGGTAAAGGGGCAGGTCGCCTGCGTGGGCAAAGGGGCTTGTGGATTCCCTGCATAGGTAAAGGGGCAGGTGGGCAGGTTCCCTGTGTAGGTAATGGGGCAGGCGAGTGGGTTGCCTTTTTGAGTAAAAAGGCGGATGGGCTCCCCTGCGTGGGAAATTGAAATAGATGTTTCTACATCCTGACTGCCAGGTGTGTGGCCCTCTTGCTACAACTCCCATATCCTCAAGTTGTTAAACTACAGCTCCCTTATACTCCCAACACTGAAAGGCCACATGCCCAGCACCTCTAATACCAGAACTGTTGGCGCTTTCCTCTTCTCCTGTACCTGGTGGCATCTCATTCCTGCCCCCACTCTGCCCACCATGCCCATTACATTCTATTGCTCAGGTTTCCCAGGGTCAAGAAAAAAAGCACCAGTTATTGGACAGTGGGTGCCCACGGGTGTTTCTATTCAATGCACAAATACAATTAGTCAAACCGGAATCTTCTCAAGTTCTGTGTGCCAGAGGTGCGGGGAGTTGGGCAGAAAACACACACAATGGGCATCATGTGCTGCTTAACAACTGCTGCCTTGTGTTTATTATAAAGGAGAGAGAACAACCCTGTCGGCCAATCAGAATGCAACTTCTATGTGGGTAAAGGGGTGGGTGGGCGGGTTCCCTGTGTGGATAAAACACATTTGCTATAGTAAGTACATATCTAACATGTGACTTATGGTACATATACTGCAATAACTAATGCAGCCATTGAGGAAAGCTTAAACTGCCTTTTCCATTCAGTACCATGGACAGCACTCTGTGGCTGCAGCTCCTATTGATTGACACACTGGTTGGTGGCACCGCTGTCACAGCAAAGAGTCAGTTCTATACACCTACAGATAACATTGTTATAACATTATTCCTATTAGATATCCTTGTACCACTGATATAGGCTGACTCTGTGGTCGGACATCTATACGTATAGGTTTATCTAAGTATGTGGCATATGGGGGCCCCAAAATGAAGACACCCCATTTGAGCCATCAGTTCTGTCATTCCAGATACTGCAAAATCAACACATTTACAGATTTCTTTTGAGGGACAAAGGTAGAAAAGACTACATTAACACCAAAAAACATATTTTTGGAAAGTACACATTCCACTGAATCCCAATAACTGTAGATATGCTTGTCTTTCTACTCCAAAGCATCAAGCCACAAACCTTTCCTAAGTTTTTATATTTGGTTACATTTCTAAAAATCCCCTCAAAGTTTTCACCTTGAAGTATCTTATCTCTCAAATACTATTAGTTACCAAGATAAAAAAAAATCTAAATACAAGCGCAGAGACCACATTGGCCCTGGACCCGTCGTCGACATTGTGGACCTCCCCCTTGACTCCCTCTGTTGCAAAAAGACGAGCACACGGGGGGGGGGTGGTCAGCAAGCTTCCTCAGGCAGCGGAGAGAAATAAGTTGGGTCTGAAAGAAGAGCCAACGGTTGGAAATATAATGAAACTAATAACGAGGACAGAGGACATGCCAGTGGGTCCCAGTTCCAACAGTTCTGACACTGCCTGTCAAATAAATGCATATCTGGCTGCTGTCTATCTGCTGTATAGTATAATAAAAAAAACATTCTCAACCCTTATCTATGAATTACTTCTATAGCCCACTACCAGAAATTGTCTTATTGGGCAAAGCCTGAGCATGTTCTCTACCAACAAAATAGAAGATTTAAGAGAACAGCACAACACCATGTATGTTGCAGGTGGGGAGCTTACCCCTTTTATTTAAAGTGACCACCTGTGCATCAATGTGGTCACTTTAAATAAAAGGGGTAAGTTCCCCACCTGCAACATACATGGTGTTGTGCTATTCTCTTAAATCTTTTACATTGTGCTGACAAGTGCTGACTGTCTAGAGAGATCTGCACCACCAGGGCAGGAAGCATTGTGGAAAGGGTGAGAGGTGCGGTTCATCTACACACAGAACTTGTACCAACAAAAGCCATAATACTTACTGTATTATGATCTTAATTCCATCCCTTCTGCTTTATCTCTTTTCTTCTGCTTCTTACTGGCATAATCCTGATAAAGACAAATGAATGAAAATTGTTAATAAAAAACCCAGGGTTTTTTTGGGGCTACTTAAGGTTTCCAGATCTACCATAATTAATGTGCAACACACTAAATAAATAACATTGAATAAAACCACCATGATTACGCAGCCCTAATGCTAAGGGGACCTGTCACCACATTCCCCTCTAAAGGGCTGAGCAGCGACTATAAGAAAACTAATCCTATGCTAACCAGGCCTCACACTTCCTACTTACTTGGGTCCAGGCTGTGGTTCTCCTGCAAAGTGGCTTCTTCAATAGATGTTCCTCCTCTGATGCACATCTGCCCCTGTGACTTGTCTCCTTTCATATTCTTCTAAACTCCACCCTCTTAGAACCTTCTATGTGTTTTACTACTCCCTCTAGTGGCCAAACACTATATATATACAGCTAATGTCTAATCTAACTCATCTCTACACTGCCACCTAGGGGAAGAAAATATTAATTAAAGCTGCAATTACAGCTTAAACCTTAAACCCTTTCACTGCAGGCCGATAGGGCCGATTTGAAATAAAAAAACATCATGTTTCACATAATACAATCACACATATCTCCATAAGTTTGATTTCAAGGCCAAACATTCAACTAACAGTAGGTTTACCCTAGAAAACTACACATTATTAGAAAGAGCAGATTCTGGCAAATAATAAGAACATATATATATGTACTAGTGATGCGCGGGCCGGCCCGATACCCACGGGTTTACCCTCTGATCTCCCCACCCGCCACTGTCAAATGCCGGTTTCCGACTTCGTCTTTTATAGACGCTGCACATGCTCGGGTCGGTGCGGGTCTATAAAAACAACCCGGAAGTCGGATGCGGCAGGCACGGGCTAAAGGAGGGCAGGTGTCTACTATGTACTGCAAACTACCAAGTTGCAATTCTTTTCTAAAATTATAGTTTTTTATAGAAACTAGTGAATTTTTTGAAAAATGACCTCAAAGATTCTAGTCTACAGCATCATATATGCCACATATCATTGGTTACCAAGGTAAAACACTCTATGAATGCCAGGATTCCACTGAACAGTTTTATGTGCAATGTGTATGGGTTTATGTAAGTATACTGCATATAGGGGCCTCAAAATGTAGACACCCCATACAAGCAACCTGTAAGTCTACTTACCGCCCTGGTGATTTGGGGTATATTTCAACGCATTCCTACAGGGGAACAGTCGGGTCTTGGTCATCAGTGGTTGCGTGCGTATCTTGACGTGTGCGTGTATCTACGTGTGTCTCCCTAAAGACAGCGTTGCTGAGCATGTGAATAGACTCTGGGACATTATTTGGACGGCAAGTACACTAACCGGTTGCTAGTTTGTTCCACAAAAACAGCAACAATCTCAGACACCGTCTTGCCTTACTAAAAACTATCCCACAGTAACAGCAACAATCCCGGAGATAATCTTGCCTAACTAAACACTATCCCACGGTTAAAGCAACTGTCCCTAAGACCATCTTGCTTTACTAAACACTACCCAACAGTAACAATCCTGGAGACCATCTTGTCTTATTATACACTACCCTACAGTCACAGCAATAATCCTGGAGATCATCTTGCGTAACTAAATACTATCCCACAGTAACAGTATCAATCCCTGAGACGATCTTCCCTTACTAAACACACTATCCCACAGATACAGCAACAATCCCGGAGACCATCTTGCCCTACTAAACACTATCCCGAAGAAAAAGCAACAATCCCAGAGACCGTCCTGTCTTACTAAACACTATCCCACAGTTATAGCAACAATCCCAGAGACCATCTTGCCCTATTATCAGAACAAGGGGAATGCAATGCTGTATTTTGCTAATACCATGTACAGGGAGCGAGGGGTCCAGTCGAGTCTCAATCAGCTGTTTCATTGGGACTCGAGAGGTTGGCATCAGTCTGAGAGACACTAGAGTGATGCCCAACAGCACACTGCCTTTATTGTGGCTCTCATATTGTAATGTTTTGATTATATTATCAAAACCATAGAGTTGTAGTATTGACAAATATTTTAGTGAATACATTATGTATGTATTATGTATCAGGATTAGTACTTCTTCCTAATGAATTTCTTAGTATATGACTAAAGGACCTGATATATAAGAGCTCCCTACAGACAGCACTGCCTACCTGCCCCCCCCACCTGCTCTTCTGCACCCAGTGAGGTGGGACCAGTGGGGTACAGCTATTTGCCACTTCGGCACTACTATCACCTTGAGTGAGGATCTCAGGCACTTCCCTTTAAAAGCTCTGAATTACAGAAAGGTTGTCTCCTGCAGGAATCATTATAATCAAATAATCCAACTTTTTAAAAATTATTTTCCTTTGTCTCTGCAATAATAAAACAGTACCTTGTACAGAACTAAGAGAAAGATGTTAGGGTGGCAATTACATGTATAAATAACTCAGAACTCTGAGCAAGATGGTACGGTGGCAATTACATGTATTAATACCCCCAGAAGACAGAGATGAATGGTACGGTGGCAATTACATGTATAAATACTCAAAGAACTAAGAGAAAGATGGTAGGGTGGCAATTACGTGTATAAATACCCCAGAACTCAGAGAAAGATGGTACGGTGGCAATGACATGTATAAATACCCCCAGAACTAAGAGAAAGATGGTACGGTGGCAATGACATGTATAAATACCCCCAGAACTAAGAGAAAGATGGTAGGGTGGCAATTACATGAATAAATACCCCAGAACTCTGAGCAAGATGGTACGGTGGCAACTACATGTATAAATACCCCCAGAACTCAGAGAAAGATGGTAGGATGGCAACTACATATATAAATACCCCCAGAACTAAGAGAAAGATGGTAGGGTGGCAATTACATGTATAAATACCCCCAGAAGTCAGAGAAAGATGGTAAGGTGGCAATTGCATGTATAAATACCCCAGAACTTAGAGAAAGATGGTACAGTGGCAATTACATGTATAAATTCCCCCAGAAGACAGAGAGGAATGGTACGGTGGCAATTACATGTGTAAATACCGCTAGAATTTAGAGCAAGATGGTAGGGTGGCAAATACATGTATAAATACCCCAGAACTCTGAGCAAGATGGTACGGTGGCAACTACATGTATAAATAATCCCAGAACCCAAAGCAAGATGGTACGGTGGCAATGCCATGTATAAATACCACCACAACTAAGAGACAGATGGTACGGTGGCAATTACATGTATAAATACCCCCAGAACTAAGAGAAAGATGGTACGGTGGCAACTACATGTATAAATAGCCCCAGAAGACAGAGCAAGATGGTACGGTGGCAACTACATGTATAAATACCCTAGAACGCTGAGCAAGATGGCACGGTGGCAACTACATGTATAAATACCGCAGAACTCTGAGCAAGATGGTACGGTGGCAACTACATGTATAAATACCCCCAGAACTCAGAGAAAGATGGGACGGTGGCAATTACGTGTAAAAATACCCCAGAACTCAGAGAAAGATGGTAAGGTGGCAATTACATGTATAAATACCCCAGAACTTAGAGAAAGATGGAACGGTGGCAATTACATGTATAAATTCCCCCAGAACTCCGAGCAAGATGGTAAGGTGGCAATTACATGTATAAATACCCCCAAAAGACAGAGAGGAATGGTACGGTGGCAACTACATGTATAAATACCCCCAGAACTCAGAGCAAGATGGTACGGTGGCAACTACATGTGTAAAAACCCCAGAACTCTGAGCAAGATGGTAAGGTGGCAACTACATGTATAAATACCCCAGAACTCTGAGCAAGATGGTACGGTGGTAATGACATGTATAAATACCCCCAGAACTAAGAGAAAGATGGTACGGTGGCAATTACATGTATAAATACCCCAGAATTCTGAGCAAGATGGTACGGTGGCAATGACATGTATAAATACCCCCAGAACTAAGAGAAAGATGGTACAGTGGCAACTACATGTATAAATAGCCCCAGAAGACAGAGCAAGATGGTACGGTGGCAATTACATATATAAATACCCCCAGAACTCAGAGCAAGATGGTACGGTGGCAATGACATGTATAAATACCCCCAGAACTAAGAGAAAGATGGTACGGTGGCAACTACATGTATAAATAGCCCCAGAAGACAGAGCAAGATGGTACGGTGGCAACTACATGTGTAAAAACCCCAGAACTCTGAGCAAGATGGTAAGGTGGAAACTACATGTATAAATACCCCAGAACTCTGAGCAAGATGGTACGGTGAAAACTACATGTATAAATACCCGCAGAACTCAGAGAAAGATGGAACGGTGGCAATTACATGTATAAATACCCCAGAACTCTGAGCGAGATGGTACGGTGGCAATTACATGTATAAATACCCCCAGAACTCAGAGCAAGATGGTACGGTGGCAACTACATGTGCAAAAACCCCAGAACTCTGAGCAAGATGGTACGGTGGCAACTACATATATAAATACCCCAGAACTCCGAGCAAGATGGTATGGTGGCAATTACATGTATAAATACCCCAAACTCAGAGAAAGATGGCACGGTGGCAATTACATATATAAATACCCTAGAACTCAAAGAAAGAGGGTACGGTGGCAATTACATTTATAAATACCCCCATAACTTTGAGCAAGATGGTAAGGTGGCAATTACATATATAAATACCCCCAGAACTCCGAGCAAGACGATATGGTGGCAATTACATGTATAAATACCCTCAGAACTCAGAAAGATGGTACGGTGGCAATTACATGTATAAATACCCCTCCGAACTCAGAGAAAGATGGTACGGTGGCAATTACATGTATAAATACCCCTAGAACTCTGAGCAAGATGGTAAAGTGGCAATTACATGTATAAATAACCCCAGAAGACAGAGATGAATGGTACGGTGGCAATTACATGTATTAATACTCCCAGAAGACAGAGCAAGATGGTATGGTGGCAATTACATGTATAAATACCCCCAGAAGACAGGAATGAATGGTACGGTGGCAATTACATGTATAAATACCCCCAGAACTCAGAGCAAGATGGTACGGTGGCAATTACATGTATAAATACCCCCAGAACTCAGAGCAACATGGTACGGTGGCAATTACATGTATAAATACCCCAGAACTCAGAGTAAGTTGGTACAGTGGCAATTACATGTATAAATACCCCCAGAATTCTGAGCAAGATGGCACGGTGGCAATTACATGTATAAATATCCCCAAAACTCAGGGAAAGATGGTACGGTGGCAATTACATGTATAAATACCCCAGAACTCAGAGCAAGATGGTACGGTGGAAATTACATGTATAAAAACCCCCAGAACTCAGAGCAAGATGGTATGGTGGCAAATACATGTATTAATACCCCAGAACTCAGACCAAGATTGTACGGTGGCAATTACATGTATAAATACCCCAGAACTCAGAGCAAGATGGTACGGTGGCAATTACATGTATAAATACCCACAGAACTCAGAGCAACATGGTACGGTGGCAATTACATGTATAAATACCCCCAGAAAACAGAGAGGAATGGTAGCGTGGCAATTACATGTATAAATACCTCCAGAACTCAGAGCAAGATGGTACGGTGGCAATTACATGTATCAATACCCCTAGAAGACAGAGAGGAATGGTACGGTGGCAATTACATGTATAAATACCCCCAGAAATCAGAGAAAGATGGTACAGTGGCAATTACATGTATAAATACCCCCAGAAATCAGAGAAAGATGGTACAGTGGCAATTACATGTATAATTACCCCCAGAACTTCGAGCAAGATGGTACGGTGGCAATTACATGTATAAATACCCCAGAACTCTGAGCAAGATGGTACTTTGGCAATGACATGTATAAATACCCCCAGAACTAAGAGAAAGATGGTACGGTGGCAACTACATGTATAAAGAGCCCCAGAAGACAGAGCAAGATGGTACGGTGGCAATTACATATATAAATACCCCCAGAACTCAGAGCAAGATGGTACGGTGGCAATGACATGTATAAATACCCCGAGAACTAAGAGAAAGATGGTACGGTGGCAATGACATGTATAAATACCCCGAGAACTAAGAGAAAGATGGTACGGTGGCAACTACATGTATAAATAGCCCCAGAACTCAGAGAAAGATGGGACGGTGGCAATTACGTGTAAAAATACCCCAGAACTCAGAGAAAGATGGTAAGGTGGCAATTACATGTATAAATACCCCAGAACTCTGAGCAAGATGGTAAGGTGGCAACTACATGTATAAATACCCCAGAACTCTGAGCAAGATGGTACGGTGGCAGCTACATGTATAAATACCCCAGAACTCTGAGCAAGATGGTACGGTGGCAACTACATGTATAAATACCCCAGAACTCTGAGCAAGATGGTACGGTGGCAACTACATGTATAAATACCCCCAGAAGACAGAGATGAATGGTACGGTGGCAACTACATGTATAAATACCCCCAGAACTCAGAGCAAGATGGTACGGTGGCAATTACATGTATAAATACCCCCAGAACTCAGAGCAACATGGTACGGTGGCAATTACATGGATAAATACCCCAGAACTCAGAGCAAGATGGTACAGTGGCAATTACATGTATAAATACCCCCAGAATTCTGAGCAAGATGGCACGGTGGCAATTACATGTATAAATATCCCCAAAACTCAGGGAAAGATGGTACGGTCGCAATTACATGTATAAATACCCCAGAACTCAGAGCAAGATGGTACGGTGGAAATTACATGTATAAATACCCCCAGAACTCAGAGCAAGATGGTATGGTGGCAAATACATGTATTAATACCCCAGAACTCAGACCAAGATTGTACGGTGGCAATTACATGTTTAAATACCGCCAAAACTCAGAGCAAGATGGTACGGTGGCAATTACATGTATAAATACCCACAGAACTCAGAGCAACATGGTACGGTGGCAATTACATGTATAAATACCCCCAGAAAACAGAGAGGAATGGTAGCGTGGCAATTACATGTATAAATACCTCCAGAACTCAGAGCAAGATGGTACGGTGGCAATTACATGTATAAATACCCCCAGAACTCTGAGCAAGATGGTACGGAGGCAATTACATTTATAAATACCCCCAGAAGACAGAGATGAATGGTATGGTGGCAATTACACGTATAAATACCCCATGAAATCTGAGCAGGATGGCACGGTGGCAATTACATGTATAAATACCTCCAGAAGACAGAGAGGAATGGTATGGTGGCAATTACATGTATAAATACCCCCAGAAATCAGAGAAAGATGGTACAGTGGCAATTACATGTATAATTACCCCCAGAACTTCGAGCAAGATGGTACAGTAGCAATTACATGTATAAATACCCCAGAACTCTGAGCAAGATGGTACAGTGGCAATTACATGTATAAATACCCCTAGAAGACAGAGAGGAATGGTACGGTGGCAATTACATGTATAAATACCCCCAGAAATCAGAGAAAGATGGTACAGTGGCAATTACATGTATAAATACCCCCAGAAATCAGAGAAAGATGGTACAGTGGCAATTACATGTATAATTACCCCCAGAACTTCGAGCAAGATGGTACAGTGGCAATTACATGTATAAATACCCCCAGAAATCAGAGAAAGATGGTACAGTGGCAATTACATGTATAATTACCCCCAGAACTTCGAGCAAGATGGTACAGTAGCAATTACATGTATAAATACCCCTAGAAGACTGAGAGGAATGATACAGTGGCAATTACAAGTATAAATACTCTAGAACTCAGAGCAAGATTGTACAGTGGCAATTACATGTATAAATAACACCAGAACTCAGAGCAAGATGGTACGGTGGCAATTACATGCATAAATACACACAGAACTCAGAGCAAGATGGTACGGTGGCAATTACATGTATAAATACCCCCAGAACTCAGAGCAAGATGGTACGGTGGCAATTACATGTATAAATACCCCCAGAACTCTGAGCAAGATGGTACAGTGGCAATTACATGTATAAATACCCCCAGAACTTCGAGCAAGATGGTACGGTGGCAATTACATGTATAAATACCCCCAGAATTCAGAGAAAGATGGTAAAGTGGCAATTACATGTATAAATACCCCAGAACTCAGTGGAAGATGGTACAGTGGCAATTACATGTATAAATACCCCCAGAACTTCGAGCAAGATGGTACGGTGGCAATTACATGTATAAATACCCCAGAACTCTGAGCAAGATGGTACAGTGGCAATTACATGTATAAATACCCCCAGAAGACAGAGAGGAATGGTACAGTGGCAATTACATGTATAAATACCCCCAGAAATCAGAGAAAGATGGTACAGTGGCAATTACATGTATAAATACCCCCAGAACTAAGAGAAAGATGGTACAGAAGCAATTACATGTATAAATACCCCAGAACTCTGAGCAAGATGGTACAGTGGCAATTACATGTATAAATACCCCCAGAAGACAGAGAGGAATGGTACAGTGGCAATTACATGTATAAATACCCCCAGAAATCAGAGAAAGATGGTACAGTGGCAATTACATGTATAAATACCCCCAGAACTAAGAGAAAGATGGTACAGAAGCAATTACATGTATAAATACCCCAGAACTCTGAGCAAGATGGTACAGTGGCAATTACATGTATAAATACCCCCAGAAGACAGAGAGGAATGGTACAGTGGCAATTACATGTATAAATATCCCCAGAAATCAGAGAAAGATGGTACAGTGGCAATTACATGTATAAATACCCCCAGAAATCAGAGAAAGATGATACGGTGGCAATTACATGTATAAATACCCCCCGAACTCAGAGAAAGATGGTACAGAGGCAATTCCATGTATAAATACCCCCAGAACTCAGAGAAAGATTGGACGGTGGCAATTACATGTATAAATACCCCAAGAACCCTGAGCAAGATGGCACAGAGGCAATTGCATGCATAAATACCTCCAGAAGACTGAGAGGAATGATACGGTGGCAATTACAAGTATAAATACTCTAGAACTCAGAGCAAGATTGTACAGTGGCAATTACATGTATAAATAACCCCAAAACTCAGAGCAAGATGGTACGGTGGCAATTACATGTATATATACACACAGAACTCAGAGCAAGATGGTACAGTGGCAATTACATGTATAAATACACACAGAACTCAGAGCAAGATGGTACAGTGGCAATTACATGTATAAATACACACAGAACTCAGAGCAAGATTGTAAGGTGGCAATTACATGTATAAATACTCCCAGAACTCAGAGAAAGATGGTACGGTGACAATTACATGTATAAATACCCCCAGAACTCCGAGCAAGATGGTACGGAGGCTATTACATGTATAAATACCCCCAGAAGACAGAGAGGAATAGTATGGTGGCAATTACATGTATAAATACCCCCAGAACTCTGAGCAAGATGGTACGGTGGCAATTACATGTATAAATACCCACAGAACTCTGAGAAAGATGGTACAGAGGCAATTACATGTATAAATACCCCAAGAACTCAGAGAAAGATGGTACGGTGGCAATCAAATGTATAAATACCCCCAGAACTTAAAGAAAGATGGTACAGTGACAATTACATGTATAAATACCACCAGAATTCAGAGAAAGATGGTACAGTGGCAAAGCTGCAATTGCCCCATTATCTGTGTTGTTTCACCTGTAAATTCTAAAGAAATCAGCGGTTCTATGATCCGGAAGTCATCTCAACTGACATGTTCTGAAATGTAACACTCACTGCTGAGTTCTAAACTGTCTCTGGAAGTACCTCCCACAGCAATGCCGGACTAAGTCTGAACCTGTTCTATACGACCAAAGCCATAATACTTACCATGAGAGTGTCACAGGGAAATGTCTTGTCTTCTGATCTCAATTCCATCCCTTCTGCTTTATTCTTCTCTTTTCTTCTGCTTCTTACTGGCATATTCCTGATAAAGACAAATGTATGAACATTATCAATAAAAAAATACCTAAATCAGGGTTTTTTTGGACAACTTACTTTTCAAAAGCTCCAGTAATTTTTTGTACAATTAGTATGCTTGCAAATAAGCCCCGCTGATTCCACCCGCACCATTCGTTTATAGTACTAAATGACAAAGCACTGAGGACTTCACCCGCACAGTACCATAGATGTACTTTAAATAATAAACTTCCGGATTCTACCCGCACTGTTTTCTTAATGTGCTTCTCTTTTGGTACCCCGGAATATAGCCGCTCAGTTTTCTTGGTGTGCGCGTACCACCAAGTACTGAGAAAAGTGAATTCAGACTCTCAGCATAGCGTAAACCACTCGCTTCCACCCACACCAACCCTTCCGCCCATTCACCAACCTGCAAGCTAAATGGACTGTCTCCCCACCTAATAGTTTAAAAATTAGTAGCTTTGTCAAAGGTGGACGGTTCCCTGCGTAGGTAAAGGGGCAGGTTCCATGCATGGGTAAAGGGACGTGCATGTTGCCAGCGTGGGTAAAGAGGCGGGTTCCCTGTGTGGGTAAAGGGCAGGTTCCATGCGTGGGTAAAGGGGCGGGCGGGTTCCCTGCATGGGTAAAGGGGCAGGCAGGTTGCCAGCATGGGTAAATGGGCATGTGGTTTCCTGGATGGGTAAAGAGGCGGGTTCCCTGTGTGGGTAAAGGGGTTGGCGGGTTCCCTACGTGAGTAAAAAGAAGGGCATGTTGCCAGCGTGGGTAAATGGGTGGGTTTCCTGCATTTGTAAAGGGGCGGTTCCCTTTATGGGTATAGGGGTGGGTTCCCTGCATGGGTAAAGAGACGGGCGGGTTCCCTGCATGGATAAAGGGGTGGGCGGGTTCCCTACATGTGTAAAGGGGTGGATGTGTTTCCTGCATGGGTAAAGGGGCAGGAGGGTTTCCTGTGTAGATAAAGGGATGGGTGGTTTTCCTGCACGGGTAAAGGGGTGGGCGGGTTCCATGCTGGCGGACGGGTTCTCTGCGTGGGTAAAGCGGTGGGCAGGTTCTCTGCATGGGTACAGGGGTGGGTGGGTTGCCTGTGTGGGAAAAGGGGTGGGCGGGTTCCCCTGCTAGGGTAAAGGGTCTTGCGGGTTCCCTGCATGGGTAAAGGGGAGGAGGGTTGCCTGTGGGGGTAAAGGGGTGGGCGGGTTCCCATGGGCAGGTTCCCTGTGTGGGTAAAGGAGTGGGTTGCCTGCTTGGGTAAAGGGGCAGGAGGGTTCCCTGCATGGGTAAAGGAGAGGGTGAGTCGCCTGCATGGGTAAAGGGGCACGAATGTTCCCTGCATGGGTAAAGCGGTGGGATGGTTCCCTGCGTGGGTAAAGGTGTGGGTGGGTTGCCTGCATGGGTAAAGGGATAGACGGGTTCCCTGCGTGGGTAAAATGGCGGGTGGGTTGCCAGCATGGGTAAAGAGGCGGGTTCCCTGTGTGGGTAAAGAGGCAGGCGAGCGGGTTCCCTTTGTGGGTAAAAAGGCGGGTGGGCGTGTTCCCTGCGTGGGAAAAGGGCAGAACAGCCTCTTTATTAGAGAGAGAATAGGTGCTCGCTGTGTTTTACTCCTCTGGGATTGTCTCCCCTAAGGGGCAAGATGTTTACTACAAGTGACACACGGGTGCTGCTGTGTATTATTGGCACCCGGTGTTCTGGGTCATTATAATTATATCTTCATAATCATTATTAATATAATTATGGTTGTTACCTGCCCTTATTTTGGGGAGATTTCCCTGGTGGGAAGGAGCACAGCTTACAAGCGGGCATCAAGGAGGGAGGGCAGATGCAGGGTGGGGTGCAGCCCACAAGCAGGAAAAAAATCCGTTATACCCTCTCTCATTGCATAACAGCCACCAGTGGGAATTATCTGCTGACTGGCGCCTATGACAACACAGCCAAAGTATGGACACACCCTCTGTGGGGGCCAATAACGACTCTCGCTGGCCACAAAGGGAAAGTCACAGGATTGAACATTTCATGGGACAGAGAACTAATCACCGCCTGTTCCTTCGACAGAACATTCAAGCTGTTGGCCTAATATAACCCCCCATAGTGACTCTTCAGGGTGTGTAGATAATTGAAATAGATGTTTCTAAAACCTGACTGCCAGGTGTGTGGCCCTCTTGCTACAACTCCCATATCCTCAAGTTGTTAAACTACAACTCCCTTATCCTCCCGACACTGAAAGGCCACATGCCCAGCACCTCTAATACCAGAACTGTTGGCGCTTTCCTCTTCTCCTGTACCTGGTGGCATCTCATCCCTGCCCCACTCTGCCCATTACATTCTATTGCACTGGTTTCCCAGGGTCAAGAAAAAACGCACCAGTTATTGGACAGTGGGTGCCCGCGGGTGTTTCTATTCATTGCACAAATACAATTAGTCAAATCGGAATCTTCTCAAGTTCTGTGTGCCAGAGGTGCGGGGAGTTGGGCAGAAAACACACACAATGGGCATCATGTGCTGCTTAACAACTGCTGCCTTGTGTTTATTATAAAGGAGAGAGAACAACCCTGTCGGCCAATCAGAATGCAACTTCTATGTGGGTAAAGGGGTGGGTGGGCGGGTTCCCTGTGCGGATAAAACACATTTGCTATAGTAAGTACATATCTAACATGTGACATATGGTACATATACTGCAATAACTAATGCAGCCATTGAGGGAAGCTTAAACTGCCTTTTCCATTCAGTACCATGGACAGCACTCTGTGGCTGCAGCTCCTATTGATTGACACACTGGTTGCTGGCACCGCTGTCACAGCAAAGAGTCAGTTCTATACACCTACAGATAACATTGTTATAACATTATTTCTATTAGATATCCTTGTACCACTGATATAGGCGGAGTCTGTGGTCAGACATCTATACGTATAGGTTTATCTAAGTATGTGGCATATGGGGGCCCTAAAATGAAGACACCCCATTTGAGCCATCAGTCCTGTCATTCCAGATACTGCAAAATCAACACATTTACAGATTTCTTTTGAGGGGCAAAGGTAGAAAAGGCTACATTAAGACCAAAAAACATATATTTTTGGAAAG
This sequence comes from Xenopus petersii, assembly GCA_038501925.1. NCBI lineage: Eukaryota > Metazoa > Chordata > Amphibia > Anura > Pipidae > Xenopus > Xenopus petersii. The sequence goes on from CM076686.1 coordinate 108,843,534, forward strand.
TACACATTCCACTGAATCCCAATAACTGTAGATATGCTTGTCTTTCTACTCCAAAGCATCAAGCCGCAAACCTTTCCTAAGTTTTTATATTTGGTTACATTTCCAAAAATCCCCTCAAAGTTTTCACCTTGAAGTATTTTATCTTTCAAATACTATTAGTTACCAAGATAAAAAAAATCTAAATACAAGCGCAGAGAGCACATTGGCTCTGGACCCCTCCGCCAACATTGTGGACCTCCCCCTTGACTCCCTCTGTTGCAAAAAGATGAGCACACGAGGGGGGCAGCAAGCTTCCTCAGGCAGCGGAGAGAAAGAAGTTGGGTCTGAAAGGACAATGTAGAGCCAAGGGTTGGAAATATAATGAAACTAATAACGAGGACATGCCAGTGGGTCCCAGTTCGGACACTGCCTGTCAAATAAATGCATATCTGGCTGCTGTCTATCTGCTGTATAGTATAATGAAAAAACTTTCTCAACCCTTATCTATGAATTACTTCTATAGCCCACTACCAGAAATTGTCTTATTGGGCAAAGCCTGAGCATGTTCTGTACCAACAAAATAGAAGATTTAAGAGAATAGCACAACACCATGTATGTTGCAGGTGGGGTGCTTACCCCTTTTATTTAAAGCGACCACCTGTGCATCAATGTGGTCACTTTAAATAAAAGGAGTAAGCTCCCCACCTGCAACATACATGGTGTTGTGCTATTCTCTTAAATCTTCTACATTGTACTGACGAGTGCCGACTGTCTAGAGAGATCTGCACCACCAGGGCAGGAAGCATTGTGGAAAGGGTGAGAGGTGCAGTTCATCTATACACAGAACCTGTACCAACAAAAGCCATAATACTTACCATGAGAGTGTCCCAAGAAATGTCTTGTCTTCTTCTGTATTATGATCTCAATTCCAACCCTTCTGCTTTATCGCTTTTCTTCTGCTTCTTACAGGCATATTCCTGATAAAGACAAATGAATGAAAACTGTTAATAAAAAAACCCAGGGTTTTTTTGGGGCTACTTAAGGTTTCAAAATCTACCATAAATAATGTGCAATCCCACTAAATAAATAACATTGAATAAAACCACCATGATTACGCAGCCCTAATGCTAAGGGGACCTGCCACCACATTCCCCTCTGAAGGGCTGAGCAGTGACTATAAGAAAACTAATCCTATGCTAACCAGGCATCACACTTCCTACTTACTTAGGTCCTGGCTGTGTTTCTCCTGCAAAGTGGCTTCTTCAATAGATGTTCCTCCTCTGATGCACATCTGCCCCTGTGACTTGTCTCCTTTCATATTCTTCTAAACTCCACCCTCTTAGAACCTCCTATGTGTTTTACTACTCCCTCTAGTGGCCAAACACTATATATATACAGCTAATGTCTACTCTAATCTAACACTCTACACTGCCATCTAGGGGATGAAAATGGTAATTACTGTACAATGGCATTAACCCTTTCAATGCTGTCAGATATGGCCGATTTGAAATAAAAAAATATTTTTTCACATAATACAATCACACATATCAGACAAAATTTATTTTATGTACGAGACACAGTATATTTGGAAAGTTCAATTTCTCCTCAACACGTCAATACCAAATAATATAATTTAATGAATATTTCTCACTTGTATAGATCAAAACTCCAAGCAGTTCACTACTAAAATTACAAAGCACTGCTGCCAAAAACTCCATAAGTTTGATTTCAAGGCCAAACATTCAACTAACAATAGGTTTACCCTAGAAAACTACACATTATTAGAAAGAGAAGATTCTGGCAAATAATAAGAACATATATCTATGTACTAGTGATGTGCGGGCCGGCCCGATACCCACGGGTTTACCCACTGATCTCCCCACCTGCCACTGTCAAATGCCGCAACCCGGATGCGGCGGGCACGGGCTAAGGGAGGGCGGGTATCTACTATGTACTGCAAACTACCAAGTTGAAATTCTTTTCTAAAATGTAATTTTTTTATAGAAACTACTGAATTTCTTGAAAAATTAGCTCAAAGATTCTAGTCTACAACATCATATATGCCACATATCATTGGTTACCAAGGTAAAACACTCTATGAATGCCAGGATTCCACTGAACAGTTTTATGTGCAATGCGTATGGGTTTAGCTCATAGTCCAAGTTGATCCAGGGACTGGTCCCATTGCCATTTTGGAGTCAGGAAGGATTTTTGCCCCTCTGAGGCAAATTGGAGAGGCTTCAAATGGGGTATTTTGCCTTCCTTTAGATCAACTAGCAGTTAAGGCAGCTTAAAATAGAGTTAACAGTTTGAACTTGATGGAAGTGTCTTTTTTCAACCTAACTTACTATGTTACACTTATTATAAATACAATAATGCACGTGGGGCTGCAGGAAAGCTGCAATTGCCCCATTATCTGTGTTGTTTCACCTGCAATTTAAGAAATCAGAGGTTCTATGATCCGGAAGTCATCTCAACTGACATGTTCTTAGATGTAACACTCACTGCTGAGTTCTAAACTGTCTCTGGAAGCAATATCAGCACAAAACAAACATGAAGAACACAGAACCGGCACACGGAATTGCTCTTCCTTGAGGGGGTGATCCCCTGCGTCTATTGTGATTGGATTAGTGGAAGAGTTTATACGTCGAGAACTTCCCACACCAGTCAGTTGAACTGAAGAAGCTGCTCAAGTGAGTTGTGAAATGTCTTCATTGATTCCTCAGCAAGTTCAGTTGTTTTTAGATTTCCCAATACTATCTTCTAAGTGTCTAACTTTAGGAATGTTTCCCATATAATAAACACATATATCGGAGACATAATTTAGTTTCTGCATGAAAACACAGATTTGGACAGTTCAATACCCCCAGCAGACAGAGAGGAATGGTATGATGGCAATTACATGTATAAATACCCCCAGAACTCAGAGAAAGATGGTACGGTGGTAATTACATGTATAAATACCCCAGAACTCTGAGCAAGATGGTACGGTGGCAATTACATGTATAAATACCCCCAGAACTAAGAGAAAGATGGTAGGGTGGCAACTACATGTATAAATAACCCCAGAACTCAGAGAAAGATGGTAGGGTGGCAACTACATGTATAAATACCCCAGAACTCAGAGAAAGATGGTACGGTGGCAACTACATGTATAAATACCCCCAGAACTAAGAGAAAGATGGTAGGGTGGCAATTACATGTATAAATTCCCCCAGAACTCCGAGCAAGATGGTACGGTGGTAATTACATGTATAAATACCCCCAGAAGACAGAGAGGAATGGTACGGTGGCAATTACATGTATAAATACCCCCAGAATTTAGAGCAAGATGGTAGGGTGGCAATTACATGTATAAATACCCCAGAACTCTGAGCAAGATGGTACGGTGGCAACTACATGTATAAATACCCCCAGAACTCAGAGAAAGATGGGACGGTGGCAATTACGTGTATAAAACCCCCAGAACTCAGAGAAAGATGGTACAGTGGCAATTACATGTATAAATACTCACAGAACTAAGAGAAAGATGGTACGGTGGCAACTACATATATAAATACTACCAGAACTCAGAGAAAGATGAGATGGTGGCAATTACGTGTATAAATACCCCAGAACTCAGAGAAAGATGGTACAGTGGCAACTACATGTATAAATACCCCCAGAACTAAGAGAAAGATGATAGGGTGGCAATGACATGTATAAATACCCCCAGAACTAAGAGAAAGATGGTAGGGTGGCAATTACATGTATAAATACCCCAGAACTCTGAGCAAGATGGTACGGTGGCAATGACATGTATAAATACCCCCAGAACTAAGAGAAAGATGGTAGGGTGGCAATTACATGTATAAATACCCCAGAACTCTGAGCAAGATGGTACGGTGGCAACTACATGTATAAATACCCCCAGAACTCAGAGAAAGATGGTAGGGTGGCAACTACATGTATAAATACCCCCAGAACTAAGAGAAAGATGGTACGGTGGCAATGACATGTATAAATACCCCCAGAACTAAGAGAAAGATGGTAGGGTGGCAATTACATGTATAAATACCCCAGAACTCTGAGCAAGATGGTACAGTGGCAACTACATGTATAAATACCCCCCGAACTCAGAGAAAGATGATATGGTGGCAATGACATGTATAAATACCCCCAGAACTAAGAGAAAGATGATATGGTGGCAATGACATGTATAAATACCCCCAGAACTAAGAGAAAGATGGTAGGGTGGCAATTACATGTATAAATACCCCAGAACTCTGAGAAAGATGGTAGGGTGGCAACTACATGTATAAATACCCCCAGAACTAAGAGAAAGATGGTACGGTGGCAATTACATGTATAAATACCCCAGAACTCAGAGAAAGATGGTAGGGTGGCAATTACATGTATAAATACCCCAGAACTCTGAGCAAGATGGTACGGTGGCAATTACATGTATAAATACCCCCAGAACTAAGAGAAAGATGGTAGGGTGGCAATTACATGTATAAATTCCCCCAGAACTCAGAGCAAGATGGTACGGTGGTAATTACATGTATAAATACCCCCAGAAGACAGAGAGGAATGGTACGGTGGCAATTACATATATAAATACCCCCAGAATTTAGAGCAAGATGGTAGGGTGGCAATTACATGTATAAATACCCCAGAACCCTGAGCAAGATGGTACGGTGGCAACTACATGTATAAATACCCCCAGAACTCAGAGAAAGATGGTACAGTGGCAATTACATGTATAAATACTCACAGAACTAAGAGCAAGATGGTACGGTGGCAACTACATGTAAAAATACCCCCAGAACTAAGAGAAAGATGGTAGGGTGGCAATTACATGTATAAATACCCCAGAACTCTGAGCAAGATGGTACGGTGGCAATTACATGTATAAATAACCCCAGAACTCTGAGCAAGATGGTAAAGTGGCAATTACATGTATAAATACCCCCAGAAGACAGAGATGAATGGTACGGTGGCAAATGCATGTATAAATACCCCCAGAACTCCGAGCAAGATGGTACGGTGGCAATTACATGTATAAATACCCCCAGAACTCCGAGCAAGATGGTACGGTGGCAATTACATGTATAAATACCTTCCGAACTCAGAAAAAGATGATATGGTGGCAATTACATGTATAAATACCGCCAGAAAACAGAGACAAATGGTACGGTGGCAATTACATGTATAAATACCCCAGAACTCAGAGAAAGATGGTATGGTGACAACTACATGTATAAATACCCCAGAACTCTGAGCAAGATGGCACGGTGGCAATTACATGTTTAAATACCCCCCGAACTCAGAGAAGGATGATAAGGTGGCAATTACATGTATAAATACCCCCAGAAGACAGATGAATGGTACGGTGGCAATTACATGCATAAATACCCCCAGAACTCAGAGAAAGATGGTACAGTGGCAATTACATGTATACAGTAACTACCTCCCGAACTCAGAGAAAGATGATACGGTGGCAATTACATGTATAAATACCCCACGAACTCAGAGAAAGATGGTACGGTGGCAATTACATGTATAAATATTCCCAGAAGACAGAGAGGAATGGTACGGTGGCAACTACATGTATAAATACCCCCCAGAACTCTAAGCAAGATGGTAAAGTGGCAATTACATATATAAATACCCCCAGAAGACAGAGATGAATGGTACGGTGGCAATTACATGTATAAATACCCACAGAACTCTGAGCAAGATGGTAAAGTGGCAATTACATGTATAAATACCCCCAGAAGACAGAGATGAATGGTACGGTGGCAATTACATGTATAAATACCCCCAGAACTCAGAGAAAGTTGGTATGGTGGCAATTACATGTATAAATACCCCTAAAACTCTGAGCAAGATGGTAAAATGGCAATTACATGTATAAATACCCCCAGAACTCAAAGCAAGATGGTACGTTGGCAATTACATGTATAAATACCCCCAGAATGCCGAGCAAGATGATATGGTGGCAATTAAATGTATAAATACCCCCAAAACTCCAAGCAAGATGATACAGTGGCAAATTACATGTATAAATACCCCCAGAAATCTGAGCAAGATGGCACGGGGGTAATTACATGTATAACTACCCCCAGAAAACAGAGATGAATGGTACGGTGGCATCTACATGTATAAATACCCCCCGAACTCAGAGAAAGATGCTACGGTGGCAATTACATGTATAAATACCCCCAGAACTCTAAGCAAGATGGTAGGGTGGCAATCACATGTATAAATACACCCAGAACGCCGAGCAAGATGATACAGTGGCAATTACATGTATAAATACCCCCAGAACTCTCAGCAAGATGGTTACGGTGGTAATTACATGTATAAATACCCCAGAACTCAGAGCAAGATGGTACGGTGGCAATTACTGTACATGTATAAATACCCCAGAACTCCGAGCAAGATGGTATGGTGGTAACAACATGTATAAATACATGCACAACTCCAAGAAAGATGGTACGGTGGCAATTACATGTATAAATACTCCCAGAACTCCGAGCAAAATGGTACGGTGGCAATTACATGTATAAATACTCCCAGAACTCCGAGCAAAATGATACGGTGGCAATTACATGTATAAATATCCCCAGAATTTAGAGTAAGATGGTACGGTGGCAATTACATGAATAAATACCCCAGAACACAGAGCAAGATGGTACAGTGGCATTTACATATATGTATACCCCTAGAACTCTGATCAAGATGGTACGGTGGCAATTACATGTATAAATAACCCCAGAACGCTGTGCAAGATGGCACGGTGGTAATTACATGTATAAATACCCCCCTCGAACTCAGAGAAAGATGTTACGGTGGCAATTACATGTATAAATACCCCTAGAACTCTGAGCAAGATGGTACGGTGGCAATTACATGTATAAATACCCCCAGAAGACAGAGATGAATGGTACAGAGGCAATTACATGTATAAATACTCCCTGAATGCCGAGCAAGATGGTACGGATGCAATTACATGTATAAATACCCCCAGAACTCCGAGCAAGATGGTACGGTGGCAATTACATGTATAAATACCCCCAGAACTCTGAGCAAGATGGTAAAGTGGCAATTACATGTATAAATACTCCCAGAAGACAGAGATGAATGGTACGGTGGCAATTACATGTATAAATACTCCCAGAATGCCGAGCAAGATGGTACAGTGGCAATTACATGTATAAAGAATAAAGAAATAGTTAGCCCTTTAGATTAACTCCCTCCTGACGTTCTCTTTCAGTCTCTCAACTGTACAAAAAATGTCAAAAAAAGAAGAAAAATATTCCAGAAACTATGTTTTCTTGTAGAACAGCGCCTAAAGCAAATGGAGAAAGCAAAAAAGCAGGAACAAAATATTGTGTAGTATTTTCAACTGTTGTTAAAGCACCCTGTGCTGGAAAAGTAGAAGTTAAAAATAAAAAACAAGAAATGTTTTGATGATGTGGATTTCCCTTTAAAGAGACCTTTTCTTTCTGTCCCAAAGTGTGTGCAAACGAAATTGGTTTTCTCTGGATCCTTCACCAAGTATTAGTAAAATTGCCTACTTACAAGATAGTGGCAGTTATATTGCATGTAGTTAAATTCCCCATATTCTCCTCCACCAGCCACCGTTAGGCTCCCAGGTAGGAATACAAAAATTGCATAGTGCAATAACGTTTTATTAAAAACAATTTTTAAGAACATTTAAAAATTCACTCACACTTGTTTGTAAGGTTTTGTCACATACAGGCAAGTCTTTCGGCGGTATCACCAACTGTAATGCAAAGGAGGAGGTTGTGCCGGCGTCTCTCTCCCTCGTGGTGTTCTCCCCGTAGCCTGCCTGTGACGTCACGTCCACCTGATGCGTTTCACCGACCAATCGGCTTCCTTAGAGAACAGTATAAAGATACAGGTATGGGACCTGATATCCAGAATGCTCAGGACCTGGGCTTTTCTGGATATGGGTCTTTCTATCATTTGGATCTCCATACTTTAAGTCTACTAAAAATCAGTTAAAAGTTAAATAAACCCAATTAAATTGCTTTCCCTTCAATAAGGAATAATTATTCTATTATATAATATTGGGATCATGTACAATGCACAGAATCCAGGATTTGGTTCAGGATTTGTCTTTTTTCAGCAGGATTCGGTTTCGGCCGAATCCTTCTGCCCGGCCGAACCCTTCTGCCCGGCCGAACCCTTCTGCCTGGCTGAACCGAATTCAAGTCTAGGGGTGGGGAGGGAGATTCTGTAACTTTTTGTCACAAAACAAGGAAGTTAAAAATGTTTTCCCCCTTCCTCCCCCCCACCAATTTGAATATGCAAATTAGGATTAGGATCGGTATTAGGCCTAATCTTTCGAAAAGGATACGGGGAATCCAAAATGGTGGATTCGGTGCATCCCTTATTAATATTACAGATAAAGAAGTATTTTTTAAATATTTTGAATTACTTAAGTAATATGGAGTCCATGGGAGATGATCTTCCAGTAAATCAGCGCTTTCCGGATAACATGTTTTCAGATAACAGGTCCCATACCTGTATATTAGAGAAGCAGGAAGCGTCTCTTGAAGCTTTCCTGCTCAGTTCTGTGTTTCCTTAGAGAGATAACAACAAGAAATCTAAGGGAAACATGATGCTCATTGCCACAGTGTTAGGAAGGGCCCTCTGAGGAATTTTACACAGGTTATATAGTATGGTGCATGTGCCCTATCATGCTGCCCAAAGCAAGTAACTCTTGTAGCTGCTTTTGATCTTACTTGAGTGCGTTTGACAAGCCCGCAATTTGGCGGGTGAAACGCGCGTCAGGCGCATTTTAGCTTTTGGTTAGGCAGGCATCTGATAGGGACATAGAATTGGTGACTGGGTGATCGGATCGGGTGGGGACCTCTGCGGGTGAAGGGGTTGGATTAATCATTGATCCGTGGGTCTGATAACGGTTGATATTCGTACCCTGGTACATTTGTGATACAAACACACTCAAGTACTTTAAGGCTCCAGGGCTTCTGTTACCCTGGTTTTCACTCGTCCAACCCTATACCAACAAGGGAGGGATCCTCAAGTGGGTGAAGGGGTTGGTTCGGTGGGGGTCAGCCTCAGCTGTATCAGACTGATATCGTTTGGCCTGTGAGCCAAGTAATTACCAGCTGTGCTCCAACCATAATCTGATCTTGATCTGAGTATGGGTTGTTTTGCACATTTTTCTTTGAACCCGATGTTGCCGAGTCAATCAGGTTCCTATACCTAACCTACATTTTAATGTTGCTTTCTAGACCCTGGTTTTAAGGATTTATTAAAAGTTAAGTTTTACTTCAATTTTTGCTTCACTCAAGTCTTGGTGTTTGCGGATGGGAAGGTGCAGTTTTGTGGGTCAGCTCTTTTTCTTTTTGTAACTATTATCATTATTTGACCCTGCACACCATCCTCTGTGTTTGATGGGCGGTGCTCCCCAAACATTCACTTTCTAGTAAATAACAAAAAACGTTAAATAATAAAAAATGAAAACCAATTGCAAATTGTCTCAGAATATCCCTCTCTACATCATACTAAAAGTTAATTTAAAGGAGCACAAACCCTTTAAAGCTTCACATTTGCAACATCTTAGCTCCTAAATATCATTAGGTACCAAGACAAAATGCCCTAAATGACGGGGGCGTGGCTAGCCATGGTCTAGAAAAGACATGTTTCCTCTGTTTTAACAGGCCTTTCAAGTCGCGAAAAAATAGCCATAAGGAGCATTCAGAACCCAGATCAGGCTAGACTAATTGGAGAAAAGATGGGTAAAGAAAACCGAAGGACCGGACCTGCACCATGTCGCCCTTTCTTCAGAAATCAGCACAAACTGAAAGGTCTGTCTCTTTTCAAGATAGCTGGCGAAGCGGCAGGCAGGATCCCTGAGTGGATAAAGGGGCGTGTAGGCGGGTTCCCTGCGTAGGTAATGGGGCGGGTGGATTTTCTGCATGGTTAAAGGGGCGGGTCCCCTGCATGGGTAAAGGGGTGGACGGGTTCCCTGCATGGGTAAAGGGACGGGCATGTTGCCAGCGTGGATAAAGAGGCGGGTTCCCTGTATGGGTAAAGAGGCAGGTTCCATGCGTGGGTAAAGGGGCAGGCAGGATCCCTGTGTGGGTAAAGGGGAAGGCGGGTTCCCTGCATGTGTAAAGGGGGGGCGGGTTCCCTGCATGGGTAAAGGGACGGGCATGTTGCCAGCGTGGATAAAGAGGCGGGTTCCATGCGTGGGTAAAGGGGCAGACGGGTTCCATGTGTGGGTAAAGGGGTGGGTTCCCTGCGTGGTTAAAGGGGCAGGTATCCTGCATGGGTAAAAGGGTGGGCGAGCTCCATGCATAAGTAAAGGGGTGGGCAGGTTCCATGCATGGGTAAAGGGGTGGGCAGGTTCCATGCATGGGTAAAGGGGTGGACGGGTTCCCTGCGTGGGTAAAGGGGCAGAAAGGATCCCTGAGTGGATAAAGGCGCAGGCAGGCGGGTTCCCTTTGTGGGTAATGGGGCGGGTGGGTTTTCTGCATGGGTAAAGGGGCAGGCGGGTTCCCTATGTGGGTAAAGGGGCAGGTATCCTGCATTGGTAAAGGGGTGGGCTGGTTCCATGCATAGGTAAAGGGGTGGGTGGGTTCCATGCATGGGTAAAAGGGTGGGCAGGTTCCCTGCGTGGGTAAAGGGGTGGGCAGGTTCCCTGCGTGGGTAAAGGGGCTTGCGGGTCCTCTGCGTGGGTAAAGGGGTGGGCGGGTGTATGGGTTCCCCGCATGGGTAAAAGGGCAGGCGGGGTCCTTGTGTGGGTAAAGAGGCTGGCAGGTTCCCTACGTTGGTAAAGGGGCGGGTGGATTTCGTGCATGGGTAAAGGTGTGGGCGGGTTCCCTGCGTGGGTAAAGGGGTAGGCGAGTAGACGGGTTCCCTACATGGGTAAAGGGGCAGACGGGTCCTTGCGTAAAGGGGTGGGCGGGTTCCCTGTGTGGGTAAAGGAGCAGGTTGCCTGCATGGGTAAAGGGGCAGGTGGGTTCCCTGCGTGGGTAAAGGGGTGGGCGGGTTCCATGCATGGGTAAAGGGACGGGCATGTTGCCAGCGTGGGTAAAGGGGCAGGTTCCCTGTGTGGGTAAAGGGGCAGGTTCCCTGTGTAGGTAAAGGGGTGGGGCGGGATCCCGGTGTGGGTAAAGGGGTGGGCAGGTTCCATGCATGGGTAAAGGGACGGGCATGTTGCCAGCGTGGGTAAAGAGGCAAGTTCCACACATGAGTAAAGGGACGGGCGAGATCACTGCGTGGGTAAACGGGCGGGTTCCATGTGGGTAAAGGGGCGGGTAGGTTGCCTGCATGGTTAAAGGGGTGGGCAGGTTCACTGCATGGGTAAAGGGGTGGGCGGACTGCCTGCGTGGGTAAAAGGGCGGGCGGGTTCCATGTGTGGGTAAAGGGGTGCACTGGTTACCAGCGTGGGTAAAGGGGTGCACGCGTTACCTGCGTGGGCGGGTTGCGTGCATCAGTAAAGGGGCGGGTCGCCTGCGTGGGCAAAGGGGCTCGTGGGTTCCCTGCATAGGTAAAGGGGCAGGCGGGCAGGTTCCCTGTGTAGGTAATGGGGCAGGCGAGTGGATTCCCTTTTTGGGTAAAAAGGCGGGTGGGCTCCCTGCGTGGGTTAAGGGGCGAACGGGTTCCCTGCGTGAATAAAGGGGCAGAACAGCCTCTTTATTAGAGAGAGAATAGGTGCTCGCTGTGTATTACTCCTGTGGGATTGTCTCCCCTAAGGGGCAAGATGTTTACTACAAGTGACACACGGGTGCTGCTGTGTATTATTGGCACCCGGTGTTCTGGGTCATTATAATTATATCTTCAAAATCATTATTAATATAATTATGGGAAAAAAGATGCCTGATGTTGGGCTGCCCCTTACCTGCCCTTATGTTGGGGAGATTCCCCTGGTGGGAAGGAGCACAGCTTACAAGCAGGCATCAAGGAGGAGGGCAGATGCAGGGTGGGGTGCAGCCCAAAAAAAGCCAAGGAGGAAAAAAATCCGTTATACCATCTCTTATTGCATAACAGCCACCAGTGGGAATTATCTGCTGACTGGCACCTATGGCAACACAGCCAAAGTGTGGACAAACCCTCTGTGGGGGCCAATAACGACTCTCGCTGGCCACAAAGGGAAAGTCACAGGATTGAACATTTCATGGCACGGAGAACTAATCACCACCTGTTCCTTCGACAGAACCTTCAAGCTGTTGGCCTAATATAACCCCCCATAGTGACTCTTCAGGGTGTGTAGATAATTTAAATAGATGTTTCTAAATCCTGACTGCCAGGTGTGTGGCCCTCTTGCTACAACTCCCATATCCTCCTTTTCCCTGTGTGGATAAAACAAATTTGCTATAGTAAGTACATATCTAACATGTGACATATGGTACATATACTGCAATAACTAATGCAGCCATTGAGGGAAGCTTAAACTGCCTTTTCCATTCAGTACCATGGACAGCACTCTGTGGCTGCAGCTCCTATTGATTGACACACTGGTTGGTGGCAGCGCTGTCACAGCAAAGAGCCACTTCTATACACCTACAGATAACATTGTTATAACATTATTCCTATTAGATATCCTTGTACCACTGATATAGGCTGACTCTGTGGTCGGACATCTATACGTATAGGTTTATCTAAGTATGTGGCATATGGGGGCCCCAAAATGAAGACACCCCATTTGAGCTATCAGTTCTGTCATTCCAGATACTGCAAAATCAACACATTTACAGATTTCTTTTGAGGGGCAAAGGTAGAAAAGGCTACATTAACACCAAACAACATATATTTTTGGAAAGTAAACATTCCACTGAATCCCAATATCTGTAGATATGCTTGTCTTTCTACTCGAAAGCATCAAGCCGCAAACCTTTCCAAAGTTTTTGTATTTGCTTACATTTCCAAAAATCCCCTCAAAGTTTTCACCTTGAAGTATTTTATCTTTCAAATACTATTAGTTACCAAGATAAAAAAAAAATCTAAATACAAGCGCAGAGAGCACATTGGCCCTGGACCCCTCCGCCAACATTGTTGACCTCCCCCTTGACTCCCTCTGTTGCAAAAAGATGAGCACACGAGGGGGGGCAGCAAGCTTCCTCAGGCAGCGGAGAGAAAGAAGTTGGGTCTGAAAGGACAATGTAGAGCCAAGGGTTGGAAATATAATGAAACTAATAACGAGGACATGCCAGTGGGTCCCAGTTCGGACACTGCCTGTCAAATAAATGCATATCTGGCTGCTGTCTATCTGCTGTATAGTATAATAAATAAAAAAACTTTCTCAACCCTTATCTGTGAATTACTTCTATAGCCCACTACCAGAAATTGTCTTATTGGGAAAAGCCTGAGCATGTTCTGTACCAACAAAATAGAAGATTTAAGAGAATAGCACAACACCATGTATGTTGCAGGTGGGGAGCTTACCCCTTTTATTTAAAGTGACCACCTGTGCATCAATGTGGTCACTTTAAATAAAAGGGGTAAGCTCCCCACCTGCAACATACATGGTGTTGTGCTATTCTCTTAAATCTTCTACATTGTACTGATGAGTGCCGACTGTATAGAGAGATCTGCACCACCAGGGCAGGAAGCATTGTGGAAAGGGTGAGAGGTGCGGTTCATCTATACACAGAACCTGTACCAACAAAAGCCATAATACTTACCATGAGAGTGTCCCAAGAAATGTCTTGTCTTCTTCTCTATTATGATCTCAATTCCAACGCTTCTGCTTTATCTCTTTTCTTCTGCATCTTACTGGCATATTCCTGATAAAGACAAATGAATGAAAATTGTTAAAAAAACCCAGGGCTTTTTTGGGGCTACTTAAGGTTTCAAAATCTACCATAATTAATGTGCAATCCCACTAAATAAATAACATTGAATAAAACCACCATGATTACGCAGCCCTAATGCTAAGGGGACCTGTCACCACATTCCCCTCTAAAGGGCTGAGCAGTGACTATAAGAAAACTAATCCTATGCTAACCAGGCCTCACACTTCCTACTTACTTGGGTCCAGGCTGTGGTTCTCCTGCAAAGTGGCTTCTTCAATAGATGTTCCTCCTCTGATGCACATCTGCCCCTGTGACTTGTCTCCTTTCATATTCTTCTAAACTCCACCCTCTTAGAACCTCCTATGTGTCTCACTACTCCCTCTAGTGGCCAAACACTATATACAGCTAATGTCTAATCTAACCCATCTCTACACTGCCATCTAGGGGATGAAATTGGTAATTACTGTACAATGGCTTTAACCCTTTCACTAGTGTCAGATATGGCCGATTTGAAATAAAAATTATTTTTTACAATCACACATATCAGACACAATTTATTTTATGTACGAGACACAGTATATTTGGAGACTTCAATTTCTCCTCAACACGTCAATACCAAATAATAAAGTTTAATGAATATTTCTCACTTGTATAGATCAAAACTCCAAGCAGTTCACTACTAAAATTCCAAAGCATTGCTGCCCAAAACTCCATAAGTTTGATTTCAAGGCCAAACATTCAACTAACAGTAGGTTTACCCTAGAAAACTACACATTATTAGAAAGAGCAGATTCTGGCAAATAATAAGAACATATATCTATGTACTAGTGATGTGCGGGCCGGCCCGATACCCATGGGTTTACCCTCTGATCTCCCCACCCCCCACTGTCAAATGCCGGCTTCCGACTTCGTCTTTTATAGACGCTGCACATGTTCGGGTCGGCGCACGTCTATAAAAGCAATTGTCGGATGCGGTGGGCACGGGCTAAGGGAGGGCGGGTATCTACTATGTACTCCAAACTACCAAGTTGCAATTCTTTTCTAAAATTAAATTTTTTATAGAAACTAGTAAATTTTTTGAATAAAAAAAAAGTAGCAATAAAGGTATAGCCTTACATTGTGCAAGATGGTACGGTGGCAATTACCTGTATAAATACCCCCAGAACTCAGAGAAAGATGGTACGGTGGCAATTACATGTATAAATACCCCCAGAACTTCGAGCAATATGGTACGGTGGCAATTACATGTATAAATGTCCCCAGAATTCAGAGAAAGATGGTACAGTGGCAATTACATGTATAAATACCCCCAGAACTCAGAGAAAGATGGTACAGTGGCAATTACATGTATAAATACCCCCAGAACTCAGAGCAAGATTGTAAGGTGGCAATTACATGTATAAATACCCCCAGAACTCAGAGAAAGATGGTACAGTGGCAATTACATGTATAAATACCCCCAGAACTCAGAGAAAGATGGGACGGTGGCAATTACATGTATAAATACCCCCCGAACTCAGAGAAAGATGGAACAGTGGCAATTACATGTATAAATACCCCCAGAAGACAGAGAGGAATGGTACGGTGGCAATTACATGTATAAATACCCCCAGAAATCAGAGAAAGATGGTACGGTGGCAATTACATGTATAAATACCCCCAGAACTCCGAGCAAAATGGTACGGTGGTAATTACATGTATAAATACACAGAACTCCGAGCAAAATGATACGGTGTCAATTACATGTATAAATACCCCAGAACTCGGAGCAAGATGGTACGGTGGCAATTACATGTATAAATGCCCCCAGAACTCAGAGAAAGATGGTACGGTGGCTATTACATGTATAAATACCCCCAGAATTTAGAGAAAGATGGTACGGTGGCAATTATAAGTATAAATTCCCCCAGAATTAAGAGAAAGATGGTACGGTGGCTATTACATGTATAAATACCCCCAGAATTTAGAGAAAGAAGGTACGGTGGCAATTATAAGTATAAATTCCCCCAGAATTAAGAGAAAGATGGTACAGTGGCAATTACATGTATAAATACCCCCAGAAGACAGAGAAGAATGGTACAGTGGCAATTACATGTATAAATACCCCCAGAACTCCGAGCAAGATGGTAAGGTACTGTGGCAATTACATGTATAAATACCCCCAGAACTCTGAGCAAGATGGTACGGTGGCAATTACATGTATAAATTACCCAGAACTCTGAGCAAGATGGTATGGTGGCAATTACATGTATAAATACCCCCAGAACTCCGAGGAAGATGGTACGGTGGCAATTACATGTATAAATACTCCCAGAAGACAGAGAAGAATGGTACGGTGGCAATTACATGTATAAATACCCCCAGAACTCAGAGCAAGATGGTACAGTACTGTGGCAATAACATGTATAAATACCCCCAAAACTCCGAACAAGATGGTACGTACTATGGCAATTACATGTATAAATACCCCCAGAACTCCGAACAAGATGGTACGTACTGTGGCAATTACATGTATAAATACCCCCAGAACTCAAAGCAAGATGGTACGGTGGCAATTACATTTATAAATACCCCAGAACTCTGAGCAAGATTGTAAGGTGGCAACTACATGTATAATTACCCCCAGAGCAAGATGGGACTGTGGCAATTACTGTATACTGTATTAATGTATAAATACCCCTAGAACTCCGAGCAAGATGGTATGGTGGCAATTACATGTATTAATACCCCCAGAAGACAGAGAGGAATGGTACAGTGGCAATTACATGTATAAATACCCCAGAACTCAGAGCAAGATGGTATGGTGGCAATTACATGTATTAATACCCGCAGAAGACAGAGAGGAATGGTACGGTGGCAATTACATGTATAAATACCCCCAGAAGACAGAGAGGAATGGTGCGATGGCAATTACATGTATAAATGCCCCAGAACTCAGAGCAGAATGGTACGGTAGCAACTACATGTATAAATACTCCAGAACTCTGAGCAAGATGGTACAGTGGCAACTACATGTATAAATACCCCCCGAACTCAGAGCAAGATGGTACAGTGGCAATTACACGTATAAATACCCGCAGAACTCAGAGAAAGATGGTATGGTGGCAATGAAATTGCCACCGTACCATTCCGCTCTGTCTTCTGGGGGTATTTATACATGTAATTGCCACCATACCATTCCTCTCTGTCTTCAGTACGTACAAGTATAAATACCCCCAGAACTAAGAGAAAGATGGTACAGTGGCAATTACATTTATAAATACCCCCAGAAGACAGAGAGGAATGGTACGGTGGCAATTACATGTATAAATACCCCCAGATTTTAGAGAAAGATGGTACTGTGGCAATTATATGTATAAATTCTCCCCGAACTCAGAGCTAGATGGTACAGTGGCAATTACATGTATAAATACCCCCAGAAGGCAGAGAGGAATGGTACGGTGGTAACTACATGTATAAATACCCGCAGAACTCAGAGAAAGATGGTACGGTGGCAATTACATGTATCAATACCGGCAGAACTCAGAGAAAGATGGTACGGTGGCAATTAAATGTACAAAGACCCCCAGCACTAGGAGAAAGCTGATACGGTGGCATTTACATGTATAAATACCCCCAGAAGACAGAGAGGAATTGTACGGCGGCTATTAAATGTTTAAATACCCCAAGAACTCAGAGCAAGATGGTAGGTGACAATTACATGTATAAATACACCAGAACTCTGAGCAAGATTGTACAGTGGCAATTACATGTATAAATACCCCCAGAAGGCAGAGAGGAATGGTACGGTGGTAACTACATGTATAAATACCCGCAGAACTCAGAGAAAGATGGTACGGTGGCAATTTCATGTATAAAAAACCCCAGAACTCAGAGAAAGATGATACGGTGGCATTTACATGTATAAATACCCCCAGAACTCTGAGCAAGATGGTACGCTGGCAATTACATGTATAAATACCCCCAGAACTCAGAGCAAGATGGTACTGTGGCAATTACATGTATAAATACCCCTAGAATTTAGAGAAAGATGGTATGGTGTCAATTACATGTATAAATACCCCCAGAAGTCATAGGAAAATGACAAAGTGGAAATAACATGTAAAATAACCCCAGCCCCAGATTTCCACTATGATGCACAATTGATTTATTATTACAATATTATTAGTAACATAATCTTAATTTGGAAGCAGCAGGTGAATAAGAAAATAGTGTTTCTTGCTGCTGTCAGCTGCATTCCTTTCCTCTCTGCTTAGCTGAGTGTTCTGTGCAGGGGGGGGGGATCAGGTTACAGGAGCCAGCAGAAGTGATGAAGAAAAAAATAACTATTTTGGCACAAAGTACTTCAATAAACAAACTGGCCAATCAGGGGGCACTCCAGGTTTTACAGCAAATTGAAAGTTCTGCTGTTAAAGCTCCCTAATTGGCCTATTCATGCTGAAGGACCTCCTTAGGTGGCTGTAGAATAGCCTGGGGATTCAGGAGAAGTATTTCCCTGGCGGGGCCCCACTGGGGGTGCAGGGACCAAGGGCCCTGGTTCACTTGCACCCTGTGCACCCCCGGTAGTTACGCCACTGGGACTAAGTCTGAACATGTTCTGTACTACCAAAGCCATAATACTTACCATGAGAGTGTCCCAGGGAAATGTTTTGTCTTCTGTCTTCTGATCTCAATTCTATCCCTTCTGCTTTATCCTTCTCTTTTCTTCTGCTTCTTACCTGCATATTCCTGATAAAGAGTCACACAAATGTATGAACATTATCAATAAAAAAAACGATAATCAGGGTTTTTTAGACAATTTACATTTTTAAACTCTCCTGTCATTTTTGTACAATTAGGTCAGAAGAGAGAGAGCATGGCCCATAGGTTTGCAATCTCCCACTATATCCATCTGAATTCCTACCATGAAGTTAAAGATAAAACGTAACCTTTACTTATAACCGTTAAAATAATGTGCGGGACGCGCAGCCGGGCCCCCCACCCCCCTCTGTACACCCGGAACTGCCCGGGAATCGTGGCAGGTGAGCTGCCGGGGGGCCCTGAGGGGGTGCGGGCCCTGTCCCAATCGCACCCCCTGCTCCCCCGGTAGTTACGCCACTGGTTGTAATCACTCCTTAATGCAACTTGTCACACGCAGCTCACAGCCTGCCCAACTGACAGACCCCCCCTTCGCACCCGTTCTCCTCTGGTTGGCACTCTGCAGCTCGGACGCTGGGCAGGATAAACCTGGAGGCGAGTAGAATGTCCAGAACCAGCCCCGGCAGAACACTGAGCAATGAGTGGCGACTTCTGGCAGCCATCCCTTTTGTTGCAGAGCGATCTCCAGTGACAGTGGGGCCAATGTGACTCTGTCAGGCTGCAATCAGCATCCAAATTAGCCTGAGAGCCCTCAGGCGGTCAGTGTTATAGGGATGGAAACCAACACCCACACATCTCTTAGTGTGCTTGCAATTAAAGGAACAGTAACACCAAAAACTAAAAGTGTTTTAAAGTAATGAAAATATCATGTAGTGTTGCCCTGCACTGGTAAAACTGATCTGTTTGCTTCAGAAACATTACTATAGTTCATATAAACAAGCTGCTGAGTAGCAATGGCGGAAATTGAAAAACGGCTAAATGGCACAGGATAAATAGTGGATAACAGATAGCATTATGTTCTATAGAGCTTATCTGCTATCTGCTGTGTAACTTGAGCCTTTTCTCCTTTGAACAGCTGCCCCAATGGCTACACAGCATCTTATTTACATAAACTATAGTAATGTTTCTGAAGCAAACACAGCAGTTTCACTAGTGCAGGGCAACACTACTTATATTTTTATTACTTTAAAACAATTTAATTTTTTGATGTTACTGGTCCTTTAAGCACCACTGATTCCACCCGCATCATTCATTTATAGTACTAAATGATAAAGCACAGAGGACTTCACCCGCACAGTGCCCTAGATGTACTTAAAATTATACACTTCTGGGTTCTACCAGCACTGTTCTCTTAATGTGCTTCTCATTCGGCACCCCGGAATATAGCCGTTCAGTTTCCTTGGTGTGCGCGTACCACCAAGTACTGTAGGGGAAAGTTTAAAAGTCTCAGCAGCAGTGAATTCAGACTCTTAGCGTAGTGTAAACCACTCGCTTCCACCCAAACCAACCCTTCCCTGAGTGGGTAAAGGGGTGGGTGGGCGGGTTCCCTGAGTGGGTAAAGGGGTGGGTGGGCGGGTTCCCTGAGTGGGTAAAGGGGTGGGTGGGCGGGTTCCCTGAGTGGGTAAAGGGGTGGGTGGGCGGGTTCCCTGAGTGGGTAAAGGGGTGGGTGGGCGGGTTCCCTGAGTGGGTAAAGGGGTGGGTGGGCGGGTTCCCTGAGTGGGTAAAGGGGTGGGTGGGCGGGTTCCCTGAGTGGGTAAAGGGGCAGGTGGGTTGCTTGTGTGGGTAAAGGGGCTGGTGGGTTCCCTGCATTCTATTACATTCTATTATTAGAAACACTGCGGGTGTTTCTATTCATTGCACAAACACAATTGGTCAAACCAGAATATTCTCCAGTTCTGTGTGCCAGAGGTGCAGGGAGTTGGGCAGAAAAACACAAGCAATGGGCTTCATGTGCTGCGTAACAATCACTGCCTTGTGTTTATTATAAAGGAGAGAGAAAAACCCTGTCGGCCAATCAGAATGCGACTTCTGTGTGGTTAAAGGTGTGGGCGGGAGGGTTCGGGTGGGATTCCTGTGTGGCTAAAATACATTCGCTATAATAAGTACATATCTAACATGTGACTTATGGTACATATACTGCAATAACCAATGCAGCCACTGAGGGAAGCTTAAACTGCCTTTTCCATTCAGTACCATGGACAGCACTCTGTGGCTGCAGCTCCTATTGATTGACACACTGGTTGGTGGCAGCGCTGTCACAGCAAAGAGTCAGTTCTATACACCTACAGATAACATTTTTATAACATTATTCCTATTAGATATCCTTGTACCACTGACTCTGTGGCATATGAGGGCCCCAAAATGAAGACAGTTCTGTCATTTCAGATACTGCAAAATCAACTACAGATTTCTTTAGAGGGGCAAAGGTAGAAAAGGCTACATTAACTCCCAAAAAACATATATTTTTGGAAAGTACACATTCCCTTGAATCCCAATTGGGTATGCATGCCTTTCTACTCCAAATCACCAAGTGGCAAACCTTTCATACATTTTTGGATTTGGTTACATTTCCAAAACTCACCTAAAAAGCTTTCACCTTGAAGTATCTTATCTCTCAAATACTATTAGTTACCAAGATAAAGAAAAAAATCCTAAATACTATCGCAGAAAGCGCATTTACCCTGGACCCCTCCGTCAACATTGTGGACCTCCCCCTTGACTCCCTCTGACACTGACACTGCCTGTCAAATAAATACATATCTGGCTGCTGTCTATCTGCTGTATAGTATAATAAAAAAACATTCTTAACCCTTATCTATGAATTACTTCTATAGCCCACTACCAGAAATTGTCTTATTGGGTAAAGCCTGAGCATGTCCTGTACCAAACAAAGCCATAATACTTACCATGAGAGTGTCCCGGGAAATGTCTTCTTCTGTATTATGATCTCAATTGCATCTCTTCTGCTTTATCTGTCTCTTTTCTTCTGCTTCTTACTGGCATTTTCCTGATAAAAACAAACTAATGAAAATTATATTTTTGGGGCTACTTAAGATTTCCAAATCTGACATTATTAACGTGCATTCACATTAAATAAATAACATTGAATAAAACCACCATGCTTACGCAGCCCTAATGCTAAGGGGACCTGTCACCACATTCCCCTCTAAAGGGCTGAGCAGTGACTATAAGAAAACTAATCCTATGCTAACCAGCCCTCACACTTAATACTTACTTGGGTCCAGGCTGTGGTTCTCCTGCAAAGTGGCTTCTTCAATAGATGTTCCTCCTCTGATGCACATCTGCCCCTGTGACTTGTCTCCTTTCATATTCTTCTAAACTCCACCCTCTTAGAACCTCCTATGTGTCTCACTACTCCCTCTAGTGGCCAAACACTGTATATACAGCTAATGTCTAATCTAACCCATCTCTACACTGCCATCTAGGGGAAGAAAATGGTAATTACTGTACAACAGCTTTAACCCTTTCACTGCAGGCCGATATGGCCGATTTGAAATAAAAAAAAATTATGTTTCACATAATACAATTACATACATCATGGAAAGTTCAATTTCTCCTCAAAACGTCAATACCAAATATCATTTTATGAATATTTCTCACTTGTATCGATCAAAACTCCAAGCAGTTCACTACTAAAATTCCAAAGCACCACTGCACAAAACTCCATATGTCTGATTTCAAGGCCAAACATTACACTAACAGTAGGTTTACCCGAGAAAACTACACATTATTAGAAAGAGCAGATTCTGGCAAACCAAAAATGAGTAATTAGTTCTATGAATGCTGTATTTTGCTACAGGGAGCGAGGGGTCCAGTCGAGTCTCAATCAGCTGTTTTATTGGGACTAGAGACGTTGGAATCAGTCTGAAAGACACTAGAGTGATGGCCAACAGCACACTGCCTTTATAGTGCAGTTAATGCTTTGATTATTATTATTATTATCATAACATAACGATACATTACACCCATTATGTATGTATTATGTATCAGGATTACTTCTTCCTAATGAATTTCTTAGTATATGACTAAAGGCAGCACTGCCTACCTGCTCCGCCACCTGCTCTTCTGCACCCAGTGAGGTGGGACCAGTGGGGTACAGCTATTTGCCACTTGGGCACTACTATCACCTTGAGTGAGGATCTCAGGCACTTCCCTTCAGCTTCAATTGTGAAAGCAAAGAGAGGAAAAACACTAGCATAGCATACCAAACAACTGTCCCGCATTACGTGGGACAGTCCCACTTTTATTCGCCTGTCCCTAGGTCCCAGATAGCAAGGAGAGATGCTCTGTGGCGGTTTGGATTCCTGCACTTCTTGCCGACTTCCAGGTTCAGCACTTCCTGCGCAGCAGAGGGGAGGAGCAGTTGTAGGAGTGACACTGACTGACCCCCCCTCAAGGGATCCCTATCTTCGAACGGCCTCTTACAGCTTCCCAAAAACTCCTGCCTTGTGCTGAAGGTGGCTAAGACAGCACAAAGGAGTGTGGGAGTTGTGGTGAAGTGAACGGCTTTCCTTAGTTGCTCGCTGCAGTGGTAAAACTACATTTCCCAGAAGGGGTTGCGGCGCGCAAGAACTTCCTGGCAAAAGCGGCGCCACCTTGTGTTGACGCTTTGGATTGCGGCTGCGTGCTGCTGCTGCTAGAGGTTGCTAGAGAACTGCTTGTTTAACATTTTACATGCTAATGGCAGCTCTGAGTCATAAATAGTGCGATTGTTTTATCTTACTGTAGTTAGACAGATATTGTTTATTAATAAGAAAGTAGGGGCTTTTGGGGAAGTTGCAAAGTTAGGGAGCGCTTGCACATTACAAACAGTATTATTTACTATGGATGTTAAGGGACGGAGTATTTGGCAGCTTTTTGTGGCCTCGAGAGAAACTATAGAAATGAAGTACTGCGCAATGTATTAGGTCTTGTTTTCTCATTTATGCTGTGCTGTTTCCGGACGTGCCAGCCCTGTAATTAACCAGCACCCAGGGCCGTTCTCAGAAACTATGGTCATACCTCCCAACTGTCCCTTTTTCAGAGGGACAGTCCCTCTTTTGACAGCTCAACCCGCAGTCCCTCATTTGTACTGGAAAGTCCCTATTTTCTCTGCACTGAACAGCCAGAAAAAGAAACAAAGTTTCTCACTTAATTGGCTTTTAGCAGAGAGCCCAGAACACCTAACAGGTGCAAATAACATACTTTGTAAACATTTTGAGACACAAAAACACAGTTTAGATAAGGAGAAATATTTTCAAACTTTCATAACCT
This sequence comes from Xenopus petersii, assembly GCA_038501925.1. NCBI lineage: Eukaryota > Metazoa > Chordata > Amphibia > Anura > Pipidae > Xenopus > Xenopus petersii. Next base: position 108,867,206 of record CM076686.1, read on the forward strand.
GGCAAATTTTGTAAAATGAACATGGTAATTAGGGGGTGTGGCCACAGAAAGGGGCATGACCAAATAATTGCTGCGCTACGTGCGCAAACAATTTTTTGTCCCTCTTTTTACTTCCAAGTTGGGAGGTATAGCATAGAAGCAGTGGTGTAACTCGAGTGTACCGGGCCGTCCTGCAATGCGGGGCACATCTGCAGAAGGGAGATAGGGGAAAGTGCTGTGTTGGACTTAAATATTTTTTGTCATACCAGACTCTACACCTGACATATGGATATTCCAGTGCATGAGATTCATCTTTATCTCTAGTGTGAGGTAGGTGGGTGCAGTGCTTGGCCATTGCAAACATCAGACTATTGATTACAAAGAAGACTGGCAAGTATCTGGCCCATATGGCAAAAAGCTTGATCTTGCTGGAGGGTCTTATTTACAAAGGCCGTGGTGCTGGCGGCTGCAAAACAGCCCTGTCTTTACTAGCACCCTGCACACACTGGCACTCCCTAACTTGCATGTTTGATTGTCAAGCAAGCTAAGGAGTAGTTAGAGAGTGAGATGATGGATGTCTATGTGCCTCCTTCCATCCAACCCTGCATAATTACAGCACAATACATACAAATACCAAGAACTCGCTTAAGCTCCTGTTATTGGGCAATGGATCTGGGGTGTAATACTCATCAGAACGTACAATGTCAATGTTCTGAATAGTAACTCAGCAATGTCCATCCCTATCCTGACAGTGATCAGCTGCCTCACTGAACACGCTGGGTATATAGATCAAAACACTGCTGTTTCTATAGGCCTCAGCTTTATATTCGATGATGTAAATTAGGGATGCACCGAATCCACTATTTTGGATTTGGCTGAACCCCCAAATACTTTGTGAAAGATTCGGCGGAATACTGAACAGAATCCGCATATGCAAATTAGGGGTGGGAAGGGGAAAACATTCTTTACTTTACTGTTTTGTGACAAAAAGTCAAGCGATTTCCCTCCCCTAAAATTAGTATTAACATTCAGTTGCAGCATCTTGGAAAGACATCAAATATGTATATATTACCTAAACCTTGTCTACCTAATTCTATAGAAATACTGTTTATTATTCACCATGGGTAAGACTGTGCAATATAAAAGCTGTCGATTGTAGCTGGTGTGCAAGAGAATTCTTGGCATAGGGGGAAGCCTTTAGGATGTCACTTTCAAAGGGACTAAGTTGTACCTGCAACTTACTAGCTGCTTTCAAAGTAAAACTTTTGTATTTGTCTATATGTATTTTGTGGTCACACCCTCATTGCACCCCCACCTAATGGTTTTAAAAATTAGTGGAGAGCACAACTTTTCCTTGTTTGTTAGTTATACAGGAGCAGTGACCAGCTCCATGTTATAGCTCCCTCCCTTCCCAGCTATAGTCAGGTGATCCCACCGGTGTCTAATAAAAGGGCAGCCAAGTTTAGGAGTTTTACTTTGAAAGCAGCTAGTAAGTTGCAGGTACAACTTAGTCCCTTTGTAAAATGTATAATGAAGCAATAGAATTCTTAATGAATCAGATGAAAATTGAACGTAGGACTGGCCAGATATGGGATGACTTTGACGTAGTTGGCCAGTTTAAATATATTGCAATATATGGACAAACAATCCCTGTTTTGTTTAAAGGGTAAGGCATTTTTCAGTAGCAGTATGCACAAAATGTCTCTTGTCTTAAATATATTGATAATGGGTTGAGTGCAGAGGACCTTTTGTATTTGTCTATATGATGTTCAGCAATCCAGCCCACAGAGAAGCTTTTTCAAAAGGACTCAGCAGATACCTTAGTGGTATGGGTCATTAAATACAAACACCACTTCTCTAAAGTTAACATCTTTGAACATGGGGAAAGAGCAGGGAAACTATTGCAAAAAGCCACACTACCCCCCCCCCCCCCCCAGTTATAACAGCCTTAAAAGACCATAACGGGCCAATTCAAACAAGCCCAGATACAATAAAAGATATCCTAACTACTTTTTATAAAGAGTTACATCCTAAACTCACAGTCCAGATAGGGGAGATTAGAAACTTCCTGTTCTCATTACATCTACCAATACTTAATCAAGAATAATAAACAGTTTTAGATATATAACCAGCGAGGAAATCATTGAAGTAATTGACTCGTTTCCACTGGGAAAAGCGGCAGGGGAGACGGAATCCCAATAGAAATATATAAGAGGCACGTAAAACTGATTAACCTCATACTCCAAAATGTGTACAAGGAAGCACAAGACAAGGGCACTCTCTCACCTTCACAATACAAAGCAGTCATCATATTATGAGCAAAATCAGACAAGGTCCCTCACCTTAGTGACCAATTTCTTTACTAACTGCAGACGTAAAAATACTGGCAAAGGTATTAGCAAAAAAAAAGGCTAAGGTTATAACAAAGCGTGTAGGAGAAGACCAGGCAGGCTTCATATCTGGCAAAACAACAGCCCTCAACCTGAAGAGTCTTTTCCTAAATCTTTCCATATCTCACACCAATACGGGTAATAGAGCAGTGGCGGCCTTGGATATTGCCAAGTCATTCAACACAGTTGAATGGCCATACCTGTGGGAAGGAATAGCCAGGAATGCCATAGGTCCAAGGTTCACCATCTTGCCTTACTATACACACTATCCCATCGTTACAACAACAATACCAGAGACAATCTTGCCTTATAATACACACTATCCCACTGTTACAGCAACAACCCTGGAGACACTCTTGCCTTGCTATACACTATCCCACCGTTACAACAACAATCCCGGTGACCATTTTGCCTTACAATTCACACTATCCCACAGTTACAGCAACAATCCTGGAGACAGTCTTGCCTTGCTATATACACTATCCCACCATCACAACAACAATCCCGGAGATCAACTTGCCTTATTATACACACTATCCCACAGTTAAAGCAACAATCTTGGAGACAATCTTGCCTTGCTATATACACTATCCCACCGTCACAACAACAATCCCAGAGATCATCTTGCCTTATTATACACACTATCCCACAGTTAAAGCAACAATCCTGGAGACAATCTTGCCTTGCTATATACAATATCCCACGTTTACAGCAATAATATCCATACTCACACACAGACACAAGCAGAATTAGCATCTCACCCACAGGATAGCAGCACCATTTCGTCAATCTGTCTCTCACACACAACATCATGTGATCAGGGCATGGGACTCTAAAAAGATATAAAGTAAAATGAATGGAGCTGGTGCCAGGCAGAAACAGCTGCAATGTTTTCTGGAGAAAGCTAGAGAGAGGCAGAGAATCATCACTTACTGGTGTCTTAACCTCCATTATAGGGCACTTGTCCTGTTTGTTGGAAAAAAAATAGGGGGTCACATGCCCCCCTTTATGGATGCCTACTGTATGTCAGAGGCTCTAGAACTTAGTGACAGGAAGGCTCCCGCCATATGAAGGAGGGTCCGCTGCTTTAAAAGAGAATTCAACCCTTAACTACAAAAACCCCTACTGTACATAGACCCCCCTCCCTCCTCCCCCCCAGCCTACCCAGCCACGCCCCCGCAGGGAAATGCCCCTAACTTTTTACTTGCCCTTCGGTGCAGATTCAGAGATCGCAGTTCATGCCAGCCATCTTCCGGGTCTTTGGCAATCTGAGAATGAGACTGGCGGAGCACCGCATGTTCAGTTGGAGCAATTTTCCGGTGTGCGACAACGGCGCATGCGATGAAATGGACAGAAACAGCAAAATCGCCGGAAGACGTGAAGACCCGTTAGAGGGCTGCCGTGAACTGCAATGCCTGAATCTGCACGAGGGGTAAGTAAAAAGTTAGGGGCATTTCCCTGGGGGGGAGGGGCTGGGTAGGCTGGGGGGGAGGAGGGAGGGGGGTCTATGTACAGTAGGGGTTTTTGTAGTTAAGGGTTGAATTCTCTTTTAATTGTCCTGATGTTAAAAAATTTTTTAACACCAATAGTCCTTTAGATATGATTTTCTATACCCACTTTGTTCTATATACAGTACCATATACTATACTTTGTCAAAAGGAGATTTTTGTGTACTCACCGTAAAATCTCTTTCTAGCTTGGGGGACACAGGGAACCATGGGGTATAGCTGATGCCATTAGGAGGTACGACACAACAATAAAAGAGAAACTAGCTCCTCCTTCACTGGCTATACCCCAGCAGGCGGAGCTTAGACCAGTTTTGTCCCAAAGAAGTAATGAAGTAGGTTGTAAATTAGTAACTTGAAGAATTAGCTTGAAACTTATCACGTTTATAACTGAGAATAACAGCAGAGGGCCTCCATGCAGGGAGGGAAGCTGTGTCCCCCAAGCAAGAGAAAGAGATTTTACGGTACACAAAATATCCTTTTCTCTACTTCTGCTTGGGGGACACAGGGAACCATGGGGACCCTCTTAAGGGTGGGCCAAGGCCCTAAGTGGAAGAAACCACTGCGGCTTGAAGCACCTTTCTGCCAAAGCGTATCACGTGCTGCAAAAGTATCAAAATGGTAGAATTTTGCAAAGGAATGGAGAGAAGTCCACGTGGCTGCTTTGCACAGTTGTTCTGCAGAAGCCTGATTTCGGAAGGCCCAGGTCGTGCTCATCCCTCTGGTGGAGTGAGCCTTTATCTTGTCTGGAGGTGTCAATCCTTGTGCTACATATGCTCTGTGTACAGTTTGTTTGATCCATCTGGAAATGGATGTCTTTGTTGCAGCCGCTCCTTTTTGTGGTCCGGAATTGAGAACGAAGAGTGAATCTTTTTTTTCGGATATCATGAACCCTGTGCAGATAGAATTTCAGTGCACGTACTGGATCCAAGGAATTAAGTGCTGCCTCCTTGGGATTGGATGGAAATGGACAGAATGTGGGAATGGTTATTTCCTGATTAATATGGAATGCTGAAAGCACCTTTGGTAGAAAGGTGGGCACTGTGAGCAGCACTGCTCTATCGGAATGAAAGGTAAGGAATGATTTTTGGTAGGATAGAGCGATGATCTCTGAGACTCACCTCGCCAAGGCAAAGGTGATTAAGGAGACAGTTTTTCATGTTACCCACTGTAGAGGTATCATTGCTAGAGGCTCAAATTGAGCTTTCTGAAGTGCTTTTAGGACCAAGGAGAGATCCCATGTTGCAACTGGTTTACGAAACGGGGGGACTACATGTGCAACGCCCTGAAGGAAGATCTTAACGTCAGATAAGAGTACTAACCTTCTCTGGAATAGGATAGAGAGAGCCGAAATCTGAGATCAAAGGAAACAGAGGGAAAGGCCTAGTGACACTCCTTCTTGGAGAAATTCCAAAAGATTAGGCATGGAAAACACTTCAAAGTTCACTTTGTTTTTAAGGCACAATTGTTTGTAGCTATTCCACACCCTGTAATATGCTCTGGCTGACATTGGCTTTCGTGCAGCTCGCATGGTGGAGATCACTGCGTCCGAGAACCCCTTTTTCTTGAGGATACGGGTCTCAAGTCTCACTGTCTGGGCCTGCGTGTCGAATAGTAGACCAAGGAACACCATAGACTGGCTGGGTGTTAAAGATGACTTTTTCAGATTCCATCCGAATTGTTTTAGCTTGAACATGGCTAACTAGATTGCTCCTTCTGCTTTCACTAGTAAAGAGGCCTTGATTAACAGGTCGTCGAGATACGGGGTTATGGAAACTCCAGTTTGTTGTATCTCTGCTGTGGCGACAGCCATGATTTTTGTGAAGACCCGTGGAGCTGGGGTCAGACTGAAGGGGAGTGCCTTGAATTGGTGGTGGTGGTTTTGTACGGCAAAACGTATATACTTTTGATGTAGAGGGAATATTGGCAAATGTCTAGAGAGGCTAGACATTGTCCTGGGGTCATTGCTGCAATGATGGAGCGCAGAGATTCCATTTTAAATTTTCTTGGATGTACGAGTCTGTTGAGCTCTTTTAGGTCTAGTACAGATCGAGCCGATCCGTCCTTTTTGGGAACCACAAAAAGATTTGAATAGTAGCCCCATAACTGTTCCGTTGGGGAAACTGTGGCAATGACCCCTGCCTGGAACTGAGTATTCAGTATGCCTTGGAATGCAGTTCGCTTAGTTGGCTCTTTTGGGAACCTTGACATGAAAAAATGTTGTGGGGGAAGAAGGTAGAATTCTAGGTGGTAGCCTTGAGTTAACACTTCCTGTATTCACTGAGGTGGCTAGCAATAACACCCCCCCCAGAGGTGCCCCCCGTCATGCGGTATTGGGCTTATCCGTTGTTCTGGTCGATGGCTTGCATCCTTGCCAGGCAGGCCTGGCATTGCTCCCCAATCGTCATCTATTAGAGGTAGTGTGGCGTGACGGGGAGTGTCTTGTATATTTGCTGGTTGGGAGAGTAGAGTACTCTTTCCCCCTGTGGCTTGACTGCTAATCTTAAGATATAAGTAAATGAAGGGCACACCTAATTCAAATAATAAGGAGGCAAATAATCAAACCGAGGTGCAAATAAACCTAGAGTCGCCCCTACTGAGCGACAAAATATAACCAATACAAAAAATTAGGTCTGCACACTCAAGAGGAACTTCCGACTCAGGTGGTAAGATTTGAAATATACTTTACTTAATAAAAAGACAAAAACAATGACATCATCATCATCACAGTGAACAAAAAACATTTTGTATGGTCATAGTATACATACCACCCTTAAGTACAGAAAAAGGCAAACAAGCAATTACAAGTAGCGGATACACCTGCCAAAATGAGAATAACCCCAACGTTTCGGCAAAATAGCCTTTGTCAAGGGGATTCTGGCTGCTGATTGACTGCTAATCTTATCAAGATCCAGGGCAAAAAGGAGTTTTCCCTTGAGCTATCGAGAGTGCCGAAGCTCTGCTGACTACTTGCGTTGCATCAAGAGCCGCCTCGCATATGTATTAATTTGCTTCTTTGATTTGGGCTGCTAACTGTGAGAGTTCCTGATGTGGGACTCCTGATAGAATAGCTTGAACTAGAGATTCAGACCAAGTTTGAACTGCTCTGCTAACCCACACCGTGGCTAAAATAGGACGAAGAGCCGTACCTGATGCTGAGAGTAATGATCAGAGTAGGCCATCCATTTTCTTGTCCATATGGTCTTTAAAAGAGGAGGCATCTGGGACTGGCAACGCTGTGTTCTTAGAAAGCGTGAAACCAGAGTATCCACTGAGGGTCGTGACGTCCACTTTTCTGTAGTCTCTGCAGTGAAAGGATCCAACACAAGGAATCTACGGTTTGGTTGAAAACAGCTGTCAGGTTTGTTCCATTCCTGTTAAATTATTTGTTCCAGCTGAGAATGAGTAGGAAAAGTTGGAGAAGATCTACTATTTCTCTTAAACAGCACCTTGGAAGTGTCAGCGCTGGTTTGTTGCTCCTGTAAGTTGAGAGTTTCCAACACGGAGCCAATTAGAGCATGCTTCAGAGGAAAATTTCATAGGTTCCTCTTCTTGAGGGTCTGAGCTGTGAGATCACCGTCAGATAGGCACAAACTTTCCTTTCCACATGAGGGCGCTGGCCCTGCGCTTAGATCCCCTGTGCCTGGGGTTATCTAAACGGGAAAACAGGATTTGTGTACTCACCGATAAATCCGTTTCTCTAAGTCCCGAACAGGCAGCACAGGTACCAAAGGGTTAATGTCCTCTTCCCTTTAGGAGGCAGGATGACAGAAAAAGAACTGTGGGACAGCTCCTCCTCTTCCCGACATTAGCCCAACCCATTCAGTTGTTGTTATCAAGCATAGAAAAAATAGGAAATTAAGAGCTAACAGGGTGGGAACTTCCTGTGCTGCCTGTTCGGGACTTAGAGAAACGGATTTATCGGTGAGTACACAAATCCTGTTTTCTCAAACGTCCCTTGGCAGCACAGGTACCAAAGGGTTAAGTCCCAAAGCAGAAGGGTGGGATAGAAATAGAAAATAGTAACAACGAAGAGAAGTAATGATTAATTAGAGAAGTAAACAACAGATTTAGAGCCTTACATTATATTAGAAGGAGACTCTTACACAACTGCCGCTTGTAGAACTTTACGGCCAAAAATTGCCTGGGATGAGGCATAAACATTGAACTTGTAAAATTTTGTAAACGTGTGGACCGAGGACCACGTGGCAGCACGGCAAATCTGATCTGCGGAAGCCTGATTCGCTTGAGCCCAAGACGAACTAAGAGCCCTTGTGGAATGTGCTGTAACTCTGAATGGAGTTTGTCTTCCTTTCTCTGCGTAAGCCAAGAGAATTGTTTCTCTGATCCATCTGCTGATAGATGTGGGGCTAGCCTTGTTGCTCCGTTGCGGTGCTCCGAACAAGATAAATAGCGACTCTGATTGCCTGAAATCTTGAGTTCTGTGTAAGTAGTACTTGATTGCCCTTACCACGTCTAGTGTGTGTAGGGCTTTCTCCTTTGCATTTTTTGGTTTCGGACATAATGAAGGTAAGACAATCTCTTGATTAATGTGGTAGTCAGATACTACCTTTGGTAAAAACTCTGGTTGAGTGCGAAGAACAACCTTATCCTCGTGTATCACACATAGAGGGGGTCGGCAAGAAAGCGCCGCGAGTTCCAAGACTCGTCTTGCAGATGCAATGGCCACTAGAAAGCTCACTTTTAGGGAAAGCAATTTCAAACTGATGGAGTGCATAGGCTCAAATGGTGGTTTCTGTAGCGCGTGTAGGACCAAAGTGAGGTCCCATGGAGGTGTTGGTGTACGCCAACGGGGGCGCATGTGTTGAGCGGCTTGGAGGAAAGTCTTTATGTCTTGTAGCTCTGCTAAAGGTCGTTGAAGCAAAAGTGAAAGAGCAGACACCTGAACTTTGAGAGAACTAGTTGCGAGGCCTTTGTCTAAGCCATGTTGTAAGAAGTCCAACAAATCTGCCATAAGAATGGATGTATGGTCTAACCGATTGCGGCTGCACCATTCCAAAAAGGTCTTCCAGATTCTATAGTATGACCTTTTGGTGGATTTCTTCCTAGCTTGTAACATCGTCTGTACTACTGAGTGGGAGAAACCTTTCTGTGTCCACGCTGCGGTTTCAATAGCCATGCCGTCAGGACTAGCATGCCTAGATTGTCGTCTTTGCCGTCAGGGCTAGCATGCCTAGCCTGTGTCTTTGCCGTCAGGGCTAGCATGCCTAGATTGTGGTGTAGGTATGGACCCTGAGTCAGAAGATCGGGCCACAGTGGGAGTCTCCAGGGTTCGGTTATGGACATGGTCTGTAGATCCGAGAACCATGCCCTCCTGGGCCAGTATGGTGCTATTACTATGGCCTTGGTGTAGTGCAGTTTGAGCTTTCTCAGGACTTTGTGTAACATCGGTAGTGGTGGGAATATATACACAAGATCGAAATCCCAGTTGATGGTGAGTGCATCTACTGCTGTGGCCTTGCGATCGCGATACCTTGTGCAATACGCTGGAAGTTGGTGATTGAATGACGACGCCATTAGGTCGATTTGTGGCCATCCCCACCTGTTGGCTATTTGAATGAATATCTGGCGATTCAGCTTCCATTCCCCTGGATCCAGAGTCTGCCGACTGAGGAAGTCTGCTTCCCAGTTCTCTTGGCCTGGAATGTAAATGGCTGAAATCTGTGGAACTGTTCGATCCGCCCAGGCAAGAATCCTGGCTGTCTCTTCCCAGGCTGCCCGACTGTGGGTGCCGCCTTGATGGTTCAAATAGGCTACGGCTGTAGCATTGTCCGTCTGTACCTTTATGGGAGTATCGCGAAGAACAGTAGTCCAGTGTACTAGAGCGTGTCTGATACAGTAGCTCTTAGTTCGAGTACATTGATTGGCAGATCTGCTTCTGCTGCTGACCATTGTCCTTGCACAGTCAAGTCTTGGAACACTCCTCCCCAGCCAGTTAAGCTTGCATCCGTGGTCACTGTGACAGTGTTCGTCACTGAGCAGGCTCGCCCGATTGACAGGTGTTGGCTCTCTGTCCACCAAAACAAGGACTGCTTGGTGTTTTGAGATAGACGAATTTTGGTGTCGAGCGATGTTGGTGATCTGTTCCATTTTTGGAGGAGTTCCAGTTGAAGTAGTCTCATGTGGAACTGAGCGTAGGGCACCAGATCTATTGAAGCTGTCATAAGTCCTAATAGATGCATCCCCTTTCTTATGGAAATGTCTATCTTTTGGATGGCCGACAAAGTCGCTGAGATAACCTTCTGAACTTTTTCTTGAGTGAGGAAAACTCTGTGTCTTTGAGAATCGAATAGTGCTCCCAAAAAAACGATTGACTGGGCTGGTGACAGGGAGCTCTTTGTTGGATGGATTATCCACCCATGCTGTTTCAGTATGGCTTGGCATGTCTCTGTATGTTGTACTGCCCTCTGTCTGGATGGGGCTCGGAGAAGAAGGTCGTCCAGATATGGAATAATGATTAGGTGTTGTTCCCTCATGTAAGCCACCAGACTGGCCATGACCTTGGTGAACACCCTTGGTGCCGTGGCTAGGCCGAAGGGTAGAGCCTGGAACTGGAAATGTTCGTTGAGTATTGCGAACCGTAGAAACCTTTGATAGAACTGATGAATTGGAATGTGCAGATGCATCTTGTAAGTCTATCGAGGTGAAGTAGTCGTCTTGCTCTACATTGGCGATGACTGCTCTCAGAGACTCCATCTTGAAGGTGGGTACCTGCAGAAAACGGTTCAGTTTCTTTAAATCCAGGACGGGGCGAAGAGAACTGTCTTTCTTGGGAACCATGAAGAGGTTTGAATAAAAACCTTGGTTGCGTTGATGTATAGGTACTGGAACAATGACTTCCTTTCTTAGCATTTCCTGAATGGTGGTAAGGAAGGCAGTTTTCTTGTCTGGTTTGGATGGTATCTTGGACATTAAGAATCTGGTTGGTGGAAGTTGTTTGAAAAAAGGTTCGTAACCATAAGTGATCACTTTGTGAACCCATTTGTCTGAAGTGTTCGCAAGCCATGCCTCTTTGAAAAAACGGAGTCGTCCACCAACCGTCTCCAGAGGATTTGAGGCAGCTAAGGCATCAGTCCTGTTTGTCTGTGGTGGAGGGTTTGGTTTGTCTTCTTTGTGAGGGGTTCCATGTCGACTTTCCAGATCCCCGGAAACCTTTAGAAGTAGTTCCTGTGTTATTTCTCGAATTCCTTGAGAAATTTTGATTAAAACGTTTATTGTAAAAAGGTCGGAAGGAACGTTGTGAACTTTGATGGGGTCTGGGTCTCCTGTCCTGGGGTAAGAAGTTGCTCTTTCCCCCTGAGATCTTGGAAATTAAAGTGTCTAGTTCACTTCCAAAAAGTGTGGTTCCTGTGAATGGTAGAGATACCAGGTTCTTTTTGGAAGCTGGGTCTGCACTCCATGGTTTTAGCCACAATGCTCTTCTTGCAGCGATAGCTAATGCAGAGGATTTAGCGAGTAGATGTAATGTATCCATTGATGCATCACATAGGTAATGAATTGCGTTTAGCATTTTTGAGAGGTGAGTGGCCATGTCGAATTCCTCGTCAGATGCTTCCTGCATGGCTTCCTGGGCCCACAGGGTAAGTGTTCGTGCTACACATGCTGTGGCTATAGTAGGTTTGAACGCTGATGTGGTAGATGTAAAGATGTTCTTTAGTAGACTTTCAGTCTTACGATCCATGGGGTCTTTGAAGGAAGTGCCATCTTCCAACGGAATGGTAGTCCGTTTCGCCAATCGGGCCACTGGGGCGTCTACCTTGGGTACTTGATCCCATTTGTCTTTGTATTGTTGGTGAAAAGGATAGAGATTATCTAACCGTTTGTCTCTGGATAGTTTCCTATCAGGAAATTTCCATTCTTTGTTAATCACTTCTTCCACTGTTTCGTGGACTGGGAAGTGCCTCTGTGGCTTCGTAACTGAGCCAAAAAGTTTGTCAAGGGTTTTTACCTCTTTTGTTTCCTCTTGTAGGTCTAACGTGACAAACATATCCGCCAGCAGTGCGTCCGCTGCTTCCGATTGTGACCTTTTTGGTGTTTGAGATGCAGTTTCTATTTGGTCAGAATCTGAATCGTTAGGGTCTAAGGATGGGTCCTCATCCGAGGATTGTGGACCTGCTTCTGAAGTGCCTGGTGCAGGTTGAAAAATAGTAGTAGTAGATTTTTGCTTTTGCATAGCTGCTGTCGCTAACTTCTCAATGGATGAGGTCATCCCCAAAAAGGACTTTTGAACATTTTTGAGCCAATCTGGCATTTCTGCTGGTGGTGGGCTGTTTTCTGGAGGGGGAGTGTCTGTTCTGGGTTTTTTATTAGAACCACTAGTGGGAGCCTTAGTCCGCTTACTTGAGGACTTTTTGGCGGGTAATTGACTAGCTTCCCCCAATTGAGTTGGGCCCAAAGCAGCAGCTGTGGTCTCCCCTTCCATAATGACAAGGCACTATGTTAGTGAGGCAGGCAGGAGAATTGGCGTGATAGGGAGAATTTCACCAGAAAAAAAAAAAAAAAAAAAAAAAAAAGAGTAGCAAGACGTTACCTTGTTAGTCTGAAGGGGGTCAGGGTAATGTCGAAAACGGTAGGAGCTTCCCAGTTCTCTATCGAAATGAGAGTCTTCCTGTTTATTGTGCCGCACTGCGCGCTCAGCGTATACACTACCGCTGTGTATTAGTGAAAGGGCGCGAAAATCGCCCGGGGCGTGGTGACGTCATCACGTTGTCCGTGTCCTTTCCCCTGTTGTGCGTGTCCTTCCCCCTGACCTCCTCTTCACTATGCGCATATGTCCGCCATTAGTATGCGCTCGTAGCATGCTTTCTCCCTTAGATTGCGGCAGCGCGGAAGCATGCCTTCTTATATCACATACTGTGGTAGCGCAGAAGCATGCCTTGTAATAAGTGTGTGTGTATATGGGGACTCGGTAGCACTCTGCATACCATGCCCTGGAGTGTGCTGTGACCCTTGGTAACCGATTACCATAATCCGGATAACTTAATGTATAAACAGATGGTATATTGCAGCGCAACAGCATGCTAATACCCGCACACTTCTCCTATATTGTGGTAAGGGTAGCGCAAAAGCATACCCAATTGATCCTAGATTTTTGGTAAGGAAAGAAAAAAATACCTACCTCCTAGAGAGCAGGATGACAAAAAACTGAAGGGGTTGGGCTAATGTCGGGAAGAGGAGGAGCTGTCCCACAGTTCTTTTTCTGTCATCCTGCCTCCTAAAGGGAAGAGGACATTAACCCTTTGGTACCTGTGCTGCCAAGGGACGTTTGAGAAAAGATTTTATCTAGTGGCAACGCTAGTTTTGGTAAGCCTGAGGCTAGCTGGGCTGCCCTGTCTGGGGGGGGGGGCAGGCTGAATGCTAGTTGGATCGGCCGTTTCTTGTTTAGTGGCCGTAGGTTCCTGGCTGGCTTGCTCAAGTTGGGCATGGGTAGGACCTGGGAGTTCCTCCACTGGCACAGGTGGTTTACATTTGGAACAAATTGGTTCTTTATGCCCTGAGGGCAACCTTTTGCAACACTTTGCACAGGCCAAGTATTTGACAGAGGAGACTGGGGTGCCTCTGGTAAAAAGGGCCTCCCTGTTACCCTCAGAAATAATGTGAAACTGGAATATACAGCAGCGAGGGGTTGCTTAACTAGCACTCGCTATGTGGCCTAGGCTGAAAATTAGAGAAAAAGCTATTTTCAAATCCCTTGCGTGTCCTGCTCCTGAAGCAGGCTTGTGCCGTCTGGAAATGCTGCGAATGAACCGCAATGTCCCTGCTACGGATGGAACCACACTGCACAGTGTGGAGACCGTGTTCCGTGAACGTTGAGAGAGAATATGGCGTTCGCGCCAATGTGCGTCATCCATTTCGCGCCGTTGCGTGTGACGTGTCTGCGGAGGGATAAGAGCGCCTGCAGTTGGCGCATAATGACGGTTAGTGGCAGGAGTCTGGGAGCGCTGTCGGAATACTCTGACAATGGCTCCTTGAAAGTGGTGTCCCTGCCGGTGGATCCCCAGGTGTGTGCACCGACCAGGGTCCCCATACTTTGTCCCTCAATGCCCGCCGCGCCGATGGGGAAAAGCTGCATACTCACATAACAGAAAAACAGGGCTCCGGTTGAGGATTAGTCCTTCTGCCCTGGAGTTGCTGTCTGATTGCAGGGAGACCTCTTAGCTGTGGTGGGAAAAGGGGCTAAGGCTGAATCTACTTACCCCTCCCGGTTCCACAGTACCTTGTGTGTCCTGGCCATTTAACCCTTCCTGCACATGAAGGACAGGGTATATAAGCTGGATGGTCAGAGCTGCTTGGCAAACGACCCCAAGCACTCTTCCCATGTTGGGAGATGACTTGTGGAGACATCCTACACTGTGTAGGTATCTTGTACATCTCCATCTATCAAAATAGACAATATCATGAAGAATGGCAGGACATGTCCTGACCTCCTGAGGACACAACAAAAAACTGGTCTAGGCTCTGCCTGCTGGGGGGGTATAGCCAGCGAAGTAGGAGCTAGTTTCACTTTTATTGTTGTGTCCTACCTCCCAATGGCATCAGCTATACCCTATGGTTCCCGGTGTCCCCCAAGCAGAAGTAGAGAAAGTTGCTTATTCATACACTTATGCACTGTGGTGATGCATAACATTCATTTGAATAAGGTCATTTAATATATAATTGATCTGCTTAATTGCTCTATATCATGGACTATAGTGTGTATAAACAGGGGAGCTATGGACTGCCATACACATGCAAGTTATAGATTGTACTGGTGTATATGTGTCAGACATTTCTTGCTGTCCTTGTCTATCAAGGCTGTTTGGGCATAAATTGTCATTGCTCGCGCTCTGGTGCACACACTTTGGGGGCGATTGCGCACATTCTGCCTCATACACGTGGTGTAAATAGCCACATAGGCCCACACTCCAGTACGAGGTGGTCGTTTTACAGATCGACATGGAATGTTTCTTCGTGATTCCTGGTTTGAATTTTGGCTTGTTTTCTACTACTCTTTGGATTTCCCTGGTTGTCCTTATTCAGATCCTGATCCTGACCTTGGCCTGGCTGACTTCAATCCAAATTCTGGTAGCCTGCCTCTGGTTACAGTTAAGTGTCTACAGGCTGTCTTTCAGTACCTTTATTACTCCGAATTCTGCGTTATTCATGTTAACACCTTGGCTCTAAGTCCCAGTGAGAGGCATAGGGGAGTCGATTACTGATCAGATCTGCCTTGGAACTCTGACAGCGTCTAGGTGCTCTCTCTTTGACTATCACAGTATGGAAAGGAGCAAGATCATGGGCCCCAGATAACTCTGGCAGTCTTCATATATCTCTGCTTTTGTCATTAACAAAGAGGTCACGTATGCAACCAACAGATCTTAGACCAAGGAATGCTGCCCAGACCTCAAGGGGAAGCTGTATGTCTTCTCTAGATTCAGGCAGTCCCTCCAGATACATTTTCCCTTCAATGTCCAGAATTTCCCTTTCACTCCCATCGCCTGTTAATGGAGACAGAACCTGTGAAAAGTTCAAAAGGGAGCAGATACGCAAAAAATGAAAGACACCATTGAATAGAAATGCAACAAATGTAAAATAATCTTGAAGCAAATCAATGAACATAATAAGAAGGGTAGCAACAATTGTAAAAAGGTCTCCAGAATAAGAGAAAAATAATTTCTTGTTATTTCTGTAAATTATTGTAAACCGCATTAAAGAATTATAAAAAAAGAAGTGTCAGATGGGCTAAAGTTTATAAAAAGTGTATGAAAAAGTAAAAAATATGCAATTATTTGGACACTGCATGAAGAGCTCGTCATTCGCCATAGTAAGAAGCTGAAGTTAGTCAGGCTCTTCCACCTTTCTGCCTAACAGATTTCTGGTTGTGGCATTAAATGGTTCACCAAGTGGTACCTGCATTAGACAACGTATGTGGATTTTTCAGCACAACTCCACAAAAATAAATTTGCCTCTTGCGTGGAATTTCAGCAATACAACAGAGTATGTTTTACCAGAAGGTGGCAGTCTTGCTCTTTTATATGTGGCATCTTTTCTGGATCACGGCCAACTATGAATCAGACCTGCTAATGGGAAAGATAAAATTAGTCTTTCTAATGCCATATCAGGATAATATCCCTCGGCTGTAAGATGCAGGACTTAGAAGGCCAACTAAATACAAATCTACTATAAGCTTTAAAGTATTAACAAGCTAATAGAAAATACAGAAATTTTAAAGCTGAACTGCCATTTTTTAAAAGAATGTACAAGTATGGCACCTGTTATCCAGAATGCTCAGGACCTGGGGTTCTACGGATAATGGATCTTTCCGTAATTTGAATGTTCATACTTTTGTCTACTAGAAAATCATGTAAACATTAAATGAACCCTATAGGCTGGTTTTGCTTCAGTAAGGATTAATCTTAGTTGGGACCAAGTACAAGGCAGTGTTTACACAATGTATCTGGAGTTAACTATAAATGCTCCTAATAGGTAATATAATAATAGATATAATAATTATAATAATAATAAAGCCTCAAATAGGTAATATGAGTGATGTCCCATCAATTCCAACATCCACTGGCAGATGTTTTAAACATATATAAATATATTTTGCTATGAGGAGGGGCTTATGCTTTCCGCTACACAGCAACACAGGGGATAAGTAATTTCATTCCACCCACCCTAAGGAAGCAAACCCCAATACTAATCACAAGAAATAGATCAATAAAGAGCAATATTTTTTAATTGTTTAGTGTCAGTTACCATGAATACTGGGCCAAATGAAACCCATTATAACTTGAGGAATGCATAAGACAGCGCCTCATTTGCAAATGCAATCATATACACCCATGGAACAAGGGGACACATTTATTTTCAAGTGTAAGACAGTTGACTGGAAATGACTGAAGCCAGTTCTATAGAAAGGAAGAGCTGAACTGGTTGTTATAATGCAAAGGTGGGTCTAAGGTGCTCACAGAGGGAAGGAATAAAGAGGTGCAGCAGTGCAGGGAGCAAGAACAGAGCACTATCATCAGAACAGCAACAATGGGTTTAATTCTTTGGGCCACTGACTGACTGTAGCTAGGAGCTGTTATGCGCCTCTCATAGAGACGTCCTCATGGTGCAGGTCAGGGCCAGCAAGTGAACTGTAATGTTTCATGTGTTCTGTACCCTGAGGGCTGATCTGTTACAGCTCAAAACCATCTGTCTTTTGGAGAGATGCTTGAATAAGATGTTCTTAACTTTTCCATCACTGCCTGAAGTTTTGTACCAACCCCTAGGTAGTTGTCTGCCAACACTCATCTGCTTACTGTGTAGCGCCAGCCATAAGCATGGCACTGTACATGCACATCAAAAATCAATTGTTTTCACAAAATCAGTCATATCGGTAGCTGTTAAATACATTTCTTGTTCCAGCACTGTGCCATTGGGCTCCTTCAAACAACCTGTATATTATATTATTTCCCTCCTGTATTTGTTATATATGGCCTGTCTTAGTGCACCTGCAACTTTTTGTCCATGGATCCACACACACAAATTTCTGCAGTAGGGAAAGTGCCCCTTCCATGAACAAAAAGTTGCTGTTGCTATGGGACCATGCCGGGTCAAAGGAGAACCAGCACCACTACTGCAGAGTGAGTAAACGCCGGGTGTGCAATGTATCTATTACATTACATTGGACTGTCTTATTGCACAACATGATATACTGTAGTACAACCCTTTTTACAACAGTCAGCCGTAAACTCCTAAGGTCGACTCAATTAAGGATACTTTACATCAGTTGAATCTTTAATCAAAAAAGTAGAACAGGTTCCAAGGTTAAACAGTGTCCTTTGAAAATGACTTTGTGCGTTCTAACTATGATGTTTTGGTGAATGACACAAAGTCAATGAGTCGGCCTATTGTAGGAGGTAACCGTGTTCCTATAGGCCTGTAGCTGCAAAGCCAGTGCTCAGAGAGAAAGAAAGGGAAGAGCAAAGCCGAGAGATCTGTGCCAAAACAAGCTCCTGAGGAATTTGAGAACATAAGCAGAGGCGCTTGTTTGCAATCCATCCTTCTCTCAGCAGGTAGCTGGAGCATATAAATTTTAGGGGCCCTTTCAAACAGAATGCCAGGGCTAGAAGGAACGGGAAGCAGAGATGGTTAGAGTAGTGTTTCCAGGTGCTTTCCAATTAACAAGACGCGTGCCTCTCATTCCAAACTTAGGAACTCATTAACCTACATGATAAGGCTCCAAGAGCTGCTGAAGGACAGATACCGAATCTGATACGTGAGAACTGATGTCTGAGAATGAAAAATTACATAGAAGAAGAAAAAAGAATAGGCACTGAAAAATAGTTTGTCAACTGCATGAAAGAAGCTCAGTGTCCACCAAGTCCTAGTGTCCCAGACCAGAGAAAAAAGCTTAAAGTTCTAGAACTAATTAACTGCTTAATTAACTTCCATTAAATATCTTGCAGCCATGGTACTAATGTGATTCCTGCACACAATCACAGCGACACGAGAACAGCCATGTTGGTAGTCTTTTATTAACAGCCAAGGACAAAAACAGCAGGAAATATTCAAGGATTATGCCCAAAATAGACCCTCATTGAATTACATTAAACTGTCTCTTAACAAATGGTTTGCAGATGATTCTGATGCAAGTCTATAGGATGTGGTTTTGGGGGCTTTGGCACAAAGTATTAATGTGCCCCCTAACATAAAACACAAAGATGCAGATCAGTGCATAAAACTAAATATACACAAAAGTGCTTGTGATGGAACTGGTTCTGAGCTGTATCTACATAGGCTCCACCCTTTGAATGGAACGCCAAGTACCTGACTAGCACAGCTTTCACACAGTGTCAAAACTTGGGATTTCAAATAATGTATCTGGTCCTACAAAGGGATGATTGAAACAGATTCCAACCTAGTATGATTGATATCATTAGTGTTGGTCCTTGCAAGGTAGATATAATACCATTGTTTGGATAATCCCCCTGCATATTTGAAGTCTACTTATCTGTAAGACAGTAGTCTCAAATAAGGTTGACGGCAGGGGGTTGTTCATACAGCGCTCAGTATCTCTAGTTAACTGATCCATTAATTCACAGTTATTGATTTATAATAAAAATAACAAGGAAATGTACACATTTAGTATGTATTATTTATTTTTCTCATGCTGAAAAAGGTTGCATAAAAGTGCAGACTGATCCTTCAAAATGCTGCCAGTGGTCATGGCGGGGACTTGGCTGACCAAACAGACAAATTTCCATAGTATGTTTTGCCACTCACATACAACTCGTATATCTCATGTATTATTCCACTTCTCTCTGGATACTCAGTGTTCCCTTGTTTTTAAGTGCATTCGGTAACTGTGATGGGTATATTAGGGGTTTCAGTGTTATGTGGGCCTCTTTATAAAATTTTGGTTTGAAAGCCAAAGTTCCCCTTTAATGAAGATCGGGGATTCTGCTCGGCAAGGACAACAATAAGAAATGTATCAGCTAAATGTATCAATTTAGAATAGTTTACAGGGTCGGCAAACACCCCACCACTTCCCAGAGCTGCTTTAGAAGGTGAAACATGACACTTTACACTTTAATATTAGAAAAAAACATTCACACATAGAAAATAGAAAGCAACTGGAAAAAGTCTTTATTTCGGATGAAATCTGAAACAAACTAGGTGTTTGAAGGTAAACAACCCCCATTAATATAACGAGTCGGGCAAAAATGTGTATCAGAATGGTAGCTATTCTCCATTATTTATTTTATCTCTTATTTTTATAGGGCACTTTGCAGATTTTATACATCATTCACATCAGTCCCTGCACCAGTGGAGCTTACAGTCTAACATTATCTAATTCACACACACAGTAAAGTAGATTTTATCAGGAGCTAAGTAACTGCCTGTTCTTGAAGTACAAAACTAAAAGTTTGTCTTAAGTTTGGTTTAGTTTTGTAGCCATTGTGGGGCTTTCTAAGGCTGGTACTGGCAGACTGAAGGAAGACAGGAGAAAGCAAAGCTAAATAATTTTAAAGTAGTATTCTCACTGTACCTTATTATCAGCAGTGCAACTTTCAAATAAAAAGTGCAGCAAAATAGTTACGTCCCCAAAGGTTCTGGGTAAATTTGATGAAGCACCCTCATTCCTTCGGTCTATATGGATTTTTCCACCCAGACATGGTATTTGCTACCTTTCTGTCCAATCCCCTCTGCTGCAACGCTCCAGAGAGTCACCTTCTCTCTCACCAGTCAGTACACAGACTTTCACAGTACCTGCCTCCAAACAGGTTGCCCGAGTAGACACATTTGGAAAACACAACATGTTGTGTCTTTTGCTTTTATTCCTTTGTGATGACGTTCTACCGTGCTGATTTCATTTATTATGTTTCTGTCCTTCCTTTTCCCTTTATTTTAGACATCGCCATGTTGTTCTTTCCTCTTTTCTTGCTTATGCAGGTCTTTAGGTTTCACCTACCTCTGGTATTAATTATATTGGTTCCATGTTGAACCTTCCTTATTATTTTGGGCTTCATTAGGAACGCTGGTCTTCATTTGGAATTTGGGGCTTCCTTGGTCTCCATGCTGCAACTTCTGCTTGTCTTTACTAGATTGGTTTTCGTGTTTTAACTTTTACTTATGTTTGTTATGCAGGTCTCAACGTTGTAAATTCCACTTTGTTAAACTAATTTTCATATTGTAGCTTTTACCTTGTCTTGATGATGCTGTTTTACCATTTCAGTAAACAAGCTTCTTATTTGAATTGGGTCACATAAAAGGGTGGGACTAGAAGAGACGTCAACCCTACCAGATAAGATTTAGAGAAATGCTTGTTGAAATGGCGATGATGGTCCAGCACAAAAATAGTGGGCACATTGAATCAGAGTTTAGAAATATGGAAGGAGCTTCATTGTTATGGGCCTTGAATGTGAGCATTTTGAATTTGATTTGAGATAAAACCGAAGCCTGTGAAGGGACCTGAATAGCTGGTAATGAATGGTGACAATGAAGGAATAGTCTAGTGGCAGTGTTTAGAACAGACTGAAATTATGAAAGATGGTAAATACTGGAATGTCTGAAAGGCTCACTGTAGTTCTTCACAGTGAGGACAGGGAACTTGTGCCAGGCGATGTTGTGATGGCTGTTCTGTTACTGCTTTTAAGAGTGGCTTGGATTATATTTGGACAGACATAATATCAAAGGCTATTGTGATACTAACGCTATAGTTAGTATAGATATGAGTTTATAAAAGTTATCTGAAAGTATGGAGGGGTGTGTAACCATGTAGCAGAAGTCATGTTTGGAAATAACAGTAAACTAGGTGTTTCTATACTAAGATAAAGTCACAGATACAGTAAAAGCAAAAGGATTTTGAAAAGTTTCACTATGAGCCGTAAAAAAAGATAGGAGTCAACAATAATAGCCACCCTGTTACTTGCCTTTAGTAGGTGTCCCTCTTGCGCATGTGCAGTAGAGTAACATTTACATATATTACTGTACAATCTGCACTAGGGTTTCCTGGGAAAGGTAAGAAATAACCTTGATTTCAAGCTCCACCAATGTGAACGACGTATAATCTCTAAACAACTGCTGTGCATTAAGAATAACAGCTAATAAAATATTAATCACAGTTCTGCATTTATTTATTTTTCCTAGGGCTGATGCATTTTTTTCCCTAAAACAATGTACTGGGGTAAAAATTATTACATTTATCTAAATTTATCTAAATTTTAATGAACAATGAAACACCAGTTCACTGGCAGGGGTGCGATATAATTCAATGCCTTCCCCAGTGTATTAGTGTTCTTCATCAATTTAGGGATCAAGCCGCATCTGTAAAATTTGAAGTCTATGATAGTTTGTTATATAACTATAGGAAAGGAGAACAGCAAAAAAGAATCACCAACACATCATAAAACAGAAAGTCATTGCTGACCTAGTGACCGCATAATATGGAGTGTCTTTAGATTTAAAGCTCCTAAGAGAGTTGAGCAAAAATATATTAGCTGCCCACCAAGGACAACTATGGACAAGATGATTTTCTTGTAAGAGGAAAAGATCAAACTTCTGTAATTTACATTTTTCTTGTTTTCAAGATTAGTAGTTTTTAAAATGTAATATCTATGATGATATTGACAACAGCGTCACCTGCTGTTAAATTTGGCCGACTATAGACAGTCAAAAAAATGTCAGAAAATGAACTGCAATGTTGTTCTGCTTAGCAGTGCTAATATCTCTCACTTTTCCATGCAGCTGTGATCCCATGAGGTAATCCAGAATAAACTGTCTAAGATAATCTTTTTTTCCAGAAGCGAAATGGTCAAAATGAATTGCAGATTATACCTGGGATATGTTATGGAAAGGGTTATTACACAAGGGCAAATCAGATACATTTTTAGCATATGACAATATTTGCTAATTAACTGTATAGGAATAACAAATTAAGCAAGAATAATGAATTCTGCATTTCGATAAAACTTTGGGAAGCAGTGTCCCGCCAGTTTTTAGTGTTCATCATGAAAAATAAAAAGTGGTTAGCAACAGGCATCCATTAAAACTGTCAAATACGTTTCACCAATATAACAAATGTGTTTCCCCTTTAATAGATCAAACAACGTTGCAGCTAGAAAGTTTTATATTTACTCACTTGGTCTTGTTCAGTTTGCTCTGAATGGTAAAATCTGTAAAATAAAAAAGCAATATTAAAATACATTTATACCTAAAGAACTCTGGCAACAGTTTGGATATAAGCCTTTAATTTTCCTATTTTTAGAAACATAAACATTGCTTTGTGGTGATTTTTTTGATTACCGTCGATTAGAATTTGTTGCTGCTGCACTCTGGTTGCATAAAAACCAGGTGTAGTGCAAACAGAGCCTTCTATAGGCTGTCAGTCCATATAGAGGCTACTGAATAGTCAATCACTTACAGTATTTGACATCCCCATCCACTTTTTTCATGCTTGTATTGCTCTCCAAGTCTTTTTACATTTAAATGTGGCTGATAAACAAAAAAAGGTTGGGAACCCATGGCTTACTGGATACTCCAGGCCAGCGCTCCAGTTACCAGTAAATTGCATTGGTCCAGTGCAGATCGTTCCTCTCGTGTCTTCTTTTCTCTGAGCAAGGGCATGCGCACTATAGTGAAAAGCTGGTGTTTCAAATTTTGGCTTTCACTATATTGCTCATGCGCCTGCCAGAACCTGAATGAAAAACAGATGGAAGAATTTGAAGAAGATGACAAGGTTCTTCTGCAGATGTACCCTGGGCTGGTGCAGTTTTTTTGTTAACAACCTGCCTGAGGTATCAGGTAAGCGATTTTAATAACTGGGGGTTGCCTTACATTTGGCATCCCCCCTCAATGATTTAAACTTTAGTTCTTCTTTAATACAGGGAGAGTAATGAGTTGCATCTGAGTGACAGGCACAATTCAGTGGCACGGAGCACTTTTTGTTTTACCCTTTCCACCTCATTGTTAATAAACCCTATATTTTTTTTCAGAGCATTCTGGGTTAAGGTAGAACTCCACGAACGATTTTGTGGGTCAGATTTATCTGATCATACCGCGCAACAGCACAAGCTTTGGTAGGGTGCTACAAAATCTGATGCCCCTAGGCTAGAATGTAAAGTAGGATTGAGTCTTTTGTTCAGGTGTTAAAATATTCAATGAGAAAAAAGGACTTTCCAACACCATTCGTTTCATATAGCATATTATCAAATAATTATAAAGCCTTTGGGATGAATGGTTATAGGTGCTACAGGTCCTGTAAACTATACAAACCTAATTAGATGGCGCAAACCTTGACAGTTAATGAATCGCAAAACCAGCAACTAAAGAGGATTTTTGAGCAGCATTCATCACTTTATTACCACCTTGTTAATAAATGACCTCCGCTAAACCCAATCTATGTCCATCTCCTAAACACGGTTTGATCGATAAAATGGCCTCTATAAACTCTCTTCTGGACTCTTTATTGTTCTTCTTTGTCTGTGACAGGGGGTTTGTAATAATTATTTAGAAATTAACTTCAGGCAGTTTCATACAGCTGCTCAGATGACAGACTGCAGACTCTTGCTTTTAATCTATAAACAAGAATTTTCTTTCCCCTCGGAGAGGGTGCATATTTCCACAGTAATAACAAATGGACTGTGTAGGGAGGCTATTCTCCGCCTGATGAAATGCGGTAAAATATTACAAAAGGTGCAAGTGCACCTTCTTTGATATCATTATGTTAAAGGAAACAGAACATCTGTTTTAACACTATTGTATAGCTGTCCCATGATTGGTAATAGAGATATATATATACTAACTGGATTTGGTTTAAACTCTTACCCTATTTAAAATATAATTAAAAAAAGCCATCAGATTTGCCAGATGGACAATGTTCTGTAGAGTTCAATACCTACACTGGCATAGATAAATAGTGTCTCTCTCTGGTTATGAAAAAGCCTGAGAAGTTGGTAAGGAGGCTTCAATCAATGGTCATTTTCTGGCTTTTTATAAGGACGGAGCTAACCAACTGAAGATACTTGATCTGGACTTTAGATTCCCCTCCATATACTCCATAAACATCTTTTTATGGCATCATTTTAATGTCACTGGGCCCTTAAAGGAAAACAAAAGGCATAATCACTGGGGGCTGCCAAATTATTAGGTACCCCAAAGCGATTATAACCCCTTACCTAATACTCCAGGCTAATACTCTTGTTCACTAAAAATTGCACTGGCCCGAGGTATTTCTGTAGAAGTTCCTTGTCATAATCTTTTTCTATTTTTCATTTCGGTCCGAACTGGGTGATGCGTGGGATACCAAGTTACATTATTATGATGACTGGAGGGGACCCCCAAGTGATTTTAACTTCATTCTTAAACACAAGGCATGGAGATGGAGGATTATAGAACAATAGAATGTGGTAAAAACGATGCTTGGTGGTAATGTAATTAATAGGGAAGAAAAAGAAAAATATAGGAAGTCATGTCCCATCTTGAAAGTCCATTGAAACTGACCATTATAACATTCCATTTTTAAATGTAATCTCTGACACACTGGCCTCTGATGTGCTGTGTGATATCAAAACAAAATTTGTTTCACCTTTGTCTTGTTTTTCAATGCTCGTTCTCACATTCTGGGCCTTCTGTTGCGTTGAAAGTCTGCCTAGCAGTCAAGATTCCTTTTCACCAACGACATGGCAGTAAGACCACTGTAGAAAATAAGGAACATTGCATTAACCTCAGATATGCCAGTCTGAACCAGCAGAAAAAATTACAAATGTTCCTGTATTGCAGGACTTGGGTTAAGGTCTCCTTTCTGCCAATCAGTATCCACAAACAAAACACCAACGGCACATCAGATGCTTGTGAAACTAGTTATGGGTTTATTTATTTATTTAGCTCATAATAATGGCAACGTTTTGGGACTATACAAGACCCTTTATTACGCTTATTATGAGCTAAATAAATAAACCCACAACTGGTTTCACAAGCATCGGATGTGCCATTGGTGTTTTGTTCATGGATACTGATTTTGGCAGTTTTTGGGGCCATACACCTAGAGGCACCTGATACCAAACAGGTAATACTGGAAGTAGCGCTCCATTTCGGTACTGTGTTCTTTCTGCCTACACTGGCTCCATGTGGGTATTAAGGTCTTATTCATACAGCTCATTAGGTTGATACAAACAAACTCTCCAGTCAACAGGGCTAACATTGACATTTTCAAATATCAAGAATGTTTATTAGTACGTAGCCAGCATATTGCAGTAGGGTTAGTGGCTGCACCAGATAGGCCTAATTATATGTAATAACAATTTGGTGTCAAACTTGCACTGTGACCTTTGACCTGCTGTTGTAGATTCACATAAACTCAAACAACATACTGTAATACAATTACATACCAAAGAAAAGGTACTTTTCCCCCCCACATGTAAAAAGACACTATCATAATAAAGTAATCACTGCTGTATCAGTGCACATTAGAAGTGGATCCTTGGTACAACAGAAATACAGTAATTATGTAAGTGTACCTTTAAGGCCCCTGTATACTCCTCTGCATGGTTGCCCAGTGTATATACAGCACTGTGTGGGGAGCCGTCACAGATATGGTGCAGATGGCACTGTGCCTCCCATGAACAGATGCTGTCTGTTCTGCAACTTGGAGCTGTCAGAACTTATTAAGACGCTGAATGACAGGAGCAAGAATTCTAGGCATCTTACTGCAGAGTAAAAGGTTACTGATACTTACATTAAAGTAAACGAAGCAGCAAAGGGAACAAAAACAAAATGTGGATCTGAAAAGCAACATTTCTTGACCCATTTGTTACATCTCAAACACCTGCCAGCAAACACCAGGCAGTTCTCCTGTTTTACCCACCTCAGCCAAAACCATTACCTGAATACACCATGGCTTCTGGGACTAATAGGGAAGGTAAGATTCTCCTTTGGTAAATAAAAAGCTGCCCACAGTCTACAGTGAATTCAATCGCACAGTTGTTTTTCCAGTCCCACAAGGGGGGAAAAATGCACAAATCCACAAAATAAACTAAAGTGGCACAAGGCTTTACCCACTGACGTGAAAGCTATATGCCATGCATGGGGTAAAATTTATACAGGTATGTGATTAGTTATCCGGAAACTCGTTATACTGACATCTCCAAATTAAGGAAAGGCCATCTAATGACCATCATTTCTCTGGAATAATAAAACAGTGCCTTATACTTGATCCCAACTAAGATATAATGACTCCTTTTTGCAGGAAAGGGTTTAATTAATGCTTAAATGGTTTTTAGCAAAGTATGGAGATCCAAATAATGGAAAGGCCCCTTTATCTGGAAAACCACAGGTCCCAAGCATTCTGGATAACCGGTCCCATACCTGTATACCCCTGCAGTTCACAGCCCACAATGATAGTAAGCCGCATCCCTTAGGAGGACAGTAACCTATGCCATATTGCTTGCCCCAATAGAGGTACATTCCTGTACATTCTGCACATACACAAAGAAGCAAAATGACAGCTCCCATGTTTCATATAACTGAATTAATGTACAAAAAGAAGGAATATTTATGAATGTCACTGTTTAATAGGATCTGGCTGTTTGGGGGATTGCTGGCCTCTAGAGTGATTATTCATGCAAATGTTTAAATATACATTTTCTTTGTAAATTGGTAAGACTGGGGCATCCAAAAGTCACCTTGGAATAGTATCTTATGCACAGATGCACACGGCAGCCACTTCTCTTAGTGGCGATTTTTTAAATGCTTAAAATGTACAGAAAGGAGTCCATTACCTTGCACATTATGCAGCTACAGCTTAAATAATAATGTCATTTTAGGCTATTCTACATTCAATAGTATTGTTTGTAGACTTAATTTATAATCCCATTTTATAAGTAAAACCTCAGATTTAAAAAAAATGCAATCTAATCTAAGCAATGTCTCAATTTATAAATGACAGTATGGGATCCCTTATCCGGAAAACAAGTATGTAGAAAGTTACAGTAAGGCCATCTCCCACAAAGTCCTGTTTTTTATGTTATTTTTCAAATTTTTTAAAATTATTTTTCTCTAATAATAAAATAGTATTTTGTACGTGATGGTAACTATGCTATATAAATTCATATTGGTGGCAAAACAATCCTATTGGGTTATTTTAATGTGCAAATGTTTTTAGTGAATTTAAGGTATTGCAATCCAAATTACTGAAATACCCTATATCCAGAAAACACCCAGTTCCCAGCTAATAATAATAGGTTCCATACTTGAATTGTCATAAAACAATTAATGAAAAAGTGTAAAAAAAAAAACGTATCCACAGAAAACACTAATAGATGCCCATGCCCATAAATACAATGGCTTTATACAATAAACAAAAAAAATCAAACCTTGGTGTTCACTGTTGATCATGATTCAGTTCAGTGAAGCTAAAACAATAAAAAAAAACAATGGTGTTACCAAGAGTATGTTTAAGTAGGGATGCACTGAATCCTGAATTGGTTTGGGATAGGGTTGAATCCTTCATCAAACAGTCGGGATTAAGCCGACTCCCAAAATAGAGGATTTTTTGCATCCCTAGTTACAGCCAAAGTTATTCGTTTTTAATGACACCAATATCAGAACCTGATACATCTCCTGTAAAACTAAACAGATTTCTCATGAAGATGTCCAGCACTTGGTATACATTTCCAGTATATTTTTACATTTGTTATCGGTTTCAAATTGTTCCACATATTTACAAAACTGAAGCAAAAGGTGCTCAAACCAAGAGTCAAGGGAGTAAGCACTGGACATCAATCAATGCAGTAAAATCAACAACATTGAGCTTAAGGGCAGTGTATTTTTATTTTTACTTGAGCTGTGAACATATGAAAGATCATCTCTAATGTATTGGAATGGAATCTTTTGGTATGAGAAGCTATTTCCCTGCTGGTAAATCCCTTGTTCATCGTTTCTTTCTGTTCCATAAAGGACAAGAAGTGAAGCTGCATCAGAAGGCAGTGATCCAACCTTAAACGTCACAGCTCTTCTTAGTGATCCAAAGTGTCAGGCAAGATGGCCTTTCACACTGTCAGCCTCATGGCCGATGCCTCTTCTATTTGAACTGGTTGTCAATTAGCGTCCATTTCATCTTGGCTTTCCTAGCTTCCAACTCAGTCTGTGGAGGAAGAGCAGGAAATTAAAGTCTTATGGAAACATCCACTGGGACTATTCAGTCCAGCCCAGTAAAAGCCGGTCAGTAACCCATGCAATAACAGACAAAAGGATGGCAGTGATTCACAAATTTTATTGGCCTTGCATGTTCTATTTCTAATCGTTTCTGTGTTATATGAGGCTCAGAGCCTGTGTTTAAGGTCTGAAATGCTGGAAAGAGCTAGCCAAACCAATTGGCTGCAGTTTATAATGAAACAGGCAACACCCAAAACCTGAATTAGTCTTTTGTAAATAGACTTCTGCTTTAACCCTTTAAGTGCCACAGAACGTAGAATCTACGTTCTGTGGCAAAGGTACTTGAAATGCCACAGAACGTAGATTCTACGTTCTGCAGCACTTCCGGGTTCAGAAGCGGAGGAGCGGCTGTTAGAGCCGCTCGCTCCGTTCCTGCTCGATCCCCTGCCCCTAGGCAACGAGCAGAGCAGGGGATCGAGTGGCCCCTGGGGCGCGATCGCCCAGGGGCCCAAAAACAGCAGCAGGCACGTGCTACTTACGTGTCCTGCTGCTGCAGCCTGCACCGGATCGTCGATCTCCGCCCCCACAGCACAGAGACAGGAACCACGACGCAGAGGTCTTCCAGGGAGTCTTCCTGATCGCCTGCAACAGTCTCCAGCGATTTTTTCAGGTTAGTGCAACAATTACACACACAAACACACCAACACACACTTATTACAGTAATACACACTTAGATTCACACTTACACACACTTACACATACATTTTTGGGGATTGGGGGGGTCACTTACACTCACTGCACTTACACACATGTGCACACGCACACACGCGCACATAACATGTAATTTACCATTTGTACACACGCACACGCACATACATGGCATTGTGGCTTTTTTTTTTTTTTTCTTATCGCATCGTCTCTTTTTTTGGCTGAAAAAAATGTTTTATTGCCATTACGAATAGCGTATTCGCTAACCGTACTGTGCAATATCTTTTTTATGTTATTTCGGTGATTATATTGCAATTTGGGGTATTTTGGTGCATTTTTAGCCATTTTATTGAATTTTTAGCCATTTTATTGCATTTTCAGCTCTGCGTATGTTGTGTTCACTTGTTTCTAGCCGTATAACCTGTTTGGCCCAGCTAAAATATTCAAACTGTGATTCTGACGGCCGATAACACTAGTCTGGAAAAAAAACATTGATTTTTGTGGTTTTATTGGATTTTTTTGCATTTCACTCTTTACTGCCTTATTTTGTTTTACCTTGTAAATTGTATCTACTATATATCCATTTGGGGGTCTCTGTGCGCCACATAGTTTGGTATATCTATGCATATTGGGCATCAAAGTGTTCAGTAGACCCCTGGTGTTCATATTTAGGATGTTTTATGCTGATACGTTATGAAATGTGGGGCATATAATGCGGTAGAATTCAAGCTTTGTGACGATTTTCAAAAATTTGATAAAAACCGTTACGTTCAGCATTGCTTTGCAGTTTGGCAGTTTGCAGTAGAAACACTTATTTACCCATATTGGATTCGTCAAAATGTGTACTTTCTGAAAATATATGGTTTTCTGGGGTCTCTGTACTGTTAGGGGGGTCTAATGTCGCATAATACACACACCAGGTGCTCATATTGCAGCAGCCAGCGCGTCAGCCGTGAAAATGTATATACACTATTGTCATTTGGGGGTCTCTGTGCGCCACATAGTTTGGTATATCTATGCATATTGGGCATCAAAGTGTTCAGTAGACCCCTGGCATTCATATTTAGGATGTTTTATGCTGATACGTTACGAAATGTGGGGCATATAATGGGGTAGAATTCAAGCTTTGTGACGATTTTCAGAAATTTGATAAAAACCGTTATGTTCAGCATTGCTTTGCAGTTTGGCAGTTTGCAGTAGAAACACTTATTTACCCATATTGGATTCGTCAGAATGTGTACTTTCTGAAAATATATGGTTTTCTGGGGTCTCTGTACTGTTAGGGGGGTCTAATCTCGCATAATACACACACCAGGTGCTCATATTGCAGCAGCCAGCGCGTCAGCCGTGAAAATGTATATACACTATTGTCATTTGGGGGTCTCTGTGCGCCACATAGTTTGGTATATCCAGGGCCGCCATCAGGGGGGGACAGGGGGGACAAGCGTACCGGGCCCGGGCATGAAGGGGGGCCCGGCAGCGCTGCATTTTTTGAAGATCCGGGCCCCCCTTACGAGCGCCCGAGCCGTACGTCTTGCCTCTGTGCTGCCGAATGCGGAAGTGCCGAAAAGCCGAAGCCGATGCGCCGAAAAGACCCGAAGTCACGGAAAAAGCCGAAGTCACGAAAACAGCCGAAGCCGAAGTCCTGAAGCAGCGCAAAGACCCGAAGTCACGAAAACAGCCGAAGCCGAAGTCCTGAAGCAGTGAAAAGACCCGAAGTCACGAAAACAGCCGAAGCCGAAGTCCTGAAGCAGTGAAAAGACCCGAAGTCACGAAAGGAGGTGAAGTTGAAGTACTGAAGCCGTGAGTTCAATTCTACTGAACACCAGTTTGTGTATTTTTTTTTTTTTAATCTCCTGGCCACCAATGTATTATTTTAATATTCTATAGGCCCCTGCAACCAATCTTTTTTTTTAAAACATGTTTTTTTGGGGCCCCAATTTTTTTTTTAACTCGTAAGGGGCCCCTGACGCCAATGTTTTTTTTTTTTCAAAAAAATTTTTTTTTTTTTTTAAATTTTTTTTTGGGGCCCCAATTTGTTTTTAACTTGTAAGGGGGCCCCTGCCGCCAATGTTTTTGTTTTTTTTTTTTCAAAAAAAATTTTTTCTTTTTCAAATTTTTTTTTGGGGCCCCAATTTGTTTTTAACTTATAAGGGGGCCCCTGCCGCCAATGTTTTTTTTTTTTTTTCAAAAAAATTTTTTTTTTTTTTTTCAAATTTTTTTTTGGGGCCCCAATTTGTTTTTAACTTATAAGGGGGCCCCTGCCGCCAATGTTTTTTTTTTTTTTCAAAAAAATTTTTTTTTTTTTTTTAAATTTTTTTTTGGGGCCCCAATTTGTTTTTAACTTATAAGGGGGCCCCTGACGCCAATGTTTTTTTTTTTTTCAAAAAAATTTTTTTTTTTTTTAAATTTTTTTTTGGGGCCCCAATTTGTTTTTAACTTATAAGGGGGCCCCTGCCGCCAATGTTTTTTTTTTTTTCAAAAAATTTTTTTTTTTTTTTTAAATTTTTTTTTGGGGCCCCAATTTGTTTTTAACTTATAAGGGGGCCCCTGACGCCAATGTTTTTTTTTTTTTCAAAAAATTTTTTTTTTTTTTAAATTTTTTTTTGGGGCCCCAATTTGTTTTTAACTTATAAGGGGGCCCCTGCCACCAATGTTTGTTTATTTTTTTTTACATTTTTTTTGTTGGGACCCCAAGTTTTTTTTAACTTATAAGGGGGCCCCTGCCACCAATGTTTTTTTTTTTAAAAAAAAAAAAAATTAAATTTTTTTTTTTGGGGCCCCAATTTTTTATAAGGGGGCCCTGACCATCAATAGCTTTTTACAACTTGTGTGGGGGGGGTTACTTTTTTAGCGCTGATGTCTGTGTGGTCTTTTAACTGCGATGTGGAGTGGGCGGGAAATGGGGTGGAGCTTGGTCGTCAGTGTGGGCGGGGCCCAGGGGGCCCCAAAAATTTTGTTGTACGGGGCCCCGTGATTTCTAATGGCGGCCCTGGGTATATCTATGCATATTGGGCATCAAAGTGTTCAGTAGACCCCTGGCGTTCATATTTAGGATGTTTTATGCTGATACGTTACGAAATGTGTGGCATATAATGGGGTAAAATTCAAGCTTTGTGACGATTTTCCGAAATTTGATAAAAACCGTTATGTTCAGCATTGCTTTGCAGTTTGGCAGTTTGCAGTAGAAACACTTATTTACCCATATTGGATTCGTCAGAATGTGTACTTTCTGAAAATATATGGTTTTCTGGGGTCTCTGTACTGTTAGGGGGGTCTAATGTCGCATAATACACACACCAGGTGCTCATATTGCAGCAGCCAGCGCGTCAGCCGTGAAAATGTATATACTCTATTGTCATTTGGGGGTCTCTGTGCGCCACATAGTTTGGTATATCTATGCATATTGGGCATCAAAGTGTTCAGTAGACCCCTGGCGTTCATATTTAGGATGTTTTATGCTGATACGTTACGAAATGTGGGGCATATAATGGGGTAAAATTCAAGCTTTGTG
Organism: Xenopus petersii; assembly: GCA_038501925.1. Taxonomy (NCBI): domain Eukaryota; kingdom Metazoa; phylum Chordata; class Amphibia; order Anura; family Pipidae; genus Xenopus; species Xenopus petersii. Next base: position 108,899,944 of record CM076686.1, read on the forward strand.
ACGATTTTCAGAAATTTGATAAAAACCGTTATGTTCAGCATTGCTTTGCAGTTTGGCAGTTTGCAGTAGAAACACTTATTTACCCATATTGGATTCGTCAGAATGTGTACTTTCTGAAAATATATGGTTTTCTGGGGTCTCTGTACTGTAAGGGGGGTCTAATGTCGCATAATACACACACCAGGTGCTCATACTGCAGCAGCCAGCGCGTCAGCCGTGAAAATGTATATACACTATTGTCATTTGGGGGTCTCTGTGCGCCACATAGTTTGGTATATCTATGCATATTGGGCATCAAAGTGTTCAGTAGACCCCTGGCGTTCATATTTAGGATGTTTTATGCTGATACGTTACGAAATGTGTGGCATATAATGGGGTAAAATTGAAGCTTTGTGACGATTTTCCGAAATTTGATAAAAACCGTTATGTTCAGCATTGCTTTGCAGTTTGGCAGTTTGCAGTAGAAACACTTATTTACCCATATTGGATTTCGTCAGAATGTTTACTTTCTGAAAATATATGGTTTTCTGGGGTCTCTGTACTGTTAGGTGGTCTAATGTCGCATAATACACACACCGGGTGGTTATATTGCAGCAGCCAGCGCGTCAGCCGTGAAAATGTCTATACATATTGTCATTTGGGGGTCTCTGTGCGCCACATAGTTTGGTATATCTATGCACATTGGGCATCAAACTGTTTAGTAGACCCATATGTTTATATTTAGGATGCTTTATGCTGGTAATGATACATGGACAATACGATGCTGGAAAGTTGAAGCTTTGAGGCAATTTCCAGATATTTCACCAAAACCGACAACTTTGGGAAAGCCTTGCGACTCAGTAGTTTGGAGCAACAAGGCATGGGTACCCATTTTAGATTTGGTAGAATGTGTACTTTCCAAAAATGTATGGGTTTGGGGGGTAAACATATATTTCTGTGTTTTTACCCCACAAAAATGCAGTCAATGTGTTGATTTTTCATTAGCTGAAGTTACCCACGGGACTGTTTGTATGCGCTAACTTCATTTTGGGGCCTCTAAATGCCAGATACTTAGGTAAACCTATGAACAATGGCCACCAAACTGTTCAGAGGAACCCTGGCAATCATATTTAGGGTGCTTTTTCTTAGTACATAATAACACATGGGTGATATGGTGCTGGGAAGTTGAAGCTTTGAGGCAATTTTCAGATATTTCACCAAAACCGACAACTTTGGGAAAGCCTTGCGACTCAGTAGTTTGGAGCAATAAGGCATGGGTACCCATTTTAGATTCGGTAGAATGTGTACTTTCCAAAAATGTATGGGTTTGGGGGGTAAACATATATTTCTGTGTTTTTACCCCACAAAAATGCAGTCAATGTGTTGATTTTTCATTAGCTGAAGTTACCCACGGGACTGTTTGTATGCACTAACTTCATTTTGGGGCCTCTAAATGCCAGATACTTTGGTAAACCTATGAACAATGGCCACCAAACTGTTCGGAGGAACCCTGGCAATCATATTTAGGGTGCTTTTTCTTAGTACGTAATGACACATGGGTGATATGGTGCTGGGAAGTTGAAGCTTTGAGGCAATTTTCAGATATTTCACCAAAACCGACAACTTTGGGAAAGCCTTGCGACTCAGTAGTTTGGAGCAATAAGGCATGGGTACCCATTTTAGATTCGGTAGAATGTGTACTTTCCAAAAATGTATGGGTTTGGGGGGTAAACATATATTTCTGTGTTTTTACCCCACAAAAATGCAGTCAATGTGTTGATTTTTCATTAGCTGAAGTTACCCACGGGACTGTTTGTATGCGCTAACTTCATTTTGGGGTCTCTAAATGCCAGATACTTTGGTAAACCTATGAACAATGGCCACCAAACTGTTCGGAGGAACCCTGGCAATCATATTTAGGGTGCTTTTTCTTAGTACGTAATGACACATGGGTGATATGGTGCTGGGAAGTTGAAGCTTTGAGGCAATTTTCAGATATTTCACCAAAACCGACAACTTTGGGAAAGCCTTGCGACTCAGTAGTTTGGAGCAATAAGGCATGGGTACCCATTTTAGATTCGGTAGAATGTGTACTTTCCAAAAATGTATGGGTTTGGGGGGTAAACATATATTTCTGTGTTTTTACCCCACAAAAATGCAGTCAATGTGTTGATTTTTCATTAGCTGAAGTTACCCACGGGACTGTTTGTATGCGCTAACTTCATTTTGGGGCCTCTAAATGCCAGATACTTTGGTAAACCTATGAACAATGGCCACCAAACTGTTCGGAGGAACCCTGGCAATCATATTTAGGGTGCTTTTTCTTAGTACGTAATGACACATGGGTGATATGGTGCTGGGAAGTTGAAGCTTTGAGGCAATTTTCAGATATTTCACCAAAACCGACAACTTTGGGAAAGCCTTGCGACTCAGTAGTTTGGAGCAATAAGGCATGGGTACCCATTTTAGATTCGGTAGAATGTGTACTTTCCAAAAATGTATGGGTTTGGGGGGTAAACATATATTTCTGTGTTTTTACCCCACAAAAATGCAGTCAATGTGTTGATTTTTCATTAGCTGAAGTTACCCACGGGACTGTTTGTATGCGCTAACTTCATTTTGGGGCCTCTAAATGCCAGATACTTTGGTAAACCTATGAACAATGGCCACCAAACTGTTCGGAGGAACCCTGGCAATCATATTTAGGGTGCTTTTTCTTAGTACGTAATGACACATGGGTGATATGGTGCTGGGAAGTTGAAGCTTTGAGGCAATTTTCAGATATTTCACCAAAACCGACAACTTTGGGAAAGCCTTGCGACTCAGTAGTTTGGAGCAATAAGGCATGGGTACCCATTTTAGATTCGGTAGAATGTGTACTTTCCAAAAATGTATGGGTTTGGGGGGTAAACATATATTTCTGTGTTTTTACCCCACAAAAATGCAGTCAATGTGTTGATTTTTCATTAGCTGAAGTTACCCACGGGACTGTTTGTATGCGCTAACTTCATTTTGGGGCCTCTAAATGCCAGATACTTTGGTAAACCTATGAACAATGGCCACCAAACTGTTCGGAGGAACCCTGGCAATCATATTTAGGGTGCTTTTTCTTAGTACGTAATGACACATGGGTGATATGGTGCTGGGAAGTTGAAGCTTTGAGGCAATTTTCAGATATTTCACCAAAACCGACAACTTTGGGAAAGCCTTGCGACTCAGTAGTTTGGAGCAATAAGGCATGGGTACCCATTTTAGATTCGGTAGAATGTGTACTTTCCAAAAATGTATGGGTTTGGGGGGTAAACATATATTTCTGTGTTTTTACCCCACAAAAATGCAGTCAATGTGTTGATTTTTCATTAGCTGAAGTTACCCACGGGACTGTTTGTATGCGCTAACTTCATTTTGGGGACTCTAAATGCCAGATACTTTGGTAAACTTATGAACAATGGCCACCAAAATGTTCAGAGGAACCCTGGCAATCATATTTAGGGTGCTTTTTCTTAGTACGTAATGACACATGGGTGATATGGTGCTGGGAAGTTGAAGCTTTGAGGCAATTTTCAGATATTTCACCAAAACCGACAACTTTGGGAAAGCCTTGCGACTCAGTAGTTTGGAGCAGAAAGGCATGGGTACCCATTTTAGATTCAGTAGAATGTGTACTTTCCAAAAAGATATGGGTTTGGGGGGTAAACATATATTTCTGTGTTTTTACCCCACAAAAAATGCAGTCAATGTGTTGATTTCTCAGTAGCTGAAGTAAAGTCCTGAACAATTTGGATGTGCTAACTACATATTGGTGTCTCTAAATGCCAGATACTTTGGTAAACCTATGCATAATGGGTATCAAATTGTTCAGTGGACCCCTGGCAATCATATTTCAGGTGCTTTTTCTTGGTACCTAATATAGTTTGGGATATGCGGAGCAGCAAAATAAAACCTTTGAAATGATTTTTCAGAATTTTGAATTTTTTGTTGAAAAACCGCTATGTTCAGACAAGCTTTTATGTTTGGTAGTTGGGAGTAGAGAGACATAGTTACCCATTTTGTAATCGGCAGAATGTGTACTTTTCAAAAATGTATGGTTTTCTGGGGTAAACCTACGGTTTCAGGATTTTTTGCCTTGGAACCTAAAGCATGCCGTTTTCTGCCTTAGTGCTTTCAAAATTTGGTAATATACTGCCGGGAGTTTTTGCTGTACAGAAATCCTAAATCTCCCTAAAACTATACATATCTGGTATTGGCACGTTCGAGAGACATAAGGCTTTCCAAATCAGTTGGATTTTCATCCGTAAAATGAAATATTTTTCTGGTATAAATTGATATACGATGAAAAATGGTAATTTTTCATTTTTTTTTGGTATTTGGCACTATAAATTTTTTTGCACTGGTGTAAATACATGAAAACTCAGGCAGATTTAGAAAGCCCAGTTTCTACCGAAAAAAACAATGTATAGTTTTCCTAGGTAAACTATAGGTTTCCCCTCAGAAAATGCCCCTAAAGTGAGAGAGCACAAAATGTTTCAAAAACGGCTGGCATTTCGCGTAACCAAAATGTGAAATTCTGCTGGCACTTAAAGGGTTAAATACTAAACATAGCAATATGTTATTTTACTTTATAACAGGAGCACATTTGTGGAGTAACAGCAAATTAACATTACTGGTAAATGCGGCCCTCTTGGCCAGTTATAATCACTGGCAGTAGCACTTCCCATTAAAGGGAATTGTTCATACAGTGGTGATAAAAATGCTCCTCAGACCAGAGCAATGCCATACATATCCCCTATTAAAATGTGAAGTATTTACCCAGAGATCTGTGCTTATTGTTATCAGAACAGGTAAAACCAAGGATTCCCCTAGGATGCCTAGATGTACAGAGATGCCTCCAGCCAGAGGACCTTTAACCTCTCCCTGCCCACAGTATTTCTATAAGGGTGTAACTGTTGTGATGAGAGCGCCAGAGCTGTATATGGTGGACAAAACATTTGCATATATATGTGGAGACACTGATCCCCACGAAAAATCTAAGCAAAGTGAAGTAGATGGACTGCTGTATCTTCCATGTATGATGGTTATTACCAACTCCTGCAGTCCCCTCTTGCTCATGCCCTTTCCTTCCAGCTGCTTTTCACTCACTTTGGCATTTTGGGCATAGGAATCTGCAACTTCTCTCTGAATGGCACAAAGCAAACACAAGGTTTGAGTTACACACTATTTACACAATGCAACATGGGTTGTAAGTCAAGATTCTGACATTTTTACATCAATCTGTGAAGCACATCCTAAGCTTAGATTAAAACTACTACGGTCCCAGTCCCTTTAACACCCCTATTACCAAGTGCACTGCATTTAATACATCAGGCTAGCAGCAGCCACAATTTAAAGTGACTGTGACAGTCTCAAAAAAATAAACATCTCTAAACCTTCACCTCTCCACAGCACATTACTACAGTATAAGGGCATGGACACACATGCGGATCTTGGCCACATTTTTGGCCCAGTTCAAGCCACGGTTTTTATAAAAGCTGACAGTCACATATACACAAGCATATATGTGACGCTAGCGTTATTGTGCCATTGCCTAAGCTCAAAGCGCTAAGAGTGAAAAAACTGTGGCACGGATCACGTCTGAGAACATGTGTGCCCATGAAGTCTTTCATCTGCTCTTGGCTGTCAATGAGATTGGGCTCCACCCTAATAAGCAGAACTCTGGCCTTATGTATCAGCAGAATTAAACCTGCCAAACATGAATACAGTGTTTGCCATATACACCACACCATTTTCTGTGCAGTATGAGCTAGCTTTTAGTATGATGTAGAGAGTGATATTCTGAGACAAGTTGCAATTTGAGTTATTTAGCAGCTCTCCAGTTTGCAATTTCAGCAATCTGGTTGATAGGGTACAAATTACTGTAGCAACCATGCACCGATTTGAATAAGAGACTGGAAAATGAATATGAGCGGCCTGAATAGAAAGAGGAGTAATAAAAAGTAACAATAACAACACAGCTGCAGCCTTACAGAGCATTCGGTTTTTAGATGGGGTCAGTGACCCCCATTTGAAAGCTGCAAAGAGTCAGAAGAAGAAAGCAAATAATGGAAAAACTGTAAAAAGCAAATAACGAAGACCAATTGAAAAGTTGCTTAGAATTGGCCATTATTTAACATACTAAAACACTTAATTCTGTGTGTTACTAAATCAAGCTGTATTTTAGCTTTGGTTTCCCTTTGCTGACAAAAAGGAAGAAAATTGCACTAGGCTTAATTATGAGGCCAGTTGACTGCCTTATTGTAACAGTCAGCTGCCCCTATGGCTGCAGCCACACCAACAAATGACTGCTTCTGTAAACTGCAGGATTATTTTTCCTAGCTATGAGCCATGCCATGTTAGAAAGGGTACATTTTAATGTATGGCACCAGATATAGACAAGTTGTGCGACTAATTGCCTCTTCTTTGGTGAGACTAATCTCCCTGAACTGCTTCCCCCTGCTACAATGAAAACACGCCTGCGGCATTGCACTCGCCGCACTTCGTTTTCCTCGTGAGGCAACTTTGGGCGTCTTCGGAAAACAAAGCACCACGAGTGCCATGCCGCAAGCGTTTTTTCATTGTAGCAAGCGGAAGCAGTTTGGGGAGATTAGTCGCACCAAAGAAGAGGCAATTAGTCACCGGGCGACTAAATCTCCCCGAATCTCACAGTGTGACCTTACCCTAGGAAATGGCCTTCCCATAATTCTGAGCTATCTAGATAACAAGCTTCCAGATAACGGATCCCTTACCTGTAGTAAGTTGGGGCTTATGTCCCAATGATGACACTTGCTAGTCTATCTCAAGCAGACTAAATACTGTTACCCCAATCAATTAATTGCCTGCGAGGCCCATGACAATAATAACCACAAAAGAAACATTTTGCATCCAGTCCCTTCGTTTAGCAACACTGCCTTAGTGTATATAATTTTTGAAATGCCAGAAAGGCTTGACAAACTTTAATTACTTGCAGTTTATTCATATCTTGGCTTGATACTCAATATCTTTCTCCAAGGCACAAACAGCAGAAAGTAAACCGAACACCCGCAACAGTCGGGAGTTGAAAGGATTTCAAGGTGTAAATGCCAAGCAAGTGATTACTGTGCTTTCTCTCCGGAGAGTTTTCTTATTACACAAACCATCCACTGCTAGAAGCTCTCCCCAGCGCAATTGCTTCTGTGACATCTTTTCTACCAGTGACAAGAAGATTAGACCAAATTTATCACTTTATCTTCTTTCTCAGATGCTTCTGGCCTTCAGGGCTAAACCAATTTCCACCTCTTTGAAGGCCATACCTTCTCTAAATTAATTTGCATAATGTACCCACGCTCCCTGGAACAGTAGATTTCTTTTAGGAATGCACAAAGGCTTAATGCCTGGCACGTAGCACCTCCTTACATCCCCTTATCACTTTCCTTCCCAGGACCTCTATGGCTTTTTAACAGCAGCACAGGGGATTAGAGAAATGTCAGGAATGCAGTTTATTCCTGCACAGCAGCATGGAGGCAGCCAGCAAACACAAGCAGGCAGACCAAAATAGAACACGGAGACGGCCAATGCACATTTGCACGGCCAGAAGGGTGTTTTAATGTGTAATATAGTTTCTTCTGGGAATGTATGAGCTTTTATGTGCAAATCTAGGCAGAAACTCCCAGTGTGACAGTACCCTAGGAAATGGCCTTCCCATAATTCTGAGCTATCTAGATAACAAGCTTCCAGATAACGGATCCCTTACCTGTAGTAAGTTGGGGCTTATGTCCCAATGATGACACTTGCTAGTCTATCTCAAGCAGACTAAATACTGTTACCCCAATCAATTAATTGCCTGCGAGGCCCATGACAATAATAACCACAAAAGAAACATTTTGCATCCAGTCCCTTCGTTTAGCAACACTGCCTTAGTGTATATAATTTTTGAAATGCCAGAAAGGCTTGACAAACTTTAATTACTTGCAGTTTATTCATATCTTGGCTTGATACTCAATATCTTTCTCCAAGGCACAAACAGCAGAAAGTAAACCGAACACCCGCAACAGTCGGGAGTTGAAAGGATTTCAAGGTGTAAATGCCAAGCAAGTGATTACTGTGCTTTCTCTCCGGAGAGTTTTCTTATTACACAAACCATCCACTGCTAGAAGCTCTCCCCAGCGCAATTGCTTCTGTGACATCTTTTCTACCAGTGACAAGAAGATTAGACCAAATTTATCACTTTATCTTCTTTCTCAGATGCTTCTGGCCTTCAGGGCTAAACCAATTTCCACCTCTTTGAAGGCCATACCTTCTCTAAATTAATTTGCATAATGTACCCACGCTCCCTGGAACAGTAGATTTCTTTTAGGAATGCACAAAGGCTTAATGCCTGGCACGTAGCACCTCCTTACATCCCCTTATCACTTTCCTTCCCAGGACCTCTATGGCTTTTTAACAGCAGCACAGGGGATTAGAGAAATGTCAGGAATGCAGTTTATTCCTGCACAGCAGCATGGAGGCAGCCAGCAAACACGAAGCAGGCAGACCAAAATAGAACACGGAGACGGCCAATGCACATTTGCACGGCCAGAAGGGTGTTTTAATGTGTAATATAGTTTCTTCTGGGAATGTACGAGCTTTTATGTGCAAATCTAGGCAGAAACTGAACATTTCTGTTGACAAGTTATCAGTGGTAGTGGCCTAATCCAAGAGGCTATTGCTTTAGGAATTTGATAAGTGGGCTGTGCTTTATAAACAAGCTAACCTGTGCTCCAATGGAAGGGGTCTTTAGCTGTATACATCCAGGCCCGGATTTGTGGAAAGGCCACCTAGGCCCGGGCCTAGGGCGGCAGGACTTTAGGGGGGCGGCATGCTGCCCAACCACACCCACATTGGTTCAAAAACACAGGGGATACACTGGATAAACAATCATTTTGTAATTTCCCGCACTCCTATCCCCATTGCTCCAGTTCAGATGATGACAATTTGCACGAATATAGGGGAGGGGACAGGGGCTACAGATGGCAGTGGGCCTAGGGGCGCCCATTATGTAAATCCGGCCCTGTATACATCACCCGAAAAGGGGCAAACAAGCCAGTTTTAATCAATGAATCAATGCCCAGAACTTCTATTTTTGCCCTTCTGGTGTATTCTAATCACTCTATTCAAATCATGTAATAGCTATGCTAAAATCAACTTATCCTGACTTGCCCTCTCCCCCAATAAAAAAAGCTATGTATTCCAGATGTTTTATTTAAAGTAGGGGTCAACAGACAGCTTCCCCAACAGATACCCAGTTAAAGATCCGCCTATTGGGCAGGATTAAAAATCCCATTGGGCAAGGAACAAATTGGCTTGTTAACACAGTTCTCTCCCGACTAGCCCACATAGGCTTCTACTATGACCATGTTAGGCCAGGAGCCCAGGTAATTCAAATACCCCAATTTGGCCCAGCACAAAGGTGGCCAAATAATGGCAACCTGATCAAATGTGTAGGTCTATGCAGGTGTATGGCCTGCTGAAAGGGGTTGTTCACTTTCCAAACACTTTTTTCAGATAAATAATAAGACTTCAAGAAGACTTTCAATTAGGGATGCACCGAATCCAGGATTCGGGTCGGGATTCGGCCAGGATTCGGCCTTTTTCAGCAGGATTCGGATTCGGCCGAATCCTTCTGCCCAGCCAAACCGAATCCGAATGCTAATTTGCATATGCAAATTAGGGGCGGGAGGGAAATTGCATGACTTTTTGTCAGAAAACAAGGAAGTAAAAAATGTTTTCCCCTTCCCACCCCTAATTTGCATATGCAAATTAGGATTCGGATTCGGTTCGGTATTCGGCCGAATCTTTCACGAAGGATTCGGGGGTTCGGCCGAATCCAAAAAAGTGGATTCGGTGCATCCCTACTTTCAATTACTTTCCATTATTTATTTTTTACTGTTTCTCCAAAATCACAGTTTAAAGTTGAACGTTCCCGTCTGTGGTTGAGTCTGGCAGCTCAGTAATTCAGGTGCAGACTCTAACCTGTTACAATTTTGCAACATTTAGTTGATACATTTCTCAGCAGCATCTCTGGAGTATTAGCAACTAGTGTATCAATTCTAACAGCTGCCTGTAATGAAACTCAGGGATTCTGCTCAGCAGGGACAAAGATAACTAATGTATCAACTAATGTATCAATTTAGAACAGTTAAAGGGGTGGTTCACCTTTAAGGTAACTTTTAGCATGTTATAGAATGGCCAATTCTAATCTTGAACTTTTAATTCAGTTTTCATTATTTATTTTTTTAGACACAGTTATTTGCCTTTTTCTTTGCAGTTTTCAAATTGGCGTCACCGACCCCTTCTAAAAAGAAAATGTTCTGTAAGGCTAGAAAATGTAGTTATTGCAACTTTTTTTTTACTGATCCTTCTATTCAGACCCTCTCCTATTCATATGCCTCTTATTTAAATCAATGCATGGTTGCTAGGGCAGTTTGCACCCTAGCAACCAGATTGCTTAAATTGAAAAATGCGAATTGAAGAGTTGCTGAATAAAAAACCATATACCTCTAAAACCTCTCAAAGGTGAACAACGCCTTTAAAGAGTCAGTGACCCCCCCCCCCCCGAGCTGCTTTAGAAGGTGAAAAATGACACTTTGCACTTCAATATCAGAAAACCGGTCACACATAGAAAATAGAAACTGGAAAAAGTCTATTTCTGGTGATCTATTGGAAAACAACTAGTTTGAAGGTGAATTACCCCTTTAAGTAGTAGTGGTGATAGATTTCTGTTCTTTGGAATAAATGGGTTTCTCTTTGGCATCAAATATTTCCAATTTATCCCATTATTTATCAAAAGTTCAGTACAACCATTTATTAAAGGTCATACATTAGTGTTTTAATCTTTAAGGTTGTGCTCCTGCCCTGAAATCTGTGCTCTGGATTGTCAGGCTGGATATAATAGAGTTAAATGTGACAGCCACCAACCCTACTACATGGTTCTACATATGCCCAGAAAGTACATTCCTCTTTGGAAAAGGACAGGATAGAGACAGAAAAGTGGGGAGTTATTTCCCCTTTAAAATCCTCTTATAAATATGGATTTATTCCCTTTTATTAGGCAGTACGCTATCAGAAATATATTACTAGCAATCCATCTCTGCATAAATACATATTCATGGCAACTGCCATGTTAGTTGCCATATTTTTAACATTCGCATAGCCTGCTACAATTTGTTCATTTTATGACCATAAGACTACTAGCAGACATAAGGGATTATTTATAAATGACTTATTGGGGAAGAAAACCGCATACTCTTGGTGCTCATTTATCAAACACATAGGGGCACTTTTACTATTGGTTGAAGTAAAATCCTTCGACTTCAAATATCGAAGGATTTACCGCAATTTGTTCATTCGAATGATCGTAGGAAAAATCGTTCGATCAAACGATTCGAAGGATTTTAATTCGTCGATCGAACGATTTTCCTTCTCTAAAAAAATACTTAGAAAGCCTATGGGGACCTTCCGCATAGACGAACATTGGTGCTTGGTAGGTTTTAGGTGGCGAAGTAGGGGGGGTCGAAGTTTTTTTTAAAGAGACAGTACTTCGACTATCGAATGGTCGAATAGTCGAGCGATTTTTAGTTAGAATCATTCAATTCGAAGTCGAAGGTCGAAGTAGCCAATTCGATGGGCGAAGTAACCAAAAAAAACCTTCGAAATTTGAAGTTTTTTCCTTCTAATCCTTCACTCAAGTAAATATGCCCCATAGTAACTTAAGTAAGGTTGAAAAAAGATATACGTCCATCAAGTTCAACCTTTTAGTTTTTTTTTTTTATCTGCCTAGTTGATCCAGAGGAAGGAAAAAAAACAAAACAATAAAAACGTGACGGGGGCATTGCTGCATTTTGCTCCTTGTACCAGAACCCAGTCAAAACCACTCAGGCAATTACTGCTTCTCATATTAATGTATGCTGGAATAGAGCAGAGGCTGGGCTGATACCATGACAGCTTTTTGGCTGTCTCTGGGTTCTGTCCAATGGCAGTGTGAATCAAAAAATACATCTGCCATTAGTCTAGAGGCTGCTATATATTAAAAAATATAATAATATATCTAATTGGAACTCCTTCAACGGAGGCTAGCAATAGGTCAGTCTAAAGACATTTTAGGCACACTTGGCTTTTTGACAAACCATTAACTTATGAATGGGGTCAAAATAACATCCTCCCTTTGTATAAATGCATTCATATTATAGAAAGGCTGCCTGGCTTAAAGGGGTTTGCTCACATTTGAATTAGCTTTTAGTATGATGTAAAGAGTGCTATTCTGAGACAATTTGCAATTGGTTTTCATTTTTTATTATTTGTGGTTTTTGAGTTATTTAGATTTTTAAGCAATCTGGTTGCTAGGGTCCAAATTACTTAGGAACCATGCATTCTTTTGAATAAGAGACTGGGATATGAATAGGAGATGGCCTGAATAGAAAGATGAGTAATTCAAAGTAATAATAACAACAATATATTTGTAGCCATACAGAGCATCTGTTTTTTTATGGGGTCAGCGACCCTCATTTAAAAGCTAGAAAGAGTCAAAGAAGGCAAACAATTCAAGGACTATAGAAAATAAATAATCAGGACCAATTAAAAAGTTGCTTACCATTGGCCATTCCATAACGTACTAAAAGTTAGCTTAAAGGAAAACTCTACACCCCAAACAATGTAGGTCTCTATAAAAAGATATTGCATAAAACAGATCATATGTAAAACCCTGCTTCATGTAAACAAACCATTTTCATAATAATATACTTTTCTAGTAGTATGTGCCATTGGGTAATCATATATAGAAAATTGCCATTTTAAAAAACAAGGGCCGTCTCCTGGGATCGTACGATTCACTGTGTAAACAAACAAACCAAACAAACTAAACTTCTTAGGTCACATGAGCCAATTAAAAGACAGATTTGAGTCTTTAGCTTCAACACTTCTTCCTGTAACAGTTGCTGAAGTATTCATTTTGGGGGGGGTATAGTTTTCCTTTTAGGGCTCTTACAGACGAGCGTTTTTACCTGCACTCCCCTGAGTTCCATTTTCTGCGTTCAGCCGCAGGGGAGCGCAGGAATAGACGCATTACATTTCCAATGGGGCTGTTCTCACACAGGCGCGTGTAGGCGCCGAACGCAGGTTGAGACGCAACATGCTGCATTTTTCCTGCGTTCGGCGACTACACGCGCCTGTGTGAGTACAGCCCCGTTGGAAAAAATATAATGCGTCTATTCCTGTGCTCCCCTGCAGCTGAACGCAGAAAAACGGAACCCAGGAGAGCGCAGGTAAAAACGCTCGTCTGTAAGAGCCCTAAAGGTGAACTACCCCTTTAAGAACTCATATTTGTGTATGCAATCTGGCACCAATAATACTGCACAGACCACTCGTTTAATTGTAGGCCATATCGAAGCACAGCAGAGGAATCTCCGATCCACTCAGAAGAGGACATGGGCAAAGAAGTGATCACTTGATTGAAGTGGAACTCTGCATATGTCCAGGTTAAAGGGGAAATATTCCCTAGTTGCACTTTTGCAACTTTTTTTTACCCAGAGTGCCCCCTGCTGTTTGGTCAAAGTAAAACAGCAAAAAAAAAACCTTAATTCAATAAAGTAGTAAGCTTCTCCTCTGACTTCCCTGCTCAGTTCTATTGTTCCTGTTGCGTGACGGAACTGAGTTTATAAACATCAAGATACACTTGAAAAAACAGTAAAAACAGCAGGGAGCATTTAGATTACACCTTCTTGTCATTAGCAATGTGAAAACCAAGAATATAATATAATCTAAAAAAAAATTAAAAATGTGTAAATTACAAAATTGCTGAGCAATTTTACAGAAAATGTTGTGACAATCTATGTCCCCTTTAATAACTGGCCTTTTTGTGTTACTGTCTTCCTGATAATTGCAATATTTTGGTCAGTCAGTGAGCAAACACTTGGATGAGTGATATCATAGGGTGAAAGGCCAAGCAGCCAATGACAAGTAGTTTGGCATCAGAAATTAAACAACGTTGTCATTATCCAGAATAAAAGAGGTGTACTCAGTTTCTTGGTATTCTGAGAGTTGTAGCTCAACAGCTGGATGGCTACAAGCTGGACATAGTTGAACTACGCATGCACTTTTATTTCATACAAATGGTTTTAGTTAACAGTGTTAGAGTTGTACCGATATATAGTTCTTATTTCAGCACATTTGCCTTTCTCCACTCCTATGAATTATTAATAGGAGACTGTGTAATATACATAAAGTTGGTAAAGCTTTGCATTGCTTGTGGTTACACAGAACTACAGATACATATAAATGTGGGGCAGCTCTGATAACAAAAATGGCTTGAAGTAACAGGAGTGGAAAGCACAAAAACTTCCCACAAAGTGGGTCCTGCATTCAACAAAAGGATTTTAACCGGAGGGTATTTTAGTGGCGAGACACAAAACCCTCCCGTCTTTGATACCGGAAGAATTCTTTACTGAAGGGCAGGACTAATCCATGTACTTGTAGCTTTTATCTACTGGCATTTGTGTTAAATCACAAACACTATATTCTGCAGCCTTACAAGAGAATGTAATATTCTCCCTTCTGGAAGTGTGATTTCTTTGCAGCCGGCAAATACATTGCTTGCTTCCTAATAAAGTCAAGAGAGGTTTCTTCATCTGTAGCAAATGTACCACACGTGTGTCTAGTACATATATCATTACAGGTGCACAAGAGTCTATTGGCTGGGATCAGCAGCCACCAATAAAACTATAAATCACCAAGTTGCCCATACAAATATCCTTCATTGAGCTAAAGGGCAATTATAATACCGAAACCCTACTTTTTAGAAGCCCCTATGTAAAGTAACAGTTCAGTGCAAAAATACAAACTGGGTAAATAGATAGTACGTACAAAATAAAAAGATGTTTCTAATATCACTCCAGCCTTTATACATTACATTTTTGGCTAACTAATTATATGAGAAACATTTTTTTTTATTTTGCACAGGTATAGGATCCCTTATCCGGAAATCCAATATCCAGAAAGCTCCGAATTACGGAATGGCCTTCTCCCATAGACTCCATTTTATCCAAATTATCCAAATTTTTAAATATGATTTCCTTTTTCTCTGTAATAATAAAACAGTAGCTTGTACATGCTCCCAACTAAGACATAATTAATCCTTATCAGAAGCTAAACAAGCCTATTGGGTTTATTTAATGTTTAAATTAATTTCTAGTAGACAAAGCATGAAGACCCAAATTATGGAAATATCCGTTATCCGGAAAACCCCAGGTCCCGAGCATTCTGGATAACAGGTCCCATACCTGTACTATCTATTTGCCCAGTTTTTAGTTTTACACTGAACTGTTCTTTTAAAGGAGAACTAAAGACCAAGAATGAATGTGGCTATAAAAGTGCCATATATTATATACTGTACATAACTTATTGCACCAGCCTTAAGTTTCAGCTTGTCAATAGCAGCAATGATCCAGGACTTCAAACTTGTCACAGGGGGTCACCATCTTGGAAAGTGTCTGTGACACTCACATGCTCAGTGGGCCCTGAGCAGCTAAGCTTAGGGGTCGTCACAAATTATCAAGCAGAAAATGAGGTTTGTCTGTAATATAAGCAAAAGCTACAAGGCTGATTATTAAATTCTGATGCTAGTTTCTGGTTTCTGTTTCGGCCATGTAGTAATGAACTGTTAATTACTAATAAGCCTTATATTGTGATATTGCTATATTATATGTACTGTATATTTTGAGTGGGTCGCTAAGCTCAATAAGTGACAGCAGCACAGAGCATGTGCAGTGAATCTGTAGAAAAGAAGATGAGGAGCTACTGGGGCATCTTTGGAGACACAGCTCTTTACTTCTAAAGAGCTGTGGTTGCCTTGGGATGGTACTGATCCCAAAGCATAAAGCAAGACATTTATTGTCTACTTCTTTAGTTAAGCTTTAGTTCTCCTTTAAGGAAAGGTAGGTCTTTTTAAAGGGTGGTTCGCACTTATGTTAACTTTTAGTATTCTATATATTGACCAATTCTAAGCAACTTTTTTTTAAATTATTTGCCTTCTTCTTTGCCTTCTTCAGATGCTCTCCTATTCACATTTCAGTCACTTACTTAATCAATTCATGGTTACTAGCTTAATTTGGACCCTAGCAACCAGGATGTCAAAATCACAAACTCGAGAGCTGTGAATAAAATGCGAAATAAAAAAAAAAACAAATAAAAAAATGATAAAATGCAAATGGTCTCAGAATAACACTAACACATCATACTAAAACTCAATAGTGTACAACCCCTTTCAATTTAGACAGACGAGGCTGAACACAGCATCAGCAGTTTTTGCCATGGATCTCTACTAGGGAGGTCTTATAGCAAATGATACTAATAGTGTCAGCACTTATTTTAAATTACTTATAAACAATCTATGCAAACAAATTGAATCAATGAATTAAAAGAACATTAAACAGATCCATTAAGGCTTTTGAATACTACATATTTTTGTAGGATAAACAATACTACTTCTGCCAAAAAAATAAATAAATGATCGCTTAAAGGAGAAGGAAATCTAGTTGGCGCAAAAACCCTCCCGTGTGTTGCCCACCCTCCCTCCTCCTGCCTGGCCTACCTGTCCCGCTGGGCAAATGCCCCTAACTTGTTACTTACCCTTCTGCGCAGGTCCAGTCCACGGAGTTCACAGGCACCATCTTCTTCCACGCGATCTTCTTCCTGCTTTGACTGGCGTTTTGACGCATGCGCCAAAAGTCACAAAGTTTTCCGATTTCACTTCATGACTTTTGGCGCATGCGCAGTAGATCGTACCAGCGAAATGCTCCTACTGCGCATGTGCTGGTTAAAGCAGGAAGAAGATGGCGTCGAAGAAGATGGCGTGGAAGAAGATGGCGTGGAAGAAGATGGCGTTGGTGAACTCCGTAGACTGGACCTGTGCAGAAGGGTAACAAGTTAGGGGCATTTGCCCAGCGGGACGGGTAGGCCAGGGGGAGGGTGGGCAACACACGGGAGGGGGGAAGGGTTTTTGCGCCGACTAGGTTTCCTTCTCCTTTAATGAAGCCTAGCACACTTTTCCTATATACATTATTACTGGCCCCTCAGGGTGCTGTCTTATTGGCTAGTGATAGCCTTTCCTTTTAGCTCAGCAGATCAAGTAGTAAGACAGATGCTCTCCCTGTTAATACATATGCAGATAAACATAGAACATAGCCTAAAATAACCTAAGCCCATTTACTGAACGTAAGATTAATAAAGTGAAACAACCACCTCATTAAAATGCAGTGAAATTGTTATATAAATAAATTATTCATCTGGATTTATATAGCCTTCCATGAGTGAGAAAATCATTATCAACAGACGCTGCAATGATAAGATAAAGCAGGACTGCATCTGATGCCAAAAATGTCATTTGCCATTGTGTAACGCCAGAGCCCAAAATAGTAAAAGGGTTTATTATTCATATATTTTCTGCCATCGACAGCTCCAGTATAGGTCCATATTCTTCTTATGACATGGCAAAAGCAGCCTATAAACTTTTAAAGAAAGTTTGCAACTGGTCTAGTATGCCAATAGCTACCAATCTTCAAGTAGCATTTTGCTGTGGGTTACTAGTCCTGGGCGGACTTTGAGCCTTTCAATAAATTATCCTCAAAAGTTCCACATTAAGCACAAGCATGTGAATAATTGGCTATATGTTACTTAGGTGCTGCACTTTTTCCTGCATTGCCGTTGAGTGTAATTGCAATAACTATATGTAGCAACTAATTGGCTGATTTAGACAATTTCCAATTAGTGTGATAGAGCATGGGCTACACACGACCCTCTTTCACCAGGGCGGGCTTACGCAAAAAATGGAAACACACGTGCTGATGTTGATGAACTACAACTCACTACTGCCAAAAATACCCAAAAATAGAGTTGGACACCAAGGGTTCTTTGCAAAACAGTAGAACAGGTGTTATTTAAAACAAAGCGCCACAGGGATTGTGATACTCACACAAGACGTAGCCACAGTACATCTCCAAGTACAGTCACAAGGTGTAGCAGAGACGACATATAGACACACCACACTAGGCATAGCCCAAAGGAGTTGAGAGATCACTTTCCAGGATTTCGGTACCTCGTGTGGCTTGGACCCCCACAGCAGACTTGGAACAGGGTTACACTTAGCCTAATTCCCTCGTCACTACTGCGGTCCCTTCACTACAGACAAAGCAAAGCCTGGGGGAGAGCTACTCCCTTCTATCCTCCTAGTTGGAGCTTGAGTTGCTCTTTCTCACTAGCCTCACTCTCTCTATAGAGTGCTATAACAGGAGCTACACTACACACTAGTTCACCTCGTTCAGGGAGTCCCTGTACCCCGACACTTCTGGGGCCTTGTTGACTCCAGGCTCTATGGATCCACTGCCCAGCTCGACTGCTGCAGGCCAAAGAATAAGTGCCCCTCCCTGCAAAGCACTTTGTTACAACACTGCAGAAAGTGATCACAACCTAGAACCAATAGAAAGGGTATGCAAACAATGTATAAGTTGTTACATGGGTTTTAACCCAGCAACAGGGAAAAGCAGGCACTGGCAGGGAATGAAGCCATAAGGGCCATTAGACTTATGGGTCCCTACATATGCAAAGCCCTTTACCCTGCAAATAGATATTAACGGATATGTAAAACTTTTACAGAAGGAGGGAGGTATTGTTCTTTGTAAGAGGACCATGGTACCCACTGTGCAATTGGCCTTATTGCAACTGAAATGAGTAGCTGAAACAGGTTATACAAGGATCCACAGCAATTGCTAGACTGCATGCATCCTGGGTGCCTAAAATTTAAATGTGTACGTCTGGGAATTTCAACCTTAATCATTTTAGTATGTATGTGTATTTTAAATATTACATTAAAATGTCTGTAAGTAAATTTCAAAGTGGGTAAACTTATACAAGTCAGACAATGCAGCCCTTTACTGTAAATACTATTATACAACCTCCATTTTCATTGCTTTCATGGCTGCTGCAGAGATCTTCTTTAAAGGAACAGTTCATTATAAAAATAAAAGCTGGGTAAATACATAGGCTGTGCAAAATGAAAAACTTTTTCAATATAGTTAGTTATCCAAGCATACTATCTATTTTAGGGATGTACCAAATCCACTTTTTTGGATTCGGCCGAACCCCCGAATCCTTCGTGAAAGATTCGGCCGAATACCAAACCGAATCTGAACCCTAATTTGCATATGAATATGCAAATTAGGGGCGGGAAGGGGAAAACATTTTTTTTACTTCCTTGTTTTCTGACAAAAAGTCACGCAATTTCCCTCCCCGCCCCTAATTTGCATATGCAAATTAGGGTTAGGTTCGGCCGGGTAGAAGGATTAGGCCGAATCCGAATCCTGCTGAAAAAGGCCGAATCCCGAACCGAATCCTGGATTCGGTGCATCCCTAATCTATTTACCCAGTTTTTAAACAATACCTTTAAAGGGGTTGTTCAACTTTAAGTTAACTTTTAGCATGATGTAGAGAGTGATATTATTATTTGTGGTTTTTCATTTATTTTGATTTTTATTAGGGATGCACCGAATCCACTATTTTGGATTCGGCCGAACCCCCGAATCCTTTGCGAAAGATTCGACCGAATACCGAACCAAACCCTAATTTGCATATGCAAATTAGGGGTGGGAAGGGGGGGACATTTTTACTTCCTTATTTTGTGACAAAGTCACGTGATTTCCCTCCCCACCCCTAATTTACATATGCAAATTAGGATTCGGATTCAGTTTGGCCGGGCAGAAGGATTCAGTCGAACATGAATCCTGCTGGAAAAGGCCTAATCCTGGCTGAATACCGAAACGAATCCTGGATTCGGTGCATCCCTAAATTTTTATCCATCAGCTTTTTCAATTGCATTTTAAGGAATTTGGTAGCTAGGGTCCAAATTACCCTAGCAACCATGCATTGATATTAATAAGAGACTGGAAAATGAATAGGAGAGGCCTGAATAGAAAGATGCGTAATAAAAATTAGCAATAACAATACAATCTGTAGCCTTACAGAGCATTTGTTTATTAGATGGGTCAGCGACGGCCACTTGAAAGCTGGAAAGAGTCAGAAGAAGAAGGCGAATAATTAAAAAACTGTACAAAATAAATAATGTAGACCAATTGAAAAGTTGCTTAGAATTGGCCAATCTATAACACTAAAAGTTAACTTAAAGGTGAACCACCTTTTTAAGCTACTGGCTGCAGCCAACTAGCAAAGCATAGAAGCAATTGGCTTCAGCAATCAGATGTTAAATGAGTGACAGAATGCCGTGCATCGCCAGGCTGAAGCATCTTAATTATATCCCCTACTGAGTCTAATAGGAATTAGCACAGCATTCACTCATATGCATCCCTGGTGCATGACAGAAGCAAAGGCTCCGCAACATCAGCTGTGGAAACTGAGCCAGATGGGCAGGAGTGGATGCAAGGCAGAGAATAAAATAAGTACATTAGATCATTATCCAACTGGTTTATTATCATTTACTGGGAAAAGGCAACCTTTTACTGTCAATCTGCTAAAGCAGAATCTGATGGAAATTTGCTCCAGCAACTAACATCATAAGCCCTTACCCTAAAGACATCATAAGCCCTTACCCTAAAGTCATTTATGTATCATGTAGGTTGGATGAGGGCAGCATTGGATCACTGATGCCTCTACTGAGTGGTTACATAGGGCCAATCAGTTACCGTGGGATAAACAACTAGAGGAGCCTTATTTGGCCTAGCATCTGGCAAATAGGGAAAAGGTCGCTAAATAATTGGATCTATTCGTAGATGCTCAGCTTAACAACTGGACTAGAGAAGGGCAAAGAAGGAGCAGATTCACTCCATTGCAGTTCCGGACCTATTTTGACTGCCAATGATCGATTTTAACTTTGTAAGTGCAATACTTGGTTTTATACTGTATTAAACTGAGGTTTTACACTATATGGTGCTCATCCTGCTTTCTACACCTGCAGTACATTGAAGGCGTTCTATGAATAACGCTGGCCTAACTACAATCTGTGATGTGTCTATATTCTACAGAGGGTCTGAGAGTACCCACCCACACTTAAACTAGGGAGTTGTAGTCCAGCAAGAGCAACCTTTCCCTTCATTTTATGTTGAAAAAGGGTGCAATTATTGGAGTTATATTTTCTCTGAATACTGGCAATACTGTTCTCTTTGTACTTAGCACTAGTTTATTAAGTGGTAGTGTGGCACTGTGCACGTAGGTGTATACAAATTGGAAAAGATTCTACACTTTATTAATATTATGTTGCTTATATCCCATAGTCTTTGGTGCTGGAGTTACATATCTATCTATATTGACCTGATGGACTGCTAGGGAGTCTAATAACTTCAGCTGGGATTGGTCTTGAATATATATATATATATATATATATATATATATATATATATATATATATATATATATATATATATATATAAAATTCATCGGCACTCACCAATCATGCAGCAATTTGCCGGGTGCTAACCAAAATATTGTTATAACAGTCCACAGCAGCCGCCATAAAGTGTATATCAGCTAGTCTTTATTTGTGCATGGTGTATTAACGCGTTTCGGCTCACCTGGAGAGTCGAAACGCGTTGATACACCATGCACAAATTAGGGATGCACCGAATCCACTATTTTGGATTCAGCCGAACCCCCGAATCCTACACAAAGGATTCGGCCGAATACCGAACCGAATCCGAACCCTAATTTGCATATGCAAATTAGGGGTGGGAAGGGGAATTTTTTTTTACTTCCTTGTTTTGTGACAAAAAGTCACACGATTTCCCGAACCGAATCCTGGATTCGGTGCATCCCTAGCACAAATAAAGACTAGCTGATATACGCTTTATGGCGGCTACATACATATATATATATATATATATATATATATATATATATATATATATATATATATATACACACACACACACACATACATACAGGTATGGGACCTGTTATCCAGAATGCTCACGACCTTGGGTTTTCCGAATAACGGATCTTTCTGTAATTTGGATCTCCATACCTTAACTCTACTAGAAATCATGTAAATATTAAATAAACACAATAGGCTGGTTTCCATAATTCAGAGTATTCTGGATAATGGGTTTCGGGATAATGGATCCCATACTCCCTGTACTCCCTTATTGTTTGTTTTAAATTTAATCATTTCTCAAAAAAGTACATGGGACACTTTTTTGGGTGGGTTTATCATCATTAGCATGATCACCCTTATTTTTATTGCGCTGATAAAGTTACTTATTTACAGACATTTATTCTACACAGCCCTAATTCCCAACTATATTCACACAACAGGGTCATTTCTTAGGGAACCAGTTCACCTGCCTGAATAATTTTGTAGATTTTTTTAGGTAGTCAGAAGAAAGCCACGCAAACCCAGGTTATGCCTTCTTAGAGCAAGAGTTATAGATGACGCTTCTGTTTATCTCTTGGCCTCATGGGGAGTTTCTCCAGCTGGCAGTCAATTTTAAGGGCATTTAAAAAAAACTCCAGTATCACTAATCCAACAATAACTTTTTTTACCCATAAAGAGGATCACCACACCAGAGGCCAGCCCTTTAGACTAGAAGAAAAGAACTCTCATTTGAAGCAACGTAGGTGGTTCTTCACAGTCAGGACAGTGAGGTTGTGGAATGCACTGCCGGGTGATGTTGTGATGCTGATTCAGTTAATGCCTTTAAGAATGGCTTGGATGATTTTTTGGACAGACATAATATCAAAGGCTATTGTGATACTAAATTCTATAGTTAGTATAGGTATGGGTATATAGAATTTATGTGAAAGTAGGGAGGGGTGTGTGTATGGATGCTGGGTTTTCATTTGGAGGGGGTGAACTTGATGGACTTTGTCTTTTTTCAACCCGATGTAACTACGTAACTATGTAACTTCATTTGGCAGGCTGAACAGAATTAATGAGTATCTTTAATATCACTACTATACTTACGAGGCATCTTCCATTTTTATTTCAAAACTGCTCCCTAGCAACTAGAAAATAATTTATATTCTAAGCATGAGAGTTGTACAACACAAACGTAAATAATTTAAAAGCCTCAAGAAAAGATTAAAATTGAAAACTAATGGTTTATTGTCTTAGGCTTCTTTTGTCTACACCATATTAAAATTTACTTTGAAGGTGAACAAACCATTTAAAAAGTCAGTACGGTTTCTGCTGCACATACTTTTTGCCTTTTGTTTTAAATAAAACAAACATTTATTTTTGTGGTTATGTGCACTAAACAAAAAAAACAAAAAAAAGCACTGTTACCTTAGTATTTTTTGTCTCAATTTTCTGTAGACAACTAGATCACTGAAAAACCACCTGCATAATGAACTCCTGCTAACTCAACAGTCACAACAGAGGGTGAAGGGATGGCGTAATCTAATATCTACCTCAAGAGGACCAAACATTGAGTCATTTAAATTTCCCTGTTTACATTAAGAGCTAACAAAACCCATATATTTTTGGTTATTAACCAATTTGCAAAAAGTATGTTCAAGGCCAATTCATTGCATTCATGTCTAATAAGCAGGTTTTCTGCCCTCTTAGGGATCTTACAGACAAGCGTTTGAAGCTGCAATCCCCTGCATTCCGTTTTTAATGCGTTCAGCCACATGGGAGCGCAGGAGCAGACGCACTCAATTCTATTCAATGGGGCTGTATTCACACAGGCGCATGTAGGCGCTGAACGCAGGTTGAGACGCAACATGCTGCATTTTTCCTGCGTTTAGCGCCTACATGCGCCTGTGTGAGTACAGCCCCATTGAAATGCATTGAATTGTCTATTCCTGCGCTCCCCTGCGGCTGAACGCATAAAAACGGAACGCATGGGATCGCAGCTTCTGTAAGAGCCCTTACGGTGACTAAAGAAGCAATCCCGAAAAAGAAAATAATGGATACATTTTAATACAGGTATTGGACCGGTTATCCGGAATGCTCGGGACCTGGCACTTTCCGGATAAGGGATCTTTCTATAATTTGGATCTTCACACCTCAAGGGCTCTTACCGACGAGCCGTTGAAGCTGCGCTCCCCTGCGTTCCGTTTTCTGCGTTCAGCTACAGGGGAGCGCAGGAATAGACGCATTAAGCTTTTTCAATGGGGCTGTACTCAGAGGCGCGTGTAGGCGCCGAACGCAGGAAAAATGCAGCATGTTGCGTCTCAACCTGCGTTCAGCGCCTACACGCGCCTGTGTGAGTACAGCCCCATTGAAAAAAGCTTAGTCTATTCCTGCTCTACCCTGCGGCTGAACCCAGAAAAATGGAATGCAGGGGAGCGCAGCTACAACCACTCGTCAGTAAGAGCCCTATCTACTAGAAAACCATGTAAACATTAGATAACCCTAATAGGCTGATTTTGCTCACAATAAGGATTAATAATATCTTAGTTTGGATCAGGTACAAGGTACAATTTAAGTATTACAGAGAAAAGAGAAAATAATACATTTTTAAAAGTTTGGATTATTTGGATAAAATGGAGTCTATGGGAGACTGCCATTCGTAATTCGGAACTTTCTGGAAAACCGGTTTCTAGATAACGGTTCCCATACCTGTATAATAAGAACACCCTTTTATTACACTTATATTTATATAAATACAAAATGTCACTTTTAAATCACGTAAGCTTCATTTTGGATAAGTAATGTGCTTTTTTTGCATAACCTCATTTACATTAGACTACACATACAAATGAGGATATACTTTTTGCGTATAAATGGTTTTAACATTCCAACATTATTTTTCAACTAACTTCGTGGAAGTCCCAAAGGGCCACCTACACAGTTTTTTTCCACCAAATTTCAAACTAAAAAAAAAATCACATCTTCTTGTCTTTTTTCTGGGCAGTCGGGACCCACGATATACAAAATGATCTCTGTAGGGACATTTTACAGTGAGGTATTGGTTTCCTAAATGCAGCTTCATAAAAGCCACATACATAGATTATTGCCTTCAGATATTAAATTAACTTTTCTGAAGGAAGGACTGGATGTACAAAACATTGGGCCATTTTTGTCCAGCAGTAAAAGGGTTATTTCATTTTATAAAGTAATTAATCGCAGCAGGCCTTTGAATAAAACCACATTTTGAAAATCATATTCTTATCGCCTCCCCTCGGAGCTTGCACACAAATTAAATAATTACTGCAGAGCAGCATGAAGTGGTTTCTAGTCAAACCGTGGAACCCAAATCCAATTACATCCTCACAGTCCTGATCCTAAACAGCTGAGAGAAGTTCAGAAGATTCATCTGGTCATGAAGCGCAACTGCATCTACTGGGGTCATTTGTAGAAAATCATTTCTTAACCAATGGGCCCATATGTGCATCCTAAGTGGCTAAACCAAGCCGCAATAACGGCATCATTTTATATGGCCAACTGCAAGTAAGAATTTTTCTTGACAACAAGATATAGATTATAATATAATATAATATAATATAAATTGCTATTGCATAGTTTTGAAGTGTTTTCTAAATAAAATAAACCCTTTTAAACCCTTTTAAATCCTCAAAATCCTTAATTATTATCTAAAAGTCAAACAAGCTGGGCCAAAACACTCTACTGGAAATATTAGAATAACCTGAAAGTATTTACTGTTGAACAAGCAAGAGCTTGCACTTGTTTGCTAATTGACATAGGAGGATGATTTTGGGCATTTTGTCGCCCTCTTGAAAAATAACAGAAAAAAACAGATATAGGGGGGCGGGAGAATGTAAACAATTTTGAAGCATGATACAACAAATTTAAATAAATTGATTGATAAATGGGTTGTTCACCTTTGAGTTAACTTTTATTATGACAAAGACAGTGATATTCTGAGGCAATTTGCATTTGGTTTTCATTTGTTATTATTTGTGGATTTTGAGTTGCTTAGCTTTTTATTCAGCAGCTCCCTAAATTCCTTGAAACTTACTGGATAAAATAAAAAAAAAGACACTGCTTGCTTGTACAGGACTGTGAAAAAGCGGTTCTGGGAAATGTAAAATTGTGGTTCTACTGTAAATGCTTTGGTAGGATATTTTACTCATATTTTACTTATCTGAACATTTCCATTACTACTTTGTAGGAACAGAAGGAAGCACTTGCTTTACCGCTTCACATGACATTACCATACAATAGCCAACCTGTCATTTTTCTGAGCAATGGGCCCACAGTCTGAAAGGTCAGATATTGCGTGATTTGCGCTGCTCCATTTGTTCAATATTAACATGCAGATAAAAGTTTGTTTTTACAGTCTGATTGCTACTCAACAGGATCATATGGTTCTCTTCCAAAACTTTTTTCTCCCCGAGGGTGCCATAAGAGGCCAGAAAGTTAAGCAGTATGATTAAAATTAGGCAAACTACAAAACCAGGTATGACCTTAAAACTCATGTAGAAACAGCAGACAGATCATACACAATTCCATGGAAAGTCTAAAAAGGCAGGGAAATGTAAATATACTGTCATGAGTTGTTCATGTTTTAACGTAACATTGATCTTTGGGAGTTATTCGGTAATAGACCAATATTCATTCATAAATATTATCCCACAGATATTTACTTGGAGATTTCCAGCGCACACAGAGTTACAGATGAAACAGAAGGGAGGGTGATATAAAACAGATGGTCAAATAGAAATGTGAGCATTTTATTTAATAAATTAAGAATGATTACAAAGAAATGACACGGCTATAGCTGCACCCTTCATTTCAATGTAAACACTGTATTTTTCTTACTTAGAAGCATGTTTCTCATTCCTGTGCATTAGAATAGCTAAAAGAGTTGTACAATGCGCTTAAATTAAACCCAATGAACTATTGTTAGGAACATACCAGTGATTGGTGTTACATATAAGGCCTATGCGTCAATAAAACTATCTGAAAAAACTATGGGCATTGAAAGTGTCGTTTCTATATTTGCTGATGATACAATATACATCAATTAAAATATATGCAGACTTTTCATGATTTTTTATGGTTTCTGACAGTTCCCTAAGCCTAGCCCCCCCTGCTCTTCTGCTGATCTTTCTGACTACTATGCTGAGCTGGCTGACTAACATACCTCCCAACATTTTGGAAATCAAAAGAGGGACAAACAGATGTGCCGCGCGTAGCGAGGCAATTTTTTGGCCACACCCAATTTGTGGCCACACCCCCTAATTACCATGTTAATTTTACAAATTGCAAATAAGCCGTATCACTATAAATGGGCAAGGATAGCTGTATGGCAGTCCCTACTAAGGTGATGTATAAAGTTGTAGTGCAAAACACAAACACAGTAACACATACACACTAACACACACACAGTATAGTAACACACTAACCCAAACAGTAACACATACACTGACACTGTAACTGACACAGTAGGGCTCTAGTCTCCCTTTCCTTGCAGGCTGTACGGCATCCCCCTCCCTAAATCCACCCCCCCCCCCCCCAAGCAGGAGGCAGTTACACACAGACGCACACAAATATCCCAGTCCCAGGCTACAGGTTAACGTAATATTGTGCCATATAATGTTTTCAGTGGCCGTTCCACTCCATGCCTCTATATAGCCCCGCGCTTCCGCTGTAAGGTGTGTCCCAAATCTAAGGAAAAAGTTCCCAAAGGAAGTCCCGCCTTGTAACTTTCTCAAGGCTGTGATTGGTTTATAGCGTGTCAATCAAGGGAAGGCGAGAGCTCTGATCACAGTAAGTTGGGACTGGGGCGGACTCCACAAAGAGAAAGTGGGGGAGGACATTACCGCCACGGGACATCTCTCATTGCTATCCGGGACCATGGGACAGGTGAATAAAAGCGCGACTGTCCCGCTTAATTCGGGACAGTTGGGAGGTATGCAATCAGCAGCTAGCAGGACCTGAACCTGCAACTGCAGCCTGTCTGTGCTTGTGTAACTGCAGGGCTGTGATTGGTTTTCCCCCTTCTACTGTGCTTCTGGCAGGGACCGTTAGGACGCGCCCACCCCTCATTTGAAACAGGGACCAGTGAACATCTATAGTGAGCTCTAATAAAGGGGCCATTTTTTAGATAATATTAATTTTTAGCACATTGTAAAATCAATACCATATATTACTCATAACTGCCTATAAAATTTGTTTTTTTCCCATTTATCCTATATGTCTCCTTTAAGGTATGAAGATCCAAATTACGGAATAATGTGTTATTGTGAAAGCCCCAGGTCCTGAACATTCTGGATAACAGGTCCCATATCTGTATATTACATTTAAGACCACAGATGGGAAGATCCTATTGGTACTGGAGGTATAGACATTTAATATATGCAGGAGGGGCACAAATCTTAAACACAATATATTTAAGACAGAAACTGTCAGATATATGGCTGGGAGTTCCTGTCAGATAATGGAGAGCACAAACTGGATATAGATTTGGTTGAGGGTATCCCGGCAGTTATTTGTGTGAGACCCCGTCAAATAACAGAGAGAGAGCAGAACTGATATATATTTGGGCAATAGAATCCTGAAAGCTACTGGGGCAGACTTGTTGTACATTTGGGGCATTCCTGGCAGAGACTAGAACACAGACCTGTCTTATATTTGAGGGGCAATCACGTGAGATAATATTAGGCTTTCAGTCAGACTCAGAAACGGAACTAGAGGGGGGCGGGCCGTACACCCGGAACCGGCCGGGAATATGCGCCGTAAATCAGCGTGCGGACTGCCGGGGGGGCCTAAGGGGTGCAGGCCCTGGCCCGCTCGCACCCCCTGCTCCCCCGGTAGTTCCGCCCCCGGTCAGACTCCGATAATATGGAGGCAAAGACCATGATTTATTTGCGACCTCTGACAGATGGTGGGGCACAGACAGACCAGACATTTATTTGAGGAGGGGGGTCAGATATTTGGGCACAGATGTGTCATACTTCTAGCCAAGTTCTCATTCCAGAAGCAGATGACACAGACCTGTTACGTTACTGGGGTTAATAACAGAAAACATTGGGACGGCTCTGGTACACAGTGAGTGGGCATCCCTGTAAAGCATGAAAAAGAAGGGTATTGGGGGAAATTACTCACATCACTAGACTGCAGCTTCCGGGACCGCTCCCACACGATCCAGCCGGCGCGCCCTCACCTCATTCAGTAAAAGACGTCTGGGAGGCAAGGGGTCCTTAAGAGGGACATAAGTAAATGTTGGCAGACATTAATAGGAATCGTGAAGAGTTTAAAGTCCAGGCTGAAGAAACACAAAGTGACCATCACAGTAATCCCAAATAGTGGTTCAGTGCATCCCTAATAAAGTCAGCAACAAAGCAACAACATAAATATTTAGATAAGTGCTTGATATAACGCATACAATGCTAAACCAGCATGGGTCTTATTTTGAGGTGTAGTACTTAACCTGTATCTTCATATCAGCCTGCTCTTATCCATAACCCACGTTTAACCTGTAACTAGAAGCTCAAACTGCTACTTACTGTAATGACTAAAGTCACCTAAGGGAGCATGATACAAAGATGATATGTTGAAGAAGGGATTGGTAGTGCTATATTTATGATATGATATAGCATAATACTCTTCCAGAGCTGCAGGTAAATGTACCTGTATCCTACATCTCACTACCTGTAACATAACTGAATCGCAAGTGTCCTGCCGTTAATCAGTTCCTTTTAAAGTGTTTGGGTTTGGCCTTTGTTGTGATTGGAATCCATGCCCTACAAGCTACTAACACATTAACTGGAATAATAATTGAACATTCTGACAAAGAAGATCAGGGATAGAGCTCAAGTCTCAGATAAACAGGAATAACTATTACAGACCCAGTCTGGTTCCATTATGAACTTTGCAAGTTGAAAGCTTTATTTCAGCTGTATTATATACTCTCTATACTGACACCTTGGTGCATCTGTATTCATTTTTCACAAATACAAGTACAGGTATGGGATACGTTATCCAGAAACCCGTTATCCAGATCCTTGTATTTGATCCCAACTTAGATATAATAATTAATCCTTATTGCAGGCTATCCTATTGGGTTTATTTAATGTTTAAATTATTTTTTAGTAGAGAAAGTATAGAGATCCAAATTACTGAAAGACCAGGAAAATACTAGGCCCGAGCATTCTGCTTAACAGGTTCCATACATTTGTACACTGCTTACAGTATCCGGAGGTTTGTACTTGGAATTATCAGACCTTCTTAACTATTTTAGGCAATGACAAACATGTGAGGTGTAAGAAAAGTCTCAAACTGGTAGATGTATGGGCAGCTGTGCAATAGTGATAAAGCCATATCTAGACTATTTACAACACATTAAAGCAACCATCACAATTTAATAAATATAAGTTGCATATACTGGCATAGCATAACTTTAATTTAAGCATAATTTAATTTTCTGTTACTTTTATCTTAGATTGCAAAAGGGACAGTCTTGGTATGTGGTGAATAAATGCTCAAGAATGTGTTGGTCTTTTTTAAAACATTAAAGGGTAAGATATAGACAGGAGATCCCATAGCACAAAGGAACCCTGGAATTACCTCCTGCCAAAAGCAAGCCTTAAAGGCAGAATATAGCCTCCTTTATGACAAATTCATTCAGTTTTAGTTTTGATTCAAAATAGAACAAGGTTGCATGACATGGAGTCCAAGGGGGTAGGGAAATGTTTGCTGCAAGCACAGACAGATTATAATGGTTTTCTTTAAAGTGATACTGAAACCAGAAACGAAAGCTGCAACCATCAATAGCAACTTGCACATCAAGTGGGTACAACCAGGCTTTCTATATACTGTCTGGGCCCAAAGGTTTACTATTTGAGGCCCCTTAACAGTCCAGAGCTTGCAACTGGGATTTACAGAAATATGTCATTAAGTGACTACCTCTGAACCAACTTTACAGCCTTTATCATTCTTGTTTTGATCTAAAAGCACTAAACTTACAATCAAGAAGCTAAAGATACCTTACTCCATCCTTGTCCAAGAGCATAATAAGATCAGAAATGAAGTCATATGTATTTAGTGGATATCCCTCAGCAGGTCATAATCCTTTACAAGGTTATATGACGTTTCTGATTACCATTTCCCAGCCTGGGAGTGAAATAGCAATAACAATTGGGGATCAAGGTCCTCCAACGACAAATTATTTTACAGTCCAGCATTTGAAAGTGAATGTTACAGCCTAATAACCATAGCAGGAGAGAACATTTGAAGAGCTTGAAAGGTCTATAAAAAGTCCTGCATACCCTTAATCTCCCTCTTCTGGAACATAGATGATTGGCTTTTTCTATAAGACAAACAACCTCAAATAATAAAGAGAAGAGTCATTTATACGATTAGATAAATATTTTTAAGAGCCTGGTGGGCTAATCATACTGATCTCTGAAAGTAAAAATGGAAGTATCTATGAAGAGATCTGCCTCTTGTATCACGCAGACTTTGTGCCTTTTCAACATGTCCCCTGCCTGGGGATGCTATACGTAGCTGTGCAGTGTTGATAAAGCCCAGCTTTGCTACCAGGTTAATATCTACAGATGCTTAGCTGAATATCAGTGTTTTTAGTGTGACCCAAGTGTGTCCTTGAATAAAGAAAATGACAATTTCTAAAGTGAAACGGAAGACCACAGAAAATAATGGGCGATTAGTGAAAGCAATATTGGGCTTGCAAGCATTACTTCAAGGGACACTTAAATGCAGCAACGAATACCGAGACATCAAAGAACACCATATCATCAGGCAGATAATGATCCAGTCATTTGGCTTTTTAAGACCATTTAAGAGCAAGTGTGCGGTATAGTGGAATAGAGCACTTAAAATACCTGGACTGGATCATTGTCCTTCTGATGACACAGAAGTGGTTTCTGTGTGTGTATGTATATATATATATATATATATATATATATATATATATATATATATATATATATATATATATATATAGTCAACTACAAGAGGTCCTCTGCACTCAACCCATTATCAATATATTTAAGACAAAGACATTTTGTGCATACTGCTACTAAAAAATGCCTTACCCTTTAAACAACACAGGGATTGTTTGTCCATATATTGCAATATATTTAAGCTGGCCAACTATGTCAAAGTCATCCCATATCTGGCCAGTCCTACGCTTGATTTTCATCTGATTCATTAAGAATTCAATTGCTTAGGGACTAAGTTTTACCTGCAACTTACTAGCTGCTTTCAAAGTAAAACTCCCAAACTTGGCTGCCCTTTTATTAGACACCAGTGGGATCACCTGACTATAGCTGGGAAGGGTGGGAGCTACAACATGGAGCTGGTCACTGCTCCTGTATAACTATAACAAACAAGGGAAAGTTGTGCTCACCACTATTTTTTAAAACCATTAGGCGGGGGTGCAATGAGGGTGGAATTGAAGAGTTCAAAGTACGTCTCCATCTACCTAATTACAAAAGGCTGTTGCATCCCTAATTGATCTAGTTCTGCGTTACCCATTATAAACAGTTTTTTTGTTCCATGTTCACCCTATATTATGGTAAACTACTGCTTTTAAGGTGCTCATTAGGGGCAGGGTCTCAACCTAATCATAAATGTGTCTCAAATATATTTTCGGCATATAAAGTGACCAGGGAGCGGCGATCTATGGGCCTAGGGTCGATCATAAATGTGTCTCAAATGTATTTTCGGGCATACAAAGTGACCAGGGGGCGGTGGTCTATGGGCCTGGGGTCGATGTAAGCTGCAATATAATCAAAAAACAAAACCCGATATAGAACAAGATAAATAAATTAAGTATAATGTGATGACCCTTTAATATAGTCATTAACATAATAATGTAGCAAAAGTGTGCCTTACTAGCTAGATACAATTATACTAAATAGTGAATAACATAAGTGAATAAAATTCAACTGCCTCCATATCGGCATTACTGATCATAGTCTATATGTGAATAAAGTATAATTACCACTGATTGTGCAAACAATCTACAATATATAAAAAAAAGTGTTCCTTGCTCCCCCACAAGCCTCAGTATAGGTGAACACGTCACCATGTAAGTGAATTAAATATATCTACAAAAATTCCCCATATGCATAAAAAATTAGAATATATATATATATATATAACCAAGGGGTCGGTGCACACACAAACACACAAAATGGATGCCTAGGTGAGCATTACACACCCATGCTCCCTGCTACCTTTTTATCTGTAAATTTTGGCTCCTTTTTCTGTTTTCTAAATGTATAAATACCTGTATGTTCATTGGTGCACCCTCACTTCCTGAAGACGGCTCATCTTATCATATATATATATATATATATATATATATATATATATATATATATATATATATATATATATATATATATGTATATATATAATACACAAAAGCTATCAGTATCTCGTAAATAATATCCTTATAAATGGTGAGTTCTGATGTCATTTCTGTCACATGACTCATTGAAATTTATGTTTTATAATGAATAAAGTACCCACAGTTGCAAAATATGAGGATATTAGAAGTTACCTCGGATGACCCGTATTTGGTCATTAAACTCCTCGATTACTTATAATATCCTTATATTTTACAAGAGGGGGTACTTTATTCACTATATATACAGTGTATATATATTTAACAGCAGCCTCTGGCTATCACCCAATACTCAAACCAAAAGATCCTATTTCCCTCGATTCCCCTCCTATCTGCTGAATGCCTTGTGCTGGCTGGAGGGGTCGGCGCCTCTCCCAACAATACGAATACTCAAAAGATTTGCCAAACACATAAGGCAGGTGTAGCAGGGAAATCCCCTGCACTTTTATTTAGTCATATGATATAGCGTTTCGGGGGCGTGCCCCTTTTTCATGTCTCAAGAATGGACACGCCATCAAAACGTTACATACTAAAACGTGCAGGGCATTTCCCCGCTACACCTGCCTTATGTGTTTGGCAAATCTTTGAGTATCACCCAATACTCACAGATGGTACTAAAGTGCAGGGTGAATTTCTAGCCAGGGCAGACTTTACTGCACTATACTTCACAGCTTCTCACACATTGCATTAAATGGCAATTAAACATGGACTCCTACACTCATTTTAGAACTCAACACTCCTAAGGTGTTCTCTACAAACCCTGAAAGAGGAACTATCGCTAAGATGAAAATGTAATATAAGCTTCAGAATATGAATATAAGAAGTTTTCAAAATGCAATCAATTAAAAATTCTGCACCATTTCTGAAATAATTAAGTTTATCTTGACTATCCCTTTCTCAGCACCGGTTTCTCTTTATTCTCTCTTCGTGCAGCAGTTGGGTGTCAGTTAGATCCAATATATGTTATAGGGGGATCCTTTTGCTTAGAATATGTATCAGAGCTCACTATTAAAATCACAAGACATAATGTCTTTCTACATGCAGGATTTATGCAAAAGGCTGTTATTTTGTTAGATTT
The DNA here is from genome assembly GCA_038501925.1 of Xenopus petersii. Classification (NCBI taxonomy): domain Eukaryota; kingdom Metazoa; phylum Chordata; class Amphibia; order Anura; family Pipidae; genus Xenopus; species Xenopus petersii. Next base: position 108,934,327 of record CM076686.1, read on the forward strand.
TGTTTGTACTGGAATCCGTTATTTTAGTGAACTTTAATACAACTGCTAGGAAAGGAAGCCCCCCCCCCCACCATAATATATATTGGATCTAAACGTCAATGAATATCTGACACCCAACAGATGCGGAGAGAGGAATAGTAAAGATAAACTATGCAGAATATTAATTGATTGCCTTTAGAAAGTTTCTTATTTCAGTATGATGCAACTTATATTACATTTTAATTCCCCTTTAAAGTAGAAATAAAGTAGTGATTAAACATAGACTCTATAAATATCTTAACCCATAGATACAGCACAAAACAGGTCACCGTCTCCATGCTGAAATACACTGTGGAATGAGAATTGTATACAATATACATACTATATACACACATATTGCTTGACATCCAGTGCCCAATTTTGGCACGGTTTCAATTCTGTAGTTGAATGGAGTGTCATTAATTACATTTTACTTCTTTTTTTACTTTCTGTACAATAACAAACTCCCACTATGTGAGGGCCGGAACTAGGGGTAGGAAGAGTAGGCACATGCCTAGGGCGCAAAGCTGGGGGGGGCCCAGGCACGTACCTGCTCTAACGCCTACCCCATTGTCCGGTCCCGTCTCTCCCCGATAATAATGCGCTTCTGCGCATGTGCACTCGAGCGCACTTTGGCGCATGCGCGCTTGAGCACGCACTCAGCCGGTGCCATGCCCAGCCAGGTTGCCTAGGGCGCCTGGCTGGGTTGGCCCGGCTCTGCATTATGTAAACATGTGCCCTCTAGGCAAATTTCTGCCTGAACGGCTGCCACCGTGGCTACACACCAGCATTTTAACGAGCCGAGTAAGTTTTTGACAGTACAAGGAAACAATTGATGAAATACAGATACAGGGGATCCGTTATCCAGAAACCTGTTATCCAGAAAGCTCAAAATTAAAGGAAGGCCATCTCCCATAGACTCCATTTTATCCAAATAATCCAAATTTTGAAAAATGATTTCCTTTTTTTCTGTAATAATAAAATAGTAGCTTGTACTTGATCTAATCCTTATTGAAAGCAAACGCAGCCTGTTGGGGTTATTTAATGCTTAAATGATTTTCTAGTGGACTTAAGATAGTAAGATCCTAATTACAGAAAGATCCCTTATCCAGAAACCCCCCTAGCATTCTGGATAACGGTTCCATACCTGTATAAAGGCATACAAATACCGTTTCTTTTGTGCGGTTACTAGTCCTTTAACACAAAAAAATCATGTTATTATTAAACGATTCTATAATTACTGGAGAGAATGATCCTACCACTACATGTACATGCCCGGGCAAGTATACACAACACTGGGCAGAATTGTAGGCCAGCACTTATATTCATGGATGAACACACAGCATACTCAGGATTCAATAAATCATGAGCATGTAAAAGCATCTTCAGTGGAATAAAACATCAAGGGATTCTGCATCAAGGGATGCATTATCCTGCATTAACAAATATATCTAATTTATAAGTCGGTTTTATCTCAAAAGTCTGAGGGCTCAGGGGGTAGTCCCCACAGAAAATATTCTGTCTACAACATGAATGTATGTATATGTAACGCTAATCTGGGCTATCCACAAATAAGTCACTTTCCAGCTCGTGAGCAGAGCATGGTTACATTTGGACTCGCACTTCAGGAACAGGGCCTTCGCTAAGTGGAAGCATTACCTCTAAGGTGTAGTGCAACTACAACACTCAGGCTACTGTGCATACAAAACGTACAAAAGGATTGGGGGACCAGTAGGTTCTTACGATGCAAACAAGAAACTGTTTTTTAGTCCGAATGACAATATCCCCAGGTTTACTCACGTACACAGATGAGGTGTTAGAACATGACACACAGTCACATCAGGTCATAGGCAATGGCAGTATTCAGTACCCCATTCCCATACAGTGCACTGTTCAGGAAGCTGACAGCTAACCTAACACCCTCTTTACTGAGGTCCCTGCACTGGAGGCAATTACACAGAGCCTCTGGGAAGCTACTCCCTGCTCAGGGGCGTAACTATAGAGGAAGCAGACCCTGCGGCTGCAGGGGGGCCCAGGAGGTATAGGGGCCCCATGAGGCCCTAATTCATATACAATTTCAATAAATATTGGAGAAACAAGTCAACCTCTAAACATTTTGGGGGCCTGAAAAATAATTTGCTGTGGGGCCCAGTAATATCTAGTTACGCCACTGTCCCTGCTGCAAATCCTTGTTGGAGCTTCAATTGCTCTCTCTCTTTACCCTATCTACCTTTCTCTCCTAGAGAGACTATTACAAGTCTGCCCAGTTCTTGCTAAACCTCATTCACAGGTTTCCTGGTCCCCGACTTCTCTCAAGAACACATGGCTTTCTGGGCCTTGCTGCACCCTGGCTCCCCTGGGCACACCCAGCCGGATCAGCATCCAGCAGCCAAAGAGGGAAAGGCCACTCCTTACACACACTATAGTGCAGTGTGGCAGGAAGTTGTCATTACATCTCTTGGCCAATAACACTGAGCTTAAACTCAAATGGATACATAGGCTTTTGCCTAGTAACTAAAGAAAAGGGTAGGGCCTTAAAGCCATAGGGGCAGATTAACCCCTATGGGTCCCGACATATATATGATCTGCTATATTGTTTGCCTTGGCAAAAGCATTATTCATAGGCTTTATTAGAACCACAAACAAAACAGTACCTTCTGGTACAGCAGAAACCCCATGCGTTGTCAATGGTACATGCCTGAATATATAATTAGTGATGGACGAATTTTTTGCCTCGTTTCGCTGAAAAAATGACGCCCATAGACTTGTATAGCGGTGTGCGTCAAAAAAAAAAAAAAAAGACGCGCGTCAAAAAATTTCGCCGAGCAACAAATTTTTTTGGACGCCCATAGACTTTAATGGGCGTCTGCCACGTTTCACCGGCGGCAAATTTTTGGCGAAACAGGTCAAATTTACCCATCCCTATATATAATCACTAAACGGCACATGGGGGATCAATTAGTGAATGAGAAATGCTGAGACCTTATGTGCACACTATAAACAAGGGACAGCATATGATCTAGGTCAAACTGATGAAAGGACCCAAATCTTCAACTTGTGGGGGAATTAGGACCCTGTAACGATGAGAAAGGAGGCAGCTGTTTGTCAGCATAGTTCTGAAATCAGAAACCAAGAGAAAAATGCAGAGCGCCACCTTATTGGAAACTGCGCTTATGTTATTTGAATCCCCCAGTTGCCAACGCAGCAGATATTGCTTCAGTATAAAACTGTTAATAACTATAAGTGCCTTCAAATTTAAGTACATGCAAAATTGCTTAAAAGAGCACTCACGTAAAGTATTTTTTTTGGGGGGAGGGGTCTACAGATGCCCTATACCAGTTTATATTCTCTGGGCAAATACATTTGGAGTCGTTTGGTGGACTTTTGAAAAAAAAAAAAAACTTTTTTTTTTTGGTGAAAAAAAAATCTAATCCGAATTTCAAAAATTTTGATTGGTCATTTTTTTTCAAATATTGAGTTTATGGGAGTTTTTATATGGAAGTTATATTAATCCTTTCTGTCTTGATGCTGATCACAGAATTCCTCAGCGTTATCAGAAGTAGACTTTAAGGAGAAGTAAACCCCTTATTTAAAAAAAAAATACCTTCCACCTACCCTACATAGTCCCCCCCCCCTCCCTCTTCCCCCCCATCCTAGCTGTTATCTGGGCAAATGCCCCTAACTTTTTACTTACCCCTCGGCGCAGATTCACGGCATCGGAGTTCATGGGCACCATCTTCTTCTTCGGTCTTCATCGGGTCTTCTTCTGGTACTTCGACAACTTTCGGCTCATGCACATGAATTGTTATTGCTTCATTTTATTTCTCCACTTACTATTATGGCCCTTTCCTATTCATATCTCATTCTCTTATTTAAATCAGTGCATGGTTGCTAGGTAATACAGACCATAGCAACCAGATAGCAGAAATTGCTACACTTAATGGTCCTCCAAGATGCTCCAATGACATCTCTCATTTAACTCCAAACCATATACTGATGCCACTAAGGTTTAAAATTACCACCCAGTTTTTCTTCCGGAATGTAGATTTACAACTATTTACCAACAGTTTGGGCATTAGACCCATATGTTCAAAAATAATGTATTCTGATCAGGCTGGAATGATCCCATGGAGCCAGAGGACTAATTAACATTATTACTGATGCTTCTATATCTCAAGTGTTTGAGTCTTGGCTCTATTTATTTAGTGATTTACCTAATAAATATTTTTGGAGCCTTTTTGGATGGACTTCGACTTTTATACAATCTAAAAGACCTTCTAGTCCTATTCATATAGAGAGGGGGATTAGTCAGGGCTGCCCGCTATTTCCATTATTTTACCTTTCCTGAGATTATTTGTGTAATTGAATATCTCTAGATCTGCAGTCTTCAAATTTCTTATTCAGTCTAGTGTCTGCTCTGCACAGTTTCACTTCTATAACAGATAGAGCTACATGTATTGTAGTTGTATATACAATTTCCTGCTGATCCTAAAATTAACATTTCAGATGACTGACTGACAATGATATTCTTAGACAATTTGCAATCTATTTTTTTTTTTTGTAATAATTCCCTTTTGATTCTTCTAAAATGCACTGTTGGCAAAAGCATATATACAATAGCATGTATACCTCCCAATAGTAAGAAAAAAGTGCTCCCAGCTCACTATTCAGACTGGAGGGCCTGCAAAGTCCTCAGTGTTCCGTATTCCTCAATAGTACGCCCCTAAAATTAACTGTAGCACGTACTCCAATCTAAGTATAATTACAGTCTTTATTAGCTCCACATTTAAAAACAGGCAGAAGGACCAAGGCCCTGCCTGTTTTTAAATGTGAAGCCAATAACGACTGCAATTTTACCTAGATTTACGAGATTGTGCTGATGTTCGTTTTTGTAGAATAACTCCCAAAAGCCCCAGACCCCGAAAGGAACCAAGTTTGCCAAGTTGTTGGGGCTTTGGTGGATCAGGGGAATGTTGGATAGTAAAACAAATCAACTTTCAGTACCCCACAATCCAGTATTGCTATCATGTAAGAAATTATTTGTCATTACAACACCAGATTTAACATGCATCTAGAGGTACAGCAGTTTGCTTAATAAGGTATATCAAACAGCACATATAGGCAGATTTTTTTTTTTTTTTTTTTTTTTTAAAACTCCCATTTCTCGATTTCTAGTTTTTTTTTATTAAAGGGGAGAGTCACCCTTGGATTAAATTTTAGTATGATGGAGAGAGTGATTTGCAAATGGTTTTCATTATTTGTGGTTTTTGAGTTATTTAGCTTTTTTTTTAGCAGCTCTCCAGTTTGCAATTTCAGCAATCTGGTTGCTAGGGTCCAAATGACCACAGCAACCATGCATTGATTTGAATAAGAGACTAGAATGTGAATAGGAGAGGGTCTGAAGAGAAAGATAATAATGAAAAGAAGCAATAACAATAAATATGCAGCCTTATAAAGCATTTGTTTTTTAGCCCCTTGCTGCAAGGTATGGTAGAGGTACACCTGTATATAGCAGTTCTATAACCATATACTTGTATATACTTTGAAGACCTGTCAACCTTCCTTCTTCTTAGAAGTAACCTGTATGTATATATATATAAGATATAAGTTATTATTGTCTTAAGTATTTTTTATGTATTTGTAATGGGTCTCTCAAATTTGTTTTAATGAGAGATCCAAGGGTGAGGGTTGTATGCATGTATGTCAGCTTTTTTTTTTTTTTTTTTTTAATTGGTGTTTTATTGTTTCCAATGTTGATTTCTTTTATAGAGCCCTGAACAATGTTACAGAAGCAAAGCAGAGAAAGCGGTTTAAGGCCTGTTATCACAGCTGGGATTCTGTGCTCTTGGCTGTACAAGAGTGTATATTTCCTGGCAGTAGTAAGAAAACAGTAAAAGAAGAGTTTCCATATAAAATTGAAATACTGAGCAGGTAAAAGTTTTGACATTACCAATGGTTACAGGATGATAAACCAAACAGTTTCCTTACCCCAAAATAAAAATGTTGATTTTAGTTCAGTGTGGAATGTGCATAAAATCTCTGCTGCTGCATAAGAATAAGCCAACGGAAACACTCAATATTTGTTTGATTGTGATGTACCTACACAAACCTTCTAGAATTTCTACATTACACAGTCACCTCTAAGATACTGGACATCACCCTCTGTTCTCATTGTTCTGGAAGGCTTTGTCCTTTACATGATGTCACCTGTGTGTAATAAGTTTGGTTGCAGAAGTCGCCATTAAATGGAGCATTGGGGACTTGCTCATATTTATGTAGTGCAAAGTGAATTTAAAGAGGAATGGATGCTATTGAGATATAGCAGATTCATTTAAATATATGGATCTCAGCCCACTTACATTTTACACATCAAATAAATTACACTGCAACAATATAATGAGGTCTGACAACCATGTTCCTGCACTTTTGAAGCAATGAATAATTGCTTATAATTTGGGGATTTTTTTTTCAATTAGAGGCACCACAGCATCCTTTTAATACTAGAAATGTAGCGGTCACTTTCATTTATTTAAGTGGTAACATTTCAAAATGCACCCTGTAACAAAGCAACAATGGAAAATGCATCATCTGATTATTTTATAGATGATGTGATTAAGGGGATGTGATGGTGTCCTAATCTGCAGGCATAATATAGTGTTGGAAAATAATCCCTTTATCACTTCACATACATAAAATATGATGATCAGATTACCACTTTCAGACCAGGGGACTGGAAATCTGCAGATTCTGGCAAATGCAGAGGGGTGTCTGTAATATTGCATATACATTAAATATTTATTGGGCGGTGGGGGGCTATTTGGGTTTCTGTATACTGGAAATGCCAGGGCCTATTTTAAATCTCAGTCGGGGTCTGATCCCTTTACTGGGGTTACAATCAATAAGATGTTATTCCATTTTAAAAACTGGCAACTCTTTTCCCATACTTCTAGCAAGGTTAGTACTCATCCACAGTGCTTCATGATCTGCATCCTTAAAGGAATCTGACAGCTGTAATTTAGAGATGTCAACCTGTCCAGATATAAATCTGGCCACAGTCACTAACGCCAGCTGAGGCCAGGACATGTATTGCAAATTTACCAGCAATGTGCTAAGAGCAACATAACGGTCCACATATGTCAAAGTATCCACAATATTCACAGCAAAATAGATTAAATAGATTTATACAGTATATATATATATATAATACAGATAATGAAAGGTTATATTCACATGGAGAATGCAGACATCAGGTGCTCAAAATCTCAGGTGGTGACACCAAAATATATAGCTCATGGCTGTTTTGTTGTACCATATACATTTCTTATAACTTTGTTTAAAGGAGAAATAAACCCTAAAAAGTAATAAGGCTAAAAATGTAATTTATAATATACTGCACCTCCCCAGTCTTTCTGAACCAATGAGGGTGTGGTAAGGCACCATGCCGCCCCCTAAAATCCTGCCACCCTAGGCCCGGGCCTTGGTGGCCTCTCTCCAAATCTGGCCCTGAATCTTAGGGGTCGTCACAAATTATCAAGCAGAAAATGAGGTTGGCCTGTAATATTAGCTAATGCTACAGAGCGATTATTAGATCCTGATGCTTGTTGCACTGGTTTCTGTGCTGCCATGTAGAAATTATATATATTAATTACTAAGCAGCCTAATATTGTGACATTTCTATTCTATGCGTACTGTATATTGTGAGTGGGTCCCTAAGCTCAGTAAGTGACAGCAGCACAGAGCATGTGCAGTGAATCAGCAGAAAAGAAGATGGGAAGCTACTGGGCATTTTCAGGGGCACAGATCTTCCCTGCTAAGGGGCTGTGGTTTCCGTAGATTGGCACAGAAGCCCAAAACATAATGTACAACATTTCTAGTCTACTTCTTTGGTTAGGCTTTAGTTCTCCTTTAAAATCTTTTAAGACAAGACATTGGCCCTTGTTTACTATCTTAGCTGCCATGTTGCAACAGTTTATATGAGGCTGAGTGCAGTGAATACAAAAGAAGCCCCATAAGGACTATGTGTGGTAATATGCCAGGTGAGACCCAGGCCCGGATTTGTGGGCAGACCACAAAGGCCCGGGCCTAGGCCAGCAAACATTGGGGGGCGGCACGCAACCCGCTGGCCGCATCTCCACAGGGGACTGGGTGGGAATTTGAAACAGAGGTTTAAATCTTCTGCCCACCCAGTCCCCAAAAGGAAGCGCCGCAGCATCAGATGTAAGACAATTGCAAGCGGCAGGGGTGGGTGTGAGCAGGGAAGAGGTTGTGTGCGAGCAGATGGCGGGTCAGACGTGCGAGCGGGGGTTGTTGGATCACGGCCGACGGATTGGGGGTGAACGGGGAGGCGGCCTAGGGGCACAGCAATTTTAAATCCAGCCCCGATGAGATCACTCTGAGGGTTGAAAACAATGGACCGCTGGGAAAACAGGATTTGTAAACAATGGGCTGACTGCTGGAACAGTTAGTGAAACCAGGCTGGGGAGTTTAGTGTTTGAAAGCAATAGGCTGCTAGAGAGGTGGGAAATCTGGGTGTGGAAGTAGGATAACAAGGGTTCTAACTAACGTCATTTTTCTCCCATAGTCCCTAAGTTTTTTCTAGGATTAACTAGTCAGTATTAGTATCAGTCAGTGTTAAAACTGAGAATCTGTGGAAAGTGGCAGCAATGCTGGTCCTATATGGGGGTTGGCAGGCCCTGGCACTATTGGGAATCCCCCTGGCACTGATCCTGCTTTCTGGCCTACTGAGGAAACCAGGCAAACCCCATTTTAATAGCAACCACTGAGGTGCACTGGATAGCTTCTGAGTTAGGGAGTACACCTCCAGTAATTGCCTTTACATTACTTTACATCTACTTTGATGACTTTTATTTGGTTCAAAAGCTTGATGAACAAGTGGAATTACGGCATATATATTTGAGCCCATCATAACTTAACTGCATTGAATAAAGAATCATTATTGCCTATTAGCTCATTGTGCTCTATAATGAAAATAATTTCATTATTCTTGTAAGCTTCATTCAGTAGCTCCACAGGAGCACCGTGTCTGTCTTTTTCTATGAATGCCAATTGCTTTGATGGCCCCTGACTGTAAAATGTAGTTATTCAGCAGGGAACAAGGATGACCCAAAAAAAATAATAGGTAGTCTCAAACAAGTGCAATAATTTCCCTATTTTCCAAGCAGCAGAGGACTGAATGGACACTTTACAGATTTACCTAAATACGTCAAAAGGCAATGCTTTTAGCATGTAGCTAAAAGCTCTAGGGAGATGCCATCTTGAAAGATGTATGTTTGTATATTTGCATCTGTTAACATAGGGCCATGCATGGATATATTGCATCAACCAAGGAAGAGTCAACAAGTACACCACAGAGGATAGAAAGCATACTACTAAGGACCAGGAGATATATTTGCCTGTATTGGAGCTCCATATCTAGCAGCTGTATGCTGGGGAAAGAGCCTTGACTGGGCAAGGAATGATTTGAACAATTGATTTATTAACATAAAAGCCCAGAAGAACTCCGACCCTGACCCCCCATGCATTTTTGGGGGTCAAAAAGCATTGGGCTTCTATGCTAAATAATTTTTTTTCAAAACCGAAATGCCCTGTTATTCTATAATTATCTAATTATCATACTGGGAATCTTACAGATGACCCCTGTATTGAGCGACAAACATAACTTTTACCTAAAACTAGGTGTGCACCACCAAATATAATCCTTTGACTGGTTAAGTAAGCAGGGAGGTCATCACTGTGGGGAGGTGCAAGGAAGTCAGTGAATGAAGAATCTTCACATGCGTTTGCCCCACACGTGGGAGCAGCATCCCTCCCACTCGAAGAGTGGGTTGAGGGGTAGGGGATGCTAGAGGTGGAGGTTAGTATTACCAGACAGCTTGGCAGTGCACCAGTGAAGCATAGAACAGCAACAGGTGCCTCAGTCTTAATGATTAAATTCCTGATTAACTTATCTTTACTCAAGAAAGATAATCTCTGAATGTTGGTATTTGTGCAGCACCCAAGGTCTGAACTATTAAACTGTTTTTTTTTTTACAGTTTTACAGTTTATAGTAAATCTTTCAAAATAAACTTTTCACGGTCTAACTAAATGTATACTGGTTTATCAGTCTTTAGGAATCTGGAATCAGATCACATATACAGATAAACCTCATATTGTGATTTAATCAGTCACATGTTTTAAAGGAGAAGGAAAGTCACAATCACTTAGGGATACCAAACCTCCAAGTGATTGTAATCACTTATCTGAGACCCCAGGCCAGTGCTCCCCCAGTCCCGGTTTCTACTGAAAGGAGCAGTGAATCAGGTGAATACAATCACTGGGAGGTGTCTAACTTTTGACACCTCCCAGTCATTGTTGCCTTTCCTTCTCCCTTAAAGGAACTTGTTGCTTTCAATAAATAATGCGGGTATATGAGGCCCACCTCAGGCACAATGTGCAGCAGGAAATTCTTAACAAATATTTATACTTTGAAGCAAAGATGTTTGGGGTAGTTTTTCTTACTTCATCGTTTAAAACAGAAGTTTATTAAAATGCAGTGTATATTTTCTCTACGATGTATCATTCTCCCCATTAGTATCATTGCGGTCAAGCTGCATGCCACAGTTGTGCCAAATGTGGTAGAAAGGAATGCATGGTAGAAAGGAACGCTGTTAACTGTGCATGTTTGCAAATCATGGGTAAGTTGCAGCTAACTTTTCAGATTGTGGATGTGTTTTTAACAAGATTAAGCCCAGATTTATGATTAGGCACTAGGCAGCATGCCGCCCAGCCATATCGTAACAAGCACCAGGGAGCCTAAGCTCTCCAGCGATCCGCCGCATGCGTGCCTGCTTGCGCTGGGATGAGGGCGGTGCGTGAAGAAGGAGGCGGGCTCTTGGGAGCCGGTGTGATTCTTTTGGTGCAAGTCTGTTGATGCAAACTGATGTGGGATCCCTGGAATTACCACTACAATAATACAGGTAATACAGTAAATATAAAGATCTGCTCATTTGGAATGTATTTTTTAAACTGTATGAACTGGCATGGCTACCGTAAATACCAGCAAAGTGCGTTATAGTCATTACTATTCCAATACTTTATAAATAGGGCCCTGTGCCATAAACCTCACAATCAAAGAGATGGATGAGAAGTTTAGCATTAAATAATCTAACTTTTAAATTTGTTAACTGGATTCTAGTATTTTCAACAAACTGTCAAAGATTCTATTAATGTGTTATGTTTTGATTCTTCCCATACTGGCAGTTCACTAGCTTACAGTCTGTATCTTTGTGATCTAGTTGTAGCTGCTCAGGACCACACACACACACACCAGCTCTAAATGCATCTGGAGAGGGAGTTGACTGTTTAGGACAGGGGTCCCCAACCTTTTTTACCCATGAGCCACATTCAAATGTAAAAAGAGTTGGGGAGCAACACAAGCATGAAAAAGTCCCTTGGGATGCCATATAAGGGCTGTGATTGGCTATTTGGTTGCCCCTATGTGGATTGGCCATCTACAAGAGGCTCTACTTGGGACTTTACTTAGTTTTTATGTGATTAAAACTTGCTTCTAAGCTTGGAATTCAAAATTAAGCACCTGATTTGAGACCGCTGAGAGCAACATCCAAGGGGTTGGAGAGCAACATGTTGCTCACGAGCTACTGGTTGGGGATCACTGGTTTAGGATTATCTCTTCTGTCTTGAATTGTTAGCATCTGGTTAAATTTAGAATCTGTATATCCATCAATTCCTGTCGTATTATCTATTTACCTTGTTGGACTCCACAGTGCATTCCCCTTGCAGGATGCAGATCATTTTTTACTATATACATTTCAGCATACTGCATTTCTGTAGATTTTAATTTCATGAACCTACTGTAGAGAAGGGTCGTTGGGTTCAAATTGCATGTACAGCAGGCCCAGACTGGCAAACTGTGTATTCTGGCAAATGCCAGAGGGGCTGCTGTAAGATGCCATAGATAGGGATGCCACCTTTTCTGGAATAAACTACCGGCCTTCCTAATAATAACTTTGGGATCAGCCATAATTTTTACTGGCCATGCTGGTAAAATACCGGCCAGGTGGCAACTAGACAGTAACTATTTAGTGGGATGGTGGTGGGCTGCTTGGGCTTGAAATAGAAGGACCAATTTTAAATCCCAGTCCAGACCTGATCAACAGAGACATAAATATAAATACAAAGCACACAGAAAAGAGAAGTGTATGTGCTTGTTGGTAACCAGTTAGTCCAGCAGCAGTTCCGCAGTAGTACTGACTGGTAAATAAGAGCAGACAGAAATACAACTATATGCAAGAGTAGACAGTAATCAGTAGCAAAAATGCTCTGCAGTGACTTCTAATATCCTTATGCTTATTATTTGTCAGGATTTATAAAAGCATGTTTAGGCTTCTGGTGCAGTACGTTTATGTTTAGTATAGAAAATTTCTAGCCTTATTCTATTTTAGACTTTACGTCCCCTGGCTCCAGTGAATATGATGGACTGAGGGGAGGGGGTTGCTTTTTGCTCGATACCAGATAAAAGATGCCTAAACAAAGTTACACAAACTGATGACTAACACACTGCAATAAAACTGCTTCAAAAGACTGTTTTTGTTTTATCTGGAAAAACAGAAATCCAAATAAAGAATATGTAAAAAAAAAAAAAAATGCTTCAAAAGAAAGATTACATGAACACGATAGAAATAGAATGTCAGGTCAAATAAGTAACTTATTTTTGATGTTACTGGTCCTAACATTGCATAAAGCAATTAAAAATTAAGCTTCTCTCCTTTGAACTTAAAATAACAGAAAAAAAAAATCAGTCTAGGAATTGTTATTCAATAAGATAAAAAAATTGGTAAAAGGCATGGATAGATTTACAGAAATACTCTATTTCACTATATGGGGGAAATAAAAAAGCGTTTCATTTCTGATCATAATGATCCAACTAGCGCAAAGTTGTTAGAATTCCTCCCCAAGAACTTTATTATCCAAAGGGATTAGTTACTGTGTAAGGAACAAGTTAAATGGAGCCTACCTAGATATAACTAATGATGACCACCCAAAGCTTCCAGTGTAAAGATGGTCATATACAAGCCTATCCTCATGTTATCCAATCAATCACTCCATGGTTACTGTATGAGTGGGATATATTTGCATGGGCACATTCCAGTGTTTTGTTTAAATTAAACCTGCTCCTTGTTTGGTCCTTGTGAGGTAAATAATTCGATTATCAGAAAACAACTATTTCATTCCCCCTTGAATATGTTTTGGCTTACAGACAAGCAGGAGCCAATTTTGCAGGCAGATTATTTGTGCACTGGTAATCTGATTAACTAGTTCACATGAACCATACATGGAGTAGCTTCTGTTTCCATGTTTGTCCTATTTAGCTCAAGAAACTACAAAAAAAAAAGTTTTTTTTTTGTGATTAAACCATTAGGCAAAAGACATAACGATAACATATTAGATTTTTTTTGGATATTGCATGCAGATTGTCAATGGTAGCTCTCAGTCAAAGAAAATAAATATTGATATAATGATGACAGAAGGATTTGTTTCATATTTGTTCATTCCTGTCCTTGTTCCCTATTCATGGGCTGCAGGTGCTCAATAATACTGCTAGAAATCCACTTACGGTTCTTTAATGCAGAGCACAGACCTGTCAACAAAGAGACACACGGGAGGGAGTTCTATCTTCAGTTATAAGCTGGAAGTGTTGTTTTTGAAATGTAAAATCAAAAGCAGATACTTTGAAAAGCCACAATTTTAAATTTAGTATTTGGGAGTTTAAGACATTGCATAGCAGGTAGATGCAAGTTTGCAAAGACAGACTGTCAGATCTCCAATTCAATTTGGAAAATAAATGTTATATTCAGAATAATAACTTCTCTACATTTTCATTAATATGATTTTTAAAGTGTAGTACCTCTACTAAAGGGATTTGAAAGATGCAGGGTAAGTGTTGTTAGTATTGATGGGGCATCAGGGCTACTTCAGAGATCTTGGTGTATGTGGAAATGTACACTCTGGACCACATATTCAAATACCTTCTGGTGCCATGGAATACTTATAAGTACAATGTAAGCAAGGGTTGGTCTCTAGTGTTGGAGTGGGGCCACCATAAAAGCTGAGCCCATAAGCCCACACTTCAGACTTTTTCCTCCTGTCCTTTTCTGAGACGTTTATCAATTGCTTTCTCAGTTGATGGTATTAATGTTTGATTTATGATTATGTCTGCAAAACCCTGCTGATCCGATAAGAACCTCCTGTTATTGTGTTCTTTAACACAATCAAGTTTCTCTAAATCAATTAATTTTTTTCCTCTAACAATTGTATAATATATACATTTTGGTAATTTTTACAATTAAAAATCTACACAAAGAAAAAACAAACCCTTGTTAAAATAAAACCACATTTATGGTGAAGAGCAGAACTGCATTATTTTTCAACTATTGCCCTGATCCCAACTTGCAATATTTAATAAATCAGTCCCTATCAGTACAGAAGAAGTTATAATTGATGTTCTTTCCATTTACAAATAGACCTGCCTGGCTTGAAGCTGTCAGCAAACCATAGAGTTGAATTAATGATGAAATATATACAATACAGGTATAAGATCTGTTATTTGGAAACCCATTATCCAAACACATCTGAATTGTGGAAGAACATCTAGTATTCTCCTAGTATATTGTGTATTATAATGAAATATTACATGTTTGTATCCAAGTGACCTATACCTCATATCAACACCAGCGGCAAAATTCTTTTTTATATGTGATGTTTCTCAAAATGACCTAACTACCATAATATAATGTTGTAATGTAAATGGTTGAACTCCAAACAATTGAATATAAATAAAATGATTCCTTTAAAAGAAAAGGCTGATTTTTGCAACTTTACATTCAACCCAGTGGGGGAAAAAATCAACACTTCAGGTATATGCAGTCAAAAGGAAATAGCATGTGTCATAAACAATGAGTGGCTGCTTTATGTTCTAATAAATAAAAGGGAACTATTTGAGAGGTTGTGGGGTCTGTAGTTTGAGTTCGTGGGAGATCCACAACAGAGGGAGGTGGTGCTGAGAACAGGCAGGAGTGAACTATGTATATATAGATATGCGAAGAGGAACATGACAGATTTGTAATATTATCTTTGTGTAAAGATTGCTACTGTAATTGTCAGGGGACTGGGTTGTAAACTCTTGCATTAAATCGTTTCGTTTTCACCCAAAGAGTAAAAAGCAA
This sequence comes from Xenopus petersii, assembly GCA_038501925.1. NCBI lineage: Eukaryota > Metazoa > Chordata > Amphibia > Anura > Pipidae > Xenopus > Xenopus petersii. Next base: position 108,949,588 of record CM076686.1, read on the forward strand.
ATGGAACATCTAACAAATGTGCTTAATATTTAAGCAAACCACAAAGTGCGCACATATGTTCGCAGCCAAATATTTTATCATTGTGTCATAAAATGTTGTAGGCTTAAAAAATGAATTGTTTATTATCAGGTGAAACATTTACTTCCTTGCAGACATTGTACATCTTGCATGTTGCCAGTCAAGGGAAGTTACAGGTTTGTGGTCTCCCAAGTGAAGGCTGAATGTGAGAAATTATGTTAGCTTGAGAAATTATTTGTTAGAAATAAAAACATAGCAAAACAGTACATGATATAAAACATAATAGGACTTCATCCCCCAAAAGCCAGATAAGATACTTAATTGGTAATGTTGAAATTAATTACAAATGGCGATGTTTATTAGTCAAACATGCAAACACATGTTCATATTGGACTAAGAAATGTACCAAAAAGTCAGGGGCGCAACTACAGAGGAAGCAGACCCTGCGGCTGCAGGGGGCCCCATGAGGCTCAAATTCATATACAATTTCAATACATTTTGGTAAAACAGGACAACCTCTTGATATTTTTGGGGCCCTAAAATTAATTTGCTGTGGGGCCCAATAACATCTAGTTACGCCACTGCAAAAAGTATGTACCAAATATGTACCAAAATTAATATAATGTCCCAAATGTACACAATTGGAGTCATTTTACAAATAGGAGATCAATTTGTGATGTATATTATACACTCACTCTTGAGGAAGCATACTTAATCACAATGGTGCATACATAATTAGTCTGCAGCTCATGCATCTCTCCTTGAAATCTTTTCAATATACATAGCAAGCTTACAAGTAGGAGTGACAATAATTAATATGCAGACGTACTAGTTTTTGGTGGATTTTTTTAGTCCAATATTAACAGCAGCTATTATTTACAGTATTGTGATACCATTATTACTTTGCAATATTATTGTTTTGTGTCACAGGAGGGAGGGAGTCTTAGGGTTTTAATGTGTTTTTAATATGTACATGTGTTGGCATGGTTGACTAATCAACGTCATTTTAATTATATTCAACATTACCAATTAAGTATCTTTTTATCTGGCTTTTGGGGGATGAAGTCCTGTTGTGTTTTTTTTTTTGTTTTATATTATGGTAATTTAAGTAGAGACATCCACTAATAATCTTTGCTCAGTAATTTTTGTTATTTTAGCAAAACAGTACATGAGCATTGTTTCCAATGTTTTCATTTTGGGACATCAAATTCACACCTTTCCTAAACAAAATATGTGTCTGAAACTTTCATTTCTGAAAAGCAATGGGTGTGCAAAAGTTCTAGGGCTGCCTGCAAATAAGGTTTCTTACTTACTGATCCAATGTGTTGCTGGAGAGAGCACGGTGGGGACACCGGTGAAGCCATCAATCTGAAACACATATATACCCAATGGATTAAGAAAAGTGCAGTCACCTTTGAACCAGGTGTATGTCCCCAGTCTACTGTCACTTGTAGGAAATGTGCTCAGTGTGACAAGTGATTCACAGGTTGCTGGTGGGATGAGAATCATGTCTTTGTTAAAAGGTCACAGTGTCACTCACTGTCAGATGTGAAAAACTGGGTCAGGGACCCTGCATACATACTTTGGAAGGAGTTCTTCATTTCCAGGAGTTGATTTCCCCCTAGGCTTAAAACCTGTACACTCAGGGACACTATGGGTGCTTCAGTTAATTGTTTGCCATAAGATTGAAAATAAAATGTATGCTGGGCTTATTCAGTTACTGAACTTAAACGGGTAGATGTGAAAGCAAACAGGGCATTTAAACACAAGGATCTTATTATAGCCACCACTCGTTATGGGCTTTTAAGTATGCTAGCCTTGATATTAATTACTAGGGGGCATCCTGCTGGGTGTAATATAGACTATACAATCTTCTCAGAGGAACTAACATCTTTCCTGCTGCTAAGTACTTGAGAATGTGGGAATTCCTGGAATAAACCCCTTTGTTCAAGATAAGCCAGAAGAGCCGTCTATCAAACACATATACTGTATCAATTTAGCCTTCCACGTCACTCTGGGCAAATGCATTCCTGATGTCTGTACACTATATATATTTGTTATTAAAACAGGTTTTGGTGGCTTGGAGGGGTTGCTTGTATGTATATTTAAAGTAGGGATGCACCGAATCCAGGATTCGGTTCGGGATTCGGCCAGGATTCGGCCTTTTTCAGCAGGATTCGGATTCGGCCGAATCCTTCTGCCCGGCCGAACCGAATCCGAATCCTAATTTGCATATGCAAATTAGGGGCAGGGAGGGAAATTGCGTGACTTTTTGTCAAAAAACAAGGAAGTAAAAAATGTTTTCCCCTTCCCACACCTAATTTGCATATGCAAATTAGGGTTCGGATTCGGTTCGGTATTCGGCCGAATCCTTCGTGAAGGATTCGGGGGTTCGGCCGAATCCAAAAAAGTGGATTCGGTGCATCCCTAATTTAAAGCTCTTTACGATTATCAAAGCAGGCATCATTATGCTGACATGATATGTACTGTATGCTAGGGCACAGAGATTAAGCATCTTTTTGAGGGTCATAAGTGGCTGTCAAACTGAAGAAGAGTTTAAAGCAGAACCTCTGCAGACCAAGATTTCTGGGACAGAAACAAATGTCTGGGGAACAGACCTGCAATGGGAGTTGTCCAGGTGCCCCTAAAAAACTTACTTCTGTATCTTATTTACATATATATGTTATTGACCCACAGAGATAATTACCACTTCATGTCATACTTTAGTGAAAGGAGTGGTTCTTCCAATTTGGCCTCCATCTGGAGCCTGCTGTCAACAAGACCAAATAAAAAGTTCTACCCTAGAGGGATAACCCTTCTAAAGAAAGTTGGGTAACAGTGACCCCGTGAACGAGTTCTAGTCAGATACAGGACTAGTTACTCTCAGAGTATGTTGTAGGAACATTAAGCAGTTTGGCATTGCAAGAAAGAGCAATCTTGTGCTCTACCAAAGAATTATAGCTGGAGGTAGCTCCCTTAGGCTAGCCTTAAGTAAAGGGACCACAGTGCTGAAGAGATTCAGGCTTAGCATATTGCTCCGTAACAGTTTCCAGTGTGGAGGGTCTCTGGACCATTAGCTGGTAACTTAAATGTGTGTCTTAAAACTTAACTAGTGTCTCCACAGTGGTGTCTCAGCTCAGCTCTATATTAATTGCATCTGGTTGCACAACTGTTCTACCCCAACTGGTCCATTAGTAAACCCTGTAGGTTCTATTGTGCAGGAACCTCTAGTGTAACTTTTTGTTTAATCACAGGAGTAGCGAGTTGTAGTTAAATAACACACTCTCCCTTCTTCCTCCACTTAGCAAGGGCCTATCTAGATAAAGAAGTCCATTGTGACCCATATTCTACTATCACGGGTAAAGGCACTTTTAAGCCAAGATAGGGTTACAGTACAAAATGTTATAGAAATAATTATTGGTTTAGGAATTGCCCCTCTATGGTGAAAAGCTAGTAGAGTACATAAACATTCAAGGTGCACCTGATTGACTTAAGCTGGCCATACATGGGCTGATAAAAGCTGATGACTTTGCCACTCCAGTCAGCAGCTTATCGGCCCATGTATGGTGCTTAACATCTGGCCAGATATTGGGCAGTTCTAAAAATCCTATAGGGCGAGGACCCCATTGGCACATTGATTCAGTCCCCATCCATCAGCCCCGTTGTATGATCTGATCGTTGGAGGGACCTTTTCAATTTACCTATCACCAGGAGCAATGAATTATTTTAGCAACATCTAATGCAGCTCAAGTGTACAAATGTTAAACATCATTAGAATGGCTAGACAAATCTCATTCTACATATAAAGTATTATTAGTGATACCTGTATGTATTACTACTTTAAAAAACACCATTACAAAATCTGCCCATAGAGATTCAAGTTATCCAATGTTTAACCAATGAATGGTAGTGTCTGTGTATAAGCTTGTGTTAAGGATTGCTTTAATGTAAGCTTTACCAAGCAGGGACTGATATGTGTAACATGTAAGCTCTGTATAAATAAAAGGATGATAAATGACAAATGTGTTTAGACTCAAATTTACACATGGGGGATTTGTGCACTGCAGGGTATTTGCATAAAAACATTTTTATGTTTTCCTGTGTGTGTGTGTTTTCCTGTACTAGTAGGTAATAAGCAGAACAACCATTACTTAGAGTCCAATAAGAGACTGTCTGTGTGGCAAGACCTCCCGAGGCAGGTGTCCAATTGTACCCAGTTTTATCCCATTTAATGCACCCAGTGACATACAAATAAGAATAATGAGGGACATACAAAACTATAATAAAATAATGAGAACATGTTGTAAACTAATCGCTAAATGGGGCTGATGCAGAAACACACGGCGGAAGAAGAGCTTAAATTTCTGTGTAAAGCTTTCCCCACATTTATACTGCAATTGTGTTCATTTGCTCAAATGCAGTGTGACATAGTTCAGGCAAACACGCTGCAGATACATTGTCTTCTTACATACAGTACTTGCAAGCACAGATATGAGATTCCTTATCCAGAAAACTCATCTCCTTAATAAAATAGTTTACATTTTTTAAATAAAGCCCCCCTCAAAAAATGTTGCAGTCTCATTCACATAGCATAAATGACCAATTAATCTACCAGTATACCATATGTAGGGGTCTGGTAAATTAGCCACCCTTAATAATATTGGCAGGCAAATTCCCAGTGTTACAGACGCCTAAAGGGAGCTAATACACTTAACAGAGGGACCTATTTCCTTATTCTGCCTTAAGATAGGCCCCTGCAGCTCTAAAGTGTCCAGTGGATGGCACTGTGTGATAGTAACCCTGGGTAACCATGTACTCAGTGTCCATTGCTTTAGCCATTACCAAGCAGGCAGGAAGGGAATGGGAAGAGAAACTTTCGTACATTACAACTAGTAAAGGACAAGCTATACTCTGTAATAGGTCACTCTAGGAGTGACAGACAGGTTATTTAGTTGAGCAGCAGAAGGCTCCGACGACTAGAGTCAGAGGGATTAAGATCCCGGGTACTAATTGCCCAGAAGTAGGGGCTAAGTGTAGAGACTTAGGGATGTAGATATTGCCCTGGGTTCCACTTAGGGAAAAGGCTGAAAGCTGGGTGAACTTTTAATTGCTGCTGTGTATGTTCCCTTGCCTGCAGGGACTGAGCTGTTCATTTGGTGCTTGTGAGTATATGCTATCCTCTATGCTCTATGTTCTTGATGATTCCTATTTACTCCTAAATGGATTATTTTGTTGAATAAACTAAGTTCTCTGGTTTACCATAAAGAACCACTGGCACCCAATTATTGTGCATAGCACTTTAATACAGCTACACTACACTCTGCCTCCACACGGTTTGTGAGGGCTTACACCTTGAGAGACAGGTTTTATCCGGAGCACAAATAGTAGAGACAGTGCCACTCAATTTACTATAGAGCTACACATACATGAACAAAATCTATGGCGGCACCGTGAGAACGGCCAGGAGATCTTGTAAATTGTAGACAAAGCACTGCTTGGAATCTATTTCAAGACCCCAGTGCTGATCTCTGAGCCAATCTGAGCCTAAACTGGGAAAGAATTCCACAACGAAAGCCAGGGTGTACTGGAAGAAACAGCTACAGGTGATATTATAAACTGACATTTAAAATAGAACTAACACCAACGTAATCTGAGTTTGAAGTATGATGTTTAATGTAAATATAATCTGTAATTCTGAGCACTTTTCATGATTAAATCCTAAACCTCCCCCTCTACCAGTCTTTAACTTATTCTCAAGTGCTTTTTTTTACCCATTAAGCATCCAGCACCAGGGTACCACGTCATGATCGCAAGGTTATGTGTGATTAAACTGAGTACTATTTTCATTGTGAATTGAGTTAATAGAATTTTGTCCAAGTCAGAAAGCTAATACAGGTATGGAACCTGTTATCCAGAATACTTGGGACCTGGGAGTTTCCAGATAATGGATCTTTCTATAATTTGGATCTTAAGTCTACTAGAAAATCATGTAAACATTAAACAAACCCAATAGGCTGGTTTTGCTTCCAATAAGGATTAATTATATCTCAGTTAGGATCAAATAAAATTCTGAGCTTTCTGCATAATGGGTTTCCAGATTACGGATCCCATTCCTGTACTAGTACAGAAACAGCAGATTCAGAGTACCAGCCATGGGAGGAAGAAAAGGGAGCAAGGTGTCCCTACAGTAAGTAGGGTTGCCACGTGTCGGGATTTCAACCAGACAGCCCGGTTTTTGGAAGGGCTTTCCAGGTTTAAAGTGCCTATTGAAGTTAATGACATGTGATCAGTCAATCTTTGATCACAATGAAATTGGTCCCACCCCTGACATCCTCAGCCCCACCCCTGAGATCAGACCCACCCCTGGTGTCACTTGCCTGCCCTGTGACTTAATCCATCCATTTCCCCCGACTAGAAAAGATGGAAACCCTATGGTGGCATTCAGGGCCGCCATTAGAAATGACAGGGCCCCGTACAACAAATTTTTTGGGGCCCCGCCCACCCCACATCCCGCCCGCTTCACACCACAACACAGACATCAGCGCTAAAAACGGTAAGCCCCCTCACACACAAGTTATAAAAAGCTATTGATGGTCAGGCCCCCCACACATTTGAGAGTGCATGCTTTTCTCTTATGCAGTATTAATTGGTAGGCGGGTTGTTTATTTGAAAAACCATATGCTTCCCCCTTTAAAGTGCCATGTGCAGCATCAATAGCAACATAACAAAAGTGGGTATATGGTATGTTCGGAGCAAAGCTATTTATCAAGTGATGTTTCTTCCTAATGCTTTAGCTGTTGCTCTCCAATTTTCACTGAGAAATTTCTTCTGAGACATATTCATTAGCCAATAAAGGTATCACCTTTATACCACTTTTGTTATTTCAAAAGGGTTTCCCTATAACATTCCTGAGACACCCACCCAGCCAGTCCTGGATAAATGGCCTCCTTGATTCTGTTTCCCATCTGTGGCAATAAATGTTGCTTCTGGCTTTTCCCTGACCCCTCAATTAACCCTTTTCTATCTTTCTCAAAACAAAAACTGTGGTACCGTGTTAGCCAGTAGCAAAAATAACAAATAAAAAAAAAAAAATACAAAAAGTATTGTTGAAGTGATACCTATATTGGCTAACAATAACAAAAATACATTACAAGCTTTCGGAGCATCATGGCCCCTTCATCAGGCAAAATAAAATGAAAGCTGGAAAGGCACAGCATTTGAAAGCTTGCAATTTTTTTTTATTGTTAGTCAATATAGGTATCACTTCAACAATACTTTTTTTTTTTTGCTATCTTTCTCACAAACTGTCCTTTCTAGCCTAGGCTTCCCCCAGGCACATTGTATTAATTGCCTTAATTGTATTAATTAATTGTACATTAATATGTAATTGTAAAGTTTCTGACCCCACAGAGATTATGGCATCCCTGACAAGCTGAAACTTTTTCATTTATGGAAAATTTTGGAATATTGCTGTGAGAAAATAAAAAAAAAATAGACCCTGAAAAAGGTATTAAAGGGTTGCTTTGTGTTCAGACTGTAAATTTCAATATATCCCATAATATAATTGCTGCACAACTGAGCATTAGATTTCATAAAAACTCACAGTACGAACACTGATACTGCCTTCCCCTACTGCCTCTGCTTTTGCTTCTTCTTTACTTGTCTTTCTAATCTGAAATCTTTGTTCTTCCCCATATGTGTTTTCTGCAAGTCTTACACAGTTATTCCCTTTCTTTTCCTCTCCATTCAACTCTACTTTTTAAATCTTATTTTTAGCTGCAACTTTATTATTCATGTACCTTTTCTGGCATTGCAGTCTATCTATTCTGTCCTCACAATCCTCATTCTGCTAACCTCCATCTCTTCCTGTGTTTCAGATGCACATTGCCTTTTCATGCTGCCGCGACACAATGTTTGCCCTTTGACCCCCCCCCTTCCCGAAGTCATAACGAGGCTCAACTCCCCCTGCTAAATCAGCAGGGTCTTGGGCAGATAAGAAAACTTGCCGACTCTAATGTGCGTGTCTAGTTTGAGCCATGCAGTGAGTATGGGCCATTTTAACTTACTTCCAATTGAGCTTATTCCAGTCTCATTCGCACTCGCACAGCTCAAAACTGTATTGAGAGATGCGCGCAATGCAGATTGTGCAGTTCTCTGACAGCAGCAGGGGCCCGCCAGAGATTGAGTACAGCCACCGGGCCCCCCGCAAAACCCAAAAAGCACCGGGCCCGGGACAAGTGTCCCCCCCTGAAGGCGGCCCTGGTGGCATCAGTGCTTTCCTAAAGCTTGCAGCCTTTTCTTTCCCTGCACATCTTGTCTTTTGTAACAATATGGTGATACTTACTCTTTAAAAGGATATCTACAGTCACAGTGACAGCTACAGCTGTCAATTTATTCACCCCTCTAAATTAGATATTAGTGGGCAAGAACAAGGTATTCACACTCGAAGAAAGGATTTGCACAAAATATACTGTACAGTCCACTGTTGATCTTATGAGACTGGAATGGGTAGAAATGATCATGAGAACATATTTTCTTTAACCCAACCTCTAAATTTTTATACTCATAAAGTTTGTTCAGACATGCGCTCATTTTTTATTTATACTCTTGAAATATACACTGTTATTTTCTGCTTCAAAGATACTTGCACTGGTTTCCTGGTTATCAGAGAGTATCACAGAATTCTAGAGTAATGGGTAATGGCCATAGGTGCTGGATGCTGCATCACTTGAATGACATGCAATTGTGATAAAACATTGCTCAATGCATCAGTTTTTGCCACTTTGAACCCTAATATGGGTACTCTACCTAAGTGGGCATTCAGCCCAAATATTTAGTCTTAGGAATCAAGGCATCTCCTTAATTAGCAAACTGCTTTAAACCAGTCCTTCTGTATAGCAAATATTAGTATCTGATCATCTCTAAGGATAACTTATTCTTCACAGTTAGGGGGACAACGTAGATCCTGTTATCTCCATCTGCCACATATCACACACAGTTGGCTTCATAGATTCCAGTCTCAAATCAATACATTGTTGCTAAGGTGGTTTGGACCCTAGCAACCAGACTGCTGAAAGTGCAAACTGGAGAGCTGCTGGATAAAAAGCTAAATAACGCAAAAACCACAAATAAATTATAAATGAAAACCAATTACAAATTGTCTCAGAATATCACTCTCTGCAACAAGGGTTCCCAATCTTTTTTTTACTGGTGAGCAACTCAAGGTGGGGTGCCAATTATGGACAGTAATTGACTATTTGGAAGCCCCTATGTGGACTGTCAATCTTGAGGAGGCTCTATTTGGCAGTATACATGTTTTTTTATGCACCCAAAATTTGCTTCCAAGCCAGGAATTCAAAATTAAAGCCCCTACTTTGAGGACACTGAGATTAACATCCAAGGGGTTGGGGTTCACTGCTATACATCATACTAAAAGTTAATTTAATGGTGCACAACCCCTTTAAATACTTTCAGCTATTGCAAACACTTGTCATTTCCCCTATTCTGTGTATTACAGGTATACTGAAACACCAAACTTTATTCAATATTTATAGCAGTGAGGGAACTGCTCTTTATTGCATAGGCTGATGCTGTCTCGCTCCAACATACTGACTCCAGCAACAGGACTTTAAACCCCAGTGTAGAACAATACATTAATCAAACAGACAAGGTCAGAAAAATTAAATGAATAACAAAATACAGTTACATTCAATAAGTGTGAAGTGTAGTCCCTGCTCAGTAGAACTTACAATCTAAGTTCTACCTTACTTAACATCCTGACTGCCTCTTGCACAAGTGTTTTAGGGTAATGACGCAAATTTCGCAGTTTGACATTACCCTTAAGCAAAAGATAAGGTCCTCATCTCTGTGCCTCATGTCTGTGCTCCCTCTACCATCTCGGAATTCTTTTCCAATCTACTTGCCCTCTTTAATCCTTCCTCTTCGTTTGTCCTCTCTTTTTAAATTTTGACTTCCTCCCTCCACCTGCTATTTCCCTAATCTGCTCACCATCTTCCCTTCCTCCCTGCTTTTACCCCAATCTGCTTTCCCTATCCTACACACAAAAATACAAACAAAAGCACACTCCATTCATTGCTTTTGCAAAAACTCCAAGGTTTTCATTTATTTAAGGTGAGATCTCAGCAACATTTCAGGGCCAAGCCCCTTCATCAAGTGCTGTTCTTTCCCTATCCACCTTTTCCCCCATATCTTCCCTAACCAATTATATCAACCAGCTGGGATTAATGGCCAGTATCTCAATAAAGGACAAGTGTTTCCACTCTTCTGGTTAAAAACAGTGCATAAATATAATATGACAATGGGAAAAAGACATCCTAATTATGTTTATGAATGCGCACAAGGAATGTTCACTATGCACAATAACGCATGACCCTGATCATTATTTGTTTAAGAGAAAATAAACAGGAAATCATTTTCCCAATAATTTCTTTAAAGTAATGAACACTGAAATTATTCTGGACACTCTAAAATGTAAATTTAGCTGTGGCTTAGTTTGTGCATGTTAAATGGTTTTTATTGAGTGCAGATGTGAAAGTAATAATATGTGTAAGTTGTTAAATTGTTTTTTTTACTGATAAAATAATGTCAGTTCTAAGTAGGGAGGAGCAATTTTAAAAGAAACCCTTAGGATGGCCAGTCTGATATTGGCATCTCTGTATTTGGTTTGCATGTGAAGGATTGAACTATATTGAGTGTCAGGAAAGCAGGTACTGGATTATGAGGTGGCAAAATGGAGTTAAAGAGGAGATTTACACTTATAGGTCAATAAACAGTCTCCATTCTAATGTTAAGGCTTTTTTTCTAGATGGACCACTATTTCTTCTGCTACACCTATGTGAGCAGTCATGTCTAGCAATAGGAGAGACCAATTATAGGCAGGGTTCCTGGCACAAAAGCACTACTGTTACCATTCCCGACAAAGGGAGATTTACCCTCTGGCACTTTTACTATGCCGTGTACCATATTGAGTTTATTGCACACATTTGTCTTTGACTTTCCTGCCAGCGATAGTCTACATTTGTAAATCTTTCACCCTGACAACTCTTTCCAGTTCCCCTAGCACAGCCCAGTACATGCAGGGTCATAATTATGACACAGAGGTAGTGGTGTGGCTTCTAAAATGTGTTCGGTACCACAGGGAAGACTAATGGAATAAAATAAGGCATGACCGTTTTGAATTGGGGAATAGGAAGGAGATGTATTCTCATTCAGATCTTCATTCTCATTCTGCTTCCTTTTTTCCACCTTCCTGCCTCTTATTTCTTCACTGCCGTTACAGATAAATCTCTTTTATGAGCAGATAATGGAGCAGCATTGTTTGTCTGAGCTTATTGCCAACTAACCCCTGCCTGCCAATCACTATGAAGCATTTGATTTACTGTCTATCTCATTTAATCCCACCTCCAAATGAGGAATTCAGGGCAGGGAGTACATTCCCATTCCTCCAACAACCAGAATAGCCTCTAGTTGAACATCTCTTCCAGTTGCATTATAGTAATGAGCCAGGCTACTTATCAATTGAGCTGTTTTACACCACACTCATTTCATTGTGCTGCCCTTGATTGGCATACTATGACATATCTAGTGAAAGGCACACAAAACAAGCTTGCATGGATATCATTGATGTTTAATAACTGTACAGCCAACTAGGCAGTCCAGCTACACTCACAGTGCAAGCTGAGAAACATACACTAAAGGTGGCCAGACACTATAAGATTTGCTCCTTTATCGACATTGCCAAACTAGTGGATCTTTCCTCCAAATGTCCGCTTAAGGTGGACCATATTAGGTTTAATCCGATCGTTGACCCTTTTGGATTACGTTTGGATTACAACTGTGTGTATGGGAGCAACTCACCATATGGTCCCAGATCCGATGGGAAAATTAAATCTGCCTTGTGCGAGCTTCCAGTAGCGAAACCCATAGCCGCGGCACAGTTTTCAGCATAGAAAAGGGAGACTGACACCACCTTAATGTTTAAATTATTTGGCACAAAACAATCAGGTTCAACACTCTTGCTTCACATTAACAGTCCCGCTTTAACACCCTCACATTTTCCAGTCCTCACTGGCGTGGACGTACACAAGTCCAGACTCTCTAAGCTCACTCAAGACACACTTGGCTCCTGGGAGGGGTTTCTCTTTTCCCCTCTCCAGTCCTTGTGGAGCCCTCACCAACTCTCTTTAACACAGGGGAAATCACTCTCTTTTCTCCAGCTCACCTGAGATAATTAATTAGCTACCAACACTTAGGCAGCTGCAAAACCCTTCATGGAACAAGGAATGGAATCCCATCCTGCTCTCTTCCATTCACTCCAGGAACACACTATCCAACTTTTACAAAGACAGTACACCATTACAAGGAGTTTTCATTTCACCAACCTAATGCTGGTGAAATACACACAATATTCTGCCCTTTTGACACACATATCTTAAGGTCCCCATAGATGCAAAGATTTTTCTTTGGTGAACGACCGATTTTAGTGCAATCCAAACAATTTGTCAAATAATCGTGAGGTTAGTGCATGTAACGATTTTTCGTCCAACATCTGTCAAAAAATTGATAGGCCAAGGTAAAAAATTCTCTTCTGTCACAGTGAAATCTATATGTTTGCAGGACCAAGCAGGCAGCGACACTCCGTTTTCCTGGCTTCAACTAGACAACATCGCTAGAAACTGTCTTTTTAGTAGATGGACAAATTGTACATTTAAATGATCGTTTTAAGATAAGCTTGGTCTAACGATAATGAAAAGATCTTTTAAACATCTTTACATCTATGGCCAGCTTTACACCAGTTTTTGTCCAAATATTGGTTGGATGGGGCTATTTGATGTCCCCATAAATGGGCAGATGAACTGCTGAATCATTCTAAAGGGCCCAAATCATCAAAAATCTGCTAATGTATGGCCACCTTAAAGCTGGCCATACACAGGCCAATAAAGGCAGCTTATTGGCCTGTGTGTGGGTCCCTCCGACGGGCTTCCCTGATCGATATCTGGTCGAAAGTCAGCCAAATGTAGATCGGACAGGGTTAACAATCCCGTTGGATCATGGCCCCATCTGGTCACTCACCTCAATGTAGGCATATCTGGCCGAGATCTGCATTTCGCCAAACGAGCTGATCTCTACATGTATGTCTACCTTAAGTTATGTTGCCTAGGGCTTCTGTTTTTGGTTATTGGTAAAGAAAGCCAATGATTTAATGCCACTCCATTGCTGGAGTATGACCCTGATCTATTGTACTGAATATTCATTTGGTTGCGAATTTAATTCACTGTATGAAAGAGGCATCCCCTGTTCTCTCTGAAGGGTTATACCCGATCAGTTTTGGACTGGCCCATCGGGATACCATGAAAAGTCCCGGTGGGCCCAGGTGTCAGTGGGCCCTCATGCTGCTAAACATTTGGCCTATTTCATGGCCATTCCCTATTGCTATGAGAACAAAGAGGCTAAATAGATGGAAACATAGATTATAGTATTATAGTATGTAAAGAAAAGAGACTAGGAGAATAGAGGTGCAGTCAGGAGAGGAAGAAAAAAATAGTACTAAGAGTGGGCCCCTGGTCTAAGATTAATTGGTGGGCCCCTGGTCAAAGGTTTTTGGGTGGGCCCCTGGTGTCCCAGTCTGACACTGTACCCAATATGTTATAACCCGTTCCCTCGCTATGAAAGAGTAGTAGCTTTTCCATGAGCATTCAACTACTTTTTCTAATGCACAAGAAAGACTGCTTAATTTATAAAACTAAAATAGAAAAACCAAACTTCAATTTTTCAGAGGAAGAAAGAGCAGTTAATCAGTAGCACCCAAGGCTCCTATTCTGTAATTGTCTTTACTCGAGCATCAAAATCCACACACTTGCTGCTGGATGACTTGGCATGAATTCCAAATAAAGAATGACTTAACATCATTCTCTGTGGCAGGCAGCATCTTAGCATGTGTGTCTTCCCTTCCTTTTTCCATTTACCAGATTTATGCGTTATTACTTTTCAGATTCTGTTACTTGAAAACCTGTGATTTTTTCTTTTGCATTTAACAAGAATTGTATATGTCTTTTTTTTTATTTTTTATCTTGGGTGTTCAGTTTTAGCAGGAGCTCCAAAAAATGTAGCATTGGTAATTCAGTTCTTTGTCATTTCGTTCATATTTTTACTCTACTACAATAAATATGAATTCTTTGTTGATCCTCAATGTACTAGAGCTGCCATATCCCCCTGCAAATGCATCTGTTATTGTGTTCCTTAGATCATATTTTTCCAGTCAAGTTAGATCTGTCTTCTGATCTGGTGGCCAGACTGGTGTGTCCATAATGATAAGTATTAAAAGGTAAAGATTGCTTTGTACCTTAAGGCTATGCCTATTTAATACATGAGATTACTGTTCTTGACTTGACACAGATTGACACTGCTGGTGAAGGTCATATTTTCAATAACCCCACAAAGTATTTCTACATTAAATAATCTCTGTCATGTACAGTATTTGTGTAAATTTTTCATGGTTTGTTACCCAAATGTATATCTTAATATAAATGTCTAAAAAACATGGTGGCTTTTCAGCACCACAATTCATCTAAATGTGGATGTTATTTGCATAATTGTGTCAACAGCAGAGACAATTCTTTTGAAGTCATGTCCATGGTCATTATTGAATAAAAAGAAATGGCCCAAGGACGGTACCACAAAGCACTCCACTAAGAACAACAGGCCCATTAATCACATTCTTCAGCTGCTTTTGTGCCCAAGGGCAAACTGTTGACCTCAAGTCTGTATCTCTTAAAGGGACCATTTACAATTCAGCTACTGCTTTAGAATAATAAATATTCAGCATGACTTTTGAAATAAGAATATTTCCTTCTCCTTGAAAAATGAAAAAGAAGCTACTGCTCAATAAATCAGTAAATGCTAAGCTAGAATTCCTCTATTTTATTGCTATTATTTGGCTTCTAGACAACAGACTCTTTTGTTGAGGTTTTATATATTTTTTTCAGGAGAGCCAGAGAATGGTGGCTAACACACGAATAAAAGGAAATGTGCAGTAAAATATTCTGTACGGAACCTGTGCCAATATTTTTCTAAAAATGTATAGATGCTTTGGGACATGGGCAAATATTGCATTTTGGGGCACTTTTAGCTAGAATGATAATTCACTGTGACAGCAAATATTAAAAAGCTTTGACAAATTATCATCGGATTGGTGAAAATGTACATCTTTTAGCCAGGCAAATTTTTTTCACCAGTTTAAGGGCACAAGAACAAATTTTTGCCAAGTGAAATTTTTCCAAGTTCAGTGTGGTGAAATGCTATTCTAATAAGCTTTTGCCTCTCATTATTTACGTCACCTCATCCATATCCATGCTAATTTCCCACAAGAAATTTTTTCATGGTGAAAATTCTCGAGTTTTCCCTACTACAGCTGTACAGGGAAAAAAAAACACTGATGAATTCTGACAAAAATGTGTCACATTTCCTACAAAAGTGTACTTAGGATTTTTTTGTTTTAGTAACAACGAGATGTGAAAATACACATGGCGAAGTAAGGCAAAGTTAGGTGATGTTAGACGAGGATAAAATGTTCACATTAGTGATGGGCGAATCTGACCCATTTTGCTTCTCCAAAAATGTGCCTAAATGCATTACAGTCTAAAGGCGTCAGTGCAACATTTTTTTTCTCCCACTGAAGTCCATGGGCGTCATTTTTGAGACTAAATGCGGCGAAAAACTTAGCTCATCACTAGTTCACCAATAGTATGCCCCATAAGTATGTTATAGCCCTGTATAAAATCATATGTGGTACACAAAGCTTTTGCTTAAAAACACCATCTCAAGTTTTCTCCATTTTGCCTCCGAAAGCTTAAAAAAATCCCTTTCAAAGCAAAGCACTAATGAGACCAATTAACCTTGTACTATGAAATAATTAAAGTATACCCCTCTGCAACAAGTGCAAGGTTGAAGTAGCAAAATATAGAAAAAAAGAAAAGAAAAAACTCTATAGCACAGGACTAGATGGAAAAAAAATATTTTTACAGGTATGGGACCTGTTATCCAGAATGCTTGGGACCTTGGGTAATTTGGATAAGGGCTATTTCCATAACTTGGATCTGCATTACTTAAGCCTACAATAAATCAATTAAACACAATAGGATTGTTTTGCCTTCAATAATGATTAATTACATCTTACTTAGGATCAAGTACAAGCTTTCTGGATAATGGATCCAATGCACAACATGTTTTGAGCCAGAGAGCCTGTGTATACATAATTTTCATATATTGGGCCAGATTCAATTCAGTTAGAAAAGGTTTATAATGGACAAGATTCAATTTGAGGTGCAATCAAACCGTTTATCATGTGAAAAATGTCTGTTGAAGACAATGGGGAACAAAGAACTAAATTTGGAGAAAATTTTTATCTCCTCAAATTGAATCTCGTCCATAACTTTTCACGTGATAAACCACAAGACAACTTTTTCTCACTGAATAGAATCTGGCCCATTGATTGATATAATAAAATCCCATTAACTCAATAGGTTTACAGACCAAAATAATTTTAAATAGTCCAAGCTATGGAATTAGGGTCATGCTATATGCATAAAAAGTGCAGAGTGAAGTTAAGAGATCACCACAGGCCACTAGAGTGAAATTCCGCCACTGTACATTAATTTCTATAGCTTTTTCAAAGCATAGTTATCAAAGGGTGAACTTTCACTTTCACCCATTGATACGTACACTTTTAAAAATCTAATAGAAATAAATGGAGAGAGACTGAATTTCCCACTAGTGGACTGTGGTGGTCTCTAATTCAATTTTTGATAAATTTGCCCCAAAGAGACCAACATAATAATAGAAGATGAAGGCTTGCCCATACATTACCCATTGCTGTTTTCTGAAATTCACCGATTATGAACAATGCCAAGAAATCAAAATCTGCAGGGTAAAAAAAAGAAAATAAACAATGTTAAATATATTACTGGCGGCATAACTCATGTGTACTATACAGTATTACTCTTGATATACAGCATACACAGTTTAGAAATGTACCCAACATTGTTTTCTGTAAAACTCTATACTGGTCTGTACAACTGACCAACTTCTTCCTTCTTCCCTTCCTGCCTACATAGTGGCAGCTGAACTCACTACTCCTTAGTGAAGTACAATCAGCAGAAATCCTCCAGCAGTAATGGCTGACACGGCAGTCTCCTTTTATAGGGCACAGCGACACCTTGTGGCTGCTTTTGGGATCAGCCATGCTGCACCAATCCAAGAGCTCTGCCCCTGGAAACTCTAGGAGACCCTGTATCCACCATGAGGCTCCAAATGAAAAGGGGAACTTAAGCCTCAGGGTCCCTACATGTTTATAAAGAGAAGATATATCAGTATAGGTTATGATTGTAATACTACTAAAATATGCTTATATGAGGTAGTACATATTATTGGAGAACAGAACCACTCCCTGACCCATAGGTGCTACAGATCATGGATGCTGCAATAAACGTTTTTATCTAATGTAAACAAGTCCAAATCTGGCCAGCATTTCTTCATATATTCCATATGCTTTATAAGCATATAAAATCATATCCATTCACTTTAACCTTCTTCTAAAACATTATTAGACATCAGTGATGGGCCATGTTGGGCAGGCGCCCTAGGCAGGCCCGGCGCCTGTATAGTGTGCGTGCATTTTCGTTCGCGCATTTGCACATGCGCAGAAGCGCACAAAGCGAGAAAAGTCGGCAAGAGAAGGGAACCGGACTTGGGGTAGGCGACAGAGGAGGTACGTGCCTGGCGCCCACCCAGCTTTGCGCCCTAGGCACATGCCTACTCTGCCTACCCCTAGTTTCGGCCCTGTTAGACATACACATTTTTGCACCTTAAACCAAACTGTACCACTACATATATAATATAAGCTATCCCTAATTATTTCTGCCACTATGACTGTCAATCACACAGGGCAATAGTTCACCAGCTGAGAAAGAGTGTAGCTTTTCATTAGTGTTTAAACATATAATAAGTCAATATCTTGGCCCTATTCCAAACCTGTAGATTAAAAAGACTGCTCTGTGTCGACTGCTCAGTATAAGTGCTAGGGGAAGTATTCCATCTGGTTGTGGTGCTTTATTGCCTTCAAATTGTCTGTTCTGTTTTGAACTTTGGTTAGTTGTGATGTGTTGGGAACATGGCTTCCCAAGGACGAGGAATGCTCTCAGGATAGTATCATAGTTTTATTATATTCTGGCACCCGGAATAGTTGATGTGGTGAATAATCAATCCAATTCAGGAATAATGTTGGACAGCATCTCTTCCTCTGTCTTAACTAGTACACATTATGTAGCTCTTATACTGAACATGTCTGACAGGCTTGTCTCTTAAGTTACTTATTTAAAGGAACAGTAACATAAAAAATAAAAGTGTTTAAGGGCCCTTACTCACGGGCATTTGAAGTTGCGCTCCCCTGCGTTCCGGTTTTATGCGTTCAGCCACAGGGGAGTGCAGGAGTAGATACTCTGAATTCTTTTCAATGCGGCTGTACTCACACAGATGCATGTAAGCACCGAATGCAGGTTGGGATGCAGCATGTTGCATTTTCCCTGCGTTCAGCACAGGAATACAGGGCAAATGCCTTTGAGTAAGGGCCCTTAAAGTAATAAAATATAATGTAGTGTTGCCCTGCATTGGTAAAACCTCTGTGTTTGCATCAGAAACACTACTATAGTTTATTTAAATAAGCTGCTGTGTAGCAATGGGGGCAGCCATTCAAATGAGAAAATGCTCAATTACACAGCAGATAAGCTCTGTAGAACATCATGATGTTCTCTGTTTACCACTGTTTAACCGGTTTCAATTTCTGCCATTGCTACACAGCAGCTTGCACCGAACCACGCACCGGTTTGAATACAACTGGATATGAATAGGAGAGGGTCTGAATAGAAAGTTGAATAATAAAAAGTAGCAATAACAATAAATGTGTAGCCTTACAAAGCATGTTTTTTAGATGGGGTCAGTGACCCCCCTTTGAAAGCTGGAAAGAGTCAGAAGAAAAAGGTGAAAAATTAAAAAAAAAAACTATAAATACTAAATAATGAAGACTAATTGGAAAGTTGCTTAGAATTGGCCATTCTATAACATACTAAAAGTTAACTCAAAGGTGAACCACCCCTTTAAGATACAAGAAATAAGAACTCTTTGTACGCAACACCTATACTGACATCTGGCAACACTTCTTGCCCCTAAAACAAGGGCTTAAAATACCCACAGAAGGAAATCCCTCAAAGCTACAAATTCACTTCTTGATTTCTATATTGACTACAGTTTTAATTCTTCTATCCTATTGGGGGCAGGGCTGGAACTAGGGGTAGGCGGAAGAAGCACATGCCTAGGGCACAAAGGTGAAGGGGTGCCAATCATGTACCACTTCTCCCTGGCTGCCCCGAGTTCCTAGCTCCTGAAGTGAAGAGGACTTCCCGCTCTACTGCCTCTGACGCCCGCTGCAGGTAACTACAGGAGCAGCCAAGTACTTTACAGTACTCGTTGTGCTCCTGTCACGGAGGACCGTTCCTGCCTCAGATACATGGGAGCGAGGGCGTGCAGATGTGTGCGCAAACGTATGCTCACAAACTTATGCGCACACGGGGGTGGGGTGATGCGTGCGCCCTGCGATGGGTGCTCCAGCAGCAAATAGTTTTTCTGTGACTGACTTTTATTACATTCTCCCATTTGGGTCTTAAAGGAGTAGTAAGGTCTCATGGGTAGAGCTAGAATTGACACATTTAAAGTAGGAAAAGTTTTGCCTAAATGTTCTGTTGTGTTTACAACTAAGAAAAAATGTCAAATGTCTGGAAAACCATCTGGGTTTCTTAGTTTGATATTTAGTAAATCTGTCTCCCAGTCTTTGTGTTTGTTGACTTTCTTTTTTATGATTCCATTGTATTGTGCAGCACTTCCAAAATAATAATTAAAATCCTACACAAATACTATCTTTATGAAAAAAGAACAACAACTTTGTCAGCAGCTAAAAATAAAGGATGGGCAATTCTATATAAAAGCAGATGTTTTGCCAAGATCATAAAGCTGCTCAATTTACAATTGTTAGAAAAAAAAAAAGACAACAGAGCCAACACCTGTTTAATTTCTTATCACTTATGTTTAACAGCAGTGGTTGTTGTCTTCTTCACTTCAAGCCAACCCCTCCCTTCACTTCAAGCCAACCCCTCCCTCCACCATAACTCGTAAAGGTCCAAAATTTGATCAGAAATCTCCTTAGATCAAAACAAAGTTACAATATCTAAAAACACTACTGTAGAACTTGTTTCTAAAATATTATCCAGGACTATGCTATATTGTTGGAGCCTCTGTGTATCCATTTGGATCTTCAAGTACATGGAGAATAGTTTCATTGACATTTATTTCAAGTATGGGATTAAAAATTACATTTTAACTTTCCAAGTGCAAAATTACATTGTATGCAGTCCCCTATTTTCACTATACTGTTTTAATCCCAATTAAGCAGGCTTTTGTAGCATAATAGTCTAGGGGTGACCTCATTGCTTTACATGAATTTTCTGCCGTTTCTCTAACACTACTTAATCCAGCATGATAATTAAATGCTTATACCCTCCACATATATTAATATAAAATATCAATTTAATCTTCTAAGCTTTTGCTTTTTGTTCCTTTTATATGATCAGTCACAGGTCCTTCTAACAGAGATGCATCCCTAGAGCTCCCTAAGGTTCTTAGATATAGAAGCTGTATGAGAAAAAAATTATGTTATGTGCACTTTTAAATGAACAGTAACACCAAAAAATTAAATTGTTTTAAAGTAATGAAAATATTATCAAGTGTTGCCCTGCACTGGTAAAACTGATCTGTTTGCTTCAGAAACACTACTATAGTTCATATGAACAAGCTGCTGAATAGCAATGGCGGAAATTTAAATAAGGCTATATGGCACAGGATAAATAGTGGATAACAGATAATACCATTTTCTTCTACAGAGCTTATCTGCTGTGTAACGTGAACCTTTTCTCCTTTGAACAGCTGCCCCCATGGCTACACATCAGCTTATTTATATAAACAATAGTAGTGTTTCCGAAGAAAACACACCAGTTTTACTAGTGCAGGGCAACACTATTTGTCAATCAATTTTATTTTTTGCTGTTATCGTTCCTTTAAGAAAAATCTGTGGGCACAGAAGTCTGAGCAAATGTTGAATTTGGATTGTACAGACAAATGTTTCTGTGTATTCTACAATTGGCTGTGGGCACTAGACATTACAGGTTTAACAGGGTTGCTTTGGATTATAATTACAACTACAGGTTTAACACTGATGCTTTAAGTTTGAATGGGCAATACAGGTTTGACATTGCTGCTTTGGGTGATAAGGACCAGTATAGATTAGACATTGCTGCTTTGGTTAAAGGGGTAGTTTACTTTTACATTCACTTTTAGTATGATGTAGAGAGTGATATTCTAAGAAAAATTGCAATTGGTTTTAATTTTTTATTATTTTGGTTTTATTAGTTAATTCGATTCTTCAGCAACTCTCCAGTTTGCAAATTCAGCAAATCGTGTTTCTAGGGTCCAAATTACCCCTAGCAACCATACATTGATTTGAACAGGAGACTGGAATGTGTATAGGAGAGGGCTTGAATGGAACGACAAGTAATAAGTACTCTAGCAATAACAATAAATGTGTAGCCTTAGAGCATTTTTTTTTTTTAGATGGGGTCAGTGTGAAGAGGTCAATAATTTAAAAAACTATAAAAAAGTAGCTGCTTAGAAGTAGCCATTTTATAACATACTAAGGGGCCGATTTATCAAAGGTCGAAGTTAAAAAAAACGTAGAACTTCAGATTCAAAAAGACCAACCGAATGGTGGTCAAAGCTTTTTGGGGTATATGTATACCTGTATATGTTTATGAAAAATGTATTAATCCCAAAGTTTAGTTATGCCCTGGGTTTTATGAGAGGAGGGCATTGTCTCTTCTATTTTTTAGGCATAATGGTGCCCTTAGTTAAATATGACCCACCAATTAGAAAACCAGCCAAGAGTCTCTGCATTGTGTCTGTTTTATACCAGTATAAAGTAATGCCAGTAGTAATATGTTGTAAATATGACACCATGTTTAGCCCTCTTTAATTAGCTTTCCCTTATGCTGTTCTGTACAAATAAAAAGAAATTATGGCCCAGATGAAAGTCTGTGCATTTTATATGAATTAATCTTGTTATATTTTTGTCCTACATTCCCTTTAAACCCATGGTAACTGTGAATTGTTTCCTGTACACACAGTTAATCTCATGAATTCCCCATAGTTCCGCTGATCTGCTCTCACCCTGCAGAGCTTGCCTTTCACGTCTGTGTTAAAACTCTTCCCTGGTGTCATGGATTAATATAATACGCCTGATTTAAGAAAAAAATATATATATTTCAAACTGACAAGCTTTCCTCTTCTGAAATAATACTACATTCTGCAAAGCAGCATTGTTAACCTGTTCGGCCACAAGGTGTCACTGTTCTCAATATATGAATTGCCAAAAAATATTGTGATTAACTGTGCAAAGAAGAGTGACCTCTATGGTTACGTACAGTATAAGTGCCAATTTTGCATTAAAGTGATACTAATCGTGAAAAGATACTATGAAATAAATATTCCATTAAATATACCTTTGATACTGAAATTAGAGTATTAGTTTATTTAACTTGAAAGAGAATTTTCTCCAAAATCTCACTTTGTGCAGCGCATATAAGTAAATAACCCTTAATTTGTTTTGTTTCGATTATTTAAAGGCTTTTAGGATGACGTCTTTACCTTGTATACTGTTTATTAGTTTTTTTTGTATGTAACTCTATGTTCAGTTGTATACACCTGAATGTTTATTGTACAGCGCTGTGGGATATGGTGGCACCTTATAAATACGTGATAATAATAATAGGAAGACAAATGGGGTGGATTTGTAGACACTGGGCAAATTAGCACAAGTGCAATAACCCATAACAACCAATGACTGGCTTTTTTTAGCCAGCAGCAGACTGTACAATGGAAGCAAAAATGTATTGGTTGCCATGGGTTACTGCCCAGGTGCACATTTGCCCAGTGTTTAAAAATCAACCTGTGTCCCATCTTGTTGCTGGGCTATTGCACACAGAGGATCATTTTTTCATAACAGAGGAAGGTGATCCGGTATGTTGATGTTTAAAAACAAAAGACCAAATTCTTTATTACAATTACATTTTTTTAATGTCATTTTTCCATCAATGCTTTTTGTTTTTTTGTTTTTTTAAAGGAAAATGCACACTACCGAGAACCTTGTGAAAAAAAAGAAGGTAAAGACCACATATGTTTTTTGAACTTCGATATACCCAAACTCCTTAAGTTACAGATAAGGGATCCGTTATGGAAACTCGTTATCCAAATTACGGGAAGGCCATCTCTCATAGACTGCATTTTAATCAAAAAATTCAAACTTTCAAAAATTTATTTTTTCTTTGTAATAGTAAAAAAATGCCTTGTACTTGATCCTAACTAAAGCCTCTGACGAAGTGATAGACGAAACGCGTAAGGCATGGAGCACGGAATAGCACGCCATAGGAGAGTGACCCGCCGACATACTGCAAGGGACCCTAAAGCCACGAGCGCTCTGGCAGCAGGATTTCCGATTGTGGATAGGCGTGGAGAGAAAGCCTCTCTAGGACGATATGCTATACATGCTATTATTGCGGAATGCCATGTGAGTGCAATTTTAATGTTACATTTTTAAATATATTAAAGGCAATATTACACTATTTCGCTGCCGCATCTACTTCACAGTTTTAAAGGATACGCGCTGGGACAACAAAGATTTTTTTACGCCTATTTGAACCGTATGTTTGTGAGTATCCATCTGTAAGGCCACGAGGCAAGAAGAAACCCCTCTCCCCTTAAAGGCTATATATAATTGTGGTGGTGGATAAGAAGGGGTTACACATAGCACGGTGAAGATACAATAAAACCTGTGCACAGAAATAAGGGGGTCATTTGCAAAACGTTATTGCCCTATATTTGTTTGTTTTGCCCGGTGCCTGTGGCGCTGGCTTCTTTTTTAGGTATTATTTTGTGGACTTGAGGGATACAAGTGAGAGCCGGCAGGGGATTGTGAACACAACCAAACCTAGGACTATAATTTGGACTGACTTGATCCTAACTAAGATAACACTAATCCTAAAATGTCAATAATCCTTATTGGAGGCAAAACAATCCTGTTGGGGTTAATTCATTTTTAAAAGATTAGTGAGATCCAAATTACAGAAAGATCCCTTATCCAAAACCCCCAGGTCCCAAGCATTCTGAATAATAGGTCCCATACCTGACTAATAAATCAGCCCCTTAGTATTCTTAGCCAGCCAGCAAAGTTTTTTATAGATTGTTCAGAGGCCCCATAAGCTTTTGCCCATTGTAAATGAACCATGTTTTTCATGCAAGATATGTTGACAATTTCGTTTTTACCAAACAAGGAATTATCTGGGTGTATTTGCATATGGCCCAAAGCATTGTGTTTACTGGATCTTGTGCTGCTGGGTTTAAAGCTTTGATCTTTCTCCATCTTGAACTGCTGTCACTTGAACTTGTTTTTGATAAAGGAATACACAGTTTATCTCTGCCAGGGAAAATGGACATTCTCTGCTTGCCCCTGGCTCAGTTCCTGTTTTCTTTTCTTTTTCTAAAATAACCACAAATGCCACTGTTTTGAATGTATTTACAAATAAACATCTTTGGGTGGGGGTATCTACCTACGTAATTAACTCCTGCTCAATTATCCCAAAAGCTAACCCTGCAATATATTGTAACCCATTTTTGGCTGCCCCCTGGTGCCAAGGTTGTACATCACAAAATTCTTACCAATGCAAGTCATGAGTCCCCTTTGCTAAGTGAAAGGTACTGGGAAACTTCTCTCTTGCAGTGCCTCCACCTAATGGGATCCGGGAATACACCTGTGGTTGGCCCATTAGGAATAACATTCAACACACACATTCAAATTCAAATAGTGTTTTCTCCTTCGTGGCAGGCATAAACAAAGCTCATATCACAAATGGAATATTGCTGGACCCTCTCTTGTTCTACCCTCCCCTGGCATCACTCACCCTGGGGATTCACTCAGATGGGTAGGCTCACCTACAGCTGGAGCAGGCATCCACAACGATGAATTCATTCTATGAACATATGCAGCTCGTGTTATCCTCCAGGGTATTACTCCCAATACTCTCCATAGTGCGAGCACCATAACCCTTTTCCTACTTACATTCAGCTCCCAACTCGGTCTATAGCGCAAGGTTTTAAGACTTCCACTGCTGAACTACAACTCCCAACACTCTCTGTAGTGTGAGCACACAAACCAGCATTTCCAAACTCCAAACCCGCATGGTTGAGCTTCCAGTCATTAGAGGATCCTGCCTCAGCCATGGCAGGCCTATTGAACTCAAGTTTAGCCTACATTTTGCCGGTTTAGATTCACTTTCTCCTCAGTGAAATAACAGTCAGCAGCAAGACCAACATTTAATGATAATGGCTGTCTGAGCACATGGCTCTCCCTTTTATAGTAAAGTGGTGCAGCAGCGACACCTTGTGGTATCCTCCGGTATCTGCCATGCTGCACCACCACAAGGGCTCTGGCCCCATTGTCCAGCCCCTGGGAAACCCCATAGCTCAGTCCAACATGTGCTCAGCAACAGAGGGGTATTAACCCTACAGGTCCCTACAATATATTATATATAGTAGTACAGGTATGGGACCTTTTATTATTATTATTATTATTAACATGTATTTATATAGCGCCAACATATTGCGTAGCACTGTACCACTGACCTTTTATCCAGAATACCTACCTACCATTGATTAAACCCAGTAGAATTGTTTTCCCTTTGGACCTCTCTGAATAACAGGTTTCTGAATAATGGATCCCATATCTGTACTAGTTTTTCTTTTAACATTTGTGTAAATATTTTTTTCCTGACAATGATCAGCTTTTACATTTAATTTCAGATTGGTGTCATCCAGCACCTAAATAGCTTAGTTGAACAAGTTTTCCAGAATAGGTGGTAGAAATGCTGTCATTCATCTGACAAATCACTTCTAGACATGTGTTAATTCAAATCAAACACGCTGCAAACAGCCGCCTTGAATATTTCAATAGACACTCTCAAATGTACAGTAGTTGCAAATTTAAAGTTCTGTTCCACTGCTAAACCCCTGCCAAGTTTAGGCAATTTAACTGGGATGTCCAGACAAGGTGATTCCTAAAAAAGGCCACCAAAAGGACAGCTTTGAAAGAGAATAAAAAAGCATCACCTCATTTATCATGGCAGTGGTGTGCCTATAGCTGTCTAGTACGGACAATGAACTTTTGGGGATAAATAAAAGAAGTCTTAATTTTGAAAGTAACTAACAAGTACATGACCTAAGAAAATTCTTACTCTAGAGCACATTAGGGAGGTTGGGACATTTATCCAATTGTTAGACACTGGGGCATTAGAATATAGAATTAGAAATCTCATGCAGATTTTTTTTCCCCAAATTAGGATTCAGGCTTGGTTCAGTATAAGACTAAATCCAAAAAAGCTTGGTGCAGCCCTACTTAAGCGCAATATAAGGTATTATGCAATTCTTGCGGTTATATATAAGGATATTAGAAGCCAGAAAGTAGATCAAATGATAAGTGGGGGCATAAACATTCTAGGAGTAGTGGATGTATGAGGAGCTGGAGGGCTGCCCAATTTTATATTTTTGAAAGATTTTCCAGACTAACCTCCATATCAAGCCTAACACCTCTGAAACAGTTTGTCAGCTATTTGTGTGTAAATGAAAGCTAGCTGTTTGGGTTCAAGTCCTATACTACTTCTAGGTTAATATGGCTTGAAGTGCTCTTGCCTTATGTGCTTAAATATTCCAAGCTCATACATATATACACACACTCAACTCTCACTCAGCTCCAAAATACAGAAATGACATTTCCCATAGAGTCCTGTCTGAAGAACTAATTCTTCATTTATGACTGATTTTCTGTTAGAAGAGTCTGAAGAGAAGAAGACTGGGGAATAATAAGGACCTTGTACTTGATGGTAACTAAGCTGCGCATCAGCCACCAGTATATAAAGTCCATACAATGTGAGAGCATCTATTGAAAGTACTATTTCATATGTTGGTTATGAGGATATTTTCTTTGTTACATTTTATCTCTTTGTAATTGACTCATGTCATTCATTGTCTGATTATGACTTAACAGGGTGGTTCGCTTTCAGCATGTTATAGAATGACAAGTTCTAAGCACCTTTTTGAATTAGTCTTCATTATTTATTTTTTTATAGCTTTTAATTATTTGCCTTTTTCTTTCTGACTCTTTCCAGCTTTCAAATGGGGGTCATTGGCCCTATCTAGAAAACAATCGCCCTGTAAGGCTACAAATGTGTTGTTATTGCTACTCATCTTTCTATCGAGGCCCTCTCATTCATATCCCAGCCTCTTATTCAAATCAATGTGTGGTTGCTAGGGTTATTTGGACCCTAGCAACCAGATTTCTGAAATTGCAAATTGGAAAGATACTTAATAAAACTTTTAATAACTCAAACACCACAAATAGTACAAATGAAAACCAACTACGAATTGTCTCAGAATATCACTCTCACTCATTCAAAGGTGAACAATTCCTTTAAAATATTCTGTTTTTAGAAGGCGAGGCACCCTAAAAAGCATATTTTTTTTCTAGATTGTATCACAAAAGCAGTTTTTTGTATTGCCAATATCACAAAGGTGTAACACGAGCACATTCTGCTGTTTGGCTCAGGCAAAGAAGGCTTCACTGCTTCCAGTTGTATTGCTCAATGTAACAAGAGCAAAAAATGTAGCTTCCTGCATTAATAAAAATAGGCTTTGGCTGTTCTGCAAAAAAGAAATAAACTTATCATGAAATCTTAAAAGTAATGAAAGGGCACGTTCAGCAATTTTAAAGGATACAAATATCTTTAAAAAAATAATTAACATTGCTCAGGGTATTTTCTGAAGCACTTTTGCAATTTTCATTGCAACTTTATTTTTTTTTCCATTTCAAAGCTATTGAGCTGTTTATTAAATGCTAAGATAGGTAGGGGATCAATTATCCAAAAACCTATTAAGAAAGCTCCAAATTACTGGAAGGCCATCTTCCATAGACACCATTTTAATAAAATAATTCAAATTTGAAAAAAGATTTCCTTTTTTTTCTGTAATAATAAAATAGTACCATAGATTTAATGGCAACTAAGCTGCATGAATCCATATTGGTGACAAAACAGTCCTATTTTCTAAAAAAAATAAATTATTTTGTAGTAGACATAGGTATATTGATCCAAATAATGGAAACATTTATTATCCAGAAAACCCCAGGTCCCTAACATTCTGGAGAACAGGTCCAATACCTGTATAAGTGCTGCCTGCCTGCTGGTCAGTTCCTTTGAATGTATGGTGAACTGTTCTGATCTTTTCATGTTGCTCTGCTCGAGAAAATGGTGGGAAAGACCATCTGAGGTTTCTGATCTCTTTCTTAAGCAGAGCAACCTCAGAATAGTTCTCTGCTTTTCTTTTGAACTCTCTCTGACTATAAAAGGACTGACCAGCAGATGGCACTGTTACAAAATACATTATATAAGCATTTAATAAACAGCTTTGTTTTGAAATAGAAGAAAAAATATTGATATAGATTGCAAACGTGCATAGAATTGTATTAAAGGTTTACTTGTCCTTTAAATTATAGTTGGGTAAATGTCCAATTTTAGTGAATTTTATTTCATGGAACGCATGAAATATTGTGCATGCAACTCTGATAGGAACATGTCCCTTCTGATCTTGGCACAGTTTTTCCACGGGCGGAGCACTTGTATTATCATGCAGAGAACTTGCCTTATATTTGCTTTGGGGTTCCCATATAAAGAACAAAAATCATTATTCAGTGCAGGGCAAATAATAAAAAACAACTTGGTTATCTGCCATATTGCTAGATTTATCTTGAGATTAAACAGCTATGACATAAGAGATCTTAATATTTCTGTAATCCATCTCATTGCTTATGTAGAGAAATCATGCAAAGCCAAAGTAGAGAATTCAGGTGTATAAACACTGAGTGCAATAGAATGTGACAGGTCTGATACACTGAGCTGAGATAATCATCAGTGTTTTGCCTTTAAATAACAGCTGCAGCTTCTAGCCAAGGGAAACTATTTTAGGGGTGTAAGATCAGTTCACCTGGAGATCTATAAATCCCAAAGGTTGGGTGGTGGATTGGAGAACATACAAAGAAATATATGGAACAGTCTTGGGGAAGTGGAATAAAAATAGGGGAAGTGGACCCTACCAATATAGGCAGCCCAGGGGGGAGAGGTGGTTCAGACCCAAAATCCTTTAAAAGGGTGGTTCACCTTTAAGTTATAGAATGGCCAATTCAAAGCAACTTTTCAATTTGTCTTGATTTATTTATTTATTTCTAGTGTTATTTAAATGAATTTGCCTTCTTCTTCTGACTCCAGCTTTCAAACGGTGGGGGGGGGGTCAGTGACCCCATCTAAAAACAAATACTCCATAAGGCTACAAATGAATGGTATTGCTTTTTATTACTCATCTTTCTATTCAGGTCCCCCCTATTCTTATTCAAATCAATACTTGGTTGCTAGGGTCACTTCGATCCTAGCAACCAGACTGCCAAAATTGCAGACCAGAGAGCTGCTGAATAAAAAGCAAAATAACTCAAAACTCACAAATAAAAAATAAAAACCAATTGCAAATTGTCTAAGAAAATCACTCTCCATTTCATAATAAAGGTTAACTTAAAGGTAAACATCCCTTTTAAACTCATGTGAGCAGGGCACCCTCATCCCTCTCATCCTATTTTTATTCTGTAACTTTGTTACATTGTGGTGAAACCCGTTTGTTATACATTAATATAAAGCACTGAATAACTAGGTGGCACTGTATAAATGGGGAGGATCCCTCCCTCAAACCTTCAAATGCTTACAGGATCCTCATGTGGTGGAGGAAGGTTTATTGCTGGGGGCTTTAGGGATATCAAAAGATGCCTGAACCACATTAAAGGATAAGTACACACTTTCAACCCTTATACACCTTTTGGAGCTTATCCAGAAAGCTCCAAAATAATTAACATTTTGAAAAATGATTTCCTTTTAATAATAAAATAGTAGCTGCTACTTGATGGTAACTAAGATGCATGAGTCCATATTGGTGGCAAAATAATCCTAAATGATATCTAGCAGACTTTAGATATGGAAGGCATGGTGATCCAAAATTACAGAAAAAATAAAATGATGATAAGATGTTTTCAGAGCCTGATCACCAAAGGCTTCTGTGCCCTAATAACAGTTGTGAGTATCTGTTCCAGGGTCTAGTTTCAGTTATCAGTTAAGAGACTAATAAAAAGAAAGAAAAATGAATACAAGAATAAAACGCAGAACTGCCCATGTATTTGTCCCCATGTATGTAAGGTATTCCTCAGGGTTTGTTTATATAAGCTGCAGCGAGATCATACAGAATAAGCTTCAAGGGCCAATTTATCATGAATATTTTACACACACGCACTCATGACCTACAAGTTAAGTCTTTCGATGAAGTATGGTTAGGGCTTACGTCATTTCTTCCTGGGATAGGCATTCACAGAGTAGAATCTCAGTGCCACAGATATTACTTGCCTTTTGCCCATTGAAACAGAGATGATTTTCAGTCTCACAGGATTTTGGTTTCCAATCCCTTAAAAGGGATCCTTCACCCAAAAACAGTTTTGCATAATGAAAACAAATGTAATAACTTTCCAATATTCATTAATGACACTTTGGGCTACTTTGGAAAACCAAAGCAATCCGTAAGCCAACCCACCAGCGAGTCACATTCTTGCCAGTGGGAAGGCAGAATGGAGATTAGTCGCCCGAAGAATAGGAGATTTGTCGCTGGGCGACTGATCTCCCCAAATCTGCACGTGTGCCACCACCCCTAAAGTTATTTCTAAATGAATTTACAGGTGAAAGCAGTGTTTGCTTATTCCTTT
Organism: Xenopus petersii; assembly: GCA_038501925.1. Taxonomy (NCBI): domain Eukaryota; kingdom Metazoa; phylum Chordata; class Amphibia; order Anura; family Pipidae; genus Xenopus; species Xenopus petersii. Next base: position 108,980,672 of record CM076686.1, read on the forward strand.
CTGTTCTCCAAGTCTAACTCATAAAATAATGTATAGTAACAAGCATCAGTGCCAGTTGCTTAGTATTGTGTTTTCTTTCACTATGCATACTATGTATTTAAAATACAGATCATGTTCACTATTTATTAAATAAACAAAAGCATAGGCATTTATGGATGAAACTACTGCTTTGCATTCCTTGTAGGGCTCCACCACCCGCTTAAAAGGTGTGGGTCATCCCTTTCTAGAGACCTTTTGGGAAAAATAGTGTTACTCCTACCTTTAGTTCAAGGAGCGAGTAAGAATGGAGCTGTCTTTCCAGGAATTTTGGGCTGATTTATTAAGTGCAACTTTTGCTGTAATCATTGCAGCACCATTTGTTCAAGCTACCTGCTCTTTGCACTTGCACGTTTTGGCACTAAGCTCCACTGTGCCCCAACAATCTCTTTCAGTTAATTGTTTAGGGAACCCTAGCGCACACTGAAGGTGGCGGTAGCTCCAGGGTTCCCACAGCAACATCAATAAATGCAGCACACTTGCACCTAAAGAATCATGTGCAGATGTAATTTTGATAAATTGTATATAACAGAATCTATAGCTGTGCTTGCCGAGTAGCTCTTTCTGGACGGAGAATTTTTTTCTTCATGCTGTGCTCCCTTGCAGTGTATTTAGAGACCTTGCTGGAGTTCAAGGGGTTAATAAAAGAGTTGTTTGTTTAGCACAATATTAGTCCTTTTGCCACAGAGCTCACAATCACAACTGTTTGCCGACATTCACAAGAAGGAGACACAGTAATCAAACTTGGGCTTTGACAAATAAGGGAGCAGATTCCAATCTTAGAATGAAATGCCTTAGTGGAAAACGTTTAACATAGTATTTCATTTCTGCATCTGTTATGTTCCCTATACACCCTAAGCCATTGGAGGCCGGTGGAGCGTCCCTACCTGCTGGCTTACAGGTGCTGTGTAGAATGCAGAAGCCTTTGCCATGTGGTGGGTGCGCTGCTTGTAAGTAAGGAAGGGGCTTGCTCAGTTCCAAACTCCCCCTCCTCCTTCTTTTTCCTACTCCCTACAATCCTAGAGTGCAGTTTGGCAGCTCACATACAGACACAAGGATGCTTCTCCTGCTCTCTCTTGCTCCCCTTCTCCTGTCAGCTACAGGTAAGTTCCATTTCATTTGCTCTATATAGAAAGGGAATGATAATGTTTCACCAGGAGTATAGATTATGAATAAAAGTGTGTCAGAGCTAGCTGTACAGTGCTGGCCGACACTTATCCGTACGTACTTTATATATAATGACTTCCCTTCTGTAGCAAAAGGCACATCAGTCTCACAGTCAGAAAATAAATATAGGTAATGCAATGATTTATTCAAACTATAAGCTCTTGAAGGAAACTGGCATTGTAGCAATATACTAGGAATAAAGCTTTAAGTTTTGTATCAATATGTATGGATTATATATAAATGGTGTCATAAAATTTCTAACCTAATTGAGATGTAAATCTCTTCGGTTTGCCTTATATTGTAATATCTGTTTGGTTGAAGTGAGAGACTTAATTTAATTGTGGTGACTATTACCTAATAACTGGAAAGCCACTTGCATTTCTTGCTTTCAGATGACCCTGTGTATTTAAAAATCCGAGTGGTGGGAATTTTAATTGGGGCTGCGAAGAGCTGTCGTCAGAAGGGGGTGCAAATACGGTTGAGGAATTGGTCGTCCAGCTGTTGATAAAACAGGAATGTATGGCACCCATGGACACAGAAAAACTTGGGAGTTGTACTTTAGTAACAGTTTTACAGCTCTAAGTTGGATTTTAAGCAATAGGACCGGTCACAGGGTATTTTGTCCTGGGCTCTCTCACCACTTATTTTCCTTAGTGAGCTTGAGTTAAGAAGTTACAATTGCAGCATGGACAAGAGAAATCCCAGAGGGTTTAAAGTGTTGGTAATATGGGAGGGTGTAGGAGTTGTTGGCAACAGTGAGGGGGCCCAGACCCAAATTTTGAACATTTACTGATGGACGGCATGGTGGTGTTTTCTGGGAAGAGGCTGCAACAGTAGTTAGCATTTCTGTTTTGCACCACTGGGGTCCTATGTTAGATTCCAACCTTCGTCCCCCCCATGCTCCTACAATAGGCTGATTAATTGATAACTGACAAAATGGACCATAGACTGTTGGGTGAATGTGATCTTAGGACCTTAGAAGCTCTACTGAATGATGGACAATCCCCTATAAAGGGATGTGAAAACCTTTTGGTGTTATCTAAACAAAGTACAATAATAATAATAATAATAATAATAATAATAATGTGTGTAAAGAATAAATTACTTTGCTACTTTGTCACACTGTTCGCTTCTCCTGTACACGTTTTACTTTTTTGCTGGCATGATCACTTTATCCATAGAAATCTGATATGGATTCTCTCCTTGTTAGTAGAAGACTGACATTTAGAAAACCTTAATATCTGCAGATCTGAAGTTTTCCCTCAGAATAAGTTGTCAACTCCCTAATAATGATTAGGCAGGTAGTGGTGGGCGAATTTATTCGGCAGGCGCGAATTTGCAGAATAAATTCGCGAACCCACCGCGAAAATCACCGTCGTCAAAAAAATGGATGCCGGCGCATTTTCGCTAATTTTTCGCCATTTCGTGAATTTCCCATGAAATTTGCACATTTTTCGGTGAAACGTCCCAAATTCGCCCATCACTATTGGCAGGTCATTGCACAGACCAAACAAAAGATTTACCTTTTCAACTTCTGCCAGGCATACCTCATTGCTAGGCTGGTGGTTGCAGATTCCCCCACAAGAATATGTTTCTCGCATGCCTATCAAGAACTCAGAGAACTTGCGACTGATTCAAAGGGGCAAACCTTGATGCAGCCCAGGGGATGTTGGGAGTTGTAGTTAATATTCAAAGGCTGGCAAGTCTGACGTTCCTATTCTAACCTTTAATGGTCTCAATGGTTATAGCTGATAGAATATCCATCATTTTATGCTTTATTAAAATGTAAATACTTCACGGCACGCAGATTCTTTTACGATCAGCACTTCCCTAAACATTACAATGGGGGTCCTAAGGAGAGGTTGTCATCCATGAAATAAGGAGTTAATTGGCCTTGTTTTTAGGTAAGGGCAGAGAGATGGATTTTTGTACTTGCGGAGCTCTTTTCTATGCTAGCTGTGGGTCGGTGCACAGTATTACCTCTCAGTAAATAAGTCTGGTACTTTGTTTACGAATTGATCAATCTTAATTCTTAAAACATTTGTTTTTTTAAAGTCAGGTTGTCAATCCCTTGCTCAACGGGATGTCAATTTCCCTATTTAAACTCCCCCTGGATTAATATCTTTAAATATTCAGTAAATACACAACCAGTCCATTAACTCAGATTTCTTTAAACATTTTAATCTAGGTTAAAAGGAAAAATGTATAAGGCTATATTGTGGCTTGCCATTCCCCCCTTAAAAACATAATTACCTGAGTAACATGCGTTGAACTGTCATTTGCCAATAAACATATATACACAAGCCTGTGTATTTGAATAAATGTCCAGGTACCTTCACTCGCTTTTAATCTTGAAACTCTTTCCTTGACTTCTGTTTGACTTTAAAATATTGAGTTAATTTTGTCTGGTAGCAAGAAAACTGGGATCACCATCTCAGCGACCCTTCCAAGGCGTCTGATGCACAATATTTAACGTTCTGCACTAATGGCAAAGAGAAATAGACATATATCTATAGATAGTACAGGTACATATGTTCAAGTTATCAATGTTAGTTTTCACTAACTCCCCGAATGAGAACAGAGTTCTTCGTTATACCATCTCCCACTGACATCCTGACGAGCTGCAACTAATTAGAGGCTCAGTGCTATAATGACATCCTTAAGCAGTTTGTACATGGGGATGACATATCACTGCATGCATGCATTCCATTTATAGCATGGCTGATAAATATTTATACCCATGGGAATCAGCAGCAGGGCCCTGTTCGACATAAACATGGATGCAAAGATGTTAAACAATTATCAGGACGAGCAGTTCATCTTGCTAAACCCTTGAATGAAATGAAAAGGGAACCTGACTTGGTTACAGCTCTGCAAAGTTGTAATCTAATTAACCTTTTTTTTTTTTTTTAAATTTACTTTATGAAATCTGCCCTGATTGTAACGGCAGAATGGAGCTGAAAGATAACAGAGTTCTGAAATGCTTGTGTTACTTCTGCTGCGGCTGGTTTCTAATCCTGTGTCACTGGTGTCCCTCCACAAGGGAACAGACTTATAACACATGATTTATGATGCCTGTTCAGTAGATAGATGCCAAGTTGCAATGTATAGATGGCAGGGGATCACCTTATACAAAAGGATACAATTATTTTCTTCATTGTGCTCACTTCAGTGGAAAATAGGGGTGTTCCATTGAAGCAAACCATGCTGTACCCCCAGTCTTTATGGGATCTTGCACAACCATGGTTAAATGAGTGGGAAAGAAAATCCAATGCCCTCCAAGCATTTACTGGTTAGAGGTTGCAACAGTTGAATAGTGTACCTTATACTGGGGTAATTCAAGACACAGGCGTTGTAATCTATAGCTACCTATCAGCGGTTAACTCCTATCGATTGACTCAAGTAAGACTAATGAGATGGAAAAAAAGTTAATTGGTTTTTATAAATGACCCCCCAAAAAAATCAGGGACATCCAACTTGCAGCCTCCAGCTTCTATCAAACCAAAGGTGGGGATAGCAGGGCAATAACAGCTGGAAAGCTGCTTGCTGGGTTATAAATCATTGGCCCTCACACAGGGTATAATGTCTGGGGCCCCTCTAGAAATAGGGAAAGCCAAGTATATGTGTATACATTCTTGACTTCCTCTGTATGTATACAGTATGTGAGGGTGTAAATGTCTATAATTCACACATGCAGTCATTTTTTTTATATATGTGATCGGTTATCCAGAAAGTCCTAAATTACGGGAAGGCCGTCTCACACAGACTCCAGTTTCATCAAATAATTAAAATTCTTAAAAAAGAATTTCTTTTGTTTCTGTAATAATTAAACATTATACATGATCCCAACTAGGGATGCACCGAATCCAGGATTCGGCGGAATCCTTCTGCCCAGCCGAACCGAATCCGAACCCTAATTTGCATATGCAAATTAGGGGCTGGGAGGGAAATTGTGTGACTTTTTGTCAGAAAACAAGGCAGTAAAACATGTTTGCCCCTCCCCACCCCTAATTGGCATATACAATTAGGGTTCGGTATTCGGCCGAATCTTTTGCGAAGGATTCGGCCAAATCCAAAAAAGTGGATTTGGTGCATCCCTAATCCCAACTAAAATATAATTAATCCTTATTGATGGCAGAATGAATAGTATTGGTCTTATTTAATGTTTAAATGTTTTTTTTTTTAGTTGATTAAGTATGGAGATCAAAATTACAGAGACAACCTTGATCTGGAAAACGCCAGGCCCTGTGCATTCTGGATAACAGGTTGCATACCTGTATCGTCATGCATTTGGCTCTATAGAATCTAAGAGAAAATAGGGATTGAGGGTTTTTTTCTGTTTATCAGTGTTATCTCTCCCCTGGACTGAGCAGACATCAGGCCTAATAATGATTAATGATAGGGCCCTTTCGTGGAATGTCCTGGGGGAGAAGTCCAGTACTATTGTGCTTTTTATCAATTCAGCCAAGTCCTCTGTAGTGTTTGCTGCAATGACAAATGCCTGTTATATCACTTTATTATTTCCCAGTCTCTCTCTCTCTAATTAGTCTTTCCTTTACCCATTGCTTCTTGGATTATTTCAAGGGATTTCTGTTATTTTCTAAAGTTGAATAAAGCATGCAAAGGAATTTGCCTACATCTCATTAACATAAATCAAACCCCTGAGGAGTGCTGAGAATTTCCAATACAGACAATTCCCTTGCACAGTCCAATTGGTAGCTATAGAAATGGAACCTTCACTGGTGTATGTATCTGTTAACAGCCTCATCCCACACATACAAACATGTGGAACATTCATACACACCAATCACAAAGCATACAGTATATACTATTAATTCACAGTACACACATATACAACACACGCACCACAAAAAAAAAAATATATTAAACACACCATAAATACATAGGACATTTTACACCATAAAAAACTTGGAGAATTTTTTTCATAAAATGAGAGGTATTATTTGCTAGAACTACTTGCAATTCTATATAGCAAGAAACCTAGAAAGATGACTTAATCATGGAAAGAAAATGCAGGTCTCCCCATGCTATTGCATTAGTTATTAGCTATTCAAGTAATTCCACTTATATCTGATTAGCATGTCATATGGCGTTCTGTGGAATGCTGTCAATCATTGCAAAAACCTAGTGATTTCTTAACAATAGCTCAGTAGAAGCGGCAGTCAGCAAATAGCCAGCAGACGTCATGTAAGGTCTCTCTTATTCTTTCCCTGCTGACGTGTCCCCCATTCTGAATGTCACATGAATCTATGAGGTGGTGTGAGTTTACCCATGAGCTGTTGATAAAAAGAATGGAGATATGAATTGGAGTGACAGAAGTCTCTCTCTAGTGAATGCAGCATTAGGAAATTGGGAAACAGCACATTGGGGATCCTCAGTGTTTATATCAGAGCAAAATGTTGACTGAAGTTGCAGGACAGTGAAAGGTTGCAAGTAGGGATTGGTGACTTTTTTCACCATGTTTCGCCATCGAAATGACGCCCATAGACTTGTGTTTCGTCATGCGTCAAAAAAAAAAAGACGCGCGTCAGACTTTAATGGGCGTCGGCGACATTTCTCCGGCGGCTAATTTTTGGAGAAATAAAACGGGTAAAATTCGCCAATCCCTAGTTGCAAGTACAGACTTTCTACTGGAAGACAGACTGGAAACTTTGGTATTTAACAGTCTTTATTAAGTATATGGCAATGATTCCAAAATTGGTTCTACCCAGCCCAGCCCAGCCAGAAGGCCATAACAGCTGACAGAGGTCCATAATGAAAGTTATAGGGGAAATAATGGGATCATACTTTTTAGCTTTTTAGCTAGGCTAGATGAACGGACTTAAAGGTGAGCTGCCACCCTCACTTAGAAGCTGTATTATAAAAGTCATTTGCAAACTGACCATGAAACCCAAATTCATCCATACCTGTTATATTAAGGTATTTAGAAATCTGAGCTGTCAATCATAAATTGCCTGCCCCACCTCTATGCCTCACGACATAAAGGTGAGGCAGTCAATTACAATTACTTTCTATTCAGCACTTCCTATGTCACTGTACTCCTTTCATTCATGGTCTATAATTGTGTAGCCTGTGCACAGGCATGGGCATTGGTCCCCAATTCTAGCACATACACAAGATTTTGGCATGATGCAATAACAGTGTCCACAAAAGGGCTGCTGCAATGGTACGGTGGCAATTACATGTATAAATACCCCAGAACTCAGAGAAAGAAGGTACGGTGGCAATTACATGTATAAATACCCCCAGAAGACAGAGATGAATGGTACGGTGGCAATTACATATATTAAAACTCCCAGAAATCAGAGAAAGATGGTACGGTGGCAAATACATGTATAAATACCCCCAGAAGACAGAGCAAGATGGTACGGTGGCAATTACATGTATAAATAACATTTATTTCATGTATAAATACCCCCAGAACGCCGAACAAGATGATACGGTGGCAATTACATGTATAAATACCCCAGAACTCAGAGAAAGATGATATGGTGGCAATTACATGTATAAATACCCCAGAACTCAGAGAAAGATGATACGGTGGCAATTACATATATAAATACCCCCAGAACTCAGAGCAAGATGGTAGGGTGGCAATTACATGTATAAATACCCCCAGAACTCAGAGCAAGATGGTACGGTGGCAAATACATGTATAAGTAACATTTATTACATGTATAAATACCCCCAGAACGCCGAACAAGATGATACGGTGGCAAATACATGTATAAATACCCCAGAACTCAGAGAAAGATGGTACGGTGGCAATTACATGTATAAATACCCCCAGAAAACAGAGACGAATGGTACGGTGGCAATTACATGTATAAATACCCCAGAATTCAGAGAAAGATGATACGGTGGCAATTACATGTATACATACCCGCAGAAGACAGAGATGAATGGTACGGTGGCAATTACATGTATAAATACCCCCAGAAAACAGAGACGAATGGTACGGTGGCAATTACATGTATAAATACCCCAGAATTCAGAGAAAGATGATACGGTGGCAATTACATGTATACATACCCGCAGAAGACAGAGATGAATGGTACGGTGGCAATTACATGTATAAATACCCCAGAACTCAGAGAAAGATGGTACAGTGACAACTACTTGTATAAATACCCACAGAACTCTGAGCAAGATGGCACGGTGGCAATTACATGTATAAAAACTCCCCCGAACTCAGAGAAAGATGGTACGGTGGCAATTACATGTATAAATACCCCCAGAAGACAGAGCAAGATGGTACGGTGGCAAATACATGTATAAATAACATTTATTACATGTATAAATACCCCCAGAACGCCGAACAAGATGATACGGTGGCAATTATATGTATTAATACCGACAGAACTCTGAGCAAGATGGCACGGTGGCAATTACATATATAAATACCCCCAGAAGACAGAGCAAGATGGTACGGTGGCAATTACATGTATAATTACATGGCAGCTCAGAAATCAGTGCAATTAGCATCAGGATTTAATATCTGCCCAGAAGCATCAGCTAATATTACAGACCAACCTCATTTTCTGATCATTTCCAATGACCCCTAAGCTTTGATTCTCAACAGCTGCTCAGAGCCCACTCAACACTTTCCAAGATCATTGCTGCTATTGAGAAGCTGAAATTTTAGGCTGATTCAATGAGGTCAATATATAAAATATGACATTTTTAGGCATATTCATTTTTAGGGTTTAGTTCTCCTTTAATGATTCAAGTGACTTGTTACTCCACTAAAAGATAAAGGAACAGGGAAACAGTAGTGGTGTGTAGAGTATTAGGAGGGACTATACAATAGGGTACTCCTCTTGCTAGAACATCACTTCTCAGCATTTGCAGAATCTGCTTTCACTGTACCTTTTATCAACTGCCTGACAACGTCCTATATAAATACACCCTGGTGCCGCCTTGACTTTGCAGTCACAGCACCGTAACGTTCCACTGCATCCGCTCTCACATTCAGGATTGTACCTCAGGGTAAGGAGGAAAACTGATGAAGTGTGAGCCCTGCCCTGGCTAACCAAGTAGAAAAGTGCCTGGAGGGAAGAGAAGGGTGCTGACAAAATGCTCTATCACTAGATTTTGCTTTTATACTGCTGAATGTATTGGAACCATAAATTATCCTGTCTGCGATAGACTCCAGCCCTTTATGTTACACCGTCCTTATATAGAGAGAAGACAAATGCTTTCCAAACCGGTTTCATTTCTATTATTCTCATGGCCACCGGGAAGAAAAACATTTTACTATTATTCATTATGTATATAGCACCAACATATTCTGCAGAGCCCTACAGACGTAATACACCCGAGGGGAGCTTACAAGCGAAGGTCCCTCCTACATTCACACACATACGCCACAGTGGTCAATATTGTTATTAATACAGGTATGGGATCCGTTATCCAGAAATCCATTATCCAGGAATTATTCAAATTTGTAAAAAAAAAATATTAAAATAATAATATAAAAATATATAATTAATCCTTATTGGAAGCAAAAAAAAAAAAAAAATTCTACTGGCTTTATTGAAAGAGGTGGTTCCCCTATAGTTAACTTTTAATATGTTAAAGAGTTGTCTATTCTAAGCATCTTTTCAAATAGTCTTTATTTTTTATCCTTTTTAAGTTATTTGCTGTCATCTTCTGACTCTTTCCAGCTTTCAAAAGGGGACCCCATCTAAAAACAAATGTTCTGTAAGGCTACAAATGTATTGTTATTGCTACTTTTTACTACTCTTTCTATTCAGGCCTCTCCTATTCATATTCCTGTCTCTTGTTTAAATTAGTGGATGTTTACTAGGGGAATTTGGACCCTATCAACCAGATTGCTGAAATTGCAACCTGGAGAGCTGAATAAAAAACTAAATAACTAAACAAATAATAAAATGAGGACCAATTGCATATTGTCTCATAATATCACTCATCTTACTAAAAGTCAATGTAAAGGTGAACAACCCCTATAATGCTTAAATTATTTTCTTAGTAGACTTAAGATATGCTAAGTACCACATTAAAGGGGTTGTTCACCTTTGAGATAACTTTTAGTATGATGTAGATGTAGAGAGTGATATTCTGAGACCATTTGCAATTGTTTTTCATTTTTAATTATTTGTGGTTTTTGAGTTATTTAGCTTTTTATTCAGCAGCACTTCAATTTGAATTTTAAACAATCTGGTAGCAAACGACCCTAGCAACCATGCATTGATATGAATAAGAGACTGGAATATGAATAGGAGAGACCTGAATAGAAAGATGAGTAATAATACATGTGTAGCCTTACAGAGCATTTGTTTCTTAGAAGGGGTCAGCGACGTCCATTTGAAATCTGCAAAGAGTCAGAAGAAAAAGGCAAATAATTGTAAAACTATAAAAAAAAAAATTAATGAAGGCCATTTGAAAAGTTGACTAGAACTGGCCATTCTATAACATACTAAAAATTACCTTAAAGGTGAACCACCCCGTTTTGGGCAGAATTTCCAGATTCCCTTATCATGTGAGTAGCTTGTGGGTGGGTGACCCGCCTGGGAACCCGGCTAAGGTGCAGAACTGGTCCCTCCCACCATGCCCAGAGGTTAGTGCTCAGTTTGTCCCATAATCCGAATTAGGCTCTGGAGTGAGGTCACTTCAGATTTTGCAGGCCCTGGGTCAGAAGCTGAGCTATTTGTGGGCTGGGTAGCAGGTCGAAGTAGGGGAACATACTGGGTTGTGGGTGCAAGTCAGGTCCATGGTCAGCAGGTCTGGGTCAGGCACGGGTCTTTCACTTTCCTATAATGGTATCACCTAATATATAAATTAATTTGTTGCATACATTTATTAAAGGGATTGGACATGATTGTTCCTTATTAGTTAATGGGCCCCACCAAACTATGACCAGCCTTAAATTCCTGCCATTTCCAAGCTAATTCGTGACTAGAATTATTACTTTTATTACTATTTTTTTATTACTTTTTTTTATTACTTTTTATCTATTTAACAACTGCAGGGCATCCTGGGCTGTTTCAGTCACCCATTAAGGGGTTAACGTCACAGCATCTGCTACACAGCCAAAAGAATCCACAAATCTTTCTGTTGGCCAGGTTTGACTTTTTGTTTTTGTTAAGAAAAAGGGGGGTATTGTTTGGGTTAAAATAAACTAAATTGAATTATGTTCTCAGAACGATGTTACAGATAGGAATCAAAGATGCAGGGGGAACCAGTAAGCTGATCTGTGTCTCTAGTAGGAGATCCCAGATCTGACCTGGTCTAGACTCAACTTATTGTCTTAATTAACGTCCCTAGATCTTTCCTTTCCCACTCACTGCGCTACACTGGCCCTTAATAGTGGACAATCTTGCAGAGAGGCATTTAGTAAGAACTCACAATAATAGAATCAGTTATGTTGATAATGCTGATAATACTGATTATCAACATATATGACCCGGTTGCACTTGCAACAACTCAACTGAACATTTAACATGTCACACCCAGGCTGTCAGCACTGCTTTGTGCATCAATATGCATGAGGTGCTAACACACATGGGTGCCCATAAGCCTGCCACCTGCCCATACCAAATCCAGTATTAGGGTTGCCATTTGCCCGGATTTGACCCGGACAGCCCAGTTTTCAGAAGGGTTGCCCGGTCAAGACAGTCTGCCCGGTTTTCCAAAAAAGGAAAACCAAGCAGGATCTCCATCATAGTCAGGCACACGCAGGGGCGCTCTGACAATGAGGCAAGTTGAGGTACTTACCTCAGGCGGCAGCGCCCCCCTGGTTGCCAGGGGCGGCAAAAATGCCGCTCCTGGTAACTAAGAGTCAAATTTCTGGTTTTCAAACCTGAAATTCGGCTATTCTAGTGGATGTGGCCCCTCCCTCCACCCCTGTTCGAGGAGAGTACCGTGGGGGAGGCGGGGGAGGCGGGGGCGGCAAAAACAAAGGCCGCCTCGGGCGGCAAATTGGGCAGTATCGCCCCTTGGCACACGAGAAATAGCAAACCCCCACCTGCAATGACACTGACCTGCCCCAGTGACATCATGGCCCCGTCCAGATTGTGAGCCGCACAAAGGTGGCAACCCTATCCAGTAACCACCTCCCTGCAAGGTGAGAAAAAAAAAAACACACCCTGAGCATATGGGTGCTACCCATTTTATACACTGCCATCTGCTGGTCAGTTCTTGAACTAGTCTCCAAATACTCTGACCCTGGAAAGAAAAGTCACTAGCTAGGGTTGTTCAACTTTCAGTATGATATAGAGCCAGAGTGCCCATACTTTACTAATGATCTACATTCATAAAAGCATTGTTACAATTAACGTTCCATGGAAAATATTACTTATATAAATATTGATTATGAGAAAATGTATATTGTTATATTTAACAAACAACTATTTATGTAACCTTAACTGAAAAATCTGAATGAAAATCATGAATCAGAAGGCAATTTAGACAAGTTGTTTGTTGACAGTGTCTTGAGATCTACTGATCACCAGCTAAAGGTCTACTGGTCAGGCACCCCTGACATACACAGTGATATCCTGAAACAATTTGCATTTGGTGTTCGTGTTTTATTATTTGTGGTTTTCCAGTTATTTAGCTTTTTATTCAGCAGCTCTCCAGTTTGCAATTTCAGCAATCTGGTTGCTAGGGTCCAAATTACCCTAGCAACCATGCCTTACAGAGCATTTGTTTTTTAGATGGGGGGTAAGTGACTGGAATGAGTTAGGAGAAGGCAATTACTTAAAACTATCAAAACAAATAATGAAGACCAATTGAAAGTTGTTTAGAACCGACCTTTCTATAACATATGTAAAGTTAACTTAAATGTGAACCACCCATTTAACAAAGGACCGCCTATGGTGTCCAAACTATTGGGGAACTGCCTGAGAAAAATGCAGCTAAATTCTTAGAGTCTCTATGCAACAAGTTATAATTATGCACTCACACAACTAGCCATGGACTGCAGAGAGAACTTTGTCTGCACACTGATGTAGTTCTTGCTTGGACAACATACAAACTGAGCACACAGCCACAAGGGGAGGATTTACTAAGAGCAGTTACCTGCACCAACCAAGTGGACTTTGCTTTCAGTTTTTATTATGTTGCAGTCTGATCAAAACTAATTTCTGATTGGTTCTCATGCACACACGGATTACAAGATGTTAAAAATAACCCTACCTACACACATGTATCCTTGTAAAGCAGGTGCACTCAACCACTTGGTTGACAACTCTCTAAAACTTTATTTGAACTTGCAGTGCCACAGACAATATAGCCAATTCCCCACTGATAAACATGGTTGCAACAACGAGAGGACACTCTTCCTCAAGCATCTCCTTTATAATCGGGGAGATTTGCTCTGCTGAGCAGTCATACTTCAAAACACTGCCAACAAAATGGTAATACACCTCCTATACTATTACACCTGACTACATTAAGATGGCCTAAGAAGCCTATGCAAAATGGAGTCAACCCAGATACCACCAACCCCAAATAACAACAACCACATGAACCATAATAAAGACTACTTGCCCCATAGCACATAATGAAATCTGTAGTAAGATACAACTAGTAGCTGCTAATCTGGAGGTGTGACAACTCTAAGTACTGTACATTCAGTTAACTGCAATTCTTTTTTGCGTGGCACAAGCCCAGGGAGTTCACTGGCGCAGAATCTAGATTTCTCTAATACTCTGGCATTTTACTTATGGGTTACAGGACTGGGACTGGCTGCATTTATACTGTACAATCGCTCATGTTATGTCATTCACAGGGGAAAGTCTCCCTGACTTGCTGGAAGAGACATTGGCAGAAGTAAGCCAGACTAGGAAGGTTTCCCAGTTAGCTCAGTATTTTAGAAACATTAAAAATGGTAAGAGGTCGAGTTTTATTCTAAATTTAAAATGGAATAAATATGGTAATGTTTCAGCAGCTTATTCTTCGGTGTATGAGCCAAACGTAGGGCACAGCTGATCATGATCTAATGTGATCATTTTAGTCCTTGCTTGGACAACACCCACAACCACAGGGGATCATCATGATCTAATGTGATCCCATCATTGTACCAGAGACTGTGCAAAGTGCTAGCTTCAGCACACAAATGGATTTGCTAGTGTATGGGCAGCTTTAGGTATATGAAAAGTGGGGCAATTATCAGGCATGCCAATGGGAGTTGGGTCCAATACAGGGGTCCTTTGGCAGAAGGGATTCACCATCCATAAATAAGTTGGGGTTCAGGCAGATGGTGGTGTGTGTGGACCAAGGTGGATTGGAGTGTGGCCAAGCATGCAGTTTAATTAGTGGGCATTTTCTTTTCATATGGTCCCCATTCTACTTAGTTGGAAGGGCACTTCCCAAGGGGGTTCCAGACCACTGGCAGGGTAATAAATTGGGCTGCCTAGAAGGGAAAACAGCCCGCTAACTAAATAGTACAGGATTGAAAATAGCTACTTGCCTGGGACTTTTGCTGCCTGGCGGGTTAAAAATGATGCTTGAGTTTAATGCAAATAGGAAGAACAATAACAATATAGGAAGAAGCTGTTTTCTTCCAGACATGGTGGCAACTTTGAGTCATCCTGCCCATGGGGTACTCTTGTTTGACAGGAGCAGAGAGGGTTAAAAATTAACCTTTCAGCAACCTGCAGTATGTCCAGTGTTGCCCCTCCACTGACTGCTGTGGTCAGGCCCGGATTTGTGGAAAGGCCACCAAGGCCCGGGCCTAGGGCGGCAGGAATTTAGGGGGCAGCATGCTATCCACCCACACCCACATTGGTTCAGAAACACTGGAGATCCGCAGGAAATACAATAGTTTTTTAAATTTCCTGTGCGCCAATCCCCATTGCTCTGGTCCCAATGATGAAAGTTTGCACGAACGTCAGTGGGCCTAGGGGCGCCTGCTTTGTAAATCCGGCCCTGGCTGGCACCCTGAGCCCACTATGTTCCAGAAGGCAGGTCTGGACTGAGAATTAAAATAGGCCTTGGCATTTCAGATACACAGAGGCCCAAACAACCCACATAGAGGACCAAACAGGTCCCACCAGCCAACTAAATACTGACTTTCTATGGGACCTTATAGCAGCCCCTCTGGCATTTGGCAGAACCCACAGATTGCCAGTCCGGGCCTGCCAGAAGGGATATCTGCAGGCTACAAGACTTGCAGTGTAATCCCTGCAGCCTCTGAAGAGGTGGAGATGGTCAGGTGAGGTGAGACCAAGCAGTTAGAGAGATGCACAGATCATTATCATGGGGCACGTGTATATGTCCCAGCATGGCAGGATCTACCCATCAAACACTGCTTTGCTACTGGCAATTTGGTTCCTTTAATACAGTAAATGTGTCTCCTGCCAAACATCAAAAATTTTTGCGGTAAATGGGTGGTGGGAATTACAGTATAAAATCTCTTGGAAACCAGGCCCGGAATTTAAATGAATCTTTATTACCTGGGCCAGGTTTCCACGGCAGTTAGTGGTAACCCTGTAACACTCATAAGGTATTTATTGCTATTTTGTCCTGTATCCACAGAAACGCTCCACCCACAGCCTACACACAGACTATGCAACTCAAGACAAGTAACCCAGCAAAAATGTTTTAAGGACCCCAAAAACGCAGGGAAGCAAACAAGCATGTGCCTGGAGTTGAATTGTGGGGGTCAGTGTAGAGTAAGCTGCAACTGCATCTGGGGGGGGTCACGTAAACCAAGTGATGGGTTGCTTGGTGAGTGGGCCAAATGGCATTACCTTGTGTATCAGTTCAACTGCTGCTAATCAATCAGGGCCAAACAAGGCCTTCTTTAATCCTGGATACCCTACCAGCTTCAGGGTCCTCACAGTAGTCACCACCATAGTGTGTAGACAATGGCAATTTTGGCGTTCTACGTTCAAATCTACAACCCACTGTGCATATTATTTTCTCTTCTTGCAGCCATTATTGGGGCCAGGGGGAGGTCAGGGTGCAGCTCCCAGGGTTTTTGGGGATCTGATCTGGGTCGGCAGGGCCACAGGGTTTTTTTTCCTCGACCCTGAACTGACTCCTAACTGGACATAGCATGTGTGATAGAGACCTGGGGCCCTGACCAATACAAAAGATGTATAATCTCTGCCATGTATTATACAATACCTTGATGCTATATAATTAACAGATAATAATAATGTGAGGCTGATATGATGTTTACACCTGGAAGTACAAGAATTCCAAGAAGATCCGTACTCACAGGTCTTATTTATATAAATAAAAAAGTTTTTATTGCAGAGCTTACAGCCTAATGGCATCGTCATCACAATTTCCCGCGAGAGGCTGTAAACTCTGCAATAAAAACATTTTTATTTATATAAATAAGACCTGTGAGTGTGGATCTTCTTGGAATTCTTGTGGATAAAATTAGGATACTGCACCCAGGCATATGAGCTTTAATTTGAGAGTGCCGGTTTCCCTTGGCATTATATATCAGACCAGATGAAGAAAGTTATTAAATAAAATAGTCATTATATAACATATCCCCCATATTGCCCCTTACAGGGAGGGATTGGAATTTCATCCCTTCCATACCATCTACATATTACAAGGGATAAAATGTAAGCAGCAAAAAAACATTATGCCCAATACAATGGTTTAGTATGAGAATGTCATAGATATACAGTAAGTACAGACGGGGCGAGTTGGCAACCTCTGTAATGAACTTCCAGCTACCATATTCCGCAGTTTATAATGGCTAACCACCAATATACCCTTTAAAATAACTTTTTGTGCCTATAAACTCCCCAAACTCCATTTGATTGACGATTAAACAAACACACACAACATCAGAAGTCTCAGCGCCTAACCATTAATCTCCCTAAGAAAATACAGTGGGTTTTTTAAGTGTTAACAATTGTCTCTTGCATTCTCACACATGTGCTTTCTATTAGGGCTATGAGCCTTTGCCCAAGAACTCATAATCCTTAATCCCGCAATTTATGAGGCAATCGCCGGAGTGCAGGTGACAGCATCGGGAACTACAAGTGTTCTGTGTACTTATTTGTATTTTCATTTATTTCAGGTTGGGGGTTAAATGAAGGAGCAGCAGATTCCCATAGTATGAAAACACAGGCATTGCGAATACTCCGTTCCAAACAGACATAAAGAAAAGCTTCAACAGATTCTAAGAAAAGCACATTAAATATCAATAAAATGATTTAAATCACTTTATAGCTTTCATTAGCATACTCCATCGTTTAAGGTCTGGTGTGTGCCCCCTAAAATATTTGCAGGTAACATGGGCTAAATAGGTTTCAATGTTTGTTATAGGGTGCACTACATGGGCATTGTAGTACAGGTTTAAGACCTCTTATCCAGAATGCTTAAGGTTTTCCAGATAAGGAATCTTTCCGTAATTTGGATCTTCATACCTGAAGTCTACTAGAAAAGCATGTAAACATTAAACAAACCCAACAGGTTTGTTTTGCTTCCAAAAAGGATTAATTATATCTCAGTTTGGATCAAGTACAACAAGGTTCAGGTATAGGACCTATTATCCAGAATGCTTGGGACCTGGGGTTTTCCGGATAAGGGATCTTGCTGTAATTTGGCTCTTCACACCTTAAGTGTACTAGAGAATCATTTAAACATTACATAAACCCAATAGGCTGGTTTTGCCTCCAATAAGGATTAATTATATCCGAGTTTGGATCAAGTACAAGCTACTGTTTTATTATTACAGAGAAAAAGGAAATACTTTTTTAAATTATGCATTATTTGCTTAAAATGGAGTCTTCGAGCTTTCTGGATAGCGGGTTTCCAGATAACGGGCCCCATACATGTACAGATAGCTCCAATATATTTAATAAAATGATTGATTGTTGCATGCAGATAGTTATAAGTTACCCATGTGGCATCACATTCAGTCCATGTATGCCTCCCCTTCTCCAGCTCTAGCTCAGGTTAGCTGGTTGCTATATTCAGATTTCTATAGCAACTGTAGAAATCTAAGCACTCCCATATTAGATGTTATTTGCTGCCTTTATAAAAGGTAAATGCTGTAAAGCAGGGATCCTTAACATATGGACTATTTAGGGTGGGTTTCCATAATTTCATTTAAACGGCTCATACAAAAGACAGTACATGTATGGAATCTATTATCCAGAAAGTTCCAAATTAAGGAAAGACCATCTCCCAAAGACGCCATTATAATCAAATAATACAAATTTTTAAAAATTATTTCCTTTTTCTCTGTAATAATAAAGAAGTACCTTGTGCTTGATCCAAACTAAGATATAATTAATCCTTATTGGGAGCAAAACCAGCCTATTGGGTTTGTTTAATGTTTTCATGATTTTCTAGTAGACAAGGTATGAAGCTCCAAATTATGGAAAAATAGGTTATCCGGAAAATCCCAGGTTTTTCGGATAACCTATCTTTCTGGATAACAGGTCCCATACCTGTAAAAGTATTAATTACATTAAGGCCATCTCCCATAGACTCCATTTTATTCAGATATTTAAAAATGATTTCCTTTTTCTCTGACCTGCAGCTTTCATGAGCCACGGGGTATGATTTTGTAGGAACAGGTATGGGATCATTTATCCAGAAACCAATTATCCAGCAAGCTCCGATTTAATAAAAACAGTACCTTATACTTGATCCCAACTTGGATACAGTATAATTAATCCTTATTAGAGGTAAAGCAGTCCTATTTGGTTTAATGAATTTTTAAATTATTTTTTAGTAGACTAAAGAAATGGAGATCCAAATGACAAAAAGACCCCTTATCTGGAAAACCCAAGGCATTCTGGATAACAGATCCCATACCTGTATATTGAACCCATGATGACGATTCCACATGACAGGGAGAGACTGACTGCAGGATCTGAGATACAGTTATTATTCTGTGCCATTGCATCTCCCGGAACTACTCATTCAGCCGACTACCTTTAGTATATAATGAAGATGCTCCCTGTGCCAAACATTTTCCTACAATGTGCAAATGGAACAGCAGCTCACTAAGGGAAGGGAAAGTCATTAAGGCAAATTTGTAGTCAAATGTTCATTTACACCAGAAAATAATTAAATGCCACATTCACAATAATCAGAAATTTATCTTTTCTTTTACTCCACTGAGTCCACTCTATTACTCCAAATTGAGTTAGATCGGCTTTTACTACACTGAAAAGCTGGGGCAAAGTGATTTTAACACTTTAACTCCATTATTCTGTGTTCTACATTATAAATGACACTCCAGCTGTGATGTTCTGAAACAGTTTTGTAAAACCACTGTATTCACAAGGGTTGTTCACCTTTAAATTATCTTTTAGGGCTCTTACAGACGAGCGTTTGAAGCTGCGCTCCCCTGCATTCCGTTTTTATGCGTTCAGCCGCAGGAGTAGACACACTCAGTTTTTTTCAATGGGGCTGTACTCACACAGGCACATGTATGCGCTGAACGCAGGAAAAATGCAGCATGTTGCGTCTCAACCTGCGTTCGGCGCCTACATGCGCCTGTGTGAGTACAGCCCCGTTGAAAAAACTGAATGCGTCTACTCCTGCGGCTGAAGGCATAAAAACAGAACACAGGGGAGCGCAGCTTCAAACGCTCGTCTGTAAGAGCCCTTAGTATGATGCACTGAGTGACATTCTAAGACAATTTGCAATTGGTTATCAATTGTTATTATCTACGGTGTTTGTGAGCGTTTTATTCAGCAGCTCTCCAGTTTGTAATGTCAGCTATCTGGTTGCTAGGCCCAAATTACCATAGCAACCATGCAATGATTTATATAAGAGACTGGAATATGACTAGGAGAGGCCTGAATAGAAAGACAAATAATAATAAGGAGCAATAACAATAAACGTGTAGCCTTACAGAGCATTTGTTTTTAGATGGGGTCAGTGATCAGTGAAAGTTGGAGTCAGAAGAAGAAGGCAAGTAATTTAAAAAAAAAAAAAAAAAGGCAAATTGAAAAGTCACTTTATAACATACTAAAAGTTAACTTAAAGGTAAATAACCCCTTTAAGACTTTGATATACTGTAATTCCAATGTAGCTCCAAATGTCTTACTCCAGTTTGTTTACTCCATTTTAAGAATTCCCCCCCCAGTAGGCTCAAAAGCATTAGGTACCTAGCCATAGGGGCAGTGTTCTCAGATTTCCCAGACTCCCCTGTGAGACTCACCTGTAATCCTTGTGAGGCCCAAGTAGACTCCATGCTTCCCATACACTACAGGATCAGCCATTGCTTCTTCACAGAGTCTCTTCTTTAGCATTCACATTAATGTCTTGTAGCAACTCTGCACAAACTGTGTTTTCCACTTAAAAATTAAGCTCAGGGTGATGGATACATCTGTGTGTTCATATCACATTGGTGTTGTGCATGCTTGTGTTGTTGTGTTTCCATATACACTTGTGAATACAGGTTAGAGAGAACAGTGTTCCATTTCAAACTGAAAGCCAAGGTTGTGTTCTACAACAAAATCATCCCTTAATAACAGCCACCTGTGAAATCCACATGCCCAGTGACTGATTAGTAATCAACAGAGGTGCCTGCTGCAGGCTGCAATGAGTTCTAGGAAAAAGAAATCATGGAAGTACATAAATGTATATACCCAAAGGCATCTGTATTTCTTGCACACAGCAAATACATGTACAAACAGCCCTGCCCATGAACCTATATACATGGATGTTAATGTCTACATTCCTGTACAGGTATAGAATCCATTGTCTGGAAACCCATTATACAGAAAGCTCCAATAGACTCAATTGTATCCAAAGTTTTAAAAATGATTTCCCTTTTCTCTGTAATAATAAAACAGTACCTTGTAATTGATCCAAACTAAGATATAATGAATCCTTATTGGAACCAAAAGCATGGTTTATTTAATGTTTACATGCTTAAGGTATGAAGAGCCCAAACTATGGAAAGATCCATTATCTGGAAAACCCCAGCATTCTGGATAACAGGTCCCATACATGTACAGTGTTTTATGAGTTCCACTGCACTAAAAGGCAGGAGTTAACAGGCCCCATTCTCCTCTATGGGGAATGTACCCAGGGGAGCACACTGAAATGGTGAACACAGATACAAATGGACAGGAAGAAAGAGCAAGAATTATACAGGTATAGAACATGTTATCCAGAATGCTTGTGACCTGGGGTTTTCTGGATAAGGGATCTTTCCATGATTTGGATCTTGAAAATCATATAAACATGAAATAAACCCAATAGGCTGGTTTTGCTTTCAATAAGGATTAATTATATCTTAGTTGGGATCAAGTACAAGTAGGGTTGCCACCTGGCCGGTAAAAATGATGATTGATCCCAATGTTATTAATAGGGAATAAAGATAAATATATATGAATGCCGGTATTTTTTTCCGGAAAAAGTGCCAACCCTAAGTACAAGGTACAGGTTTATTATTACAGAGAAAAAGGAAATTGTTTAAAACATTTGGTTTATTTAGATAAAATGGAATTCTAGGATTAGAAATCAGTTTAAGATGCAATAGAACACTACCAGTACTTCCTTATCTGATAACACAGAGCAACTCGACTGGGGAGGAGATAAAGAGGAGCACAGTGTGTAACTGCTTTGCCTGGCAGATGTGATATACAATGCGGCACCAGGTGGTTGGAATTGGCAGAAATCTGCAGGTTTACAGGAAGGCCACTTCCATTGCATATTGATCTCTGTGCCCACCAGCAACATAAGCAGTTTTGATTATGGGACCCTAAAATGACTTTGAGGGGCCCAGTAACCTGTATATTCTTATTCAGCACAGCAGGTGCACTTTATACATATGCTGCACCCTTTCTGCTCCTGCCCCATCCTCTTACGTCACCAATACTTGGTGAGTACCTGTCTAGTCAAAGATTCAACATAGGCCCCGGCATTTCAATACAGGCCCAATATTAAATGCCAGTTTCCAGACTGCCAGCTCATCAGTGGTAAATGAGATTTTCCTGAGAAACAGGGCTTGTGTGGCTTTAGCCATAATGAAGAACTATGTCTGTTTTTCCTCTCCTGTATTGACATGCTATGAGGGCTGAATACGCAGGTGCACAGAGTCCAAAGCAAATAAAACTGCTGGTTCTAGCGTCTGTAGAGCCGACAGGTGTGCCCACTGTCCCAATCAGTTCCGGCAAGCAGAGAAATCTCATTTATGCTTCCTTTTTAGCCATAATCAAAACATATGAAACATCCACTTTAGATGTGAGGGCTCTGTTCCTATTTAGACAGCTAACAGCAGGAAGGTAAGGCCGTCGGTCACGGTTAAATCCAGCTGAGTCTGCTTTTAGCTCCCCCACATACCTACAGGTCACTACAATAAACATTTGTCCTTATACGGTCTCCTGGGGCCACAGCTTTTCCTTGGTATTGCTAACAAGCTTTCAGAAAACCAGATGAGTGAAAAAGAAATCCCAGTGCCTTTCATATTTCTGATGGAATAAAAGCTTTGGCGCAGCAGGGTGGGGGCCACCAAATGCATTTCCTACCCCATCAAATCACACTATGTTAACTGAGCTCATTCCCTAACCTAATTCAGGTCTCCTGTGCTGAAAATTACAACAAATCAGGGAAATGTCCTGAAATCAAGCCCGGAGCGGTAAACCCTTGAATCAAATCAAAATGTGATGCTTGGCTGCTAAGTGCCACGGGCACAGACAGCAACAAGTATTTATCCAGTCTTTATCCAATGCGGTGTTATCACCAAGTGCCATGTTCAGTCTGGGGTCAGTCTGCAGCCCTGAAAGCCATGGCCTCTTATCTTGTCCTGTCCCGCTGGACAACTACATTATACTGGTTGTCAGGGACATTTAATCCATACTGCTCCAATTACAGCTTCCAGCATCCCAGAAATACCTTTAGCTGCTTGGAGCTCTGGTTCTGCAACAGCTGGATGTCGACAGGTTGGATACCCCACATTAAAGAATGATTCTATGCACCTTTCCAACATATATTTATTAAACATGTGTTTATATTTTGGAGGATCTTACTACCAACACCAGGGTATGAGTAGTTAGGGAAAGCAGTGGAGGGAATAGTAAGACAGACACTACTAGTTTTGATAGCAACTGAACCCATTGCTGGAGTTGGGGGGTGCAATGTTTGATAACTGCATTGGATTAGTCAAAACCAACAGCTGATGGGGCATCTGAAGGCGGCACAATTATATGGATACGCACAGGGCATGTTGGGAGGCTGATGCACAAATGGGCCTTATATACTCAGTCTTCACAATGGCATACCCTGATCAATTCCCTGATCAATGGCCATTCTATCTTGGTCTTGCAAAGGGAATGTAACGGCCTGTAGGGTATGGATTTTATTATTCTACTCTCCATCAATGCTGCTGGCTCTTTAAAATCTGATGATTATTAGTAGCCCTTTGTCATCACTGGGCACATTTGCACCTGGGCAGTAACCCATGGCAACCGGCAACATATTTGATTTCTTTGTTCTACCTGCAACTGTCTGAAAATATCTACTCACTGCCCAGGTGCTAATTTGCCCACTAGTATGTTCTGTATTAAACGAAAGCGGTTCAAACGCCTGCCCTGTTCTTGGCTTACGCACTGGGCCCCATGAGCAGCAGTTATAGGCCTGCAGAGTGAGGGGCTGTATTTGTAGGGCAAGGTGGGACTAGTAGCACCTTATACAAATTTAAAGTACAACTCCCAGTCCCATTAAGACTGATCTTTTTGGGAGTTTAACCGTAATTTGAAAAGTCTGTGTTTCAGTAATAGTAGCCTGTCACCCGTCAAAGTCAGCTTTCCTCCAGGCAATATCAAAACTCAAGACAAACCTACTAGGAAGGGAAGACTCCCCCACCATAATGAGTAATTAAAAGAAAACATTTGTCTTGGAGAATTAGGTCAGGATTCGTCTGTTATCCAACCCATCCAGTGTACAGCTCTGGGAATTGCCTTCTGCTGAAAGGAACAATATAGCAGCAGAGGGGTTAACGTTTCACCCAGGGAAACGGCCCCATTATCTGAGGCTGGCATCTCTCCTCCGCTGGCTGCAGCCTCCCAGCACAATGCAGATCTGTGTAATCAGCAGAGGGAGAACATATGGGCCCCATTGAGAGCCAGCAGCCCATCCAAAGGGGCCTGTGTTGTTCTTGGCATCCTAACCACTGACCACAGCACTGCCTGCAATGAGCGGCCTCCTGCGGGGAGGGAAGCCTGGGGATCAGGCCGTCACTAGAAAATGCTGTGCTACACAATTGATATCTAATGGAGCTGCAGCACATTAACAGCATTTCTACATTAAAATTGACAACTTGCTGTAGTGGGTTCTATATAACAGTGGCAACTTATCATTAAGGGTCAGTCCACACAAGCAGATTCGGGGAGATTAGTCGCCCCAGCAACAAATCGCCTCTTCCTCGGGGCAACAATCTCCCCAAACTGCCTACCCCCTGCCCTCCGCCGGCTAAAATGAAAATCGCCGGCGGCAATGCAATGCAGCATTTCGTTTTCCGAAGGAAACTTCGGGCAACTTCGGAAAACGAAGCGCTGTGTGCGCGTTGCCGCAAGCCATTTTCATTTTAGCCGGCGAAGGGAAGGAGGAAGGCAGTTCGGGGAGATTATCACCCCAAAGAAGAGACTATTTGTCGCTGGGGCGACTAATCTCCCCGAATCTGCTCATGTGGACTGAACCTAAAGCTGGCCGCAGACGCAAAGATTTTCGGAACGTGTGTGGAGAGTCCCAACATTTTTCGTCCGGGGGAGATCGGTCGTTTGGTTGATCGGACAGGTTAGAAAATTTGAGATGTTGAGACGCAACATGCTGCATTTTTCCTGTGTTCGGCGACTACACGCGCCTGTGTGAGTACGTCTATTCCTGCGCTCCCCTGCGGCTGAACTCAGAAAAACAGAACACATGGGAAGGGCAACCGGTCGTCAGTAAGAGCCCTTAGGGAGAAGGCACACAGAGCTACCAATAGCTGCTACTTGTTTGTGGCTACAAAATAACATAGATAGTGTCTTAGTAAAGCGAATTATCACTATCGTCTATTTTGTAGCCATGACAAGTAGCTGCTAATAGTAGCTCTTTGCGCTTACAAAGCTGCTGTACCAATTCTCGGCTACAGCAGCAGACAATGTTGTTCCACTCCTCTCCTACTTCAAAGCATAAAGCTCCTGCACAGTGTTCTGCCCTGGGCTTCAAGTTATTCGGGAGGAATATGCTTCTCTACAGTGGTTTACCTGGAAATCAATGCAGAAGCCCTGTGCTTTAAGATTGACAAAGTGTTTTAAATCCTCGCTTCTGCTGCAGTCTCTAAAGCCAGGTAATGTGGGAAGGGATATTAAAATAGCTTTGTAAGTAGGCCCCTCTTTGTGTTTGCTTGTGTGAGCTTAGTTCTGCTAATTATGTCACTTACATGCTTCCTGTTATTAAACCTCAGCAGGTTGGTATGTGGCTACGGAGCTCCTTACATAATCCCATCACTGTCCTTCCATGTCAAAGGATCTCTGTGATGATCCAGTCGTGAGTCATGCTAAATAAGGGCTTCACAGATTGAAAGGAGCATTAATAGCCGGCCACAAATTAGCCCTGTATGGAAAGGCAGGCTGGAATGTTCATGTATAAACAAACCCGGGACATATGAAATTGGGCACTTCTACAGCAGAGACAAGGGCAGATGATGTGTGTTTTTCCAGCCGCTGTATGATATGATAGAGGAGGGAAGGGAGGTAGGCCTGGTGGGATTTTGTTTTTGGACACAGGGCCTATGAGGGGAAGAATTTGGGGATCCCCAAAACGAGAAAAAAAATCAAAAAAGTAAAATTTGGATGGCTCAACATGCTACAGACCCAATGTTAAACTGCAACAACTTCCATCCTCTAAAGACTACCACTTGTAAGCAGGGCTCGGGACCTTGTGTTTTCTGGATAATGGATCCTTCCATAATTTGGATCATCATACATTAAAGAGTTGGCTCACCTTTATGTGAACTTTTAGTACGTTACAGAATGGCCAGTTCTACGCAATTTTTCAATTGGTCTTTATTATTTCCTTTTTTATAGTTTTCAAATGATTTGCCTTCTTCTTCTGGCTCTGTACAGCTTTCAATTGGGGGTCACTGACTCTATCTGAAAAACAAATGCTCTGTAAGGCTATGAATGTGTTGTTATTGCTACTTTTTATTACCCATCATCTCATTGTTGGGTAGAGACTATGAGAATTAAGCTGCATTTTTCTCAGGCAGTTCCCCAATCGTTTGGACACCATAGGGGGTCCTTTGTTAAAGGGGTGATTCACATTTAAAACTTTTAGTATAGAATCTCCTATTCTAAGCAACTTTCCAATTGGTCTTCATTTTTAAAGTTTAAGCATTTGCCGCCTTCTAACTCTTTCCAGTCACTGACTCATCTAAAAAACAAATGCTCTGTAAGGCTACAAATTTATTGTTATTGTTACTTTTTACTACTCCTATTTTATTTTATTATTCAGGCCTTTTTCTATTCATATCCCAGTCTCTTGTTCAAATTAGTGCATGTTACTAGGGTAATTTGTACCCTAGCAACTATTTTGCTGAAACTGCAGATTGGAGAGCCGCTGAATAAAAAGCCAAATAATTAAAAAAAACTACAAATAATAAAAACCAAATGCAAATTGTCACTCTACACTCATACTAAAAGTAAACTCAAAGGTGAACCGCCCCTTTAAATCTACTAGAAAATGTAAACATTAAGTAAACCCAATAGGCTGGTTTTTCTTCCAATGAGGATTAATTATATCTTAGTTTGAATCAAGTGCAAGGTACTGTTTTATTATTGTAATGTTCTGTGTGCTGGAATTGTAAATGCCCTTGGGTATGTGTATTTAAGTGTTGCCATGACTTCTTTTCATATGAAATCCATGATCAGCATGTCTTTCTAATAAATTCAGATGCACAATCCATGGCAGCCTAGAATTCGTTGTAGCCTGCAGCTGGAAATCATTTTTTAAAATTTGGATTATTTGGATAAAATGGAATCTATGGGAGACGGCCTTCTGGACAGGTAACGTGCAGATTCTGGCAAATACTGCTGTGAGATGCCATAGACATGAACAGAGATGCTTTAAGACATGCCATTGGATATCAACAAGACATTAATGATGTCACATTTCTGCAGTGGACAAGGTAAGATTTACAATTGATTCAGAATCTATCATGTAACGTGAAAGTGGCAAATGAAAGTGGGTCCTGGATGTCAGTGTCTCTGGTGAAGAGGCTGGATTTAAGGGTCAGTTTCCTTACTAATATTAAAGAGGTTGTTCATCTTTGAGTTAACTTTTAGGGGCAGGTTTATCTTTTCGAATGAAAAAAAAAAAATCGAATTTTGAGCTTTTTTTTGTGTACTTCGACTAGGTAATAGTCCAAATTCGATTCAAATATGAAAATTTTTTAAAAAATCGTATTTCAAAAATGTACGGTCGCTTTAAAAATTAGACTTCAACCATTCGCCATCGAATTGCTGTTTTAGCCTATGGGAGACCTCCTAGAACCTATTTGGAGTCAATTGGTGGACTTTGAAAAATCGAAGTTTTTTGGGGGAAAAACCTGAAAAAACTTCAACTTAATATCGGTTGGTCTTTTTGAATTCGAATTTCGTAGTTTTTTCAATTCAAAATTCGACCCTTGATAAATATGCCCCTTAATGTGATGTAGGGAATTCAATTCTGAGACAATTTGCACTTGGTTTTCTTTTTTTATTTGTGGTTTTTGAGTTATTTAGGTTTTTATTTCCAGTTTGCAATTTCAGCAAATTCCCCCTAGCAACCATCCATTGATTGAAAGAAAAGACTGGAATATGAATAGGAGAGGGCCAGGATAGAAAG
The DNA here is from genome assembly GCA_038501925.1 of Xenopus petersii. Lineage (NCBI taxonomy): Eukaryota > Metazoa > Chordata > Amphibia > Anura > Pipidae > Xenopus > Xenopus petersii. The sequence goes on from CM076686.1 coordinate 109,008,671, forward strand.
ATGAGGAATAAAAAGCAGCAATAACAATTAATTCTTTTGTAGCCTTACAGAGCATTTGTTTTTAGATGGGGTCAGTGACCCCCCACTTGAAAGCAGGAAAGAGTAAAAAAAAAGGCAAATAATTCAAAAACTATAAAAATGAAAAAATAAAGGCCGATTGAAAGTTGCTTAGAATGAATCATTCTATAACATACTAAGGGGCAGATTTATCAAGGGTCGAAGTGAATTCAAGGGAATTTTCGTAGTAAAAAAAGTAATTTTTTGGATACTTCGACGATCGAATAGGATACTACGACTTCAAATTTACTTTGAATTCGATTTGAAGTAAAAATAGTTAGATAATCAAAGTACTGTCTCTTTAATAAAAACTTTGACTTCAATACTTTGCCAAATTAAACCTGCCGAAGTGCTATGTTAGCCTATGGGGACCTTCTACAACCATTTTCTAAGTCTTTACACATCGAAATAAAATCGTTCGATCGTACGCTAAAATAGTTTGATTCGAACGATTTTACTTTGTTCGTTCGATGGCCAAATTCGGTGAAAAATACTTCGACTTCGATATTCAAAGTATTTTAATTCGATGGTTGAATTTCGAAGTATATTACACTTCGAAATTCGACCCTTGATAAATCTGCCCCTAAAAGTTAAGTTGAAGGTGAACCACCTCTTTAAGTCTATAGGAGCAGTACCCATGCGTAATACTCATTTCAGAAGTTATCAATTTAACATTTCACCATTACCGCTGAGCACTAACACCCACTAGAGTCAAAAGATTTGTTCCACTGCTCCAAGCAGTCGAATAAATGTTCCTGAATTTTATTGAATCTGAGAAATGTCGAAACGTTCCTGCCAGTTCTAAAAGTTTAAAGGGATCCTGTCATCGGAAAACAAGTTTTTTTCAAAACGCATCAGTTAATAGTGCTACTCCAGCAGAATTCTGCACTGAAATCCATTTCTCAAAAGAGCAAACAGATTTTTTTATATTCAATTTTGACATCTGACATTTTGTCAATTTCCCAGCTGCCCCTGGTCATGTGACTTGTGCCTGCACTTTAGAGAGAAATGCTTTTTGGCAGGCTGCTGTTTTTCCTTCTCAATGTAACTGAAGGAGTCTCAGTGGGACATGGGTTTTTACTATTGAGTGTTGTGGATTTACCAGGCAGCTGTTATCTTGTGTTAGGGAGCTATTATCTGGTTACCTACCCATTGTTTTTTTGTTTGTCTGCTGGGGGGGGAAGGGAGGGGGTGATATCACTCTAACTTGCAGTACAGCAGTAAAGAGTGATTGAAGTTTATCAGAGCACAAGTCACATGACTTGGGGCAGCTGGGAAATTGACAATATGTCTAGCCCCATGTCGGATTTCAAAATTGAATATAAAAAAATCTGTTTGCTCTTTTGAGAAATGGATTTCAGTGCAGAATTCTGCTGGAGCAGCACTATTAACTGATTCATTTTGAATTTTTTTTTTTCCCCATGACAGTATCCCTTTAAATCAAACTACAGCTTGGACTCTTTTCAGGATTCCCCAGTTCCATCCTTGATAAATCTGCCCCCTTACTTGTTATGTCAGCTAGAGGCAAACATAGTCGATCCATGTGAGAATTTCCCCATTGTGATAATCAGAGCTGCCAAAATAAAATTATGAGCTCATTCGTATGTTTTAAAATGACACAGATGAAAATAATTGAATGGTTATTACGGCATAACCATATGGCGCTCACGCTGCCCCTGCAATGTGAACATACAATCTGAGAACAAAGCTGTTTTACTCACATGCATTAACTGTAAAATTTGCTCCTAAACTTGCTGTAGCCAGGCCGTCATGCAATCCCACCGAGAGGAAATGTGTTTATATAACATCATTTTTATTTTCAGGTCCTTGCTATTACCATGTAATTAAACCATGAGCGGCGGTGTTTAAGAAACATTCTTTTTGACGATCAGATACGCTGTGTATATAATGCTGCTCAAAAATTCCTTTCACTGAGAACACATTTTTTTTGGGGGGCGGGGTGATATTGAATGTTTGCAGATTTTATTTTAAAAACATTTTCGATTTTCAAGATGTAAATATTTTCCCCAAGTGCATGACATATATACACTGCATTTTTTCCATTACAGAAAAGGCTGGAAGATGCACTAAATCCTGAACTTTTTATGACACAGAAAAATAAATCATAAAAATTTCAAAAGTTTTCTTTGTAGTTAGTATATTTTTTTTAAAGAGTAAAAGACGCTATTTTGTCACGCATATATTTTAAAGGGATACTGTCATGGTATAACATGTTTTTTTGAAAACGCATCAGTTAATAGTGCTGCTCCAGCAGAATTCTGCACTGAAATCCATTTTTCAAAAGAGCAAACAGATTTTGTTATAATCAATTTTGAAATCTGACATGGGGCTAGACATACTGTCAATTTCCCAGCTGCCTTCAGTCATGTGACTTGTGCTCTGATAAACTTCAATCACTCTTTACTGCTGTACTGCAAGTTGGAGTGATATCGCCCCCTCCTTACCCCCCACCAGCAGCCTAACAACAGAACAATGGGAAGGTAATGAGATAGCAGCTCTCTAACACAAGATAACAACTCCCTGGAAGATCTAAAAGCACTAAATAGTAAAAGCCAAGTCCCACTGAGACACATTCAGTTAAGAGAAATAACAGCCTGCCAGAAAGTAATTCCATTCTAAAGTGCAGAAACAAGTCACATGACTGGGGCAGCTGGGAAACTGACAAAATGTCTAGCCCCATGTCAGATTTCAAAATTGAATATATAAAAAAAATCTGTTTGCTCTTTTGAGAAATGGATTTCAGTGCAGAATTCTGCTGGAGCAGCACTATTAACTGATGTGTTTTGGAAAAAACATGTTTTTCCATCACAGTATCCCTTTAAGGTAGGTTTAATAGGAACTTTCCTGTTTAAAATGAACGTTTACGACTTTGGATCCTGATAAGAAAAATTTACAGAAATAATATTTGCTTTCTTATTAAAGAGCAACTTTTTGGTCTTCTGATGTGTTGACATTCTTGCTAAATCCTCAGCGCTTGCCCATAGCGATATATGTATAGGAATTACTCCATGTAGAGACTGTAAAAAAAAGAAAGAAACGTAAAATCCAGGGGTACATAAAATCAGGGTTTGACCGTATAAAAATATAATTTCACATTTACTAAAGTACAAAAAACTGGTGAAAATATGCCAGTAAAGTCAACAAGGAAAATTCGCCAGCTCTGAAGTGGTGGCATTCCGCAACAAAAAGTCCTTAAAATATTTTTCACTTCAAAATAACTGTAAGTAAAAGACTTTTCTTGGGAAATGTCTCAAAATAAATTTGCCAATTGTCTCCCCAACAAAAGATTTGTCAGAGGTCAAGTCTTGCCACAACATTCTGGCACCCCTTCAAAGCCACACCTCTTCCCTCCCTCCCACTCCTCGCCTGCTCTGCTTCTCCCAGGAGAACACTGGTCATGTGCACCAGCAAAGAATATTTCACTTTAAGTAACCAGGAGTGCACTGCGCTAAAATTGTGAGGCACATATATCAGGAGCTGAAGTGCCCCATACAGAAGCCTAGCCTGCCAACTGCAAGTACCAGTCCTGTTCCTTGTACTGTATATGTTTTATTGCTGGCAAGAACACTGCCACTCAACCCCTAATATCCTACCTCTAACCCTGTGATCCCCAACCAGTAGCTTGTGAGTAACATGTTGCTCTCCAACCTCTTGGATGTTGCTCCCAGTGGCCTCAAAGCAGATGCTTATTTTTGAATTTCAGGCTTGGAGGCAAGTTTTGGTTGCATAAAAAACAGATGTACTGCCAAACAGAGCCTCAATGTAGGTTGATAATCCACATAGGGGCTACTAAATGGCCAATCACAGCCCTTATTTGGCAGCCCCTGAACATTTCTCATGCATGTGTTGCTCCCCAACTCCTTTTACTTCTAAATGTTGCTCAAGGGTTCAAAAGGTTTGGGATTCCTGCTCTAACCTATGGCTGCTATAGGTTTGTTAGGCCATCCTAAGTGACTTCTGAGCACTTGGGGAACTAGCGCCACATATTGCCAAGGGTTCTTTTTCACTTTGGTAACCTGAGACCTAAAAACAGAGCATTTATAAAGAAAAACCATTACCTGAGACTAAAAAAAAAAAAAAAACTGTATCCAAATTATTTGCACTAACATACCTCATTTTCATCTGTCTTTTTTGTGATAGAACTGAGAAGTGGCCCTTGCCTAAACTGAACAGGAGCTGCCAGTATCAGACTAGGGTACGTAAATACATAACCATTGACAGCACTCCAATTTTCATTAAAACCGCCTTTAATATTTGCAAAAATTTTCAAAGCAGTACAGCAATATGGTGCAACGTGTATCAGCTTTATCAGACTAGGGTACAACAGACCAGCCAGAAAACAACACCAAGGTCCCACCACCCCATCGCCCCCTGACCAACACTACACACCACTGCCTAATGGCCATTACCCCCTGCTGCACCACATCATAGCAGCCACCACCAACCTCCCCACTGACAAGTCCAGGCGGTGAAGTAGAGCCCAATAGGATCAGGGTCCCATGAAATTTCTCCCCAGTACAGCGGATACATTCAGAATATTATTAATGTAAACTGCAAAAGTGCTCAGAAGAGTGAATCATTCTGCATGAATCTATGCAGTAGAGTATTACTGAGCAGAAACGTCACTACCAAATAAACAGATACAAGCTTTTTGCAATGCACTCATATCTGAAATGCTGAGAATCCCCAGTTAATCAACCTGCCGTTGCTTTTTTCCCACTTTGAGCAGAAATGAAGCCGTTTCATATATTGGTGATCGCGGGGAACATACACTGGATAATCAGAGTTATACTCATTAAAGCTTGAAATGTCAATTAGTCAAAGGAAAAATGTACAATTTCTGGTTCACTTGCAGGTTGTGGCTAATAAATGCCAGACAATACTGTTTCTTGGCAGACTTAAGGACATAGTTCTTTTCAGTCAGCATATGTACATTATTCGGTAAAATGTGAGAATGGACAAATGTGCACTTATCCTTATTAAAGTGAAAGCCAGCCATCCACTCATTTAATATCTGCTGCACCAGAAAAGGGGTATCAGTGGGAACAATAGTGCTTGTTAGGGCACTCCAAACCTTCAGAAAACAGCTTCCATTACAGGCATGAAAATGAATCAGGGTCCTAAAGGGCCACTCTTGGGCCCCCACCAGTTCTATTCTTGCCCTTTTGGGTACTGGCGCTGTGCTCCTCCCAATGACTAGTTTACTACTGACATCTGGTCTGTGCCTGAGCAGCGGCAGGACCGGCCCAAACACCTGTGTTTATCCTCAGCATCACTTAATTTTATATTGGAACATTTTACGTTTACAACACCATCTCTAAACAACTACATAAACTTGGAGTTCCTTGGGAAAATATTCAGAGGTCCTGACGTAAGATCCGCAGAACTCCCTTGTGATATGCAATGCGCTTATTTGTGTGCACTGACAATACTGTAAATATGATAAATGGAGTTGAAACCATTATTACTTTGCATCTAATTGATTTTAAAGGGACATGGGGATTATAGGCAGCATCTGCCACTTGTTTCCAGGCATGCCTTGCAACTATCATCCAAAAACTAAATTGTTGGCACAAATACACCTACTAGTAAAGACTCAGCAAGTAAAGGGATGGCCCAAGTGTTCCAGCCCCAATTCTCAGCTCAAGGGAGCAGATATAAACCGTATAGCAACAAAAGATTAAGGGTGTAGGGCACACTGGAAACCACAACAGCTCAGACCAAAAGTTAAAAAAAAGGAAAATACTTTATTGAACAATCATCTCAAGCCTGACACGTTTCGTGTCCACCTGACACTTAATCATAAACAATTAACCTGGGTTGTAGGTAGGTGCCATTAGGGTTGCCCTTTTTTGACCTAGACAGCCGGTTTTGTTGTCCGGTTTTGTCTGCCCGGTTTTCCAGGAAGGATTCCCTATGATTGACGAGGAGATGGCCAATCACTGATCACCACATTATAGCCTTGCCCTTGACGGCACAACTCTGCCCCATTGCATCACGCCCCACCCCTGGAGTTAGACAGAGCAAAAGGTGGCAACCCTAGGCGCCATGTTCTTTGCCAGTGTCGGACTGGCCCACTGGGATACCAGGAAAACTCCCGGTGGGCCCAGGTGTCAGTGGGGCCCTCTTGCTTCTACTCATTTGGCCTATTTCATGGCCATTTGGATTTCTTTAAGAGGTTTAATAATGGAAGAATTGAGTATAGTATGAAGAGATAAAAGACTAGGAGAATAAAGAGGATGAGTGAAGAGAGGAGGAATAATAGTTTAGAAAGTGGGCCCACGGGCTAAGGTTTTCTGGTGGGCCCCTGGCATCCCAGTCCGACACTGTTCTGTGCACATCATCTGCTGCTCCCCTTTTAATAAACATCAGTAAGGTGTATGGAAGGCTCAAGTGATTTCCCCTTTGAGCTAACATCTACTGGTATGACATGGAGAGTGATATTCTGAGACCGTTTGCAATTCGTTTTCGTTTATTATTATCTGTGGTTTTGCAGTTATTTAGCAGCTCTCCAGTTTGCATTTGAAGCAATCTGTTTGCTAGTGTCTAAATGCTGGAATATGAGAGTGGAATATGAATAGGAGAGGAGACTAGAAAGAAGAGTAATAAACGGTAGCAATAAATAAAACATTTGTAAAAGCTGAAGCGAGTCAGCAGAAAAAGAGGCAAATAATTATGAAAAAATAAATAATGAAGACCAATTGAAAAGCTGCTTAAAATTGGCCATACTATTAACATAAGTTAAATAAAAGTTAACTTAAAGGTGAACCACCCCTTTAATATTGCAACAATAATTTCCACCACTCTAGGCAGCAAGTAGGAAGGTCAATAAATTTATAGACATGTTGGATCCCTTTGTATATCTGACCTGCACCTTATTCATATTAAATATGGGCTGATCTAAACCATCACTTTCTACCCAGGGAGACATGGATATTACCTCCTCCTGAGCTTTAGTGAATACAGTGCTAGAGACCCAGAGGATGGAGAAACTCTTGCAGCCCTTTATTTTATTTTCAATTTTTATTTTTCAGTTATGAAATAAATCAGATTTGGTTGCATAAACATTTTCAGGACAATCCCCAGTCTGCAGGAGATGTCGCAACCCTTTAAAGGGGTGGTTCGCCTTTAAATGAACTTTTAGTGTGATGCAGAGAGTTATTCAGCAGCTCTCCAGTTTGCAATTTCAGTAAATCTGGTGGCTAGGGTCCAAGTTACTGGAGCAAGAGGCTTTTGGCAGAGAGCCCAGAATAAGTGGCAGCTGCACTTAGATACATTTGTAACAAGTTAAAATAAGCAATGTTACAATAGTAAAAAATGAAGATAAGCAAATCTCTTGGGGAAACTGCTACTTGCAGCTTAAAAGGCAATTCACCTTCATTAACAAAACTGTAATAACACATAAAACCTGACCCTTAAACCCCCCATGATGTTTTACTTTCCATAACCTGCCAAAATTGGTGGTATTTAGGGTGTGTGGCCATAAAATGGGCGTGGTCAGAACAATTTCCCTATGCTCTGCACAGCAAATCTTTTTGTCCCTCTTTCTATTTCCCAAATGTTGGAGGTATTTGAATGACAATAATGTAAATGACATTTTGGGCCCAGGAGTGCAAGCGCTTGCTCCATCAGCACGAGACAGGCTTTCTAATAAATGTATGACTCCTCCCCCTTTTTCATAATACACGCGGTATTGTACTAAAGGCTAAGTTAGTCTGACAAATTTACTGTTTAACTAATGATTCATAAAAATCGGCTCAGTAAACAGTGTGTGTGAAGCAGAACAGTGTTATTTCCAGCTATTATTACATCATGACACATACCAATCCCTCAGCAATGGGTGTTAGGAAATAAAGCTCAGCAAATATTTAGTCTTGCACTAAAAGCAACATGATTTATGCATTCTATCACTGGCTAATGTGATACCGGGAACAAAGGTGCTTCATTTGACTGCAAACAATTACCCCGGTGTTGAAAGGAACTCAGAATCATCAGTAACTTTATTTATACATGTAATTGCGATTTAACTCTATTGCTATTCACTGCACTGCTGGTTCTGACTATTGAAACAAAGTAACAGGAGCTTTATAATTAAAGGAAATGTAAACCCTTGAGACAGATGAATGTTCAATTGCCCTGAGTGCTCTTCTGCATTTACATAAATTATTTCTATTTCTAATGTAGTCGATTTTAATAAAATGAATAGAAACAACAGCGCCACCTGCTGGTCATTTGAAATGAACAGGAAAGTCTTGCTGCACTACTCAAGAGAAATGTCCAACTACTTTTCTCTGCTCATACTTCATTTTCTGAACCTGTTACAGATTCATTTTATTAAGGAGCATTATTTATATAGTGATTTTGATAAATGTAAATCATGCACTTGTGATGTAAAGATATCCAAGCCACTTATACGCTTAATGGGACTGCACTAGGCAAATCCATTATGGAAAAGGACCTTGGAGTCCTTGAAGATGATAAACTTGGCTGTAGCAAGCAATGCCAGTCAGCAGCATCAAGGGCAAATAAGGTCTTGAGCTGTATTAAAAGGGGAATAGAGAAAGTTAATATATTTTGGAAGGAGGTTACTAATTTTTTGAACAATAGATTTAGAATTAAGATATTATCTCCGTGTTTTGCTCTGTTAAATATAGAGAGAAAAGTTTTTTCTTTACCTTCAAAGCTGACACTTATCTCCCATGAAAAAAAGACACTGACAAGTTTATTTTTGGCTTCTGCCAAGAAAGCTTTATTACATTTTTGGTTGCAAAAAGAGTGTCCCTCATTGTCGGGTACCATTTCTTTTATGAATCAACTTTGTTGGCAGGAAGCTTTAAAAGTAAAATCAAATGGGAAAAGCTCTATAGAAGCCTTTAAACTTATATGGTCTCCTTACTTTGAATCCTGTGTTTCTAATACTAAAGATCTAATTTCTAGGTTTCTTCAAATCTAATAAGGATGTAACAGTACATTCTGATTTTCATGAAACAATGGGTTTTTTCTCTTTCTTTCTTTTTTTTTCTTAACATCCACTGGTTTAGTTAATTTTCTCTTTTTCTGTATTTATTAATTAATGTTATTAATGTTTGGGGTGAAAAAAAGCATGCCATTGTATTTATTGCACCACATTCTCTAAGTCTGCTTGATATATGCGGTCATGTTGATTTTTCTGGTTTATGTGAAAATCAAATAAATATTTTGAATTACAAAAGGGGCATAGAGTCACGGGAGGAGGGGGTCATTCTTCTACTGTAAAGAGCACTGGTAAAGCCCCATCTAAAATATGCCGTACAGTTTTGGTCTCCATCACTCAAACAGGACATTATTGTATTAGAGAGGGTACAGAGAAGGGCAACTAAGCTGGTGAAAGTTATGGAAAATCTTAGCTATGAGGAAAGATTGGCCAAATTGGGGATGTTCACACTGGAGAAGAGGCTTAAGGGGTGATATGATGACTATGTATAAATATATCAGGGGATCATATAATAATCTCTCTAATGCTTTATTTAGAAGAAAGAGATTCCGCCTAAATATTCGGAAGGGTTTTTTTTACAGTGAGAGCTGTGAAGATGTGGAATTGTCTCCCTGAATCAGTTGTACAGGCTGATACATTAGATAGCTTTAAGAAGGGGTTGGATGGTGTTTAGCAAGTGAGGGAATACAGGGTTATGGGAGAAAGCTCATAGTACAAGTTGATCCAGGGACTAGTCCCATTGCCATTTTGGAGTCAGGAAGGATTTTTTCCCCCTCTGAGGCAAATTGGAGAGGCTTCAACTAGCAGTTAAGCAGGTTATATGTAGACATAATAGGTTGAACTTGATACATGTGTGTTTTTTTTCAACGTAACTTATTGTGTTACTATGTATTTTCTCCTGTGGGAGAATCACAGCAATCACAGCAGCCATGACAGGTGCACTAAATATGCTTGGACTCCAGGAGATCCCAAGGTAAATAGCCTCTTGTCTCCCACTCGTGAGCCTGCCTCCCTGCTAGCAGAGACAGCCCCCAATCCCTCACTCTCTACCATGGACCTCTCATGCTCCCCATTTAGAATTTAGAGCAAGCCAAGGCATGTGGATGTGAATATACAGTAATTTTTTTCAACTGGCCCCCCTACAGCCTTGCCCCAGGTAACTACCTATTCTGCCTACCTGAAAGTTTTGGCCCCAGGTGTAACTACCATACGACAGACCCTGTGAGGGGGACTGAGACACCCAAACACAGGGTCTGCTGTATGGTTTACTCTCTCTGGCCTGGGAAAGAGACTTCTGGTGGCTGAACTTGCAAGCCAGAACCCCCTCAAATGATGCTGCTACATGTATGTACAGAGCTGCACCTTCCAGAGAGATACAGTATCTGCCCACGGGGTTTGAATATAGCCCAGTACGTGTTCAATAGTGATGAGTGAATCTGTGCCATTTCACTTGGCTAAAAATTGGTGAAACCGCGAAAAATTTGCAAAACCCATTGTAGTCAGTAGGTAACAAATTGTTTTTGACACACAACAATTTTTTTTCTCAATCCAAATGCATTAAAGTCAATGAATTTTTGGCACAGCTTTACAAAAAATTCACAGATGACAAAATGCGGAATTTCTCATTGAATCCATGGCTGCTGAAAAAAATTTGCTGATCACTAGTGTTCAATGTTTTAACCAGGGTCCAGTGCTAAGAGGTGAGCGGCTGATGATTTCTCTTCTGGCTGCAGGACATGGGATTCCTCTATTAGTTAGTTACAATTTGCAGTTGCAGTAATAAAAAAAACAAAAAAACTTTACTTGCCCTTTATGACATGTATAGTGGACAGATTAGGAAATATAACCCACTCAGTGCTACCATACTGTTTAGCAAATATGGGCACTGAGGACAAAGGGGGCATAACTATAAGTGAAATCACTTTACCCAGCAGTGATACAGAACTTCCAGCCTGGCGGTTGAAGTAGAACTCAGAGCAGTTGAAAATATACAGCTATAGAACTTTTTTGCACTGCTGCTAAGTCTAAAAGCAGCACTTAATAGATCCCTACTATATTTTCAGGAGTCTTTGATTCTATCGGACAAAGCTCCATGTTCCAAAGCAACAGAAGCCAATAGAGAAGCAAGAAGTGATGTGGGGATTTGTACTGGGCTTAGTGATAGGGCCCTGCCTATGTGCTTCCCCCAAGACTGACCCTGACAAAGATTCACATAAATATACACCACGCAGGATCTGGTTTCACAAACAATCATGGCTTTGCAGACTGTGCATATAAACAGCCGTCTCTGCACTAGACTCTGGATGGGACGACCCACACACGGATGTTTGTTATTTGGGTCCTTGGCTGCAGGGGAAATGAAGTTGGTAAAAAGTTCCAGCTCCCACTGATTGCTGGGTTCCTATCATAACATAAGACGGTTTAACCCCTCCTGCGCTGCGGGGCCTTTCGGGGAAATGAAGTGACCTTTTGTTATTCCTGCAAACAGCTTTATACACCACCCAGCTGGATCTATATACAAATGATGCCGGGACAAGTGGCTTTGCTGTCTCTCTAAGAGGCAAGGTGATAAGTGATTCTCAGCAGGGCTGCTTTGCATGGCTTGAGTGATGATCTGCAGGGAGTTTAGATTCTACTGACTGAAGTCTATATAAATGTGTAGCTGGCCTTCAGTATTCAGCACCTGCATCATGGTTGGCCACTGTGCATGTTCCACGTGATGGCCTACCTGAATGGAGAGGATAGAGATGGAAAATACACTTAGGGGCAAATATATTAAGGGTCGAATTGAAAAATCGAATTCTAGAATTTTCTTTTGGTCATAACTCTCAAATTCAAATTGTGAATTATTCAAACTCAATGAATACTCTGGTCCTTTAAAGGAGAAGTAAAGAATGTTGGCACTTGTTAGGCACCCCCAAGTGATTGTATTGCCTTACCTGAAACCCCGGGCTGTTTTGCACTCAGCACCATACTCTGCACTTAGTAAATTAGTTCTCCCATGTCCTATAGGCCTTAGATATTTGGGAGTTTTGCCCAATGATGTCAACTCAACTGTATATTTAGGAGTCATCCTGATTCAAATTCCCCTCAGCAACAGTCCACTGTCAGTAATTTGCACCCATAATCCAACTTACTTGCTCCATTGAAATGTTTAGAATTGTCACTTGAAGTGCTCCAATATTAATCATAGTTGTGGAGCAGGGAGAACAGTAGGGGTGCAGAGCAGGCGTGACCAAGATGCACCAGGATCACCATGGACCGGGTTGGCATGTCTGTGGAGGGAAAGTGAGAACCATTTCCCTTCAATTTTCTGTCCGTGCATTAACAGACATCAGTAGAATTATAATAACAAAAACAGGGCAATTTTTTTCTACTGTATATAGGCATCCTAAGAGTGGAGGAAGCCCAGAGGTGCCTAAAAATCCCCAGTCCTCCATTGGACACAGCAACCTCTGAGAGACAAGCTGGAAGTAACCTCCCTCCCATCAGTTAGGAGAGGGTGCTGTGCCTTGGGCTGCACAAAATATTACTCTGGCACTGAACAACACTGTATTTGGGACACATTCCCTAGGTATGAGACCTCCAACAGCCCCTTCATCAGAGTAAGCATTTTCTGATTTTATGCTTCTTCTTTTTAGGCATCTAAGGGCTGCCCCTAAATCCCCTACACACAGATTGGGCCCTTGGTGCCTAAATATAAACAGCCCTGGCTCTGATTAGAGTTTGAAACCTCTCTGTAGGATAAGAAGAAGCATAAAAACAATCAAACAAACCTCTTTACAGCTTCATTTACCCCCCCCCCAAAATAAAGATGCTTCCCTTATATAAGAGCCCTGATATAATTACTAATTGTCTGTGTGCAGAGATGGCAATGAAATGCTTGCTTATGTAAACATTAGATAGTAAAATGAAAGTAAAGTTTACCTTTAGCATTACTATGGCTTCTGAAGCACATACAATATATTTTCCAGAGCAAATCAGAATGCATTTCTATGAACAGGATAGCTTTTAAAGGGCCGCTTTGTGTTATTTTATATCCCTTTGTATTTGTTTAATAGACGTATTAAGTAGCAAAAGTGTATGGGTAGAAGCATGACAGCTTTTGTATTTCCCAGCACTATTTTTCATTACCGTGGTCCTTTAACAAGAACCTTCTTTTAAATATGAAATCCAAAAAAATCACTGACTGTGGATTAGGTATAAACCAGTAGAGTAATAGTCATAGTTGGCCCTTTAAGTGATTCAAACGGCTTTCTGATTCTCAAAGACATATGTACAAATGTGGCTCCCAGGTTATAATGGTAAAAAATGAAGCTTTGAGTCTTTTGCACTGCAATGCTGAAACAGCATAGAGAGAAAAATAGCACTGGCCGTATGGAGATTTAAATCACCCTGCAATCCAAGGTCCATAAATTTACAGCAGCCGCTCTCCAGCTTCTTCTTAGTTGGTAACTCGCAGTGTTCACAATAAATCTAGCGCCAGCACCCTGTGCAACTGGGCCATTAAATATGGATTGTCTTTAGCACTGTGCCCCTTAAATCATGGCTTCTCCACACCAGTCCTTTAGACTCCAGCAGGGCAGGTTCTTACCTGATCATGGAGAGCAAAGGTGATCAATCTGAAGAACAGTTGGATCTTTCCCAATGACTATGGTAGTAATTCATCCATGTCATCCAAGTGAGTCTGAAAGTGAAACTGAAATGTTTTTATTGAAACCTAAATGGAAAATCTGAGAGGTAGTACTACAGGGGACTAAAGGTGGCAGGCAAATAAAAGTTGCAAACAGACAAAGTTGGCAGCTTATTGGCCCATGTATGAGGTCCTCCAATGAGCTTCCCCAATCGATATATGGGTTGAAAATTGGGCAGATAACAATCGGACAGGTTGATAAAAAAAACCCCTCCAACCTCCTGTATTCCCATCATTGTGATCGATTGTTGGGCACTAGAGCCTAATGATTGGACAGCCCTATATCACCCACCTCAGGGTGGACATATCAGGGAAAGATCTGCTCATTTAGTGACGTTGCCAAACAAGCAGATCTTCAAGTGTATGGCCAACTTAAGCTATAAAAGTGAAAAAAAATAGGGAATTAAAAGCAATACTCTGTCTTTTAATACTGTACATGTCAGACCCCAGACTGTCAATCTGTGGATTCTGGCAAATGCCAGAGGTGTAAGATGCCTTAGACAGTCACTATTTATTGGGGCTGTTTGGGCCTATGTGTACCTAAAATGCCAGGGCCTAATGCTCTACTATGACTTATTGTGGCTCTGACGAGCCCCCGGATTTGTGGTGAGGCCTAGGGCGGCAGGAATTCAGGGACGCCATGCCGCCCAGTTATGAGCACAGGAGACCCGCATATTTCCAAATCTCCTGCACACCAGTCTAAAGTGCTGTGCCAGATGCAAAGGAAGGGGAGGGAAAAGGGGAGGAAATAGGGGCGGGGCAACGAGCAGAGTCTAGGGGTGCCAGGTAATTAAATCCAGTCCTGAGGGCATACCTCCCAACATTTTGGAAATAAAAAGAGGAACAAAAAAGTTGCCGGGCGTAGCACATAAATTTTTTGACCATGCCCATTTTGTGGCCACACCCCCTAATTACCATGTTCATTTTATAAAATTTCAGAGGTTATAAAAGTTTGAACATATTTCAGTTTTGCTAATGAAGGTGAATTGCCCTTTAAGCTGTGAGTCTAACTTCTCCCAAGTGACCCGTTATCTTATATTGTTACAATTACTTATTTGCTTATCTAGATTGCTCATCTAGATACATTTGAATTGTTACAAATGTATCTTTAAAATGGGACAGTTGGGAAGTATGCCTGAGGGTGCAGCCATAGGTGTTGTCCCGCACCCTCTGTACCACCAGTAGTTATGCCACAGGGATTAGTGTCAGAATCCTTATTTAATAGGAATACTAACATTTATTTACAGAAATAAATAGCCTTCAAGTCTCCCAGAGCTCGGCAGCAATCCCCTGGGAGACAGTCTACTTGGGGTTGACAGCACTAGAAAGGCCCACATTATTCTCCTGTACCACCTATCCAGGTTTTATACTTGTCTGGTTTATTAAAGCCATGTAGCAAAGGTGTCCAAGGTTTGGCAAGGAGACCTGCTGCTGGGGTGCAAACATGGTAGTAGATGCATAGTTTGTTCTTGGGCCTTATGGACAAGTTACTGTTCATGTCTGGAAAAGCCGATGAGGTGTGGGCTTGAAATACAGCAAAAATAAACGAGTAGCAGCTGCCAGACATCTTGGTGGCAGAGACTGTAGCCACAGCATTGCTTCTTTATGTTAACCTTGATTAATGACAACAGTTTAAAGAGGAAGAAGAACTGACAGCTGCTCTCTTGGAATCTTTTTCAAATACTCGTAGTCTTATTCCATGCAACCTGGTGGGGAGGATACAGAGCTACACCTCTCCTGCCCATAGATAGTATATAGCAGATAGTTGTCTCTCCTTGGCTCAATGTATTTCTGCACACATATGATCTCCTATCAACAGTGGCTAGGTGATGAGTGCTGCATGGGTAAAGGCCGGATACAAATGGGTTAAGAGGAATGGTTCTAAATTAATTAATCTTAATGACGGAAATATGCTGAGTGACTTTTTTTTCACTCATCCCTGGGTCAGCAAATGTTGCTATATCTATAGTATCTCTGGAAACTGGAGTTGCAGGTAATGAGTGATGGTTTTTATCAAGTAGGAGACTTGCCGGTCTAATTAAACTTCTAATGATCAGAGAGGAGGAGGGAGGGGAGTACTCAAGGTGTTGGTAGTAAGTAGGTTATTAAATGCTTTGTTGATCTGCAGCAGGGAAAAGGACAGAGAACGTTCTACAGACCTTTATATACAGTAAAAAGATTATTTTTAAGATGTCGTGCCAGTCGCTGGCTGTGAGAATGATATTGAAAGCTTTTGGCTGTTTGAGATGATCTGCATACTCCAGCTAACAAGGATACTCTGGGATGATTGATAGGTGCCTGACAATACATGTAAAATTAGTGGGGTCCCGGGATGCCTTAAGGGTCTTCTGCAGTTAAACAAATAATAGTAGATTCCCGGCAGTACAATAATCTCCAGAGTGTTAGAGATTTCTGCATCTTCCCACTATTAAAGAAGTTTCTCCCTGTATCCATATTAAATCCTGGTACTCTGGTTCCCTCCCGTATTAGCAAAACCATACAGGCAGGCAACAGATGAATCGACTTGTCATCATAATCATTATCTTATTTATATATTGTCAGAAAGTTGCACAGTAATAGCTTTATAACAAATAGGTCTTACAATACAGAATATGATGGATGAAGGATTCTAGGGAAATATGGATTGAGGTAGGGACTGATGAGTAATTATACATTAATGTATAATTAAGGATCAGCCCATTTTTTCACCTGATACAGTTTTGCAGTGAAATTTGTACAGCTATGGAATCTCTTATCCAGAATACTCTGGACCTGAGGTTTTCCAGATAAGGGGTGTTTCTTTTATTTAGATCCCCATACCTAAAAATTTATGTAAAATTGAAATACACCCAAAAGGATTATTTTGCCTCCAGCAAGGATTAATTATATCTTAGCTGGGATCAAGTACAAGGTACTGTTTCATTATTACAAAGATAACAATATCATTTTAAAAAATGCTAATTATTTGATGAAAAAGGAGTTGGGGGACGGCCTTCCCATACTTAGGAGCTTTCTGGATATTATGTTTCTAGATGAAGGATCCCATACCTGTATTAGATTTTTCTTATGCATTTTGCTGGCCAGAAACAAATAAATAAACACAGCATTATTAAAAATTCTTTATGCTTTTTTCGCTGGAAAAGAATGCATTTTTTGTGCTGGGAAAATGTACCGTTAAAAATGGCCACTGACCAATGCATTTGATGTGAGAAAAATACCCCTTGACTCCAATGCATTTGGCACAATTTTAGTGAAATTTCAACCTTCTGTGAATGTTTTCAAAATGTCGCTTATCACTATTTATAATCTTTATTATGCTCTGTGTAAGGCATTGGAGCAAATTCACTAAACTGGCGAAGTGGGTAAGGCTCGCGAAAATTCACCAGCGTTACATCATTTTGCCACTTTACCAATTTACTAAAAGTGTCCCTGGCGAAAATTCGCTAGCTTAGTAGATAGACTAGCGCAACTACTCAGCCTCCGGGGGGAGGTGACATCATTTTCAGGACTCCGTTTTTCACTGGGTCCCCCAGGTTTCCATCTCAAGTTGTCAACTGTTTGTTAAGAACAGTGGTATAAATATAGTTTTTAGAGCCACAGCAAAATCTCGTTGGGTTCCCATTTCCCTAATCTTCAAGAATATCGTCTGTTTCAATCACATTTATAGACACTGGGCCCTCTGTACTTCCGACGTCCCCCATCAGCCTCTGGCTCATTACCATCTATGGTTGTGGCATGCTTAGTCCATCACTGGCATTCAAAGTTGTTGGCAACAAGGGTATTGAGCTGATTTGCTCTCTCCGGAAGTTCTGCAGATGGTTAAGGTTCCCAGAACGTTCTCCATTCAGCCCCTTTATCAGTACCAACAAGTCACCAGCAGGAAAGAGAATGAATGTTAGTGCGCAGCCTTGATAGCAGCAATAGATACTCCCTTTTGGCTTTTAGCAGTGAAGCATTGAGATCCGATTTGATAAATCTTGGTTAAGTGGTAATTTTCTGTGCAGGGGAATTCAATTATATTTGTTAAAAGGCCTGTGAGTTATTACGAGAGATACGGAGCTAAGAGGTCACCGCCAGCTTTTGCTCGACTTACCCTTCTTGTATCATAATCATTTCAAGATGGATTAATCATGTTTTGAAGCATTTCAATAGTCATTGTACAAATATGTTGCAGCCACAATGTTTGGGAAGCAGATTAAACAGAAAATAGACAAAAATAATAAAGACCAATTCCTTGTGAAAGGTAAAAGCTCCTGCCATGATTCTCTTTGATGTGTATCAGGATTATAGAAGCTGAATCTGCCTTTTACCCCATGGGCAGCGCCACTATTTTCCTTCACCCTAATATATATCAAAACAAATAGGCCAATCTCAGTCTCGGAATTCCATTTTTTTTTTTAATATCACCAGATGTGAACTGTGAATTGTTCCATCTTGATTTATAGTATTTATATACGGGGCATGCTATCATCAAGCACTGTTTAATGTCACAATGCAGATTATGCGATTCTTCCTCGTGTGCGTTAACTCCGAGCCACTGGAAGTCATTTCTAAATTTAAGAAACATATGTTACCCATTTCACCGTCTTTAGCAATGGTTGGTCAGACCTGCAGAATGCAGTAGTTCATTAAATAAAGTTTATTTAAAACTGATGCCGGCGAGGCTGATATCGGTAAGACAAATCTGTAGCTCGGTTATCTCGACAATTGTCTAATGTAAACCGGGGCTTATGATAATTATTCTGTATCATAACTTTTTTTTTTCATGGGCTCTGAAAGATTGATTGTAGGACCTCCAAGCTTTTTGTATTTTGTTAGAAAGTGATTTATGCATGATTCTACTCGAAGGGTGGCTTCTGACATTCTGTCTAAGTAGCTTTCTTCTTTTTCCCACAATACCCCTTTATTTCTTCTTTTGTCACTTTGATAAGTGTCTTGCAATGGGACCTGATCAAATACCCAAGGGATAAGGCCTAAGGGCAGATTTATCAAAGGTCGAATTTTTGGAATTTATCTATTTTTACTTTAATAAATTCAATATACACACGACTCGAATATCTTATTTAAGAAAAAAACAATGTTACTGACCCGAAAACTCGAATTGAATTCAGAAAAAAACTTATGCCAGGAAGACTAATAACATCTTCAAATGGGTCAACAGACCTCTGCCATTGACTTATTACTGAATTCGACAGGTTTTAGGTGGCAAATATTAGAATTAAAACTGTTCCCATGGTTGAGGTGTGATAAATCTCACATTCGAATTTGCATTCGGGTTGATATTTACCATTTGAACCTTAATAAATCTGCCCCTTATGTCATTGGACAAAAAAAAGGGAAAGTTGAGCTTGCCATTAAACTTTTTGAGCCATTAGCCAGGCAAGCATTTGAGTGGAGTATGCTTATGTTATTAACATTCTTGGTGCAAATGGCAAGCAAACCCTAAATCCCTGGGGTTGCCAAGCGATTCTAATTCATTTTTTTAAAAAAAAAAAAATGCAGTGGACCAAGAAAAAAAGTATTTTACTTAAAGGGATCATGTCATCGGAAAACATGTTTTTTTTCAAAACGCATCAGTTACTATTGCTACTAAAGCAGAATTCTGCACTGACATCCATTTCTCAAAAGAGCAAACAGATTTTTTTATATTCACATTTGAAATCTGACATGGGGCTAGACATTTTGTCAATTTGCCAGCTGCCCCCAGTCATGGGACTTGTGCCTGCACTTTAGGAGAGAAATGCTTTCTGGTAGGCTGCTGTTTTTACTTCTCAGTGTAACTGAATGTGTCTCAGTGGGACATGGGTTTTTACTATTGAGTGTTGTTCTTAGATCTACCAGGCAGCTGTTATCTTGTGTTATGGAGCTGTTATCTGGTTACTTTCCCATTGTTCTTTTGTTTGGCTGCTGGGTGGAAAAGCGGAGGGGGTGATATCACTCTAAGGCTAAGGCCACACTAGGCGATAGCGCCGCGATTTGACTCGTGGCGACTTTTAAGCCGCAATCGCTGGGGAAACTTTTGCGCTGGCGTCTATGGGGAATCGCGAAAAATCGCCAGCGTAAAAACACACGCGGCGATCTTTTTTCTATTGTCGCTCGAAATCGCCTAGCGAGGCAATTTCGAGCGACAGTAGAAAAAAGATTGCCACGTGTGTTTTTACGCTCGCGATTCCCCATAGACGCCAGCGCAAAAGTTTCCCCAGCGATTGCGGCGAAAAGTCGCCGCGAGTCAAATCGCGGCGCTATCGCCTAGTGTGGCCTTAGCCTAACTTGCAGTACAGCAGTAAAGAGTGATTGAAGTTTATCAGAGCACAAGTCACATGACTTGGGGCAGCTGGGAAATTGACAATATGTCTAGCCCCAGATTTCAAAATTGAATATCTCTTTTGAATCTCTTTTCAGAAATGGATTTCAGTGCAGAATTCTGCTGGAGCAGCACTATTAACTGATTCATTTTGAAAAAAATGTTTTTTCCTATGACAGTATCCCTTTAACTTTTTTTTACCACCGGCCTAGTATGTTCATGAACACCAGCCTGGGGAAAAAAAAACCCAACAGTTTGATTCAATGGGAGGCACTTTATAAAATATTGGCACCCAGCCCCAGTGAATTGGGGTTTGCATATTCTTTAATAATGTTATTAGTTAAATACTGCCCTTTTATTTTTGCCTAAGAAAGGAAATGTATTAAGGGTCCTTCAGGGGTGATCCTGGCCCCTCTGCCCAAAGGTGACTTAGTGCTGCTGCTGCCCCGTCTCCCCCTCTCCCTGCGCTCACCTTTTGGCATCAGAGGGGGTCCATCATGCTAGCACAGAATATATATATATACAGGTATGGGACCTGTTATCCAAAAGGCTCAAGACCTGGGGTTTTCTTGATAATGGATCTTTCTATAATTTAGATCTTCATACCTTAAAGCTTCTTATAAAAAAATCATTTAAACACTAAATAAATAAAATAGAATTGTTTTGCTTCCAATATGGGTTAATTATATCTAAGTTGGGATCAAGTACAAGGTACTGTTTTATTATTACAGAGAAAAAGGAAATAGTTTTTAACATTTTGGATTATTTGTATAAATTGGAGTCTATGGGAGATGGCCTTGACGTAATTTGGAGCTTTCTGGATAACAGGTTTCCAGATAGTGGATCCCATACCTGTGTGTGTGTGTGTATATATATATATATATATATATATATATATATATATATATATATATAGATATATATTACTAGCACAGTGTTTGCACTCATACCGGATTGATCACGATGTTCGGGGGCAATGGTGAAGGTTTATCATACAGGTTAAGTGAAGGACCAGCACTCCATTTCAGTGAACAATAAATGTGTTTATTTATGCCTATCCAACGCTTCAGCCCACATTAGGGCCTCTATATACTAAATATATATGTTCATATATTTCAGAATTTTAGATTCAGAATTTTTCAGGGGGAAAATAAAGATTTTAAAGTATAAAACACTCAATTTAATTTATCAAATGCATGAAGTTAGCAAATAGTGAGAGAGATGTATTTTGTGTGAGTGGAATTGCCTGCGTGTATTTCGAGGAGGCACAGGCTGAGAATAAAAGCTGTCTGGTGCTTGTGCCTTTACCTTCACACATCGGATGTGACAGTTTCCTTCAGTGCTAGCAACACTTCAGAATTTCACTTTCAAACGGTTCCTTTGAATTTGGGCCGCAGCCAGTGCCAAGAATACCGTAGCGCCGCATTTCTTCCCATTGTGTGTTCCTTGCTGACAGGAGAGGATAGCTTTGTGTCTGAAATAGGATAAGGAAATGATCATGGCAGTGACATAGAGAAGAGAACCAGTCGAGGTTTGCTTAAACTTTAACTGAACTGCGGGAAAACTTTGGAATTAAATCTTTATTAAAGTGCAGAAGTGAAATGTTTTAAGTAATGGATTATTCTTTTTTCTAAACTTTTTCAGTTTCATTAACAATTAGGCCACTTGTACGTTATGAATTTAATGATGCTTGAAAGTAGTGTTGGACTGGCCCACTGGGATATCAGGAAAACTCCTGGTGGATCCGGGTGTCAGTGGGTCTTTTGTTTCTAATCATTTGGCCTATCTCATGGTCATTCCCTATTTCTTTATGGGGGAAAAAGAGGCTTAATAATGGAAGAATAGGCTATAGTAAGTAGATATAAAAGACTAGGAGACTAAAGAGATGGAGTGAGGCAAGTTTGGAAAGTTATCCTTAGCCTAAGGGTTTTCTGGTGGGCCCCTGGCATCCCAGTCCAACACTGCTTGAGAGCACAGTGTTATTTTCATGATATACATATGGGATCTTTTATCTGTAAACCCAATATCCAGAAAGCTCATAATTACGGAAAGGCCATCTCCCATAGATTTCCTTTTTCTCTGTACTAATAAAACAGTAGCTTGTACTTGATGCCAACTAAGATATAATTAATCCTTATTGAAGGCAAAACAAGCCTATTGGGTTTATTTAATGTTTGACTGTTTAGCAGACAAAGTATGGAGATCCAAATTACTGAAAGATCCCTTATCTATACAACACCAGGTTCCAAGCATTCTGGACCATACCTGTATAAGGCACCTATGTACATATTGTTAACTCACTAAAAAATATAAAAAGCATGGTAACACTTGTCTCTGTTTCTGGTTCCCATCCTTTGGGGCATGTTTACTAACATTGGAGATAAATATCTGGAGAGATTTCTGGAGATGTTGCCCATGGCAACCAATCAGCAATTAGATTTAAACAGCCACAGCCAAGTTAGAAAGCAAAAGCAAAGATCTGATTGGTTGCTATGGGCAACATCTTCAGAAATCTCTCCAGATATTTATCTCCAATGTTAGTAAACATGCCCCTCTGTCTCTTACTATTAATCCATGGATTCACATTTCCCTATCACTAAAGTATGATAGAACACGGAATATAAGGGATGGTAAATGTATTCCAATGTGAGATCATGAGATGAAGCAATGCATTTTGATTGTATATGAGACAAAACTCTTGGAAGACTTATTGATTTGCAGGCAGCAAACCAAATATAATTCAGAATGCTGACATTTTGTCCTCAAAGGCTGTATCCACAGGGAATAAGTAATGAACATTTTCAAAGACATTACTGTAAAACCATAAGTGTCGTAAGTGTGACGGGAGGTAGAGAAGCTTATTTGGTGACCTGTGGCCACATTACCCACCAACCTGCACCCCAACCACAATCCGTCCAATACACAGATCCCACTAATGGACTCAAATAGACTAATGGATTTGTTTTTAAGGCTTATGCTCCCCATTGGGTTCCCAAGGCTTTAGAGAAGAAAACTGTAATATTTGCATTTTACTTGATGCAAATATTTAGGCATTGCTACTGTTCAAATTAGGGTGCCAACTGCAAGTTTACTGTAAAGTGAAAAACCAGAATGCCCTGCTTTTGGATAGTGTCTCTATCTGGCCTTCCACCATTCCTTTGACCTCTCAGTTCTCCCCAAACAGGCCTCCATTAAGAGGACACAAGATGACTGTCCAGTAAGAACATTTCTATGGCCACCCGGAGCAAACGGAGTTGCAACAAAAAGGAACTAGCAAAGAGCACCTTAAATAATTCTTAGTGTGGGTATGTGTCATATATTTCTGGATTAAAGTACATTTGTCATGTCCCGGTGTCCATAAATGTCAGGAAGACTTCACTGCAACTGTGGAAAATGTTATTGTTATTGCACACATCACTTTGGTTAGCGACCGAATGTTTCACTGATACAGGCCTTTCCATCATTTGGATCTCAATACCTTAAGTCTACTAAAAAAAATCATTTAAACAATAAAAAAACTCAATAGGATTGTTTTGTCCCCAAAATAGATTTGTGCATTTTAGTCACCATCAAGTACAAGGTGCAAAACAACAAATCTACTTTGAGGGAAAAAAAGAAGAATTTTCACAAGACAATATTTGTTCAGAAGTATTATTTTTGCTTTTTTATCTCCTCTCATTTCTGAAGTGCTTTGCATCTGTTACAATTACAGGAAGGTAAAAAAACTGCAAGAAAAGTGTCAGACTGACAGATAACACCTACGTAGAATGTGTTATTTGTGCCGAGTTGTACTGCTAGAAAAAGAACCAAGCACATAGTGTTGCTTCACACAGTTTGGCTATATATGTGTCTTACATGAAGCATCTCCTATATACATTTACTATGGAACATTCACAAACACCTTTCAGGAGCATAACAATTCTTCCTTACTATAGCTATGAAGATTTTTCATTTTCTTTACTATATCTATGAGATGTTTGCTATTTAAAAGGTGACTGGTATTTTCTACCTGCTGATTGGTTGGGATGGGTTACTGCTATTGGGCAAATTTTTTTATTACATAACCCACTGAGAGTATCTGGATAATGATCTAGTGATGGCAGATCTTGAGGGGTAGCATCATTAACAATATCAAAGTAGACTCAACACTGGGCTCTATTTATACACAAGAACAATGCTGTCCACCTTCTGTGTTACCGAGGGCAGGAATTTTTCTGGTCTACATGGTGGAGGGCTGATAATGGAAGCCAGTATTGACTACCCCTGCTCCCACTTTAAACCACATTAATGGTGGTAGCACACTAAAAAAACCAAATGGTTGGTACTCACTGCAGAGATATCACTCACATGTGAAACAAGTTTATTAACGGATATTTAGACATACCCATAAATCCATATGCTTCATCCTCCTCTGTGGATAACACAGCTCCCCCAGTACATGATTAAACACCTTGGGGTGTCCTAACAAGTATTTCCAAATGATAACAAACCTCCACCAGGTTCACCTTCCACAGAGAAAGCATGGCAAACACAGGCAGAGTATGACACACACAGGGAGCATAGGGCAGTCAGAGTATGGCACACACATGGTTCATATAAGGTTTGAACAATGTGGGCATTTTCAGTCTGGGTCTAACGTGTGAACAGTACAGGCTTTAGGGGTGTGAACAATAGAGGTATAACAGGTGTGAACAAAGCAGGGGGATTACAGGTGTGACTTTGAGGTATAATCAATGCAGGGGCCAGTTAATCTGAATATTGATACATTTTAAATCTTACACAAGGTAAGCAGGCATACTTTCATGTGGGGGGCCACTCATCCAGCCCGTGGGTCGCCAGTTGGAAAGCACTACCCTAGACTATTGCAACTTCAAAAAATATTTATCAATGATCACCAACCAGTGGCTCACCAGCAACATGTTGCTCACCAACCCTTTGACTGTTGCTCTCAGTGGCCTCAAAATAGGCGCTTATTTTTTCATTCCCGACTTGAAGACAAGTTTTAATTGCATAAAAACCAGGTGTACTGCCAAGTAGAACCTCCAGTAGGCTGCTAGTCCACATAGGGAATACCAAATAGCCAATCACAGCTCTTGTTTAGCACCCAAGAAACTTATTTCATGCTTACGTCGCTCCGCAACTCCTTTTACATTTGAATGGGGCTCACGGGTAATAAAGGTTGGGGACCCCTGCTGTATATGGTCAAATGTAGGCAGACACATTTATAGCCAAATGTATCCATACGCTCCATTTAAGATGACATATATGGCAAATCCTTACCTGAAACAGTCACTGTTAAGTTCCAAACTGTCTTAGCACAAGAACTATTCATACAGAACTTGGGGTTGTTATGGGTGATTGCAGGCCTTCAAACCTAAGATCACCATGTGCAATGTCATGTCTCAACTGAAGTGGTGTAAGGGTCACTGCCATTTGAACTATGGGAAATGCACCCTCTGGAGTGATAAACGGCATTTCACCATCTGCCAGTCTGATTTTCTTGGTTTGGCAGATACCAGTATAACACTATACTATAAAGTTTGATAGAGGAGGAATAATGGCAAGTCACAAAAGTTTTGTCTGGTATTAGTAATCAATCAACAAGTAGTATTGGTTCTTCTTTTAGAAAGGAAGCAGGTTGCTATTGGCTACTAGACCTGGAACAGAAGGTCCCCTTTTTGTTTCTTTTTTATTGAATGTCCCTGTGATTTGCCAAGTGCAACTTTCTGTATAGTTTAGCTCTAATAAATACTGCCCAGAGTGTTTATCATCAAAGACCCACTCTTTTCTTATCAAATGTACTACAGGTACGGGACCTGTGATCCTGAATGCTAGGGTTTTCCGGAAAACAAATCTTTCTTTAACTTGGATCTTCATACCTTAAGTCTACTAGGAAATCATGTAAACATTAAATATCAGAATAGGGTTGTTTTGCCTCCAATAAAGATGCATTTTATCTTTGTTAGGATCAAGCACAAGGCATTGTTATAATATTAATGGGAAACAGGAAATATTTTTTAAAACTTTGAATTATTTGTTAAAACGGTCTCCCTGTAAGTTGGAGCTTTCTGGAAAATGGGTTTCCAGATAACAGAGCCCTTTACCTATAATTATATAATGCTACCTATACAGTATTATATACAATATAGTATTATAAGCCACTAAATACTCTGTTTGATTTAGATGGAGTATTTATGTAGCTTTCTATTTAAAGCCTTCCCCGTAAGTATTCCTTGAGGACTATTTTGGCTAGATAGAAGTCCATCCCGAATATGAAATATTAATGACGGGCCATAAAACAAATGGGGAAAATGGCCGACAGGCTAAGCCAAATTGTTTTTTATCAACTGTCAGGTTCTATTTTAAACCGGGAGAGAGAACATTGAAGGAGACAGCAGAAGGAAGCCATTATGAAGGATTGTGCTCCCGGGGCAGGTCCGTGTGTTAGAAAGTGACTGTTCTCTTTCTTTCTCCGTGCTGATTCCACATAGTCAGATTTCCATTAACCATATATTTCTTATTTCTGCTGAACTCCGAGGCAATTTTCCTCCTCCTGCGTCCTCGGTGGAACAGCAAAACTTAAATACCTTTCACATAACAGTCAGAGGGTAATTGCATCAGTGGAGATGGCTCTGGCAACTTGTTAATTAATGCTCAACTTTAATTAACTACAAACTCAACACTTGTATAACTTACCATGGTGCAGGGCCCTTGGCTCATCAGCTCTGAGGAAATTGTTGTGAGTGGGCAAAGAGGATGAGCAGCGCAGCCGCCTACAGCTTAATAACAGCTGACAAGCCTAATTACCAATATTCTCTTAGTAACACATTCAAAGGCCTAGCGGAGCTGCACATTTTTATTTATCAGCCCAGCTTCTTTCTCCCAGAGATTGTTACCAGCACATTCCTTGCTGGGCAGAAACCAAGCTAGTTTATAGCTAAACAGGACTCCAGCAGGGACAGTTGTAAGAGCATTCTCCAGTGCCAGGGCATTAATATCATTAACACTAAAGGACTGGGTATAAGGGCTGAGCCATTACTTGTTGGTGTGAATGTATTCATAACAGTCAGCCACCTAGGGGAGAAAGAGGGCCAAAGACCTTGCTTGTGCATTTATTTTTATT
Organism: Xenopus petersii; assembly: GCA_038501925.1. Classification (NCBI taxonomy): domain Eukaryota; kingdom Metazoa; phylum Chordata; class Amphibia; order Anura; family Pipidae; genus Xenopus; species Xenopus petersii. Next base: position 109,035,843 of record CM076686.1, read on the forward strand.
CTACCTGCACCTAAAAACACCTTTGCTGAAAATGAGCACATCAGATAAAATAACATTCTATTATTTCTTTTTTTTTAAACTGCATGTTTTTTTGCCATAATAAAGCACTATTTTAAAGTCAGGCTTTGTTCACTGAACTCACCTCTCACTTTGTTCAGAGCTCCCTCTCTACCTTTAAAGGAGACATATTATGTAAAAAACAAGAATGTACCCGTGCAATATATACTTTTAGGATATATAGAAATGTTCTTTAAAAATGGTGTTTCTGGTTACATTATTAAACATTTCTGCAAAAACCCTACTAGTCCCGCCAATCAGCAGATATGCTGACCAGATAGGGAACTGAAGCCTGTGTGACTGCCGTGGTGTTATTCGCTGTCCCCAGGGCCAGATTTGGTTTGCGGTCCTAGCGCCCTTCGGCAGCGCACCCGCTCGATCGCGCACACCTGAGCACTGGGGAGCTGTGCATCCCAAGTACTACTCAGCAAGCGGCTGGACGGTACATACTGCCTCTAATAATCTGCTGTCCTGGACCCGGGCCTTTGTGGCCTCACCACAAATCTGCGCCTGGCTGTCCCCCCCTACAGTCTTCTGGCAGGAGCCGTTAAGACACACACACCCTTCATCTGAAACAGGGACCATAGCACATCTATAGGGAGCTCCAATACAGGAGCCATTTTAAAATATAATATTATCTTACACCCCAAAGTGAAACCAGCACCATGTAGTGTTTTATATTGCCGACAATATTAGGATGGGTTGTTAGTTGTACTAAATGTCTCTTTTAAATAAACAAACCACTCCTTTCTCTAAGCAGCAGCCTTTGAGCAACTTATTATCAAGGGCTTCTCAGTAGACTGGTAATTAGTTTCATCACCTCCTCTGAAGTTCCATGGGATCAGGATGTGCCAGGAATTACTAAAATTAATTTGGCTTCATACTCTTGTATAGTACCAGAAATAACAAAAAACATAGATTTTTCATAAGTAAAACAAAAGGCAAAAAGAATGTTAATCTCAAGCCCTATTCATTCAGGTGATGTTGAAAAAGGGTGTATACTATCCATATAAGGACAACTAAACCACACTACCTCCACAACCTTTAGAAGGGGAAGATCTTTGTTTCTGAAGATTCCCCCATTGTATAAGGACCAACACACAATATACTGAACAGTATACTGTATATCTACAAGGATACAAGCACTGAAGTCTTACAATATACAAAAGTACACACAGGTATATACTGTATGTTAAAGGGGGACTATCGCAAAATTAATGAAAATGTAAATTAAGCTTCATTATTCTGAAATAAGAAACTTTTAAATATAAATAACTGACTTTAGCACAAATCCTGCATGTAGCGAGACTGGTGAGTTTAAAAGAGTTAATACATCTTTCATTCAAAATCAGATGAAGAAACAGATGCTGAAAGTGGGAGAATGAAGAGAAACTGGATTATTTAAGAAATGGCGCATAATTCTTATTTGATTATATTTAGACTTATGGCAGTAAGATGAAGCTTATATTAAATTTTCACTTCCGTGATAGTTCCCCTTTAATAATAAACAGGGATCAGCACAAGCAGGGCTTTTAAATCATCAGTAAAATATATTCAGAGTTTTGGCTCTGTCCCAATACAATACTAATTAGTAATTCCTTCAGATTCATGTTGCATGGCAGCATAGAAACCAATGTATTCCGCATCAGAATTGATCACAGATTTAACCAGTTTCTGACAATTCTCCTTTAGTTTAGCGTCAGTCCTTAGTGAACTGAACATGTGCAGAGTCACTGACACTCAAAAGTCCCAGACAACTTTGAAGGCCTGGATCATTACTGCTATAGGGCTGCTAAATCTCTGTGCTGTACAGTAAGTTTAAAAAAAAAAAAAAAAAAAGACAGTAAGTTTTGTATTTCAAATGCAGAATTTCTAGCCATAAACTCTTTATTGGCTTGTCCTTTAATTGGGAAGTTTTAAGCTGTACATGGATAGCATATCTTCTATCCCACAGCCACAGTTCCTTCCCATAGACTATTATCCTCACTGTTACTTTAGGCACCATCTCTCCCTATTATACCTGCTATCCCACAGCCACAGTCCCTTCCTAGAGGCTATTATCCCACTGTTACTATAGGCACCATCTCTTCCTACTATACCTGCTATCCAGGCCCGGAATGGCAATCTGTGGGTTCTGGCAAATGCCAGAGGGGCTGCTATAAGGTGATATTGAAAGTCAGTATTTAGTGGGCTGGTGGGGGCTGTGTGGGCTGATTGGGCCTCTGTGTACCTGAAATGCCAGGGCCTATTTTAATTCTCAGTCTGGACCTGCTGCTATCCCACAGCCAAAGTCCCTTCCCAGAGACTATTATCCGACTGTTACTATAGGCTCCATCTTTCCCTACTATACCTGCTATCCGACAGCCACAGTCCCTTCCCAGAGACTATTATCCCACTATTACTATAGGCACCATCTCTCCCTATTATACCTGCTATCCCACAGCCACACTCCCTTTCCAGAGACTATTATCCCACTGTTACTATAGGCACCATCTCTCCCTACTATACCTGCTATCCCACAGCCACAGTCCCTTCCTAGAGGCTATTATCCCACTGTTACTATAGGCACCATCTCTCCCTACTATACCTGCTATCCCACAGCCACACTCCCTTTCCAGAGACTATTATCCCACTGTTACTATAGGCACCATCTCTCCCTACTATACCTGCTATCCCACAGCCACAGTCCCTTCCTAGAGGCTATTATCCCACTGTTACTATAGGCACCATCTCTCCCTACTATACCTGCTATCCCACAGCCACACTCCCTTTCCAGAGACTATTATCCCACTGTTACTATAGGCACCATCTCTCCCTACTATACCTGCTATCCCACAGCCACAGTCCCTTCCCAGAGACTATTATCCCACTGTTACTATAGGCACCATCTCTCCCTACTATACCTGCTATCCCACAGCCACAGTCCCTTCCCAGAGACTATTATCCACTGTTACTATAGGCACCATCTCTCCCTACTATACCTGCTATCCCACAGCCAAAGTCCCTTCCCAGAGACTATTATTCCCACTGTTACTATAGGCACCATCTCTCCCTATTATACCTGCTATCCCACAGCCACAGTCCCTTCCCAGAGACTATTATCCCACTGTTACTATAGGCACCATCTCTCCCTACTATACCTGCTATCCCACAGCCACAGTCCCTTCCCAGAGACTATTATCCACTGTTACTATAGGCACCATCTCTCCCTACTATACCTGCTATCCCTAATCCTTTTACAGGTGTTTCTCTGCATTGCCTGCACAGACAAAAGCAACATTTGGGGTCAGTCACTGGGGTTTCCCCACACTCTTCTTACCTACAACTACTGCTCTGCTGGGCATCACAGTGGCAGGAAAAGTGTTAACATGTCTGCAGCAGGTTGATAATCCTAATTCAGATTGTTCTGATTTAGTTTTTATGGCAATTCATTTTCGTCTGAACGGTTATGATAATATGTGTAGGAAATGAGAAGTAATGTGTCCAGATGTGTCCTGGTAATGTGGATGCCGGCTGGCAGTCCCTGCACCAATGCAGATAGCAAGACTGATAGGCAGGAAATCACTTTATCTCTCTGTCCTGTAAATGGGTAATGAGATTACTGGTCGTTTGTGGAGTTAGAGCCTGTCACACATCCGGCTGCTGCTATTACACATATACAAGATGTTAAGAGATGATAACATCCCACTGGGCTACCTGGCCTCCCAAAGCTGCACACCAATACATTTGTTTCCCTTTATACAAAAAGCATCTGACTTTAATGTAGATTACTCTATTAAGGACGATGAGACATTGCTAGACCAAAAATCACAGAACTCATGGCCTGGTTTGTCTGTACAGTGCCCCACACTGTAATGCAGGTGACATACACACTCATTTGCTGCCAATGTGCAGTTCAAGGTGCCATTCATTGTGTACTTTTTATGTCCAGCAATTTGCAGTGCAATGAGCAAGGGAGCACATTGTGTATAATAAGCACATAAGAGGCTTCCAAGAAAACTGAAACACAATCTTTGCACCTCCTTCCTAGAGACTTGCACCTAACAACAGTCCATGTATGGGACGGGTTATCTGGGAATGCTCAGGACCTGGGATTTGCCAGATAACAAATCATTCCTTGATTTGGCTCTTCACACCTTGTCTACTAGAAAATAATTTAAAAATTAAATAAACCCAATAGGCTGGTTTTGCTTCCAATAAGGATTAATTATATCTTAGTTTGGATCAAGTACAATGTACTGTTTTATTATTACAGAAAAAAAATAATTGGAGTATCTGGATAAATTGGAGTAATTCGGAGCTTTCTGGATAATGGAACTTTCCAATACAATTGTATGTTTGTGATTTATGCTGATGGTTTTAGCTCATTTGGGCTCATTTGTTGATATGCAACTTTGGACCATAAAGCTTTGGGAAGTGGCATAACTAAAGTTTTGGGGGCCCACATTTTTATGTATTTTATTTATAACTACACATAAATACCATTCCTTATCCAAGAAGAGAAAAAGCTAAAGATTCAGTATTTGGACTGACCTCATCTTCTTTTCTCTCCCTTTCTACTTTCTACAGGTATGGGACCTGTTATCCAGAATACTCAGGACCTGGGGGTTTCCGGATAATGAATCTTTCTGTAATCTGGATCTGCATACCTAGAAAATAATAAAAACATTAAATAAACCCAATAGGCTGGTTTTGCTTCCAATAAGGATTAATTATATCTTAGTTTGGATCAAGTACAAGCTACTGTTTTATTATTACAGAGAAAAAGGAAATCATTTAAAAAAAAAATGATTATTTGGATAAAATGGAGTAAGTTAATTTTATCTATTTGCTTCATTCTTTTTTTCTTTAATCGGCCCTCACTAGATATAGGACCGATTCTTTCTATCTTTACCTGTCCCTCTCTCTTTCCATCTTTCTTTTCTAAGCAAACATCTGATGATTTTATGTGAATGTAACAAATGCTTATCTCTTTGAATATGCTAAAACTCAAATAAAAACTATTGAAAGAAAAATGGAGTCTATGGGAGTATATTCGGACTTTCTGGATAAAGGGTTTCCGGATAATGGATCCCATACTTATATTTCTTTCTTCAGTCTGTGCTTCCTTCCCCAATTTCACATATTTCTCCTCCTCCTCCATCTTTCCCTGCCATTCTCCCTCGTCTATTTTCCTCTATTATTCACCCTTTTGTTTTCCCCCCTTCCCTGTTTCTCATAATATTAATCCAATTCCTTCTTTTCTTAAAAGGAGCACAGACCCCACACAACTATCAATGTCGGGTTTAGAAACCAGAAGCCAGTGGAGAAGTTTAACTGATAAGTCACAGGAAATAAATCTACTTAGTAAGGAAGACATTTCCTTGTAAACTTAAATTAAAAGTGAATGTCAGTGGGACCAGATCCAAAGGTATTATAAAAGTTTAGGCATACACCTGTGTTTGATTAAAACCTGCCAGTTCTCCTGACTTTGTTTTATTGGTATATAAATGTATGGTTTTATATTTATTTGCTTATTGGACGTGTTTAATCAGTCACTGTTGACAGCAGTTGTTACAGATAATTGGATAAAGTCATTGGAGAGTTGAGTACTTGTACAACTTTATAAAATAAGTAGTAAGGAACAGCGCCGGGATATAAATCATATCAGTAAAATCTTGAGATCCTCGGTCTGTTTAAATTGGATGGGATCAAGGAATTCAAAGTTCAGTGGAGGAATATGTTTTTTGAGGAAGAAGAAAACTGCATGGGTCCGTTAGCGGATGGAAGAAGATCAGACTACTTTATTGAAAGATTTCCAGAATTCTCTAGCTGGTTAAAAGGTGGTATCTGACGCAAGAAGGAATAAGCTTTTGGGATAGACTTATGGCTTATCGGGGACATTTTATCAGGATGAAATGTTAAAGGTAAATTATACTATATTCTTGGTTCCATGTATAGTATTTCCCTTAAGAAGAATAAAACATATGGAATAGGTTTGGAATTTTCCTATGTCTTACCTTTCAGTGACACAGAAGAAATGGTCAGATAAACCACCAAGTCCCTTAGTGTCCATTATATTCCATGTTCCATTAAACTTACACTAATTAAATATTAGGAAAGGCAAAGCTGCCATTTGTGGGGGATGAGGGATATGGGTGGAGAGGGATTTTTGAGAAATCAATCATGATAAGAAGGGGGGACTTGGGGTCCATGGGCCTTAAGGGATGTCCTTCATAAAACGTTCCAGAATACCTTAAAGGGGTTGTTAACCTTTAATGTAACTTTTAGTATGATATAGAGATCATTTGTGTTTTTTTTAGTTATTTAGCTTTTTATTTATCAACTCTCCAGTTTGCAATTTCAACAATCTAGTATCTACCGTAGTAACCTCTCATTGATTTGACTAAGAGACTGGAATATTAATAGGAGAGGACTGAACAGAAAGATGAGTAATAACAAGTATCAATAACAATACATTTGTCGCCTTGCAGAGCTTTTGTTTTTTAGATGGGGTCAGTGACCCTCATTTGAAAGCTGGAAAGAGTCAGAAGAAGGCAGACTATTGAAAAAAAAACTATAAATACTAAACGTTAACTAAAAGGTGAACCACCCTTTTTATGTGGCAAATAACTTAGAATAAGTGCCATGGTAACCCTGGATGCATTATGTTAAAAATATATGGAATTAGAAACCATGTTTGTGCCTATTTTCATGTTAGGGCAGTAAATGCACTAGGCTAGATGATAAAGCATGTTCCTTAAGGGCTAACCCTTGTTTCATCCAGCAAGATCTGTTGATCAACATGGCACCACAGAGCTTACTGTAGGTTTTAGGGCCCCATTAATGCCAAACAAACAAATATCCAGCTGCTGACGGCTGTTGGGGAATACAGGCAAAGGGCCTGTAATCCAGAATGCTCTAGACCTAGGGTTCTCTGGATACGTGGTCTTTCCATAATGTGGATCTCTATACCTTTAGTCTACTAAAAATAATTTAAACTTTAATTTAACCCAATAGGCTTGTTTTGCCTCCAATGAGGATTAATTATATTTTAGGATTAAGTACTAGGTACTGTTTTTTATTACAGAGAAAAACAAACAAGGTTCAAATGTGTGAATTTTTTTATTAAAATGCACCTCGTGGAAGACGGCCTCTGGATAATAATGGGTTTCTGGATAACGGATCCTAAACATGTACTGGGAAATAGAGTGAAACGTAACAGTTAAAGCAGCAGAACCTATGAGTAAAATAGAGTCAATGGTCTCCATTTTCTACAATGTAATAATCACCGGCAGCAGAAACAACTTCAATCACTCCTGTTCTTGAAGATTGTACTTATATTTTAGTCACTATTCGCAAAATTGTTCTCTGGTCCTTGGCTTGCCACCAGAAACACCTTCACTCTGCAGACATTCTGGCCATCCCTCTGTATCCATTTAATTACAAACACAATTACAGCTTTAGCTGATGTGAAGTACACATGTAACATGATGAATGGCTTTGTAATAGCCACCGATCGGACATATGTCATTTCAGACTGGCTGGGCCATATTTCTCCTGCCTCTGTGGGGTATTTCCCTATATTGAGATGTTCCGACAGTTGGGGAAAAAATATCCGAGATCAATTGCAAGCACTTGTCTTGTCACATTCCGGTTGGAAAGGTCAGCCGCTCCAGAAGGTACATTATGAGAAGGCCACAGGGGAGGGGAGGTTAATGCAGGGGACTCCAGCCGGAGTAATGATTTTAAGAACTGTGGGGAGTCTTCATACAGCACAGATTCTAATGGTGTCATGGAGGGGGGTCACAAGGTTGGGTCTAGCAGAACTGATTTCCTATTCACCGTAAGCAAACGGAGACGGCACCTTTAATCGAGGACTGGCTCAGATGGCAAAGAGGACGAAATCATTTGGTTTTGTGCTCATGGAGTTTTTGCAAAGGTCATTTATGTTTCCTGCTAAAGGGAATCAATATCAGCTTGTTAATTATAGAGGAACTCTCTGCCCCCCTGTGGCCTGGCATGGTGTTATATTACCGAGGCATTCTTCTCGCCCTCTGTTTTTCAATTTATCCTAACAAGTCATACTTAAGAATGCTTCTGAGTCCCCCATTTTTGAATGAGTCTCATAGTAAATAGCGGTCCCCCATTGCTCATCCCGCCATCACTTTTCATGCCTTGTCCCAATCGCACGCTGTGCTGTAAAACTATCCAGCTTGACTCAGGCTGTTTTTTGGGAATGGACGACTGCGAAGCATCCGGCTTGATTTCTCAGAAGCAGCTGCAGTAGATTATAACAACTCCCTGCAGCTTTGGAATCTCTGCAGCAGTCTGGCCGCAACAAGCCATAAATTCTAATTAGAAGTTCTGTAATAGTCGAACTATCCAGTCTTTCAAGTTGTGCATGGGAACTTTTGGTTGTTTTTTCTTTAATAGGTCAGATGTAGTAGAGGTGCAAACAGTGGCCAAATAACTTTGCCTGTATTTGTTACCTGTATGACATTGTCACTTTGACATGTCGAGTAAGCAGCCTTATCCTATGTGAGAATGAGACCCCCATTCAGCCATATACTCTGGGATCCTTGGTTTAGAGTACATATACCTGGTACTGTGCTCAATAATGACAGCAGAAAATCAAACAGAAGCAACAGGTTCAGGTTCTCAGTGAGCCTCCCCTCAGTTAAGCCTCTACCAGTAGTTGCATAGCCAGGTAAACTCTTTTTTACTGGGTAAAGGCTATATTGCTTTGGGATCATTGCAAGTGTGACACCTCAGTAATGGAAGAAGCCATCATAGTCATAATTGGTTACAAGATAACAGATCCTGACAACATTCGAGGAAAGTATGACAATTCTAAAGCAATGTTGTGATCTAACTCATAACTCAAAGTGTCTAAAGCTATCTACCTCATCCCAGCAAAAGACCTGCAGGTCCTCTATGCAGAAGGCCTGGTTATACAGTCATATCTGCTGCATGATCATAAACTGATTAGTAAGCAGACATACAGCCTACTGTCTTCTGTTTGGAAGAAGCGAGGCAGTAACCATATACACAAGTGATGATGAGTAACGATCTATTGTTTTATTGGGTCAATTCAGCATTGGACAAAACAGATCCATAAATAAAATACATTTACAAGCAACTGCAAAACCTAACCTTATTTTCTAATTTTCTTCCGTTCTACAAAACCAGGTTGAGGAACCCTTTAAAGCAGAGGAGGTATCTATAAACTATGATGACCCAGGCAGAAGGTGAAAGACAACCAAGAATGCAGACCAAGCGGCTGCTTATCAGATCAGAAGCATAGACAGCCTACTAGGAGGCCTGGGTATAGTACACCCCGGACTCCACACAAACAATATATGAAAGATGACAACCTTAAGTAAGTGATTTTTGGCAACATCATATCCCTTTCCAACCAAGTCCTAATATACCCAAACCACAGCCTGAATCCCTTGCTCCACAAATTCCCGAGACTCCCCAAAATAGAGCAGTGTGGACTTCTACGTGTGTGTGTGTGGGTATACAGTTTTTCGTTACTTAGTTCATTATAGTCTATGGATGCACCAATTCTAGGATTCGGCCTTTTTCAGCAGGATTCGGCCGAATCCTTCTGCCTGGCCGAACCGAATCCGAACCCTAATTTGCAGGTGCAAATTAGGGGCGGGAGGGAAATTGTGTGACTTTTTGTCACAAAACAAGGAAGTAAAAATAGTTTTCCTCTTCCCACCCATAATTTGCATATGCAAATTACGATTCAGTTCGGTATTCGGCCGAATCTTTTGCAAAGGATTCGGGGGTTCGGCCAAATCCAAAATAGTGGATTCGGTGCATCCCTATTATAGTCAAGTATAATCATTAATATCTGTGACCTAAAGGAGCAAATCCAGTATTTAAATCCTGGTCTGATCTATTTACATTTTAATATTTATATAGTGGAATTTATAATCTCAGCTGCAAAATATATAAACATGTTAATAATATTAATGGTGCCTATCGCATTAACACAAACTATGGTCTGTTAAGTCAATAGTTTAAGGTCTAAAACAAACTGAGTGAGTCTAGGGTATTGTGCCCAGCATGCTTTTTTTTCTCTATATAAAATCACTCCCTGACTCCCTTCCATTTTTGTTCATGAGAATTTATAGCGCTGGTGAATTAAATTGACCGCAAAGGAGGGCAGCAGGAGGTGATTTTGGCCTCTATGGCAAAGGCTTATAAAAAGAACTATAATAAAGTTTATTTCAGTGCTGTGTGTTCAGCACCATTTTTTTATTAGAACAATGGGCATTTGGTCAGAAAGTGGGCACCTTGGAGAAATATGTTGGTAAAAATATTGTTTTATATACAACAAGGCTGTCCACAAGTTGTTGCTGTTAGGGGAGCAAGGGGCGGGTGGTGAGGGTTATCTAGTCAAAAATTTGCCTGTGTTGTGGGGTAATAAGTACCTAATGGCCCAACAAACAAAATGGCTAAAGGCTACTACTAAACCCCAATGTCCCACAGCATGACCAAAGTCAGAAATGTTATAAGAGCAGAAGGAATTCTAAGAATGGATAGGAAGGAAGAGGTGGTTAAAGAAGGATAATAGAAATTGGATGAATATATAAATCGCAATGCTAATTTTATACTTATTAAACATATTGCTCACTGTTAGATGCTAGACAGATCCTATTAGAGCATGATACATTTAGCTTTTCGATTTTACTGCCTTCCCTAAAATTGCCAGAGAAGTAGAAAACAGTAGTTAAGAATTTATAGGCCTCGGTGATAGGCAAATCGGCTGTTTTAATTCCGTTCTTGGGCCATAATCCGCAATGTAATAGAAAGCGGCAAAAATGAGAATTCCTTTAACGATCGATTTCCTTGTGTGCCGTGCTTTACAATCACAGGGCTGCTTGTTAATGTGTCCATGTACGGCTTTACGTCTGCTGCGTTCATCTACGGTAATTAATATCGCATAACGGACAGTATTGGAATTATCTGCAACAGAGCTGCATCATTAATTGAGCAATTTGTATGTTCATGAAGGGTTGAAAATTTGCATTTTGTTCTGTCTACAATGCACAGTAAATTCCAATATATAATTAATCTTATTCCGAAAGCACAGGCAGCAGAGCTGACATGGAGCTCACGATGCTTCCTTGAACTAGAAACAGTTTAGAGTCAATATAAGGTTCAACCTGATGGATTTGTGGCTTCTTCTAAGCTCAGCTGCAATCTTCACTCGATGCTCTGGAATTTTGTGCATAAATGTTATGACTTACCAAGGGGGCTCTTACTTTGTTTCCAACAAACAGAGATTAATGAGGCAGTGCCCTCTCTATAGTAAAGCTGAGTTTATGTGACTGGTCTCTTGCTGACTTGGGGAAAAAATATGTCTGGAGCGGTCACGAAATTAGGAGATCTCGCAGCTGTTTGTGTATTATTTTATAATCCTTGACTTATCACTTCTAGGGCACAGGCAGGGAGCCACATGGGACAGGCAAGGAGACACATGTCTGTTCTACATACGATACATGTGTTCCTCTCGTTAGAATATGGCTTCTCACAGGGGTCGGATTTTGGTTCCAAACGGAGCACTTCCAAAGAGAACAAGTTTACAGGCTCTTTTTTATTAACACGTTTAACATGCCTGTTTCATAGTGTTACACGTTAGGTGCTCATAAAGTTTAACTGCATTGTGACTCAGCCAAGCTTCTTCCTAGAAATACGGCAGAGCCATGAAGTCACTATGGAAGAAAACTGTTTAAGAACAGACACAGAGATGCCAACTCCCTGTATAATACCTCTCATCCGGCAGCTATCTGGAAAGCATCATCAGCGGCCTTCTCTCCTCCAGTATTTCCTTATGGGGTTCTCACCTCTCACAGTCAGAGAAAGACGCCCAGAAGGCTGGGAACTGAAAATATTTTTTTTTCCCTTGAAAGGCCAAAGAACGAACTTCATGGGGAGGCTGGATCTGGAATGTAGAAAACAGGAATCCAGAAAAAAGAAGGAAGTGGCATGGAAAGCCCCAGAGATTTGACACACATGGAAAGGCATTAGAAAGTCTCAGCTGACTCCAAAATTGTTATATGACTTACATTAAACTGCCTATACAGCTTCAGAATCTTTAAACAAGCCCACACACTGGTGTTGCGCCAACACAACCAACCTGTAATCTCCCCTACAATGTCTGTAGACCTGATTATTTCTCTAATTGCCATATTGATGCCTAGAATGGTATCTGTTGCTGGATTAGCAGGCCTTGATCACCACTCCTGATTATTAGCTGGAAATTCAAAAAAGGAAAACAAAATGCAATGCATACCTAAAAGTCATGGGCCCATGCTCCCACCCCAAAAAAAATTCTTCAGAAGATGATTTATTTTAATTTTATATATTACATTCAATAAGCTCCCCTTGTGGCGTCACTATACCTTCAACCTGCAGCCCACCCCAAATTCACCATTGGGTGTGCTGCCTCCAAATCCCTAGCGCAGTGCACTAATAAGCCAAAATGGCAGTACAGTATGAGTTGGCACAGGCATTTAAGGACAGAAACAGACAAAGATGCTGACTCCTGTCCATAGCAGATACAGAAAAGCAATGAATACAAGAACAGTAGAGAAATTACAGTAAAAGAGAGAAAGGTCACGTTCTGCCTGACAGCTTTAGCTAAGCTTCGAGAAGATGGTGGGAAGCGTTTTCCTAATTATCTCAATTCTCAATAATGTTATCCACTTTCCCATCATGCAAGCAGGCAGATTCAACTTGGACGGAACCCTCATATTCAAAAGCAGCCAAATCCCAGCTAAGAAAATCTCATGCAGCATTTTACCCTCCAACACACACAGACACGTACAACTTTCAGTATAAATATTTCATCCGTCTCCATCTGCAGCCCTCGGGGCAATGTTTTGATCTGACTCATAACTCAAAGTGTCACAAAGTTACATCTGCTCCAGACAAGTCTGCCGTGCAACAGGATCTCCCCATGGGACAGGCGGGATGGAACCAGGAAAATGCCTACCTGAGTCTGCCCTCTCTTCTAGAGCACACACAATGAGGAACAAGAAAAAAGCCAACATGAATCTGTCGACCCTCATAAGGCACACAAAGGGAGGATCCAAAACAATGCCTACCTAAATCTGTTGACTCTCCTAGGGCACACACAAATAGGAACCAGAGAAATACCTAACTGAATTTGTCCACTCTCCCACGGCACACACACCAAGGAACCAGGGAAATGCATACCGAAATCTGTCAAATCTCTTCAGGCACACACATCGAGGAACCAGTGAAATGTCTGTCTGAATCGTTCCACTCTTCAAGGGCACAATTACACATAGTGAGGAACCAACGCCTGAGTCTGCCTGCTGTTCCAGGGCACACACAGTGAGGAACTAGGGTTCCTATTTGTGTGTGCCCTAGGAGAGTCTACAGATTCAGGTAGGCCTACCTGAAACTGCCCACTCTACAATGGCACACACAAATAGGAACCAGAAAAATAACTGCCCAAATCAGCCAATTCTCCCAGGGCACACACAGAGAGGAACCAAGAACCTGAATCGGTCTACTCACACACATCTGCCACTATAATTCTCTACTTATTCATGGATAGATTGGCAGCTCTTCAGTTGAGTCATCTTCCAGCACATTTAATTCTCCAAAGCGTAGTTATGTTTTCAACTAATTGTAGTATTCTTTACTAGGAAGACAATCTATTCATTCAAAGTATAGCCATTGCCTTCAGGGGAACTAAGTAGACTCTTCGTTTTGCAGTAAATGATAATTTCCTGTGGAATATTTCTCTTTTTTTTATATAAACAGAATACTATCTGACCTTTGCTTGGGCCATGGTATATTGGAATATGGAAGCTACTTGCAATATACTGTTCCGCCAAAGGAAATGAAAATACAATGAAGGTCCATTATTAACCATTTTTTATCTATGTTGAGGTGATTGCCAGTGAACTCTCACACCATCTGCCTAATATTACAGCCAAAATACAATTTTCTCTTTATAAATGTGACAAAAATAAATTAGATCATTTCCATAATGGTTAAGGTTTCAATGCAATCTCATGATAACAATCCAAGAGCTGCTTTGGAAGAACTCTGTGTAGAACAGCAGTGGCTGACTGGCCCACCAGGAAAATTCCCAGTGGGCCCAGGTGTCAGTGGGCCCTCTTGCTTCTAATTATTTGGCCTTTTTCATGGTCATTCCCTATTTTTAATAATGGAAGAATATAGTATAGTATGTAGAGATAAAACACTAGAAGAATAAAGAGTTAAGTAAAGAGAGAGTAGGAATAATAGTTTTGAAAGTGGGCCCACAGTCTAAGGTTTTCTGGTGGGCCCCTGGCTTCCCAGTCCCACACTGAGGGACAGTATCCCTTATTCATTGAATATAAGATCATTTAGCACACTGGCAACACCCAATCAAACACCTGCCATGTGTTGAGTCAAACAATGTTACAATTAATAATTACATTACATGTTGGGAGCAGTGTCGGACTGGCCCACCAGGATACCAGGAAAACTCCCGGTGGGCCCAGGTGTCAGTGGGCCTCTTGCTTCTAACCATTTGGCCTATTATATGGGAAAAATGTGTAATAATGGAAGAATATAGTAGATATAAAAAAAGACTATGAGAATAAAGAGGTTGAGTGAGGAGAGGAGCAATAATTGTTTGGAAAGTAGGTCCATGGTCTAAGGCTTTCTGTTGGGCCCCTGACATCCCAGTCCAATGCTGGTTGGCAGTACATTAACTAAAGGGCTACAAATGGAGGGTACAATTCTGGACGTTTTTCCACAGAATTCTAGGTTTTCACAAATGTGTACTGATATGTGCCGAAGGTGCAACGTTTACCCATAAATTAGAAGCATTTTCATTGATGTGCATACAAGTGCAAGGAACATGTTTAGGTGCAAGTATCTATTCAATGGTGTCAATATACACAATAATAATAATATACACAATAATTGCATGCACTTTTGCTCAACCATCAATCTGGGATTACCCATTGTATGTGTAAAAGTGCACACATAAAAGCTAATTTAACTGACAGACAGCCACAGTCAACATATTTCCCCCCATAATTCTGAAAATTCACACCAGCAGGGCCGGAACTAGGGGTAGGCAGTGTAGGAACGTGCCTAGGGCGCAAATCTGGGGTGGGCGCCAGGCACGTACCTGCTCTGTCGCCTACCCCATTGTCCGGTCCCGTCTCTCCCCGACTGGAGCTGATACCTTCTCCACAACTGCGCTTCTGTGCATGCGCGCTTGCAGGTTCTGGCATGCACGCTCCAGTGCAGGTTCGCGCCTGAGTGTAATTTTGCGCATGCGCACTCCAGCACGCACTCAGCCGGTGCCGTGGCCAGCCAGGTTGCCTAGGGCGCCTGGTCAGGTTGGCCCGGCTCTGCACACCAGTGTACTGCTATGCCCAAGGTAATGTGTGCCAATAAGTGTAAGCATTGCCATTATAGTGCAAAAGTCTAAAAGGGACATTTAAACATATAATTGTGGCACTACTGATGAGTAAAGTTGAAACGGACCAGCTCAAATGAAGACACAAACTCTGAGGCACTGAGCACCCCATCTACTTAAAGTGACATGTGCATATCTTATATAAGTACAGGTATGGGACCTGTTATGCAGAATGCTGGGGACCTGGGGTTTTCTGGATAATGGATTTTTCCGTAGTTTGGATCTTCATACCTTAAGTTGAAAATGATGTAAACATTAAATAAACCCAATAGGCTGGTTTTGCCTCCAGCCACGATTAATTATATCTTGGTTTGGATCACATACAAGGTACTGTTTTATTATTACAGAAAAAAAAAGGATAACATTTTAAAAAATGTGCATGTTTTGGATACAATGGAGTCTATGGGAGACAGCCTTTCCTTAATTTGGTGCTCTCTGAATAACAGGTTTCCGAGTAACAGATCCCATACCTCTATCATGTCTGCCTGATTTCCCATTCAGTCACCTACAATATAACATATAGAGAGATGGAATGAAAACATGGCTAGGGCCTATGTTTATGCCATAAGGTTCAAGATGTGTCATTGTACAGCAGGGGTGTCTGGGTTTTTTTGGGGGAGATTTTTGGCCAAAACCCTGTCACACCCTGAACATGCCCAGTTACGCCCCACTTACACCTTGCTATACAGCAACAATGCCAAAATAAATAATGGACAATGCTGGAAAATACAGAGAGATTTGTTTTATAAGACAATAAGTATGTGTAATTATCTAAGGTTGTTTAGTTCTTCTGTGGGAACGAGTAACCTCGGAGCAGAGTGGCGTGTAAACAGTGGCAGCCCATGTCAGCTGCAGCATCTGTGCCACATTATATTTCTTTAATTAGGACTGGAGAGGGGAAACTAGATACTCTTTTGAAATGGAAGCGTGTGTGTGTTTCGCTGAGCATCTAGTTCTGAAACAGGGTGTCAATAACTGTGACTCACTCTGTTCTGTTTAATGGGAACTTGTAAGTGTGATTTAAATGCGCCTGATGGGATTTACAAACAGTAGCCCCATTTAAGAGCCGCCTGGTCATAATGAATTATGGGGGAAGTCATACAATACCCCGGGCAGATTCTTAAGTCCTCTTGCTCGCTCTATCTGCCATTAAAGCCTGTTTCACTCACACACAAGTTCTGTAACCAGTTCACTGCCGGGTTAAAAATAAGAAAAGTTGAACTCGTGTCACAAGTTTGAGGGGTGTGTGTATGGATGCTGGGTTTCCATTTGGAGGGGTTGAACGTGACGGACTTTGTCTTTTTTCAACCGGATTTAACTACTATGTATGTAACATGTGCTTCTTGACAATTATATAAACTGCATGTTTTAAAATACCCTTTCAAAAAAATTCTTTTAAACTAAAGGCAGACTTTACAATTTCAGCAGTGGATCTGACTGCCTATACTTTCCCAAATCAGCAGATATTTAAGTTGATTAAATGAAGAACATGAACCCAGTACAACCAGGTTATTTCTTATTTATTCATAAAAATCTATTTTAGTCCTGAAAATCATCATAAACCCGTTTGCCCCAACATGCTAGCAAATGTATCTAGACTGAACATGCAAGGAAACCGCAACTTGCCCAGAGTAAATTATATTGTCACTATGTCATGAAATGTAGCCAGGCATACCTTTCTATAAGAAATATAAATCTAGTTCTAGTCAATCACTCTCAGCAGCTGCCAACCAATTAATACTTCAGGCCTGTTGCTCCAATTGCCAACCATAATACAGGTATGGACCTGTTATCCAGAATGCTCAGAGCCTTCTAAAGAAGGGATATTTCTGTAATTTGGATCACCGTACTTTGTCTACTAATAAAGCAATTAAACATTAAATTAACCCACAGGATTAGTTTGCCTCCAATAAGGATTCATTATATCTTAGTTTGGATCAAGTACAAGGTACTGTTTTATTATTACAGAGAAAAAGGAAATTGTTTTTTAAAAATCGGAATCATTTGCTTAAAATGGAGTCTATAAGCGATGGCCATTACATAATTCAGAGCTTTCTGGATAACAGATCCCATGCTTGCACAAACAACAAATATGGGAATTTTTGTTGCTTCGGAACTTCAGAGATTTAATGAAATGATATGGCGCTGCCCCCCCCCCTGCAAAGAAACTTCAAATGGGACCTGGCAACCTACCCATCCCTTTGCCAGCCCTCGTGCCACAGTTTGCAGCAGGGGACGCAAATTTTCAGGGGCAAGAATGGCTATAGAAGAAGCTGACCCCACAGTCTGTTCACCCAGCGACCACAGGGTCTGCTTCCTCTATAGTTACACCACTGGAAATAGCCTTGAATTCTGTATCCCTGACCCAGGAATATGAATGGCACACAATTAGCAGGAATTCAGACAAATGAGTCGCAGGGTGGCACAGAGGGTAACATTGCAGCGCTGGGGTCCTGCATGTATGTTCTCCACATGTCTCAATGGCTTTCCACCAAATAAGGAGTTTTTCTTGTGGATTTCAGCTAAATCTGCCCCTCCTAGTAATATGAAGCACAAATACATTAGTGGGGCACACAGTACATGCATATGTGGAACAACCTATTATATGTACAAACCAGACCCAGGGCATGTTTGGGTCTCTGTGTACTTGTGATTCCAGGGCCAAGTTTTACTCCCAGTCCAGACCTGGTGCAAACGGATGTATTACTATGTACAGTACAACATGAGAGGAGCAGAGGACAGGCAATATTTGCTCACCACAGCTATGACGGGATCAAACCCATCAATAATAAACATACTGTGGAATTGTAAAACAGCCAAGAGCTGTCGGAAAAAGCAATACCAGGGGTAGCGTGTAGGCACATGAGAGTTCTCGCTAAGCCGTGTTTTACAACAATTACAGGCCATTTCCCAGAGATTTTACTAAGATGTTCTTTACAAGAGACCTTAAGTGTCTGTAAGGGCGCATTATTGCCGTTTGACCTCTGACACAGCTCAAAGCTCTTCAGACCTGAGAGAGATTAATGTCACCAGGAGGGCCACTTAGAGACAGAGAAATGGGAGTAGCCGGGGTCCCCAACCTGATGGTTAAGCCCTCAGTCCAGTTAATAGCAGATCTATTTCTTAAGTGTACAGTAGGAGCGAGCCAGCCTTGAACGAAAGGGAGATACCGCTCCCCTGTGAATTTAACATAAACCTTTCTACTATGGGAAAATACATGCACGCCTGCCCTGTGTACCCCAAGGGCATTTGTCAGGGGTGGAAACCCAAATAAAACTGCATATAATAACAGAAAATTTAATTCTTTTACTTTCCAATATAAATTAATTTCTTAATGTTTTAAAGTGGGAAACATAATTGCTATTTAAAGCAGAGTCTGCCTTTTGTTATATGCTGGTCCTGACTACATGAACTATTGAAACAATGTTGCATTTGTCAACCCTGCCGGCAACTAAGACTCCATTTGAACAGATTGAAGAACTGTTTCTATACTGGGATCAGGGGAGATCATGAAGCTGCTTTTGCCCCTCTCCTGCTTCGCGCTTAAAGGAGAATTCAACCGTTAACTAAAAAAAACTTCCTCTCATACCCTACTTAGACCCCCCTGAGCATTAAGGAGCACCCTCTTGCACCCCTTAGTGCTTTTTTAATGCCCGGGAGCATACTAAGTGCCCCTTCTGTATTTTGTTCTTGTGCTTGAATTTGCAGTTTCCTCCAAAAACATTCAGGCAGGTCAAATGGCTCCTTATAAAATTGATCCTAGAGCATGTGATAGGGACCTTAGATTGTAAGCTCCCCTGGGACAGGGACTGATATGAATGATGAATTATTTCTGACTGTAAATCAGAAAAAAAAACATTCACAAATCTGAATTAAAGTTCTGGGTGAAATCCCGGAATATTCATTTAATCTCATCTTACAACAGCTCTGGCAGTTATATAACTTGTTTATTAGGACGTAAATATTTAATTTGCGCTTTCAATAAAGAAAGCTCTAATTTTTGGCGCATTACAAGCCCCGGAGAAAAGTCAGCTAATGGCGTACTGAGTTATCTGAACATCGAAGAATCTGTCAGAAATAGGACTTTTCCTCCCTTGATTTTCCATTATTTAATTAACATGTTTACTTAAGAGCAAACTCTACAAAATAAGTAATTACATGTCGAGCCAACGGATCTACTAGACAGTGACCACTGATTCATTTGCAGTTTAATTCTGACATCTAGTGGCAAAGTTGTAAATTGCAAGTCCTCGCTGGGGCAGCTTGACTGAAGGAGCCTGATGTTAATTTCTGTTTATGTAATGCTTTATACATGTTCATACAGATTTAAGTAACATAGTGCCATCTCTACATTGCCCGAGTGTCAGGTGCGTTCACTTCTGTGTTTTATATTTTGCATTCTTAGAACTCAACTCTGGCTGGCACTTCTAATGCCCCTTTGTGCTGAGCTGTGCTGGGTTCGAGATTGGCTCACTGTTTTACTACATAACAATGGTGACTGGTAATCGCCTGTGACCTGCAGATTCCTATCATGAAGGGAGATGGATAGGCTGTGTTTCTATGGGAGATCAACAGCAGGGCCAGATTTCAAACCAAAATGCCTCTTGTACCCCCCAAACACTCACACCCCTACTCCTGCCATTCACTGATCACCAGCACTGGGGACTGAATAAGTGGAAGATTGAAGAGACTGTCAAATTCTCCCACCTGGTCCCCAATTCAGATGCATGTTTACCACCATATTCCCAGGCCTTTGTGGCCTGCCTACAAATCCAAGTCGGATCAATGGGAAAACAGACGTCAATGCCAACTGCATGTACAATTGATCACATTGCTCTTCTTAACACATTTGCCCATACCTCCCAACATTTTGGAAACAAAAAGAGGGACAAAAAAGTTGCCGTATGTAGCGCGGCAACATTTTTGGACCACACCCATTTTTGTGGCCACACCCCCTAATTACCATGCTCATTTTACAAAATTTGGCAGGTTATTAAAGTTTGAACATATTTCTGTGCTTTTTTTCAGTTATTACAGTTTTGCTAATGAAGGTGAAATGCCCTTTAAGCTGTGAGTCTAACTTCTCCCAAGAGACCTGTTATCTTATATTGTTACAATTACTTATTTGCTTATCTCAAAATTGTTACAAAAGTATCTTATTGGAACCTTGTGGTTGTTCTGGGCTCTCTGTCAAAAGCCAATTAAGTTAGAAACTTTGTTTCTTTTTCTGGCTGTTCAGTGCAGAGAAAAACTGGGCTTTCCAGTACAAACGAGGAACTGCGGGTTGAGCTGTCAAAAGAGGGACTGTCCCTCTAAAAACAGGACAGTTAGGAGGTGGTATGCATTTGCCATTCACATGCTTTATTTTTTTATCCTAGTTTTTCGAGACGATAGCCGTTTTAAATGGCTAATATAATGAATTTGTTGTTCATTTCGGCTGACAGTCGGTTGAAAATGAATTATTTTTAAAACGGCTGTTATCTCAAAAATGAGGAAAATAACAATGAATGTAAATCGCAAAAGTGCTCAGAAGGGCAGATCTGATTCATTTCACTGTTTATCTGTTTTGAGGGTTAATATTTCCTTTAAGCCGGGTACCCACAGCATATGTAAGGCTCATAAAACAAACAATGTTTGGAATCATGCAGAGACCCACCTGAAACGCTGAAAAAGCCATTTGCCAATTGATCACATTTATTAGCAAACCGGGTCCCTGGAGCTTTAGTTTGATGCAGTTAAATGCACTGTGAATCTCCTCCCATTACAGTATTGAATCAGACCTTTAAAGTGAGTAGCTATTTCATATTTCTAGGCATGGACAGTACAGTTCAACTGGATTCCAACGTCCATATGGCCGTGGTTTTCCTCGCACTGTTTTAAAATGTGCCAAAATTTCCTTTAACCAATGTCAGGCAAATGCACAGACCCTAGCAAACAGCGGCACGATTGGGTTTCTGACCCCTCGGAGCATGAATGGCATCTGGCGCAATGGGTAACCGGCTCCTTTAAGAGGAAAAGGAGTGAAAGATGATAGTGTCCCATTAAAAGCAATTAAGTTATGCAATGGGTTTAATTAACAAAAAAAAAAATCCAGGGCTTTATTGACCGGGAGTAAAAAAAAAAAAAAAGCAAATCTGACAGGTTTTTCCTGTATTCCGGCAGGTCAGTGGGCTTTAAATGCATTAAACATGAAGTCATCTCTTCTTTTCTCTTATACAGCAGCATTGGACATACAAACTATATGCATTGTAACATAGTATATGTGAAGGCTCTACAAACTATAATGTTACCTGTAAATGTAATAATATAATCATCGGAGCTGGGGAGTGTCCCCTGAGCCCCGTCAGGACCCTGATCATTCTCTTAAAGGCAACTGCTTATTAAAAACCCAAAAGTTGCACCTAGACAAAGAAGAACGAAGTGATAGAAAAGCCAATATAAACTCCTGCTTCACAGTCTGGCTTAGAAAGCATTGAAGGTAAAATATAATTTCCCTTTGGGAGCAGGTGAGTCGAGCTGGCGGCCCTCCAGCTGCTGTGGGTTAATAAAGTTATTGACTGGCTGCAGATGCCATTAACTGTATCCTAATATAGCTCAAAGAAAGAGTGCTTTACATTTTTGATTGACACGCTATAAAGCCAATAAGCTTAGAAAGGGAAGTGATCAATAAGCCATTGAACTCAGGAAGCCACTTGCAGGGAACAGGTCTCACATAGAGCCTCCTAACCGTTAAACTACAACTCTAAGGGGCCCATTCACTAAGTTCAAGTGAAGGAATAGAGAGAAAAATACTCTAATTTCGAGTCGTTTTTTGTGCTCCTCGACTATCGAATTGGCGTAAATTCGCCTGAGTAGAATGATTTGAATAGATTGAGCGCAAAAATGCTGCGACTATTCGCCCATTAGATAGTCGAAGTACTGTCTCTTTTAAAAATACTTTGACTGCCTACTTCGCCACCTAAAACCTACCAAATTGCTTTAAAAGCCTATGGGAAAGTCCCATAGGCTTGTTTTCTAAGTTTTTGATCAAATAAAAAGGCATTCGATCAATCATTCGATCGAATGAAAATCCTTTGATCAAATATTCGCCGGGCGAATATTCGCCCATTCGACTATTCGCCAGCATGTTAATTCACCCGAATTGCCTATTCGATTCCTCAGAAGAATTTCGAGGGATTTAACCCCTCAAAATTCGACCCTTGATACATCTGCCCCCAAGTGTCTAATTCTAGACTCGTATAAAGTATATATTCTCCATAGATCCTTCCCTTGGTCAATGCAAACCCTTTCCTGACACAGTAGAAGTGGAACAGTATAGGAGACAACGTATATTGACTTAAAATCATATAAGAACCATCCTGTACTGCCATTAATACCTCTTTTTTTTATTGAGATATTCAAGAAACCCAAGGGTTACAAGCTCATTGATGAGGCCATATCCCGAATATACATTTCCCGGTCAGGCTCTTTCCTATCTCACAGTATTTTGTATCTTCCCCTCATGAGCAAATGTTGGTAAGACGAGAGGCTTGAAGGAACCAGACACTCCAGGCTTGGCAAATTTCATTGTCTCAGGTGTCACAGAACTCGTAGACCATGTAAGAAGGGACATCTGACAGGCTCCCAGGGAAGTGACACACTGTCTGCTCTTGTATGGAGGACCGGCGTAGAGCGTCATTAATCTCTATCACTGCCCCTTATCTCTGCCCGCTGAGCAGGTTCTGCTTGTCTCAGCTGCCCAATAGTCTGGGAGTCTCAACCTTCATCACCTCAAATAATAAACCGGTGTCAGTCCTTCAGCAGGTCAGTTCTCCACTTGCCACCACCCCAGCATTCATTTGGCACAAATCTCAGTCGTCATGCCCTCATTCTCTTCTAACTTTCACCTGCCATCACTAAAACCATCATTCTGGTAAATACAAATATCAGACCTCTCTATCACTCTATAACGTTGCCTCCAGCATCACCTTTGCTAAATGCACTGCAAAACTTCTCACCATCATCACAACCTGCTGACCACACAGTAGGGACGCAACCTTCTCAGAACAAACGATTTGGCAACTGTGAAAATGACATTTTCGGCCAAAGATAAATTGTTTCCCCCCACCCCTTGGATCCCTCCAAAAGAGAATTCTTTAATACTGAGGGTCATATTATGACATAAATCCACAACCACATCAGTAGGGGCAGAGGGAGTGCAGCAGCAGTACAGGATTAACTGACCCCCTTTTCTAAAACACAGACATCAGAATGCAGATTGATTGTGAGTCTGGATTATTATTTATCTGCCTGCCATTCAAGCCAATGCCTCTACTTTGCTAGGGTCATGTACCCGATATAGCCTGCCACAAGGACACTCACCAGAATAACAAGTTTGTATCTGCGGCTAAAAACAACAAGGAAATGTAACAATTTTTGACAAATTTATTTTACTTTCAATTGCAGGGGGGAAACAAATTTATAGTGCTTCTGCAATTGTGTCTGGTCCTTGCCAGGGACAAAAAGCAGGGGGCTCTGGGGTTACACATTAACAACAATTGCAGTGTAACAATTTATATAACACCTAAGAACATATGTACATTGCTAAAGTGCTCAGATGAGCTCTCTGATAGCATATACTGCATGTGCCCTTTAACTCCCCTTAAATTCAGTCATGCTTTCTCTAGATATCCCTATAGCAGAGTGTCTGGGCTGTATTTAGGCCTGGTGCCACCCTAAGCACAGGACCTTACAGTGACCACAAAGTGGGCAAAATGACATCAAGCATACTGTGCGTAAAAACATCACCCCCAGAATTCCCTCACTGGGCCCTGTACCCCACACCCCCTGCTGCACTGCCGGATTTAAAGCGAAAGCTCTCAAGGATGGCTGGGATGTTTTTTTATTTTATTTTGGAAAAAAATGTCAAACTTAACTGTCTCTGTATCTGGAAACCCATAATCCAGAAAGCATCTAATTACAAGGAAGCATTTTGAAACATGATTTCCTTTTTCTCTGTATATAATAAAACAGTACCTTGTACTTGATAGGAACTAAGCTGCATAAATTCATATTGGTGGTAAAACAATCCTGTTGGGTTTATTTCATGTTTAAATGATTTTTAGCAGACTAAAATGGTGATCCAAAGCAGAAAAAGACCCCTTATCCGGAAAAGCACAGGTTTAAAGCATTCCTGAGCCAGGTAGCTTGGAGGTGAATTATGCACAATTAGGACACTGCCCAAAAACTCTCACCAGGCCTGGACTGGCAATCTGTGGGTTCTGGCAAATGCCAGAGGGGCTGCTATAAGGTGCCATAGAAAGTCAGTATTTAGTGGGCTGTTTGGGCTGATTGGTTCTCAGTCCGGACCTGACTCTCACACACTGCCTCTTCCTCCTTGAACCTCCTAAGCTGGGAGAAGGGTTATTATTTAGTCCCTTTCTACTTTCCAGTGCAAGAATGGATAATGATTTAAGCATAATCTGTCTATACTCTCAAGGGAAAAGTTCTTATTATAGGGGGTGGATATTTTGGAAGCAGGCTTTTTGTCATCTTAGGAAATCAGTTTATATACTGTAGTTTTACATTGACCCTCTAAGTCAGTGCACTTGGTCTATTTCCTGCATCGCCTTGTTTTGGCAAATAACTTAAGCAGACCCTGAGAGATCCAAGCAGCTGTCAACTCTAAACATAATCTGAATGGAGTATTCTGATTTTTGACCCATAGAGAAATGGGGTGCAAATATGCTTGAAAGCCATAATATTTCCAATAGAGGAAATGCAAAAATGGATTTTGTGTGCTCAAAAATTATTTACATATCTCAGTTAAAAGGAATGAAAGCTATTACACAATCAAAATGCTTAGAGCCCATGATCACGGTGCAAAAGTATTCTGGGTACAAACACATACTTCTTTCCCTCTGTTTGCTTTCTGAACGCCAAGTTGTTGGCCTCCCAGGGTGACCCCTGTTATTTGCACTGACTGTCCGACCTGTGCAAGCCCTTGCACGGTTTACACAAGCAGATGGATCTTTTGTGATGGCCCAGCTTTGCACAAAAATCCCTTTGAAGAGTTGATCTGGGCCGTTTCTATTGAGTTACCTTGAAGCTGAGAGCAGTGAATGGAAGGTGTGAGGTGCATTATGTGTAACTGGACTCTCTGCTATGCAAGCTTTTGTTACCTGAGGGTGCGGAGACAACAATATATTGTTCTCATCAATCACCTTTTGTGAATCATATCAACTTTTCATCTTTACACTTTACTTTCCTTGAAGGACACAAAGCAGGACTGAAGCCAGGGCTAGGAGAAACATATTCACATGAAAAGCAGCGTGTAGGGGGAGAAAAAAACAGACCAGTAAATAAGCTCCTTCCTCCCCCAACTCCCTAAATAAGAATCTGCCTGAGTAAAGATGTAATTACTTGTTACACCAAACAGCTTTAAAAGTCTCAGTTACACAAGGCCCAGTACTGGGAGCAGGTAAATATATAGCATGAAATAAGGTGTGAGAAAATTGAAGGCATTCCTTTGTGTGGGGGATTAAGTTCATAAGCACAAAATCGTAGGGTAATAATAGGAAAACCACTTAACTAAAACAAGGGGCAAGGTTATTTATCAATTAACATGCCAATAATGCTTACAGTCATACATATGCCTTACCACCTTCCCAAGCCCCAACAGCGACACAAGGCTACTTTCTTTCCTGTCCAAGGAATGTGACCATATTCCGATATACAACTAAAGCTGGCCATAGACGCCATACTTCTAGACAAACGCACACCACTGACTGACTAGAGTCCAGCCATATTCCTCATACTTCTAAACAAATGCAAACCACTTATTGACTAGAGTCCCATCATGTTCCCTGAAATTTTAGACCAATGCACTCATTGACTAGAGTTCCATAATGTTCCCCATACTTCAAGACAAATGCACACCACTGATGACTTGAGTCCCACCATGTTCTCTATATGTCAAAACCTCCATACGCTATTCCTCTTGTACTTTCATGTAGCACATTTCCACATCGGAAAATCACAGGTTTTAAACAAAATGTAGTCTGCTATGGTTAAATATAAGGATATCTATTGATTGCACTTTGCATACAACCTCAACTTTAATTGGTCACTTACTCCTGGGTGACTTCTCATATACTTCACAATACACAAAAGCCATAAATTATCTACTAAATATTTTCCTATAAACAGAGGTGCCATTTGTGTCACATGGTTTCTTTACCTCTTATACCGGATATTGGTTGTTTTTGTATGTAAATCTGTATGTATAATGTATATACCATTCATTGTACAGTGTCCGTGCTATACATTTGTGTTAATAACAACAACAATAATAATAATATAGACTAGAGGTCTTTTGTGTATTGTAAGAAGTAATTCATCCCATATATTAAGGTAAAATGATATTAGAATCAACTTGAAGTTCCATGATCTGTGCTTTGTCCCTTTACACAGCCGTAGAATGCCTTGGTGACATATACTTTATAGATGGAATAGGAATTATTTTATCCCGTAAAGGCTTTGCATGAACCCTGCAGTTATAATAATAAGGAGCTACTGAGTCAGATCCATGTTAGTTCACTGTCTGGTTGAATTTGTTACTGATCAGTAAATAACTGAGCAGCCTAGGGGAAACCATAATCCTACCCATATTAGTATGTAATTTGCATCTACCTCTAAGCCCAGCATCCTTCTTCTGGCAAGCATTATGGACAATGTGTCTCTGGCATGCCAGCCAAGAACAATGTATTGGGCGAGCGTAATCTTGGCCCACAAGCTCCCTGCCGCCTGTACACTGCCAGTTTGCCACCCTGTGGAACCTTAGCATATTGTTGAGCTTCCTCCAGAGTATTGTGAGCATTCATACTTTGCACTGGCCATTTTGTATTCCTTGGCATTGCCAATGTTGCTTTGGCAAATCTCTGATTCTCTGGCCATTGTGTATTTTAAATGAGCACATTAGCCTTCCCCTGGGCATTGTAGGTATTCTTATTCATTGGCATTGCATGAATTCCGTGAGTAAAATGGATACATGTGTGTGATAAAGCTGCACAAAGAAATAATGTATGGCAGAAGAAAACATATACTAGGGAATATCACAAAGAAGCAGAAATGCTAATGCTTCTCTATGCGAGAGACCCTATTGCTTTACTGCTGCAAAGGGAAAATGAATAAAATGCATGGCGTGTGACTGGCACTACAATCTGTGATTCTCAAGCCCCTTTGTGTTATCCATTTTGTGTGCATAAAACAGACTTTGCTAACACACTTTAGGGTTACATCAGATAATGCTAGAGGACTAATTCTAGAAGCCCATTAGAGTGACCTAAAGGTTATGGAGGGTCTGCTCCCAGACGCCAAATACATCCCAACCCTAAAACATTACAAAATGAGAGAAGAGAAAATCCATAACTATTTCCCAAGGAAGATGTCAAACAAGAAGCAGCAGAAAGGATGGACAAAAAGAGCCGGGCCGGGTGATATATCACTGTCACATCCATCTGTCTTAGTCCAGGAAGGACAAGTCTCAAGTAACAAAGTGACAAGAGCCCATCTGGAGCCACAGTCTGGAGATGATGGGCACGGAACCAGGTGCTCCCATTAGCCCCAGTTCCACCCCTACCAGTCCTGCAGTGTTTCGTTGCATCCTCAAAGTTAAAGCCACAGCACGGCTCCCAGCGGGCAGATTCCGTAGCGCTCACCTTTGTGCTGCTATCATTCTTTTTCACATTTCTTATATATTTTAGTGTTTCAGGAGATGCCATGACCAGAAAGCAATGTCTCAGATATTCCCTCCAGGTACAATGTAGATGTTCAAGAGGCAGAGGGGTTCTTTTTAAATCACCGTAATTCACTGAAAATAAACACTACTCGCAGCAGAATTAAATATTGGGCAAAATTCACCACTTTATAGCAGCGGTCCCCAACCTTTTTTGCCCCATAGACCATGGTGGTGGTCAACTGCCGACTCGGCTCCGCGGCCCAGTTCAGTGCAGTGGGCCACGGCCCGGCAGTTGGGGACTCCTGATGTATAGGGCCTTCTGATGGTCCCACTCAACATAGCCAAAAATTGACCACATGCCAATTGGGCAGGTTTCATTTTCCAGTTGATTGAGGTCCCCCATCTGCAAGTTGATGCTGTTCTCAATCAACTAATACTCTGATTGTTGGTCCACAGGCCAAACCCTCAATCAGGCCAATATGTCCCACCTAAAGGTGGGCATATTAAAGATTCGCTCATTTGGCGACCTCGGTAGCACCCCCCCCACTCACCCCTAAAAGAGCAAGTTTTGTAACTTTTCATACTATTTTGCCCAGGTAAGTACCAGTAACAGATTAGGTTGTGTTGCCCATAATATACAATAGGAGCCAGTAGAGAAATGGCAGCTGTTAGGCTACTGGGATTTCTCCGGCCCTAATCTAATGGTCACAGCACAAGGCTCAGACCTTCATTTCCTTAGACTTCCATGCTGAACAGATAATGGCTTGATGGAGCAATGTTCGCTGGGATTCATTTTCTCACAATAAACCTTACTTCATCTCCTATTAACCCGGCCATCCGTCATCCCAGCTATATCTTTTACTGCTGGAAACCCGATATTCAGTGACTTCACAGGGCTGCTTAAGAAAAGCCTTCATACTGCGGCCCATGTGTAGACGGAATGGCTGTTTACAGCAGTAATGCATTAAGATATTTAACCCTTTACACCTTTGCATCACAAAAGCCAAGCTGCTTGAATTTACTATATCATTAACCCTTTAGCATTTGGTTGTTCTCAAGGCTACAGTAACAAGCAGCGTAATCTGTACTTATCTTATTAGTGTTATTAAGGGGCCCCCGTAGTTAAAAGTCGAAAAAAGGTAAAGTGTTTAATTAAAAATTGTGGTTTTTCCTCAAACCAAAACTGACCTTATTTAATATTAGTTGAAAAAAAGTTTTATTTTTACTCTTTTCTGCTTTTAATCTCTGACCTGGCATGATCCCATTTGAGTCAACAGCAAAAGGATTTAAATGATTTCTTTTTTTTTTTCATCTATTTTTTTTTGGCTCATGCACATGACTCAGTATTGAAAAGACCCTGCTAATATCATGGAGGTGTAACATGAGCACCCCCTGCTGTTCGTTGAGAGCAATGGTCAGGCAGAACAGTATAAAGAACAATATACAATAAAGAAATAGTTAGCCCTTTAGATTAACTCCCTCCTGCCGTTCTCTTTCAGTCTCTCAACTGTACAAAAAATGTCAAAAAAAGAAGAAAAATATTCCAGAAACTATGTTTTCTTGTAGAACAGCGCCTAAAGCAAATGGAGAAAGCAAAAAAGCAGGAACAAAATATGGTGTAGTATTTTCAACTGTTGTTAAAGCACCCTGTGCTGGAAAAGTAGAAGTTAAAAATAAAAAACAAGAAATGTTTTGATGATGTGGATTTCCCTTTAAAGAGACCTTTTCTTTCCGTCCCAAAGTGTGTGCAAACGAAATTGGTGTTCTCTGGATCCTTCACCAAGTATTAGTAAAATTGCCTACTTACAAGATAGTGGCAGTTATATTGCATGTAGTTAAATTCCCCATATTCTCCTCCACCAGCCTCCGTTAGGCTCCCAGGTAGGAAATTGCATAGTGCAATAACGTTTTATTAAAAACAATTTTTAAGAACATTTAAAATTTCACTCACATTTGTTTGTAAGGTTTTCACATATAGGCAAGTCTTTCGGCGGTATCACCAGCTGTAATGCAAAGGAGGAGGTTGTGCCGGCGTC
Organism: Xenopus petersii; assembly: GCA_038501925.1. NCBI lineage: Eukaryota > Metazoa > Chordata > Amphibia > Anura > Pipidae > Xenopus > Xenopus petersii. The sequence continues at coordinate 109,066,108 of CM076686.1, forward strand.
TCTCTCCCTCGTGGTGTTCTCCCCGTAGCCTGCCTGTGACGTCACGTGCACCTGATGCGTTTCACCGACCAATCAACTTCCTCAGAGAACAGTATGGATATGGATCTGGATATGGGTCTTTCTATAATTTGGATCTCCATACTTTAAGTCTACTAAAAATCAGTAAAACTTTAAATAAACCCAATTAAATTGTTTTCCCTTCAATAAGGAATAATTATTCTATTATATAATATTGGGATCATGTACAATGCACAGAATCCAGGATTTGGTTCAGGATTTGTCTTTTTTCAGCAGGATTCGGTTTCGGCCGAACCCTTCTGCCTGGCTGAACCGAATTCAAGTCTAGGGGTGGGGAGGGAGATTGTGTAACTTTTTGTCACAAAACAAGGAAGTAAAAAATGTTTCCCCCTATGTACTTCTGTATTGCTGAGCGATGCAATGTGTGATGGTTCACTACTGCTGTTCTTACTCTCTGTTGTAAGTTAAACACTTTAAAAAAAAAAAAATGTTCCCCCCCAATTTGAATATGCAAATTAGGATTCGGTAATATATTTTGAATTACTTAAGTAATATGGAGTCCATGGGAGATGATCTTCCAGTAAATCAGAGCTTTCTGGATAACATGTTTTCAGATAACAGATACAATACCTATATATTAGAGAAGCAGGAAGCATCTCTTGAAGCTTTCCTGCTCAGTTCTGTGGTTCCTTAGAGAGATAACAACAAGAAATCTAAGGGCAACATGATGTTCATTGCCACAGTGTTAGGAAGGGCCCTCTGAGGAATTTTACACAGGTTATATAAGGGGGTTTTGTACTCACCAGAAAACCCTTTTCTAGTAGGCCCGAACTGTCAGTGCAGACGTATGGGTTATGTCTTGATCATCTCTGGAGGCAGGACAAAGATTGATGACTCATGACCCCTCCTTCCTCATATATGTGCTGGCTCCACCTCACTTCCTCAGTTCGTTTGTAAAGCTCAGACAGTGGAGACAGAGAGGTTAGAAAGAAGCCAAGAGACAACAGATAGAAAGGAAAGGATAGCGACAAAGAGGTCCCTGTACCCATACTAAAATCAGCCTGGGTGGGACTTACTGCACTGACAGTTCGGGCCTACTAGAAAAGGGTTTTCCGGTGAGTACAAAACCCCCTTTTCTCTAGTCGGCCCTCCTGTCAGTGCAGACGTATGGGACGTCCAAAAGCTGTCCCTCAAATGGGTGGGTAGTGCTGAATTTGCCAGTCCATAGAGTAGAGATCACCATGGAGTCGTAGTTGCGACAGCTTGTAGAACTTTCCGGCCAAACGCGGCCGTCTGAGAAGCTAAAACATTTAACTTGTAAAACTGAACAAAAGTGTTCGGAGATGCCCATGTGGCAGCTGTGTATATCTGTTCTGGCGTTGCCATGTTCTGCAGCGCCCATGAGGTACTTTGAGCTCTGGTAGAGTGGGCCTTCACTGAAAACGGCCTGGTCTTCTGCTTGGAATCATAAGACGTATTGATGGTGTCCACCAGCCACCTAGCAATGGTCCTCTTAGAGACCGACTGCCCTTTCGTCTTCCCAGAATATGAAACAAGCAGGCTGTCAGAACGTCGAATTGACTGCGATCGTTTCAAGTAGATACGAACGGCTCTCACAACATCCAGACGGTGAAGACGACTCTCCTTATGGTTCGCTGGTCGTGGACAAAAGGATGGAAGTATGATGTCATTATTCAAATGAAATTGAGAGACCACCTTGGGCAAAAAGTCTGGTAAAGTCCTAAGGACAACCTTGTCAGCATGGAGAACCAACCAAGGCTCCTTACAAGATAGTGCTGCTATCTCAGACACCCTCTTAGCAGAGGTAATAGCTATCAGAAAGGCTACCTTGAGGGAGAGCCACTTGAGATCACACGTAGACAGCGGTTCAAATGGTGGATCTAGCAATGCAGATAACACCAGAGGGAGATCCCACGAAGGTGTTGGGTCTTTAATGGGAGGCCGAACCCTGATAACAGTGCTGTCATCAGCCCAGCGAGTATGAGTAAGTGCAGACAAAGCTGAAACTTGAGTCTTGAGTGTCCGGAGAGCGAGTCCCTGGCGGAACCCGTCAGTAAGAAAGTCAATGATCGCCTGTGTGGGCACTTGATCCCATTGAAGGTGACGTTGGTTGCACCAAGTCATGAAAATCTTCCAAACCTGGTGGTAGATTTTGGAGGTAGACGGTCGGCGTGCTCTGAGAAGTATGTCAACTGCCTCCAGTGAGAATCCATGTTGTGTCCACCATTGGGTTTCAACAGCCAAGCCGTTAAATGGAGCATTGCTACGTTGGGATGAGAGATAGGTCCCTGTGTGAGCAAGTCTGGGAGCAGAGGCAGTCGCCATGGTCTTGCCGCTGACAATTGAACAAGATCTGAGTACCACACTCTGTTGGGCCAATCCGGTGCAATGAGAATCACAGTTGCTGTGCTGTGTTTGACCTTCCGTAAGATTCGTGGCAGCAGAGGTAGCGGGGGGAAGGCATAGATGAGTTTGAAGCCCCAAGGCGTCACTAGAGCATCCACAAAGGTTGCCCCTGGGTCCCATGTTCTGGCACAGTACGTTGGGACTTTGTGATTGTGTTTTGAGGCTAACATGTCCACCTCTGGAGTTCCCCATCTTAGAGTGAGAGAGTGGAAGATCTCGTTGTTGAGAGACCATTCCCCCTGATCGATTGTTGTTCTGCTTAGGTAGTCTGCTTCCCAATTTTGAACTCCCGGAATGAAAACTGCCGAAATTGTTTGTACAGTGTTCTCTGCTCAAGTGAGAATGCGTGACACCTCCCTCATTGCTAATTTGCTGCGTGTGCCTCCCTGTTTGTTGACATACGCCACTGCCGTGGCGTTGTCGGATTGAATCCGGACTGGCAGGGAATGAAGGAGTGAAGTCCATCCTTCCAGTGCTAGCACGATAGCCCGCAGTTCGAGCACATTGATGGGAAGGCAACTCTCTTGAGGTGACCAAGTCCCTTGAAGGGTGTGTGACTTGTACACTGCTCCCCAACCCCTGAGACTCGCGTCGGTAGTTATGATCTCCCACTGGGGTAAGGTCCAGTCCCGGCCCTTTGAGAGGTTCAGTGGATGGGTCCACCAGGCCAAACTGTCCCTGGTTGCGACCTCCAGCGATATGGGTTGTTGAAGATCCCTGTGGTTCTTGTTCCAGTAGGAGAGGAAGCTGTGTTGTAGAGGTCTCATGTGAAACCTGGCAAAGGGGATGGATTCCAAGGACGAAACCATAAGCCCTAGAAGGTGTAGGTATGCCCCTGCTGAGAGTGTTGGCATTGTGAGAAATGACTGTGTCGCGGATATCAATTTGTTGATCTTCTCCTGGGGTAAATACACTTTCTTGGTGATTGAATTGAAAAGAAGTCCCAGGAACAGAATTGTCTGGCTGGGTATGAGACTGCTCTTGTGTGTGTTGATAATCCAACCATGCTGGTTGAGTACTTGTATGCAGGTGGTCGTGGCTTTGGTTGCCTGACCTTCTGAGGGGGCGGTAATGAGCAGATCGTCTAAGTAGGGTATTACCCGGATGCCTAGAGACCTGAGGTAGGCCACTACTGGGGTGAGAACCTTGGTAAAAATGCGTGGCGCAGTACAAAGTCCAAAGGGCAATGCCACAAACTGGTAATGCTTGTCTTGAACTGCAAATCGAAGATAGCGTTGGGACATTGGGTGTATGGGTATATGCAGGTAGGCATCCTGCAAGTCTATGGAAGTCATGTATGCATTGGGTTCCATGGCTGCTATGACAGATCTGACTGATTCCATCTTGAACCTTTTGTTGGGTACCATGAGATTTAATGGTTTCAGATTGAGAACGGGTCTGAATGTTCCTTCTTTCTTTTTGACCAGGAAAAGGTTTGAGTAAAAACCCTTGAACTTGTGGTGAGATGGAACTTCTACGATGACCTCCATGCTGAGTAATTGGTGAACTGCTTCTTGTAGATGTAGTTGTCTGTGTGGGGCTGTTGTGGTAAGTAGGAACCTGTGAGAAGGCAGGCGGGAGGAAAAGGGTATTCTGTAACCTTGCTGAATGATGGCGAGCACCCAATCGTCCGTTACATGCGTCTCCCATTCGCCCAAATATCTTTGTAGCCTGCCCCCCACAGCTCGTATTGTCTGCCTGGAGTCAGGCAGAGCCAGGCTTGGATGTAGCTGGTTTCTTTGTGTTTCGGTTCTGCTGGTGCCAGATGGGTCTGCTGCGTTTGTTACTCTGATCATTTGGGGATGACCTGTAGTTGGAGCGAAAGGGACGAAAAGGTCTGGATTGCTGGTTCCAACCTCTCTTGCCGGAAAACCTGTTGGGATTCTCAAATCTCTGTCTTTTTCCCGTTGGTAAGAAGGTACTCTTGCCCCCTGTCACTTCCGCTATGATTTGTTTTAAATCAGGGCCGAATAAGGACTCGCCTGTATATCTAAGAGACAATAGTCGAAGTTTTGAGGCTGTGTCACCAGTCCAGTGACGAAGCCATAGAGCACGTCGTGCAACTATAGCATTGGTAGTTGCCTTTGCCGCCAGTTTAACCATTTCAATGGAAGCTTCTGCTAGAAAACCTAATGCCATAGCCAATCTATCCACCTCTGACTGGAGCTGTTGTTGTGAGGAAGGTGGTTGGCGAGCCAATTCGAGGGCCCAATGTCTAGCCGTGCGGGCTAGTCCTGCTGATGCCACTGCTGGCCGTAATGCAGCTGCTGCCTGTACATACGCTCTCTTCAGTGTTGACTCCATGCGGCGGTCTAGTGGATCCTTAAAAGCGGCCTCTTCCGCTGGTAAGGCTGTGTGTTTAGAAAGGCGAGCTACTGCGGAATCAACCTTAGGAGGTTTATCCCACTTCTTTTCATGTTCCTCTGGAACTGGGAAAGTTTTAAAAAATCTCTGAGTGAGTGCAATGCGTCTTTCCGGCTGGTTCCACTCTGCTTCAATCGCTTGAGTAGCTGATTTAAATACTGGAAAGGCTAACTTACTTTTTCTATGACCCCCTAGAAGCCTATCTGCCTTTGATAGAGGAATGGATTCATCCTTAATTTCTAATGTCTGTAACATTTGACGTAGTAACTTCTTAGACATGTCTGGGTCCAGCAAGGATTGCTTCTCTTCCTCAGATTCAGTATCTGATTTGGCCTCTGAATGGTCAGATCTATCAGATGTGAACTCAGGGTGTTTTTCCTCATCCGAGTCTGAAACTAACCCTTCTTCAGATTCAGAAGCGTCTGAAATGTGTACTGGATTTTTGCGTCTTTTGCGATCACTTGATGTGGTTGGATGTGGTGGTTGTACTGAGTGCATAATCCATTGGAGAAATTCTCCAAATTGTTGTGGCGCTGGGGGTTGTGGTTGAGGCGCTGGGGTTTGAGCCCATGGCATAGACGCCCCACCCTGTGTGGTGGCTGGCATTGCCTGCGATGTAGATGGAGTAGCCAATGTAATCGGGGTACCCATCATTGGTGGTACAGAGTCAGTGGTAATATGTCCAGTAGGAGAAGTATTTGGAATCAACAGTTCCTCCTCTGACTGTTGGTTTGGTCTGGGGGATAAGACTGGTGGCTCCAGTGAGTCTGTGGCCTTATAGGGTTTACAGTCAGTACAATAAGTCTTTTCCGTTTTTCTGAGGGAATGTTTGCATGTTCTACATTTAGGCAATCTTTCAGTCTTTTTGCCCTTCTTTACTGACTGTATCTCCGCTCTCAATTCTGTGAGTGAATCTGCCCTCTCCATTATTAGTATAATTACTGTGTACAATGATGTACCTGTGCTTTCCTAGCTGTGGTAAAGCATGTGAAGGAATCCGCTGGATGTAACTTGTAGGCGCAGTTTGTGATGTGTACATGAAGCTGCTCGTGCTCTGCTCCTGTGTCGCGCCAATGACGTCAGTGCGCACCCACGCTGCGCCTTTAGTACTGTGCGTGTCTAGTTTGGCGTGAAGTGTAGAGTAGGCGTGCCGACCGCGCACACTGATGACGTCGGTCCGCCGCGCCCTGTGAGATACACACGGCGTGGCCTGGTAATGGAGGGAAACTGGTAGCGTTTGCACTACCACTACTTGCCATGACATGCGTCTCCCGTGCCATAGCCTATCTGCCTCAATACACGGTACGCAGCAGCTCTATGTTCTCAGTAGAGTTAACAATTGAGCAGCCCTGTGTGCCCCCTAGGGTCTTCTGCTTGGATGTTGCGTGCACCATTAGCTGTGTAATGAACAGCTCTATCTGTCCTATAGCTCTGCCCCATGAACAGCTCTGCGTGTTCGGCAGTGACATGTTTCTCAAGGTATAGTCTGGATAGCTCAGCGTATCCATTAGCCTTGTAGTAGGTATAGCCCTGGACAGCTCCGCGTGCCCATTAGCAATGTATGCCAGGTATAGCCTAGACAGCTCAGCGTGCCTATTAGCTAGTTTGCAGCCTAGAGTGCTCTCCAGTAATCCGGGCAGCTCTGCGTACCCTCAGTGCTGCCTTGAAAGAAATAATAATGATAAAAGAATAAAAGAAAAAAGAAAAAAAAAATCTGTCCTTCACCTCCGAGGCAGGACAAAAGAACTGAGGAAGTGAGGTGGAGCCAGCACATATATGAGGAAGGAGGGGTCATGAGTCATCAATCTTTGTCCTGCCTCCAGAGATGATCAAGACATAACCCATACGTCTGCACTGACAGGAGGGCCGACTAGAGAAAGTATGGTGCATGTGCCCTATCATGCTGCCTAAAGCAAGTAACTGTAACTGTAGCTGCTTCTGATCACCACCCTCCTCTCACTTACCCATTTGCACCACCCAAACTCCCCCATCCCAGTTTGGGAGTGAGAAAAGAGATAAATCCCATTTTTTTAAGGCGGAGGAAATGTTCCTCTACTTTCGCGCCCTACGAACATGCCTCTTCATGCCCTGACGTTGGGCACTGCATATATTTATAATACACATAAGGGCTTATACATAACTATATATTAAACTATATATTAAAATTAGAACGCACTGAGAGAAGCAGCTGGCTCTAAGGAAATGCAAATCTAAAATTCTCCTGGAAATGCTGTTGAACTGTAACCCCCAGCAGTGGGTGTTAAGCATTGTAGATTAACATTTCTGAGGACATTGTAAAACACACAGATTGTAATTGCAAGAGCCAGGATTTCTTTTATGAGGATCGGGATAGCCAGCTACAGCCATTACGGGTTTAATTAAGTTATTATAATACAAGATGGCAGGCAGAAGAGATTCCTACAATAAGTCAGCTCAAACATTGCGTTTTTTTTATGGTATGCCAAAAGTATGGACGACGTACTACACTCCATTATTTAAAGCTTTTTAATGGGTAAATACATAATATAACAAATGTGTTTTCTTTTGGTTGGGCAAACATATTGCAATGGATTGGAAAGGATTTGAAGTGTTTTACTGCCACCCAGAGGAAGCAGACATGCTTGTTAAGATTTCAAAGGCAGTTTTTGACAGCTGATAATAAAAGGCACAATACGGCCCCACTGAAGGTGCAATATAAATAGAAGTACAGACTTATACATAAATCTTACTTAAAATGTTGATAAAAAAACACAAAATGTGAACAAAACAAGTTTTGATGGGCACTTTTATGTGCGGCAATATACATAGTGGTTTTTCTACTTAGAACCATCGCCTTCTTCTTTACTTATTTATCTGCAGCCCGGAGTGAAAGGCAGACATGGAAAATTGGTTCCGCTCAGTCAGCATCAAAAATGTGCATTTTCCCTGCAAACATCCGGTCACAGATACAAAGCAGAGAATTTTCGGTGTGTCACGCCAGCTCATTTAGACACAGGGCATAATTGCAAAGCTATTGCCATGTATTTGCAGCTGTACTGATTGGCCGTGACAAACCAAGTATGAGATAAAAGAGATACTAACCTTCTGTGTATTGGGAACAAGGAAGACCGATGACAGTATGTAGCACAGGCAGGATCAGGATGTTACCAGTGGTAAGACCTGGGATAAAACAGATTGTAAATGAGGAAATGATTGATATAAAATAGAATTACATTTGCTATAGCTTTTATGCTGTTAAACTTCAACTCCCAGCATGCACTAATAATAACAGGATGTTGGTGAATGCTGGGGGCTATATTTCGGGCCTGGACTATGATTCAATAGAGGTCTTGGCATGTCAAATACACAAAAGCCCAAACAGCCCCCCACCAGCTCAATAAATAGTGACTGTTGAAACATACCTCCCAACTGTTCCGTTTTTCGCAGGACAGTTCAGATTTTGACAGCTCAGCCCGCAGTCCCGGATTGTTGTTACTTAAATGTCCAGACTTTCACTTTGATCTCCTGCAGTGAACAGCCAGAAAAAGACACAACTTAATTGCTTTTGGGCAGAGTGCCCAGAATAAGTGGCAGGTGCACTTAGATACTTTTGTTACAATTTAAGATAAGCAAAGAAACAATTGTATTAAGTGATTTGAAGCTTAAAGGGCAATTAACCTTCATAAGCAAAACATATAAAAAACACAGAAATGTGCTCAAACTTTCATAACCTGCCAAAAATAGGCATGGCCAAAAATGTCAGCGCACTACACGCAGCAAATGCTTTTGTCCCTCCTTTTATTTACAAAATGTTGAGAGGTATGTCTGTGGCATCTTCCAGCAGCCCTTCTGGGATTTGCCAGAATCTACAGATTGAGCCTGAAAAGAAGGGCTACGGGTTGGGCAACGTTGATATAAAGTATATGTGTTGCCAGACTAGAATTAGAGAGAGACATTACCCACATAGGTGTTTAAGGGTAGAGGTTATTCATTGATGAAGTTTTGTTATACTGACAGGACAATGGAAATTGCACTGTTTGACTATAAATAAATAGCCACTATTTAAAGGGGTCATACAAGCTAAACTTGAACTTAATATTATATTGTTTTTAGAGTGTTTTTAAGCACTTTTCATGTCACGATAAAGTATCAGCTGTTCTTACACTGCTGATATATTAATCTATAAAATTACTGTGTAACCTGAGCGCCCTCTGCTGTTCATGCTGGGCGACAGCCAGAGAGAACACCAAACGCTTGCTTCCCCCAGCGCCACTTTATATATATCAACTTATCAAGCAATTTTACATTAAACGGGTGCTTCACCTTTAAGTTAACTTTTAATATGTTATAGAATGGCCAACTCTAAGCAACGTATCTATCTTTAATAGTTTTTTTGTAATTATTTGCCTTCTTCTGACTCTTCCCAGCTTTCAATTAAGGGTCACTGACCCATCTAAAAAACAAATGCTCTGTAAGGCTACACATTTATTGTTATTGCTGCTTATTATAATGCATCTTTCTATTCACACCCTTTCCTATTCCAGTCTATACAGTGCTGCACAATATGTTGGCACTCTATAAATACATGTTAATAATAATAATTTTTATTATTATTAGCATCAATGCATGGTTGCTAGGGTAATTTGGACCCTAGGAACCAGACTGCTGAAAATATAAACCTGAGAGATGCGGAAATAACTCAAAAACCACCAATTGAAAACCAATTGCAAATTGTCTCAGAATATATAATAAAATAGTAGGAGGTAATAGAGGAGAGCACTCAGAAGCAGGTCTGCTATGATCAAGCCCTATTCCAAGACTACATATTACACAACATGTTTTGTGCTTTGCTTGCCCTTTCTAAAGTGTCTCAGAATAACACTCTCTACAGCATACTAAAAGTTAATTTAAAGGTGAACAACCCCTTTATAAGCAATATTTAATCGGCATGCCCACCATTTAGCCAAAAAAACCCAACCCCCCACCCCACGTAGACCCCCCTCCCTCCTAGGCTAGCTGACCCCCCCCCGGAAATGCACCTAACTTTATACTTACCCCTCGGTGCAGATTCAGGCATCAGACTTTACTGCAGTCATCTTCCGGGTCTTCAGCAAGCTGAGTGGGAGACCGGGTGAAGAGGCACATGCGCAGTTGGAGCAATGGTTTTCGACAATTGCAGATGCACCAAAATGGGCGGAAATTGCCGAAGCACCAGAAGAAGTCACGAAGACCTGGAAGATGGCTGCGGTGAAATTCGATGCCTGAATCTACACCAAGGGGTACGTTTAAAGTTAGGGGCATTTCCCCGTGGGAGGAGGGAGGTCGGTCTGGTTTTTTTTGGATAAATGGTTGAATTCTCCTTTAAGAACCGCTGCCACTCATCATTGGTGTGTAAAGGGTTAACTGAACTATGATAAATCTTTATTTACACTGCAGTGCTCCATAGAAGACATTTCAAGCCCCCATATTACTCTGAGACTGAGAGCTGAGACTAAAAAGCATTACGTTTGCACCGGTGCAGTAACTAATAGCTACCAATAAGGTGTTTAGCTCTAAACTGATGATCAGTAAATGCTTCCTGCTGATTGGTTGCTATAGGAGATTAGACCAATAGCACATTTTGCCCATTTTATTACATATCTCCATTTCAGTGTTGGGCATATAATATAAAATTAGAGTGTGTGTGACTGTGGGAGCTACTTTATAAAATACTGCTTTACTGAATGCTTGATACAGGCAATTACGGTACAAGTACTATACAAGTAAGTTCATAGAACGTTATATTTATTCTGTAGAATGCTTTACCATAATTTATTCTGCAGAATGTTTTACCAAACCAGAGAAAACAGCTCTAGAAGCTCGCTCTGTTTGTTTAGGATAGCAGCTGCCATATTAGCTTGTTGTGACATCACTTCCTGACTGAGTCTCTCCCTGTTCACTCATAGTTCTGGGCTCCTTTTACAGCAGGGTGGGAAGGAGGGAGTGGGAGAGTAGCAAACTGAGCATGCTCAAGCCCTAGCCCTGGAAGTTTAAGCTAAAAACAGTTAGTCTGATACAGAAGCCCATGTGTACACAATAGAAGGAAAGAAATGCTGTGTTTCTTTTGACAGAGAACTCAGAGCAGCATTACTTTGAGGCTTTACTGGTGTATTTATATAGACCTTTCTGATAAAGCTTACTTAATTTTAGCTTTTCCTTCTCCTTTAGAGTCATACATCATATGCACTGCTAGTTGTTAAACCTTGAGGATCAAATACATGCCATGCCTTTAAACAGAGACATAAGTCATCTTTGAAACTTTAAGTGATACTGCTTCAGCAGGATAATAACCCTGCACACAAAGTAAAGTCCAAGCAGAATTGGTGGGTAGGAATGGACTTGATAAAACTTCACTGGTCTGCACAGAACCCTGATCTCAACCCTAAAGAACACCTGTAGAATAGATTGGATGTCAATGTGAGCCAGGCTTGATCAATATCACTGCCCAACCTCTTACACATGAATGCAAGCAAATCCTGCCAACATGTTCCAGCATCTAGGGGAAAGCTTTTCCAGAAAAGTAGAGGGTAAAGGCTATTTTAGCAGCAAAGAGAGGAGCAACTTCATAATATCCTTAGAAAGGCAGGTGCCACATTCTTTTGGCCATACATTGTACTTGTTCATTTACAGTTGCCACCACATCTCTCTTTAACACAATCTCATTTTAAAATCCACATGCTGGACAGCTGATTGTTAATCGGCAAAGATTCTATGTGGTCATTTAGAAAACCAATATGTACCCAAAAACACAACCAGTGCAGGTATGCAAATGGGAACTAGCCCACGTGGCTTATAGTGCTAAAAAAAGCTGCACCATTATTTGACGGAATAAACCACGGCAGCGTCGAACTGGGCCGGTAGGCCCGACCTCTTTTGGGCCACGCCGGCCCAGATCAGCTCCCTAAACTTATTCTCCTCACTCAACCTTTATTCTTCTAGTCTCTTTAGTTATAAATACTATGGTGCAAATTACACTACAAAAGCCCAGGGAAACCTTAATAGAGTTAAATAGAGTTGTTATATTGCCCTACACATGTGCCCAGTGTATATGTGCCATATGTTAGGAAATGTATGGGGGAGCCCGGGTACCCAAAAACTATTTTTAACATTTTTTGCAGCCTATCACCCTGAAAAAACTAAAAGACGAAGAAAAATTAAAGAAGCCCTATACATTCCATTGCACTTCACCTGGTCTGAGCTGGCGAAGGCAAGTCTGGCAGAACAGGTAACGTTCAGTAAAATGCGCATCTTAGTGAATTTGCAAAGTAATGCTCTTTCGCCAGAGCCTGGTGTAAGACTGCGAAGTAGCGCTTGAGTCTATCTCCTTTGCAGGCGAAGTTACAGCAGCGCCCGATTGTAAACCGGCAAAGTACCAAAATGATAATGTAGCAGCAACTGGAGCAGCAGCAGTGATTGAATCCATGGCTGAAGAATTCATGGATCAAAAACATATGGCAGCACAGGAATTGTACTGACTCAATAGGCCACACATACAAAGCAATTCTCTGTGTACTTAATAAACTATGTATGTACTGCACATCTAAGCAGAAATAAATGCCATATTAACATTAATCTTATGAAACCTACTTACTGGGTACACTTCCCCTTTAAGAGCAGGGAACAGCGTTGACTTCCCTCCTACTGCTGTGGCAGTTGGTTCAGTCCGTTGGTTGCCATCGTGGTGAGTGGTAAGTGTATATTCTCTCTGGGAGAGATTCTTTGTCAAATAATGCTTATTTTAATGAAAAAATAGGGGAAATTGTTGGGTGACATCCCCAGACTAACCAGATATTGATCCTCTTACTGATTTTAGTGAATTTAGAACATTTTCCCCTAAAATGGGCTTTGGAGACGCCTTTAATCTTAGTGCTGGTTGAGAGACACAGACTCAGGATTTGGCAGCTATACAGGACTGACAGCAAATGTACATGTTTTCTACAGTAACTCCATAAGAAGGTTTGGGGGCTTCTTCCTTTTACACAATAACATTTATTTATAAGTCTCATGGTTTAAGAGCAGAGATGATAAGTGACATTACCCCATGTGATTTGACAGTTGGTTTGGTCCGTTGGTTGGGTGGAGTGGTAAATGTGAGAGATTTTCTGACCAATACCCTTATTTTAGTAAAATAATAGGGGGGGGGAGATAGTTGGGGGCACAGACAAGCGGATGTTGATCCTCTTACTGATTTTAGAGAATTTTCCCCTAAAATAGGATTTGGAGATGCCTTTAATCTTAGTGCAGAGATGAGAGGTGACTTTACCCCAGGGATTTGACAGTTGGTTTGGTCCGTTGGTTGGTTGGACTAGTAAATGTAAGAGATTTTTTGACAAGTAACATTTACGGTATTTTATTAAAAAAAGGGGGGAACTAGTTGGTTGCTGCCCACCCAGACAAGCTGATGTTGTTCCTCTTACTGATTTTAGAGAATTATCCCCTAAAATGGGCTTTGGAGACGCCTTTAATCTTAGTGCTGGTTGAGAGACACAGACTCAGGATTTGGCAGATATACAGGACTGACAGCAAATTTACATGTATTCTAAAGTAACTCCATAAGAAGGTAGCATTTGGGGACCCCTGTGCCTCATGATAAAATACTTATTTTTATGCCCAGTATTGACAAGCTCCTTAGGGTTTTGCAACTCAGCCCCTTGGGTATCTGCCCTGCTCTTATGTACCAGCCTTAACATGTAACTGAATTTAATGGAATAAATAGCAATGCTTCTTCTTTTTACACAATAACATTTATTTATAAGTCTCATGGTTTAAGAGCAGTGATGATAAGAGACATTACCCCATGTGATTTGACAGTTGGTTTGGTCCGTTGGTTGGGTGGAGTGGTAAATATGAGAGATTTTTTTGACCAATAACCCTTATTTTAGTAAAAAAGGGGGGGTAGTTGGGGGGACAGACAAGCGGATGTTGATCCTCTTACTGATTTTAGAGATTTTAGAGAATTTCCCCCTAAAATGGGATTTGAAAATGGCTTTAATCTTAGTGCAAAGATGGGAGGTGACTTTACCCCAGGGATTTGACTGTTGGTTTGGTCCGTTGGTTGGTTGGACTAGTAAATGTAAGAGATTTTTTGACAAGTAACACTTATTTTATTAAAAAAAGGGGGGAAATAGTTGGTTGATGCCCACCCAGACAAGCTGATGTTGTTCCTCTTACTGATTTTAGAGAATTATCCCCTAAAATGGGTTTTGGAGGTGCCTTTAATCTTAGTGCTGGTTGGGAGACACAGACCCAGGATTTGGCAGTTATACAGGGGCTGACAGGAAATATTAACTTTTTCCCACTTGGAGTCCAGATAACATATGGGGACCCCTGTGCCTCACTATAAATACTTTATTTGTGCTTAGAGTTTTGCCCCAGGTTTCTGATCTGTTCTGATATAAGTTAACATGAATTTAATGGAATACATAGCAATGTTTATTGCTTTCATGTCCTTTCCCTTCAAATGTCCTGGCTGTGGAGGGGGGGGCAACAGGGTACATGGTAGGGAAAGCATTGATTACAATAATAGGCAAAGGGGGTAGGCAAAGATGAAAACTGGACAATCTGCACCTGGCCAGTGATCTTATGTACAATACATTAATTCTCACTATACCAATGCTCATTTCTGATTGGCTGCTGTGAGGTACTGTATTGCATTAAGTGTCTGTATAGGGTAAAATGGGCAGATCTCTGCTTTCCTCTGTACTTTATGGGAAATATTAAGTGTTAAATGCATTATCCTTGAAACTAATTTGTCAATTTATTCTCTTCCCTATACAGATTGCTACAGTGGACGGATTGCTTTTTTAGCAAATTACCAGCGATACTGCGTTGTTTTTTTCCTGGCTTCTCCTTAGTTCAGATTTTAAGATTCTTTTCTGAACACATATAAGGAGAGCCAGTAATTAAAGAGGGAGACCCTCTGGGGTACCCCGGCCTTGTGCCGGCCCCTCTACCAAAAGCCAGAACATCTCAGGCTTTTTTTTTTTTTTTTTTTTAAACATCATCGGACATCAGAAGAGCTTGTTTTAAGAGGTATTCTTGCAAATCCAATTGATAAAGTTTATGATTTCTTTTACAGCAAACCTGCCCTAAATTATGGGGGAGGGGGGCAATTTGTAAGGTCCCACATCTCTTTCCCAGGCCTGTGCTCGTCTTCTTCAAAAACTGAAGCGCACCTACCCAGGGTAGTTTTCTGCAGGTCAGACTGGTAATCTAACTGGCCATCTAGGGGGAAGGATTAAAACTAGTGATGGGCGAATTTGGGGCTAAACTGCGCCATTTTTTTTACGCCAGCGAATTTTTGCTGCCGTTTCACGAATCGCGGGAATTTGCGCCATGCGAATAAATTTGATCCATCACTGATTAAAACAGAAAGGGACATGGAAATTCAAAAGAGTTTAAAATTTGACTAACTTCTTGATATTTTCAATGGTCACTCCCAGACTTGGAGTGATAGCTATTGTTTGGTTGCTAGGGCTTAATTACCCTAACAACCACACAGCAGTTTGGAAATAACATTGGGAGATGAATAGTAGATGGGCTGAAAATAAATAATGACACCAGTAACAAGAACACAACGTGAAAATGATAGCACCACTTTGTACCCAAATCTTGCCTTAAGTAAGTTTCCATTGGGGGGGGCAAATACTATTGTTAGAAACAAACGAGTGCCTTAATCCCCAATTTTTGGGTTGTATAGCTCCATTAAAAACAGAATATTTAAAAAGGGTTCTTTTTTACTTACTGAAAATCTGTCATTGTTTAATGATGTCGTTTTACTTAATTATTATGGTAACATTTCTGAAGTATTTATTGCACAGAAGCATTTTATCTCATTTGCACTTGATGCACATTATTTAACATAATCCTTGGTCCTTAAGGCGACCTTTATTATTAGACATTTTATGTCTCTGCATTTGACTCACCGCAACTCGCAATTAGTGTGCAATAACTGATTCAAATATTTTCTAATATTTCCCAAAAATGTCTAACTAACCTAATACTAACCTGTAGAATGTTGTATGTAAAACACATGAGGGGATCCGCCATTATCTCTGGAAACTGCCTTCTGCTTCTGTACTTCTAGTGTTTAGGCCGGATTGCCCACAAATCCACGGTTTTGTTAGGGCACAAATGCCCCCGTGTTCCACAGTCCTAATGTGATGTAAAACAATAGTTTTAATTTTAATTTAATTTTAATTAAAGGATTCCTATTATCACTCATACTTTCTTGATATGTAAACATACCTTTAACAGATGTAACAGACACTTTTCCAAAATTTAACCCACTAATCCAATATTATGCAAGTAGAAAAACTACTTTCTGTCTGTTTTATTAACTCCATTTGCTATGTCTTATGTTATGGTGCAGGGACGTTAATCAGAACAGAGCTGGTTATGGGAAGCAGGCACATTGGGTACATGCAGGGAGAAGAGGATTCTATGGGAACATTAAGATGACTGAGGTGCATGATGGGATGCCCTGATCATGACATTATAAGCAATATAAAACTACATCTTATTGACATCATTTCCCCCACTATAATATGTGTAAGGCATCACTCTTGACGGTAGAAGTTCAATATTGCTCATTATACTTTTAGCTCCAGCTATTCTATTAGAGACTTGGGCTTTCCACAATGCAACAGTCATGCTGCTATAGTTCCAGGGGTAAAACAGAGTGGCAAATAAGCACATACCCTGGCTAATACTATATGGCTATCTAGGTGGAGATTTACAATATGGAGAGGTAAATGGGAATCAGAAAGTTTATAAAATGGACTCATCTCATCTTGATTACATATTGACTATTCCCAGCATCCCATGGGAAGGGACACAACTCACACTATGTGAGCAAAATATTTAATCACATATATTGTAAGAAAGTTCTGATGAGTGAGGTGCCAGAGTGATGTGTCCTTGCACTTACCTGCAGGGGGCTTGCTGGAATGATATGCTAGGGGTATATATATTCACAGACTTGCAATTGCAGCTGTGGTCTGGATACTATGGCTTAATTACCCTAACAACCACACAGCAGCTTTAAAATAAAATTGGAATGATGAAAAGTAGATGGGCTGAAAGAAATACTAACATCACTAATAATAAACTCTTACAGTTTGGTGTTTGAATAATTAGAATTTTTATTTTGTGCACCGTCAAAATGTTGATGCTAATCATTCCAACCCCATAGTAATTAAATGAGGGACTCATACCAGGGCCGGGCCAAGGTAGTTTGCCACCCTAGGCAAGAGCTTCAATTAGCATTACCATTTTCCACCTTACCATGGAGATTTAAATAAAGAAAACAAGAAAGTGTACAACACATTAATGAATGAAACTTTTCATTTATATATATATATATATATATATATCTCAACCAAAAAAGTCGAGACAACTTGCTTGTTCATCAAGAAAAAACTTTTATCAAGCAAGTAATAAGTACAACGTTTCGAAGCTCCCGCTTCTTTACCAAGCTTCGAAACGTTGTACTTATTACTTGCTTGATAAAAGTTTTTTCTTGATGAACAAGCAAGTTGTCTGGACTTTTTTGGTTGATATATAATTTGTCCTTTAAAATTTGTCCTTTTAATTTGATCCTATAAAACAAAAGGCAAATCAAGGGTTCACTTAATACCAACACTGGAATGGCCACAACATTTTGCTTTTAACACAACTCCTATGAGAATAGTGCAATAAGCTAAAACCTTCATACTGCCCCCCTATGCCAGTAGCCATCCATCATATTGCCCCCCTGTATCTGTGCCAGTAGCCATCCATATTGCCCCCTGTACCAATAGCCAACCATCATACTGCCCCCCCTGTACCTGTGCCAGCAGCCATCCATACTGCCCCCCTGTACCTGTGCCAGCAGCCATCCTTCATATGCCATCATACATCCCCCTGTACCTGTGCCAGCAGCCATCCATACTGCCCCCCTGTACCTGTGCCAGCAGCCATCCTTCATATGCCATCATACAGCCCCCTGTACCTGTGCCAGTAGCCAACCATCATACTGCCCCCCTGTGTCAGCAGCCATCCATCATATGCCATCATACTGCCACCCTGTGCCAGCAGCCATCCATACTAACCCGCTGTACCTGTGCCAGTAGCCAATAATATGCCATCATACTGCCCCCCCTGTACCTGTGCCAGCAGCCATCCATACTAAACCCCTATGCCAGTAGCCATCCATCATATTGCCCCCCTGTATCTATGCCAGTAGCCATCCATACTGCCCCCTGTACCTCTGCCAGTAGCCATCCATACTGCCCCCTGTACTTGTGCCAGTAGCCATCCATCATAAGCCATCATACAGCCCCCTGTACCTGTGCCAGCAGCCATCCATACTGCCCCCTGTACCTGTGCCAGCAGCCATCCATACTGCTCTCTGTACCTGTGCCAGTAGCCAACCATCATACTGCCCCCCTGTACCTGTGCAAGTAGCCATCCATTATATGCCATCATACTGCCACCCTGTACCTGTGCCAGCAGCCATCCATACAGCCCCCCCCATGCCAGTAGCCATCCATCATATTGCCCTCCTGTATCTGCGCCAATAGCCATACATACTGCCCCCTGTACCTGTGCCAACAGCCAACCATCATACTGCCCCCCTGTACCTGCAGCCATCCATCATATGCCATCATACAGCCCCCCTGTACCTGTGCCAGCAGCCATCCATACTGCCCCCCTGTACCTGTGCCAGCAGCCATCCTTCATATGCCATCATACTGCCCCCTGTACCTGTGCCAGTAGCCATCCATACTGCTCTCTGTACCTGTGCCAGTAGCCAACCATCATACTGCCCCCCTGTGTCAGCAGCCATCCATCATATGCCATCATACTGCCCCCCTGTGCCAGCAGCCATCCATACTGCCCCCTGTACCTGTGGCAGTAGCCAATCATATGCCATCATACTGCCCCCCTGTACCTGTGGCAGTAGCCAATCATATGCCATCATACTGCCCCCCTGTACCTGTGCCAGTAGCCATCCATACTGCTCTCTGTACCTGTGCCAGTAGCCAACCATCATACTGCCCCCCTGTGTCAGCAGCCATCCATCATATGCCATCATACTGCCCCCCTGTGCCAGCAGCCATCCATACTGCCCCCTGTACCTGTGGCAGTAGCCAATCATATGCCATCATACTGCCCCCCTGTACCTGTGGCAGTAGCCAATCATATGCCATCATACTGCCCCCCTGTACCTGTGCCAGTAGCCATCCATCATAACGCCCCACTGTACCTGTGCCAGTAGCCAACCAAACTGCCCCCCCCTGTGCCAGTAGCCATCCATACTGCCCCCTGTACTTGTGCCAGTAGACAACCATCATACAGCCCCCTGTACCTGTGCCAGCAGCCATCCATCATATGCCATCATACTGCCCCCTGTACCTGTGCCAGTAGCAATCCATACTGCCCCCCTGTACCTGTGCCAGCAGCCATCCATACTGCTCTCTGTACCTGTGCTAGTGGCCAACCATCATACTGCCCCCCTGTACCTGTGCAAGTAGCCATCCATTATATGCCATCATACTGCCCCCTGTACCTGTGGCAGTAGCCAACCTTCATACTGCCCCCCTGTACCTGTGACAGCAGCCATCCATACTGCCCCCCTATGCCAGTAGCCATCCATCATATTGCCCCCCTGTATCTGTGCCAGTAGCCATCCATACTGCCCCCTGTACCTGTGCCAATAGCCAACCATCATACTGCCCCCCTGTACCTGCAGCCATCCATCATATGCCATCATACAGCCACCCTGTACCTGTGCCAGCAGCCATCCATACTGCCCCCCTGTACCTGTGCCAGCAGCCATCCTTCATATGCCATCATACTGCCCCCTGTACCTGTGCCAGTAGCAATCCATACTGCCCCCTGTACCTGTGCCAGCAGCCATCCATACTGCTCTCTGTACCTGTGCCAGTAGACAACCATCATACTGCCCCCTGTACCTGTGCAAGTAGCCATCCATTATATGACATCATACTGCCCCCTGTACCTGTGGCAGTAGCCAACCTTCATACTGCCCCCCTGTACCTGTGCCAGCAGCCATCTATACTGCCTCCCTATGCCAGTAGCCATCCATCATATTGCCCCCCTGTATCTGTACCAGTAGCCATCCATATTGCCCCCTTTACCAATAGCCAACCATCATACTGCCCCCCTGTACCTGTGCCAGCAGCCATCCATCATATGCCATCATACAGCCCCCTGTGCCAGCAGCCATCCATACTGCCCCCATGTACCTGTGCCAGCAGCCATCCTTCATATGCCATCATACTACCCCCTGTATCTGTGCCAGCAGCCATCCATACTGCCCCCCTGTACCTCTGCCAGCAGCCATCCTTCATATGCCATCATACAGCCCCCTGTACCTGTGCCAGCAACCATCCATACTGCCCCCTGCACCTGTGCCAGCAGCCATCCTTCATATGCCATCATACTGCCCCCTGTACCTGTGCCAGTAGCCATCCATACTGCCCCCTGCACCTGTGCCAGCAGCCATCCATACTGCTCTCTGTACCTGTACCAGTAGCCAACCATCATACTGCCCCCCTGTGCCAGCAGCCATCAATACTGCCCCCCTGTACCTGTGCCAGTAGCCAATCATATGCCATCATACTGCCCCCATGTACCTGTGCCAGCAGCCATCCATACTGCCCCATATGCTAGTAGCCATCCATCATATTGCCCCCCTGTATCTGTGCCAGTAGCCATCCATCATATGCCATCATACTGCCCCCTGTGCCAGCAGCCATCCATACTGCCCCCCTGTACCTGTGCCAGCAGCGATCCTTCATATGCCATCATACTGCCCCCTGTACCTGTGCCAGCAGCCATCCATACTGCCCCTCTGTACCTGTGCCGGCAGCCATCCTTCATATGCCATCCATACTGCCCCATATGCTAGTAGCCATCCATCATATTGCCCCCCTGTATCTGTGCCAGCAGCCATCCTTCATATGCCATCATACTGCCCCCTGTACCTGTGCCAGTAGCAATCCATACTGCCCCCTGTACCTGTGCCAGCAGCCATCCATACTGCTCTCTGTACCTGTGCCAGTAGCCAACCATCATACTGCCCCCTGTACCTGTGCAAGTAGCCATCCATTATATGACATCATACTGCCCCCTGTACCTGTGGCAGTAGCCAACCTTCATACTGCCCCCCTGTACCTGTGCCAGCAGCCATCCATACTGCCCCCCTATGCCAGTAGCCATCCATCATATTGCCCCCCTGTATCTGTGCCAGTAGCCATCCATACTGCCCCCTGTACCTGTGCCAATAGTCAACCATCATACTGCCCCCTGTACCTGCAGCCATCCATCATATGCCATCATACAGCCCCCTGCACCTGTGCCAGCAGCCATCCATACTGCCCCCCTGTACCTGTGCCAGCAGCCATCCTTCATATGCCATCGTACTGCCCCCTGTACCTGTGCCAGTAGCAATCCATACTGCCCCCCTGTACCTGTGCCAGCAGCCATCCATACTGCTCTCTGTACCTGTGCCAGTAGCCAACCATCATACTGCCCCCCTGTACCTGTGCAAGTAGCCATCCATTATATGCCATCATACTGACCCCTGTACCTGTGGCAGTAGCCAACCTTCATACTGCCCCCCTGTACCTGTGCCAGCAGCCATCCATACTGCCCCCCTATGCCAGTAGCCATCCATCATATTGCCCCCCTGTATCTGTACCAGTAGCCATCCATATTGCCCCCTTTACCAATAGCCAACCATCATACTGCCCCCCTGTACCTGTGCCAGCAGCCATCCATCATATGCCATCATACAGCCCCCTGTGCCAGCAGCCATCCATACTGCCCCCATGTACCTGTGCCAGCAGCCATCCTTCATATGCCATCATACTACCCCCTGTATCTGTGCCAGCAGCCATCCATACTGCCCCCCTGTACCTCTGCCAGCAGCCATCCTTCATATGTCATCATACAGCCCCCTGTACCTCTGCCAGCAGCCATCCTTCATATGCCATCATACAGCCCCCTGTACCTGTGCCAGCAGCCATCCATACTGCCCCCTGCACCTGTGCCAGCAGCCATCCTTCATATGCCATCATACTGCCCCCTGTACCTGTGCCAGTAGCCATCCATACTGCCCCCTGCACCTGTGCCAGCAGCCATCCATACTGCTCTCTGTACCTGTACCAGTAGCCAACCATCATACTGCCCCCCTGTGCCAGCAGCCATCAATACTGCCCCCCTGTACCTGTGCCAGTAGCCAATCATATGCCATCATACTGCCCCCATGTACCTGTGCCAGCAGCCATCCATACTGCCCCATATGCTAGTAGCCATCCATCATATTGCCCCCCTGTATCTGTGCCAGTAGCCATCCATCATATGCCTCATATGCCATCATACTGCCCCCTGTGCCAGCAGCCATCCATACTGCCCCCCTGTACCTGTGCCAGCAGCGATCCTTCATATGCCATCATACTGCCCCCTGTACCTGTGCCAGCAGCCATCCATACTGCCCCTCTGTACCTGTGCCGGCAGCCATCCTTCATATGCCATCATACTGCCCCCTGTACCTGTGCCAGTAGCCATCCATACTGCCCCCCTGTACCTGTGCCAGCAGCCATCCATACTGCTCTCTGTACCTGTGCCAGCAGCCAACCATCATACTGCCCCCTGTGTCAGCAGCCATCCATCATATGCCATCATACTGCCCCCTGTGCCAGCAGCCATCCATACTGCCCCTCTGTACCTGTGCCAGCAGCCATCCTTCATATGCCATCATACTGCCCCCTGTACCTGTGCCAGCAGCCATCCATACTGCTCTCTGTACCTGTGCCAGCAGCCATCCATCATATGCCATCATACTGCCCCCTGTACCTGTGCCAGCAGCCATCCATACTGCCCCTCTGTACCTGTGCCAGCAGCCATCCTTCATATGCCATCATACTGCCCCCTGTACCTGTGCCAGTAGCCATCCATACTGCCCCCCTGTACCTGTGCCAGCAGCCATCCATACTGCTCTCTGTACCTGTGCGAGCAGCCAACCATCATACTGCCCCCCTGTGTCAGCCGCCAACCATCATACTGCCCCCCTGTGCCAGCAGCCATCCATACTGCCCCCCTGAACCTGTGCCAGTAGCCAATCATATGCCATCATACTGCCCCCCTGTACCTGTGCCAGTAGCCAATCATATGCCATCATACTGCCCCCCTGTACCTGTGCCAGTAGCCATCCATCATAACGCCCCACTGTACCTGTGCCAGTAGCCAACCAAACTGCCCCCCCTGTACCTGTGCCAGTAGCTTACCATCATATTGCCCCCGTACCAGCAGCCATCATACTGCCCCTCGCCCCCTGTACCAGCAACCATCATACTGCCCCTGGAACCAATCTTTACCTGTGCTAGCAGCAGCCAAAAATAAATTAGATCATGCGGCCCCCCCACCCCTCAAGTATCGATGTACCTGTGCCGGCCCAGCAGCAACATTAAAAAAAATGGCCCCAAGTCTGTACCTGGCTGTGCCAGCAGCAGGAACCTTCACAGTACAGAATCCAATCTTCAGTGCCTGCAAACAGTGTGCAAGGCTGTGAGCAATGAGCCTGACTGAGACACACCAACGTGCCTGTCCACCAACTCTCTGTAATGTAGACGCCAGTGATGTCACTGACGGGCGTACGTGTGTGACGCAAGACGCGATGCGCCACTAGGCAGCTCTTAAGCTGCAGTACTAAGTTGCCGGCAAGAGGGAGAGGGTGGGTGGAAGTGCCGGAAGGAGGCGGGAGGTTTCCCCCCAGGCAAGAGTGCCATGAAAACTATAAAAATAATTAAAGTACATAATTAAATAATCACTTAAAAAAAAAAAACTAAAAGAAAAACAAAAAAAACAAAAACAAAAATGCTTTTTGAAGTGCGCCCCTCACTGATGGCACCCTAGGAAGCCACCTACTCTGCCCACCCCTAGTTCCGGCCGACTCACACTGGCACACATTGCCAATTGCAGTAATGTATAACATTTAAACATACATTTCTAACATCAACAATGGCAGCTGTGAAATGATTGGTTGCTCTGACTAGTCCAGTTTAAATCAATCGGGATAAGAAGTTTGATATGATCATAATATTAGCACTTTGCCCATATCTGCTTCCATTTCCCTACCTGCTCAGGTGTGTAGCTGTGAAGTTACAGAGAGGTGCTTGTTTTCTGTTTGTGATTTACCAGCACTTGTATTCTTTATCTCCACTAAAGCAGTGACTTATACCAACCTTTCTTTTCTTGTACAGGAGTTTCAAGATGGGCGCCAAAGTGTGTGGCATCTCATGTCGGCACCGGCATACTGAGGTAAGGCAGATGGAAACATAAAGCGGTTCTTTTATACCTGACGAAATAAAGGGGAACTGTCAATGCAAAGAGAAATGCCTTAGCTTACAATAACTATTTTTTTACATTTCTCTGATGTTCTTCACAAATATCATGTCTCACTGTACAATATTCTTTATAGTTTGGGAGAATATCAAGAGCTTAATAATTTTTTCAAATTTTTTTCCATTCTCTATAGACTGTTGACATCAGTCAGTCTTTTGAATTTTTGGGGCCCTCTGTAAGTATGGGTAAGTATCTTTTAGATACGAAGCAGGAGCTGCTAATAAACATCCAGAAAGAAATGCGGATAGCAGCAGGGGCAGAAAAGCTGTTCCATGTTACCAAGGACAGGAAGACAAAAGCCCGAGTGAAGGAGCTGTGGAACAGTAGCGAGAAAAAGGTGAAAGATCTTTACACCTCTCTCGACAAGCTGAATGAGGAGATAGTGCAGTGGAGGGAAGAAGAGAATGCTCCAGGTGAGATATAACAGTCTCTGACCTCTTTCCTATTGCTATTATGTAGGGAACCCGTGTGCCATCATAACATGAAATCCTTATATCTCTCAAATTTGCTCTATTTTCAGAAGCAGTAAAGGAGACAACTGAGAATGCTGGAGACGTTGGTGTAGCATTCCCAACAGAGGTCACTGAGCCTGAGGTTCAAGTTATTTCAGAACCCGCCAGTGATTCCTCCAAAGTGAGTACATTACACTGATTCCATTCATTTCTTGGGTTTAACACAAGCATTGCCCTTTTCATTGTCACATTCATTAATTGCACACTTGTCCCTTATTTGATGCAGCATCAACAGGATGATTCTGCTGAAGAACCTGTCCCAGAGGTAGAACAGCCACAGGTGCCATCAGAATATTATTGTAGTGAATTACCTGCAGCTGAAGAAGCTGAAGAGGCAGAATCTGTCAACCTGGAGCTACAACAGCCTGAGAGAGAAAAGGAAAAGTAAGATAGCATTTAATATGTGAGGCTGCAGTTTAGCCTGCTTTCTATTAATGCATTAGAATGAATATTAACCTGTATTATATTATTATAGTGACTTACCTGTAGCTGAAGAAGCTGAAGAAGCTGAGGAGGCAGAATCTGTCATCCTGGAGATACAACAGCCTGAGAGAGAGGAGGAAAAGTAAGATAGCATTTAATATGCGAGGCTGCAGTTTAGCCTGCTTTCTACTAATGCATTAGAATGAATATTAACATGTATTATATTATTATAGTGACTTACCTGCAGCTGAAGAAGCTGAAGAAGCTGAGGAGGCAGAATCTGTCATCCTGGAGATACAACAACCTGAGAGAGAGGAGGAGAAGTAAGATAGCATTTAATATGTGAGGCTATAGTTTAGCATACCTTTCTACTATTTACTGTAAAATTGCATTATAATGATCTTTTACCTCAATTTACTAATCCCACTAGCGATGTTGCAGAGAATGAGGAGGAAATATCTCAGGGCCCTCACCTTGAGGATAATATTCCAAAACCAGAGAGCTGCAAGGAAGAAGAGACACCATTAGAGGAGGCTGAAAGTACACAGTAAGATACTAGCAATTGATACATACATTACGTGTGTGTGTGTGTGTGTGTGTGTGTGTGTGTGTGTGTGTATATATATATATGTGTATGTATATATATCTATATATATATATATATATATATACACATATATATATATATATATATATATATATATATATATATATATATATACACACACACACACACACACATATAAATATATTCCTCTTTATTTCCTTTCAGGGTGCTACAGTTCAGCAGTTTCGCCCCAAGAGACTTTCGGCGGATTAATGTTTTAGGCAGAGGAAGTTTTGGAAAGGTAATTAATTATGTCTTTAATTAGGACTTGGATATTTAGCTGCACATACAGGTTAACAATGACACTAAACCCATTCTCTTATTCCAGGTTCTTCTTGTAGAGTATCTACCGGCAAAAATCTACTGTGCCTTGAAAGTGCAGAAGAAGGAGAACATAGACTCCAACAAAGAAATAGAAAAGTGAGCTCATGGGGATGATTCCAATCTTTTCTATACTTTTTTTTTTACTTCCTTTCACCATTGTTAACATAGTATTTTACACTATGCTGAACTCATTTTCCCTTTCATCTTTCAGCATTTTAGCAGAGAAGGAAATCGGGCAGTTGGTCAATCCACACAACTTTATAGTGGATTTATATGCAACATTCAACACCAACTACCTGCTGTTCTTTCTCATGGAGTTTGTGCCAGGAGGCAGCCTAAGAACTCACCTGCAGAAGAGTGGGAGCTTCGACCTAGCGACAACTAAGTATGAATAAATGACTTGGGCTTTTATACATCACATCCCAGAGTTATAGGAGACTGAAGACTAGGGGAGGATGATGGAACTGGGAGATTGTTATGCTACACTAAATATTAAGATTCCTATATGAATGCTGCAGCATATAATAGCCAAATGTATTTTCCTTATCTTTGTAGGTTCTATGCTGCATGTATAACGCTCGGTCTTGAAGGCATACACACCAAGGATGTTATCCACAGGTAAGTTAATAAAGGGGTACGTACCTTTAGTAGTGAATACAACCTGGGGTTTGTAGCTTCTGCAATTTAGTAGCAGGACAGCTACAGGTTGAAATTCACTACTTGGGACATCTGAGGGAAGGAAGGATTTGTTGTGCTTGGCTTATCACAGCAGTTTCATCATATCTTACTTTTGTTTCAACACAGAGATTTAAAACCGGGAAATCTCCTAATGGATGAAGATGGATATATAAAGATTGCAGACTTTGGATTGGGCAAAATTGGTAAGAAAAGCCTTTTACATTTGTCCAGAGCAAAGATTTATTTAGGGCATAATCTGGCCTAAACACCTTCATAAAACCACTTACAATTTGTCTTTTTAAACAAGGCATTGGATACGGAGACCGCACCAACACCATGGTCGGGAGTCCCGCTTATATGGCGCCGGAAGTAGTGATGGAGGAGGAGTATACAAGAGCCGTCGACTGGTGGGCTCTTGGAGTCATCGTATATGAAATGCTCCTCGGAAAGGTAAGCAAAATGTGTCAATGGTGCAGTTATTTATCTAACCTCATAAAACAACCTGGCCTCCTAATTAATTCCCATAAACCATTTCAGAGACCCTTCACTGGATATGACAGGGACTTCCTCTATGATTGCATCGTGGAGGATGAACCATGCTACCCTGAAACCATGGACTCTGGAGCATTAAGCTTTATATCAGAGGTAAGTAGTGTTACACTTTATGTTTATTACAATGACCACTTTCTAATTCTGGCGAGTTTCCCCAAAGCTTCTGTACATGAAAATGCTATTTTCTGTTCTTCTAGCTGTTGAAGAAGAATGCCGAGGAGAGACTGGGTTCTACCCCGGGAGATGCTGCAGATGTAGCAGAACATCCTTTCTTTCATGTAAGTCCCCTGTCTCTATTGTCCAAATAATTCCAGGATCTGATGGGCTACCTTTGGATATTATCCACAATTTCTAAAAATGGCCGCTTAGCCCCTTTTTCTCTAATAATGAGCATTTGTTATGGTGTCTACTTTGCAGGACATTGACTGGGATGACATAATCGAGAGGAAGGTGATGGCTCCGTTTATTCCAAGCCTGGACGGACCGGAGGATGTGAGATATTTTGATAAGGAGTATACAGACCTGCCGGCAAATCTGACGCAGCCCAAAGGACCCCCTCATGAAATGGCGAGCGAGATAGATGAAGCCTTTAAGGACTTTGACTATTCAGCTTTTTAAGTCCTACTGGGATGATGGGTAAGAAAAGACCTGAGTAGAAAGACAAGTAGCACAAATCAGAAGAAGAAATGTCTAGCATTAGGATTCCTTGCATTATGGTTGCAGGGGCACTGATAAGAGCAGAGCTGGTTATGAGAAAAAGGTACACTGGGTATATGCAGGGAGAAGTGGATTCTACAGGAATATTGATCCCTGAGATGACTAATTCTGTATTAGGATTCCTTGTGGTATGGGGTGCAGGGGCACGAAGTAGAACAGTGCTACAATTATGATTAATGTGCCAATAAGTGTTATAGGGTTAACACAGTATTACCACTAGTTAACATGAGAAAAATGTGCATTGAGTTTTTATGTTATTTTATTTGGCTTTTACAGGCTGCGTTCAGAAAAGGCCCCAACTGACATCTCCTTCGATTGTGATTTCAAGTAAGAATGCTCCAATTCCACCAATGCCTTCTCCTCTACCTTATGTTATGTATCACTATTGCCTTCCATTTATGCTACTGTAGTTTCAGTAACAATGCATCTCCTTCTATCCGCTATAATTACAACAGTGATGCCTCAACTTCCATCTACTGCAATTCCATCAGCAATGTACGCCCTTCCTTCTACTCCAATTATACCAGCAGGGCCTTATTACACTGCAATACTATCAGCAGTGTGTCTCCTGCCACCCATCACAGTTCCGCCTACACTGCCTCCCCTGCCACTGCAGATCCTCCTGTGGTACTTCCTCCACTAACCAAAATATGGCATCATAAACAGAAGCAACCTTAAGCCACTCAGTAGATACTGCATTCCTTTTCATTCCATCCATCGGCCTGCAGAATCTGGGATCTGTAAGCTGCCTGGGCACTAATGGAATGGAATAGAATGCAGCTATTACCAAGTAGTCTCACAGTGCTTATGTGTATGCCGCCATATCTTTTCTTTTTCCCTAACAAGCAGTGCCTCTCTTTTACTTCACTGCAATATCATTAGCAGTGCCCCACTTTTACTAATTGCAGTTCCATCAGAGGTACCTCCACCTAATACCAAAATATGGCATCATAACCAGGAAAACCCTTAAGCCACTCGGTACATGCTGCATTCCTTTTCACTCCATCCCTCAGACTGTAGAAGCCGGGTCTGCAGGCTGTTTGGGGACCAATAGAATGAAGAGGAATGCAGTATTCACCTAGTACCTTAACGGGGCTCCTGTGTATGCCATATTGTTTTCTATTTCCCTTGACTGCATTTCCCCCAGCGGTGCCTTCTCTTTCTCCGTAAATATGTTTTTATACACCAGTGCACCTTTAAGCCACTCGGTAGATCCTGCATTCCTTTTCACTCCATCCCTCAGACTGTAGAAGCCGGGTCTGCAGGCTGTTTGGGGACCAATAGAATGAAGAGGAATGCAGTATTCACGTAGTAGCTTAGTGGGGCTCCTGTGTATGCAGCCATATTGTTTTCTATTTCCCTTGACCTCATTTCCCCCAGTGGTGCCTTCTCTTTCTCCATAAATGTGTTTTTATACACCGGTGCACCTTTAAGCCACTCGGTAGATCCTGCATTCCTTTTCACTCCACCCCTCAGACTGTAGAAGCCGGGTGTCTGCAGCCTGTGTGGGGTCTCGAGGAATGAAGCGGAATGCAGTATTCACCTAGCAGCTTAAGGCGCTCCTCTGTATGCCCCCATGTTGCTTTCTATTTCCCTTGATTTTACTGCATTTCCCCAAGCGGTGTCTTCTCTTTCTCCATAAATGTGTTTTTATACACTTGTGCACCTTTAAGCCACTCTGTAGATCCTGCATTCCTTTTCACTCCATCCCTCAGACTGTAGAAGCCGGGTCTGCAGGCTGTTTGGTGACCAATAGAATGAAGAGGAATGCAGTATTCACCTAGTAGCTTAGTGGGGCTCCTGTGTATGCAGCCATATTGTTTTCTATTTCCCTTGACCTCATTTCCCCCAGCGGTGCCTTCTCTTTCTCCATAAATGTGTTTTTATACACCGGTGCACCTTTAAGCCACTCGGTAGATCCTGCATTCCTTTTCACTCCATCCCTCAGCTGTAGAAGCTGGGTCTGCAGCCTGTGTGGGGTCTCGAGGAATGAAGCGGAATGCAGTATTCACCTAGCAGCTTAAGGTGCTCCTCTGTATGCCCCCATGTTGCTTTCTATTTCCCTTGATTTTACTGCATTTCCCCAAGCGGTGTCTTCTCTTTCTCCCAAAATATGGTTCTATATACACTGGTGCACCTTTAAGCTACTCTTGTAGATCCTGCATTCCTTTTCACTCCATCCCTCAGACTGTAGAAGCCGGGTCTGCAGGCTGTTTGGGGACCAATAGAATGAAGAGGAATGCAGTATTCACCTAGTAGCTTAGTGGGGCTCCTGTGTATGCAGCCATATTGTTTTCTATTTCCCTTGACCTCATTTCCCCCAGTGGTGCCTTCTCTTTCTCCATAAATGTGTTTTTATACATCGGTGCACCTTTAAGCCACTCGGTAGATCCTGCATTCCTTTTCACTCCACCCCTCAGACTGTAGAAGCCGGGTGTCTGCAGCCTGTGTGGGGTCTCGAGGAATGAAGAGGAATGCAGTATTCACCTAGCAGCTTAAGGCGCTCCTCTGTATGCCCCCATGTTGCTTTCTATTTCCCTTGATTTTACTGCATTTCCCCAAGCGGTGTCTTCTCTTTCTCCCAAAATATGGTTCTATATACTGGTGCACCTTTAAGCTACTCTGTAGATCCTGCATTCCTTTTCACTCCATCCCTCAGACTGTAGAAGCCGGGTCTGCAGGCTGTTTGGGGACCAATAGAATGAAGAGGAATGCAGTATTCACCTAGCAGCTTAATGGCGCTCCTGTTTATGCTGCCATATTCCTTTCTGTTTCCCTCACCCTGCTTCCCTTCATTCAATATGGTACATCCTGGGAGCAAATCCGATTGCCGTTAAGGAGTCAGGAAGGAATTTTTCCCTCTAGTGAAGCAGATCATCTACATTCTCAAGAGGTTTTTCGCCTTCCTCAGGATCAAAAAGCCAAATTAATATTACTAATAAAACTGTGACTTCACAGATTAACAACAAAGCCACTGTGTCTGTTTTTATTCTGGGTAATTGCCTCATTTGGCAAGGGTAACATATAAAGGGAGTGAGAGAATGGATAAAATCTGCAATAAAGAAACACTGAAAAGTTCAGTACCTGTGGCTAAGAGACACAGTCCTTCTGCAGGAATGATTTCTCCAACAAACATACTCACCCTGGAAACAAACTGGAGACTCTGTGTATAATGGTTATTCTTGGCACCATTCCCCATCATGTCATGTATACTACGTGCACCCGCTGGAAGATACATCACAAAACTGGAGGGAAAGAAAAAAATCATTAATAATATAATCCCCAAACCCGAGTTTAATACAATACTGAGACATCAATGATCGCAAGTAAGAGCAAATCCTATTAAAATGGAACAAAAAAAAAATCATATTCCAAAATCCAGTAGCCATATTTGAGGAACAGAACTAATTTTCCCTTCATAGTCTGGCTTATCAGGTGCCCTTAGGAAATAAAATGCACATGAGCAAACTGGCTCTTACCTTCCCTTACTCTCAAATCCTGAGACTAAATCAGTGAAGAATAAAATGCACAACACAATATTCATTGGAAGATGCCTGTGTGTACAAAGTTTGCACCTGTCCATATAGGTTTACTATGCAGCGGTTTCTCTTTGGGAAACAGAAAATATGCAGATAAGTTCTGTAAAGGCAACACAAAGGGGTGAGGGGGGCAGCATAGTGAAAGCCACCTCAGGGCAGCTTTGGGGCCAGTCATCACCACAAGCATTTACTTTTATCAGCTGAGCTGGAAAAACCAAAGGAGTAATTTACTGTAGAATTGAAACTCTGTTTTTATAACATGTGAAATATAAGGGAATTGTATAGCTATACAGGCTGCAATGATTATATTTAAATGGAAAATGTTTGCAATCAATACAGTCCATAAACTTACATATATTTAGAAGTGTCCCTAATGTTTTAATTGATCTGTTACTCAGATCTGCATTTTGAGGGCTGCGCCCTAATCATAAAAAAGTGACACCCCCATCTTCCTTGTTGCTGGACTGGCACATGATGACAGAAACTGTGTTGCACATGTAGTAGAGTTGCAGCCCACCGGTGTTTATATAGAAAACAGGGCCTGACCATACATGGCTAATCCAAAAGGTGTGATTCAGCGTCCAAGAGGGTCCCAAATAGAGCCAAAAGAAGCATACTCCTTGTAAGAGTCAGTTAAGTGTTCTCAGGCATGCCCTCCTGCAAAAAAAACCCCCCAAAAAACAATACATTTTTAGGGTTATGCCTATAAGCAGTTTGATTGCTATAGCCCCCCCAAAAAAAGGTAAAACTCACTCTTAGCCCAGCTCATACCTTTACCCATGTACTCTAGTAAAAAAAGGCTTTGGTACTAAGGAAAAAATGGTGGTTTGGCTTTCATACCCAAGTAGCAACATTTTTAGGTATGAGCTGTCTCCTTGTAAGAGGTTTAAGAGAGAACCTGATGAAAATTGAGCATTACTTAAAACAATTAAAGTTACCACAAATATCGGCAAACCTACAACTGCAATTGGACGCACCACTACTAACAGAAGAAATAACTAAAGTCATTAAAGATCTACCTCCAAATAAAAGTCCAGGACCAGATGGATACAGCGCAGCCTTTTATAAAGAATACCAGAATCATATTATCCCCATTCTCTTACAACACTTCAACTCAATTACAGCAGAAAAAAATTTTCACAAACAGGCCCAAGAAGCGCAAATCACAGTTATCCATAAAGCCAACAAAGATCCATCAACCTGCGGAAGTTATAGGCCAATTTCACTGATAAACTTGGATCAAAAAATGTATGCAAAAATATTAGCGAACAGACTCCAAAGCATTATCCCACTGTTGATACATCCAGACCAAACGGGATTCGTGAAAGGGCGAGAAGGAAAAGACAATTCGACCCGACTCCTTAATCTAATATCATCTGCAAACGAAAACGCCACACCAACGCTCCTACTGACAACAGACGCAGAAAAAGCGTTTGACCGAGTGGACTGGTCATTCCTCAAGGCCACAATGAAAGCCTTTGGATGCGGCCCTACTATGATTGCACGAATAATGGCATTATATAACACCCCCCATGCACGCATAAAAGTAAATGGGTTACTTTCCTCCCCATTCAAAATCTCTAATGGCACACGACAGGGATGCCCTCTCTCCCCGATCCTGTTCGTTCTGGTGATGGAGACGCTAATCACAGCCATCCGACAAAACAAGAACATCTCAGGCCTTCAAATAAACAAGAGGGAACATAAAGCAGCGGCCTTTGCCGATGACCTATTATTAGTAGTGACCAAACCAGAAATATCACTACCCAACATAATACAGGAATTCTCAACATTCGGAGTTGTGTCTAACTTCAAGATTAATTACTCGAAATCAGAAATACTAAACGTCAACATACCAACAGAAAGAGCGAACCGACTGCAAGACTCATTCCCATTTAAATGGGCACACCAGGCCATAAAATACCTAGGCATCAATCTCCCAGCTAAATTGGACAAACTATATGAATTGAACCACATACCACTACTAAAAGATATAAGCAACACCCTGAACCAATGGCAACATAAATCTATCTCGTGGATGGGCAGAGCCCACGTGTTGAAGATGATGATAATGCCCAAACTACTATACTTATTCCAAATGATCCCAATCAAGATCCCCAAAATCTTCTTCCAAAAAGTCAGAAAGGAAATGACGAGCTTCCTCTGGGCGAAAAAACACCCAAGAATTGGGTATCAACAAATGCTGAAACAAAAAGCCGATGGAGGTTTGGCCCTCCCATGCCCGGAACGATACTATCTAGCCACGCACCTACACAGAATATGGCTCTGGAAAAGAGATGCAATCTCCAAACTGTGGAAAGAAATAGAACAGTACGAAACACAAGGGAACCTACGAAATATAATGAACATTAACTACAAGGATCTTCCCCCAAAACTCTTACAACATACCACAATTGGAGCCACATTACAAGTCTGGAAACAACTACAAGAAGAAATAGAGATCTCACCGTTTCCGTCCCCAGATCTAGAGCTATTAAACAACCCTGGTTTCCCACCCAGCTGTGAAAGAGGATTACTAAATAGATGGGCAATAACAAACAACGAACCCACAAAACTAATTGACTTCGTAAGGAATAAAGAGGTGATATCACTGGACGATATAACCAAACAATGGGGATACCACCCGAGAAACCAATGGAATCACATGCAAATAACCAACTATCTGAAAGCTAAAGCAATACCGCAGAAAGCAAGACCGTCAACGGAATGGGAAACACTACTGAGTCAGAACAATATACAACATCCCGTTGCACAATTCTACAAAAAATTAATTAAGGAAAACCAGGAAGAAAAAACACCTTTCATGAAACAATGGGAAAAAGAACTCAACACAGAAATACGGCAGACTACATGGAGGAAAATAATGGCAACTACACATAAAGGCTCAAGATCGACAAGAACACAGGAAGCAAATTACAAACTAGTTAGCAGATGGTATAGAACTCCCGAATACTTACACAAGATATACGAAACGACATCCGAAAAATGCTGGAGATGCAACGAGGCAGTCGGCTCCCTCAGCCACATCTGGTATACCTGCAAAAAAATAAGGAATTATTGGAGAGAAATAGTGGACAGGATAGGAAAACTAAGACCCAAAGCACTACCCAACAATATAGAGATGGCACTATTTAATCTAGATACAACAGATAACAAAGTCATAACAGACAAACTCACAATACATATGCTACAGGCAGCGAGAATAATAATCCCTAAATACTGGAAGAGTACAGAAGAACCCAAAATAATTGACTGGTTAAAAGAAATGGAATACGTTAAAGCGATGGAGGAACTAACGGCAATCAAAAACGGGACAACCAAAATATATAGAAAAATCTGGGCTGAATGGAGAACATAAGTCATTACCCACATAAGAAGAATAGAAAAGCAAGCATGACAACATCAAACATTCTCATTAACCCAAATTTACGAAACTACTAATGAGAAAATAAAAGTAATACAACAAAACTCATGACCTGCTTCCATAGCTCCTACCCCATAACCACCCCCCCTTACCCATTTCTCCTTCGATGCAGCTAGCATCACCTTTTCCCCCCTATCCCCCTACCTCCCCCCCCCACCTCTTATCCCCACACCCCAACCCCTCCTCATACTCCTCCTTTGATAGCAATTCATGCAAGATCAAGATGCTATGTGAGACTGCTATACCCTTCCTATCTTCATTTCTGTATCCCATGTTAAAATTTGGAAAAGCAAAATAAAGACTTACAAAAAAAAAAGAGAGAACCTGATGCACTATTATACCCGAGGTAAGCGATGTGTACAAAACGGTTACATGGAACGTGCTGTATTAAATGACAATGTCAAAAGTTCTGGATATGATAACAAATCCAGTACCAAAATTATATATATTGCACAAGACCCACCTACAGGGAAGTTAGGTGTTGGTGCTCAAGTGCCCTTGGGTGGGCTTGTGTTACAACACCACATGTTCTCCTTTCTCATCGGGAGTGTCCATACTAATCATCAAATCAACACCATTCAGGTTGGTTACTCAAATCTAACACTGGGGGTAGATATATTTTTATTTATGGCTATATGCAATTGTTGGAGTTAGTATTACCTAATATGTATTTATCGCCCCCATACTATGAGGAAAGTGTCTTCAGATGATACTTTGTATCACTCAAAACCTTTGCATAGTGGTGATCTCCATTAGGGACTTAAACACTCTTCGGGACACCTCATTAGACGCCTTACTCACCCTGGAAAGGACAGGGCATATGAATTGTAAGATATCACAATGGTGTAAATGTTTTCGGGGGTATATTTGCAATAGATCCCCTATAAAATGCAGGGCACCTTGGGAGGACAAATACACAATTGAAGGAACTCTTACATACTGTACTCCTACCCAGGTCTCTGTCAATTGCAGACATACAATATATTTGCTACATGGGGTCTACTATACTCAAGCACTATTGCACAAAATTAAACCTGTGGCATCGCCTAATTGGCAAAAGGCCACAAGTACTCTACTGCATAGTGCATGGGAATGAGCGAGGTGTTTAACACCTTCTTAAATTCTGCCCCCTGATTGCTGCTAATTTGAGCCTGACACCTCCCCAGTAAATTTTCCTAATTAAGGCTTTCTTTTAAACCAGAAGGCTGATCTGTAAATTCATCTGTGGTCAACTAAAAAAAATTGCCCAGGGGGGGGGAGGAGATCTGTCTGTATTTAAATTCACACTCCTCCCAATATTCTGTATATTCAGCCAAATGGCCTGCAGTCGGATAATTCAAAAACGCACCATTTTTTAGCCAAACTGTGTGGATCCAAATATTAGCCCCCTACTTTACAATAAAGTGGTTATCGCTTGCATTCGTTTCTCCTTTTTGACCAATCAGTACAGGAACAATAGAAACCGTTTGGTTGGCCTTAAATGATTAGGGGACACACTTTGACCAAAAAAAATCATAGTTTTGTCCAAAATTATGATTCTTGGAGGAATTTAACCAGCACCTCAACCACTAAACTGATTTTTCTGACTTTTTATCTTTGTGATACATATTGTCCGCCACAAATAAAGTCACATTTATATATTTTTTTTCTCCAAAATTGAAGCTTATTACTGGTAGCTCAGTAATTCAGGTGCAGATTCTGAACTGTTACAATTTGCTACAGTAGTTGATCCATTTCTCAGCAGCATCTGTGGAACATTAGCAACTATTGTATCAATTCTAACAGCTGCCATTAATGAAACTCAGGGGTTCTGCTCAGCAGGGACAACGATAACAAATGTATCAATTTAGAACAGTTACAGGGTCTGCGCCTTCCCCTCCCAGAGAAAATAGAAAGTAATTAGGAAAAGTCTTTATTTCTGGTGAAACCAACTGAAATGAATAAAGTGAACAAACCCTTTAACAGTAACCATAATTTAGTTAGGATGTATTAAGTAATTCTAGAAATTAGATAATAAGCAAAGTGTGCTAAAGTTAATATTGTCCCAAATCCCTCCCAAAATACCACCCCCACTACATAATAAAAGAATATAAAGAATGACCGGAACAGACCCTTCTTTGTGGGTAGGATGGCAATTATTCTACACAAGTCTGTCTGTGAATATTTTATTATAAAAAGAATATATAAATGTATTATATATACATATAAATAGATTAATAATCATCAGTATATAAGAATGTTAGGATATTTTATTTAACACCGCCATGCAATTAAATGAACGGGTGCACCATTAGCTTTCCCAATTGAATCTAAAGCAGAGATCTGGACTCTGTATCTCCTGCTGTTCCTGAACTACAACTCTCAGCATGGCATTTGGACAAAGCCTGAAGATAAAGTTTGCAAATCCCAATATTAAAAACTAGAGGCAGAAAGCGGGGTGAGTACTTAAGGTTAACAGTTTAATAGTGCTCACTGCTGTGTTCATTTGAAGACAAAGGTATACAATAATACACAATGCCATGTCTGAAGTCCAACTGTAAGACTGAGTACTGTCACGCATCGCTGTAGCATAGAAACAATATCCAACCTGCAGTCCCTACAGCCGCTGTTGGACTACACCTTCCAGAAAATCCTAAAACCTTCATCTGCTATGGCATATTGGGAGTTGTAGTTCTCTTGGGACCCAACTGAGACTTTGTAAATAATATAGAGTTTCTGTTTTATGTAGAATGTACATAGGCTTATCAAGGCTATTACCCACTTTTCTGCCAAGGGCATACTTTGGTTCCTCTGTCTACAGAAATGCAACCTGAATGTGCAGCTACCAAGGAAGAATGTTCCCATTCAGTTGGATGGAGAAATAAAAATTAAAAAGCGATAAACTCACCCCTTGTACCAGTTCTGCAGCAAAGCAGGCTGCAGCTACCAGCAGGCAAAGTCTGCAAGCAAAGCAGAGTGAACTCTTTTAAGATCATTTTGGGGAGACACAAACAACACAACCCACACTGTCCCCACAGCGACTCTGAACTACAACCCCCAAAAGAAACACTTACCTTGTCACCATCTTTCTAATCACATGAAGTACGAACACGTGAAGTACGAAGATGTCACCCCTTTTGTCATTCTCCCTTTAGAGTGTTCTGTGCAGGGGCTCATTGAAATCTTCTCCTTGGAACTTCTCAATCAAAGTCTAGCAGGGGAAGTCCCTGAAGAACCAACAACAAAAACAGAAGTGATGAGTGAGATTAGAGGTTTGGCTCAAATAAAATTTGGCCGAGTGAGATTAAAGGTTGAGGCGTGAGACAGAGAGCTGCATGACTAATTGCCTATAAACTCTTTTTGATGTGCTGCCATCATTAATGTGGACATGGTCTAGTGGTAACATAGTTTTTCTGACCTTTCTGACGTAGTTTAAAGTGGGTGTGGTTTAAAAACAGGGAGTGGTCAACACTGGTTTCTATTCTATCGGCCTTCCACCATGAAGGTCAGAAAAATTCCGGCCATTGGTAACACAGCAGTTGGACAACACTGCTCTAAAACGCATTTTTTCACACGAATTGGATGCTAATATTCTGAAATGTTGGGATGTTGTTATTTCTGGGGGAAGTATGCTGCTGCGGATTCCTCTGATGCAATAGGTTCACTAATCATTATTCATCAGAAGTGCTAGCAAAATGAGAGCATTAAATGTATTGTAGGGTCATTAAATAGAGTTGTTCTTGATCCAAATATTGCAGTAGCGCCAGCAGCAGTGACACAGAGAGTAAAGGAAGTAGAAAGAAAGGAAGGAAGGTGTGGGAGTTAATGAGAGAGCAAGAACATTTATTCTTTCTGCTGTATCCATAACCTGCATTTTCAGCTACAAGTATTATAAGAAACATGCTGCGTACACAAGTTGTACCATATAAATACACAAACAACATTTAATTTGATTACCATCTCTGGCTCTCAGTAATTGACCCCCCAAAACAAAATTCCTAACTCCATCCTATCAACCGAATCAGTGGATCAGGGAATATGGCAGGAGACAGATCCAGGGGTCGGACATGAATGGGTCCAGGTTGACATCTCTGCAGGTGACCATCTTGACATGACAGGTGTGAAAGAGGGTAGGACAGTTAGAGGAGGCCTTCACACAGGTAAAAGAGTGACCTTTGTTATTTAAGCTCCTTCCCTGGTAATTTGTAAACACATGTGGGGCTACTGTAAGATGCATTAGTCATTCTCTATTTATTGGGCTGGTGGGGGACTGTTTGGGCCTCTGGCCTATTGCAAATCTCACTCTGGACTCGGTCCTGCCAACCAGAAGACTTCACAAAATGTACCCTTCAACTGCCAGCTCAATACAGCTATCATGACAAAGCACCGGGATATGGAGAGCATCATCTTCCCTCTGGCTCCTGCTCCTTTATTATTTCCACACCCTCCCCATCTCCCCACTCATTCCCTCTTCTCCTACCTGCCCAAGGCCAACCTTATGGTAAATAGCACTTTGTAAAGTGGTCACAAGCAGTTTACAAACAACAGTGGTTCCTTTATCCACCTCCTGCTTGAAAGATGCCTTTAAATAGCAGTTTCACAGTAACTTGTGTTAAACTGCCCAGATCCTGTTTTTCCCAGTGTTTAGAAATGAGCTGCAGCCTGAAGAACATCATACTTTACCAACGTGAGCACACCAGACTCTATTCCTCCCTCTTTTTGTAGGGTTCTTTGGTGGACACATTTCCTAATTCTTGGTGATGCTTATTATATGGATGATTAGCCAAATTCTTGAAGCAAATCTACACCCCCAATAGGTATGTGTGGGGAAGGGCATCTCTGCAGCCTCATTTCTATTGTATTATTCTCTATCATTCTGTGTATGTGGGTAGTAATCATCAGTGCATATACCTGTAAGAAAAAAAAGTATGTTAGTGACTATATTCCAGTCCTGTGTCCTGCTCATTGTCACTTGTATACACACTATCCAACAGTTACAGTCACTACCCTGAAAAACATCTTGCCTCTCTATACACACATCCCCCTATATACAGCCTCTACCCTGTAGAACATTGTGCCATATACACACTGGTGGGCAGGAGTGTGTGTGGTTGTGTCAGTGAGAGGGTAGGTACATGAGGGGTGGAAGGGTGAGATTAAAAGAGTCTGCGAGAAAAAAAAGCACATTTTGTGATTTACTTACCTTGCGCCTCCTACATGCAGTGAAAACATTGATCCCTAGACGTTGTCTCAGCCCCCGACACACTCCCAATAGATTGCCCTGGGAGAGCAAATACAAAAAAATATTACATACACATTAAAAGGAAGGCCTATTGGAAAACATGGGAACACTAAAGTAACTGAAGAGGAAGCAGATCTGTTTCCTCTATAACGTTGAAATCCACATCCTGCTGCTTTTATTTTCTTTAAGGGGTTGTTCACCTTTAAGTTAACTTTTAGCATGTTATAGAATGGCCAGCTTTTAACAACTATTCAATTGTCCTTCAATATTTATTTTTTATAGTTTTTGAATTATTTGCCTTCTTCTTCTTCTGACTCTTTCCAGCTTTCAAATGGTGGGTCACTGACCCCCATCTTAAAAACAAATGCTCTAGAAAGCTACAAATGTATTGTTATTGCTACTTTTTATTACTCATCTTTCTATTCAGGCCTCTCCTATACATATTATTCATAATAAAAAATGAAAACCAATTGCAAATTGTCTCATACTATCAGTCTTTACATCATACTAAAAGTGAACAACCCCTTTAAATTGACTAGCGCGCGCCTCCCAATCAGCGGAGGGCGGGGGAAAGGTGGAGTGCATTAATTTAAGTTTTGTCATTTGCTATTATTATTATCCATATATCACCATCATTACAGAGCGGTTATTTCTTGTAGTCTAGTATCCTTCCATTTTTTAAAGGAGGCAAATCCATTCCATAGGCTGTGACTGTACTGCGCCACATCTCACGTCTCATACATGTTTTGCAGACAAATCCACTGATGTCTAAATACTTTCAGAATGAAGCATGTCTGGAAATGGCAATGATCATATTTTATTTAACTGGAACATCTTTGAAATATATAGAAATATATGGCTCCTTTACCTATACTATTACTTTTTAATAGTTGGGGGAGGGTCAGGTTGAACATGGAAAGGCTTTTGAGTAGGGATGGGCGAATTTTTTCGCCTTGTTTCGCCGAAAAAATAACGCCCATAGACTTGTATGGTGGCGTGCGTCAAAAAAATTTTGCCGCGTGACTTTAATGGCCATCTGCGACAATTCGCCAACGGCGAATTTCTGGCGAAACAAAACAAGTCAAATTCACCCATCCCTAGTTTTGACATTATGGGGCATAACTATTTGTAAGTATGGCTTTTATTCACCGGGGCTTCATTTTACTTGACCAGGAAGCCACAATGACCAGTGAGCTTATAATTGGGCCCCTTAGGGGAAGAGGGACCTGCTAACTTAGTAGTATGGGGCCCTAACTTTACTCTCATTTAGGAGCTTATTAAATTTTAATTTCATGGACCAATGTGTTTTTCAAGCCTTGATGATCATGTATGAAACATACATAGTAAATCAATAAAATTGGAGGAAATCTATACACTGGTAAAAAAACCAGTATGAATGGAACAATGGGCACAACCTGCTTTCCTATTAAATGTCCAACCAATCATATAGACAATTTGCGTGGCTGATTCAGGAACTATTTAAAATGTAAAGAAAAATAAATTCTGTTATATTCATCCTCAGACAGAGGGAGATAAATGTAATGGTCAGGGCCACCATCAGAAATCACAGGGCCCTATACAAAATTGACTGGGCCCACCTACCCCCACACCACACTAAAAAGGCCACAGACATAAGTGCTAAAACAGTAATGTGGTGTGTTTTACCTGCAGCCGCAAGAGGTCTTCAGTTGATATGAAAACAAGGTAAAAACCCATTGGTGGTCAGGGCTCCCCTCCTCCAATAGAAAAAAAAAGCCATTGCTAGCCAGTGTCCCCCATATAAGTAAGAAAAACACTGGTGAACAGGATCCCAGTAAAAGTAAACTCCATCCCCTTGTGTCAGTTTAGGGGTAAGGGAAGTGAGTTAAATCCAGTGATCAGCATTAAACCCCTGCCTTACATAATCTCACTACTTTAGAAGAGGCACATTACACAAGATCTGTCCCATAATACGTCCTATACGTCACTTAATTATTGCTCTCGACTTGACCCATTTCAGTTACAACACTGTATATCAAGTCACTAGTAAAAACTTGCAACTCGAATACCCTGTTAACACAAGGGAAGCAGCAAGAGTGGAACCATACCTCCCAAATGTCCCGTTTTCAGCAGGACAGTCCCTCTTTTAAAAGCTCAACCCGCAGGCACGGATTTGAACTGGAAAGTCCCGATTTTCTCTGCACTGAACAGCTAAAAAATATGCAAGTTTCTAACTTAATTGGCTTTTGGCAGAGGGCCCAGAAAAGCCTTGAGGTGCAGATATGATACTTTGTAACAATTTTGAGAAAAGCAATTAAGTAATTGTAACAATTTAAATAAGGAGGTTCCTTAGGAAATGTTACACTCACAGCTTAAAGGCAGTTCACCTTCATTAGCAAAAAGAAACACAGAAATATTTTTCGGAACTTGCCAAATTTTGATAAATTGAACATGGTAATTAGGGGGTGGCCAAAAAATGGCTTTGGTCAAAAAAATTCGCCGCACTTGGCGCACCACATTTTTTGTCCCTCTTTTTATTTCCAAAATTTTGGGAGGTATGTGGAACTTTAGCAAAATCCCAGAGAAAGGGACAGAAAAGTACAGTAAAAAAGTGGATATGGAGAAGAACATGCCCCTATTCCTGAGAACATCTTGCCTTACTACACACACTATCCCATTGTTATACTCACTACCAATAAGGACATCTTGACTTACTATACACCCTATCCCACAGTTACAGTCTCTGTTCATAAGACCATCTTGCTGTATGATGCACATTATGCCACAATTACAGCCACTACCTCTGAGACCATCTTATGGTTACAGTCCTTATTCCTGAGACCATCTTGCCTTACTATACTCATTAACCCACAATTAATCATTCCACTGACCCGATCTTGCCTCACTTTACACACTATCTCACTGTTTGTGGAAAGGCCACAAAGACCTAGGGTGGCAGAATTTTAGGGGGGTGGCATGCTGCCCAACCGCAACCACATTGGTCCCT
The DNA here is from genome assembly GCA_038501925.1 of Xenopus petersii. Classification (NCBI taxonomy): domain Eukaryota; kingdom Metazoa; phylum Chordata; class Amphibia; order Anura; family Pipidae; genus Xenopus; species Xenopus petersii. The sequence goes on from CM076686.1 coordinate 109,109,352, forward strand.
AAGCACTGAGGATTCGCAGCAGATACAACAGTTTTTAAAATTTCCTGTGCCCCAATCCCCAGTTTTTAAAATTCCCTGTCCACCAATTCCCAGAACTCTGGAACCCAATGCTAAAAATGTGCTCATGTGCAGAAAGGAAGATGAGGGAATAGGATAAGTGTCAGACTGGAACTCCAGGGGTCCACCCAAATACCTTAAACCAGGGGCCCACCAATAAACCTTAGACCAGGGGCCCACTCTCAGTACTATTTTCTTCCTCTCCTCACTCAACCTCTAGTCTCCTAGTCTATTTTGTCTATTTAGCCTCTTTGTTCAGAAATAGGGAATGGCCATGACATAGGCCAAACGTGTAGCAGCATGAGGGCCCACCGGGAGTTCTAAACTGTCTCTGGAAGCAATATCAGCACAAAACAAACATGAAGAACACAGAACCGGCACACGGAATTGCTCTTCCATGAGCAATGGTAACTTTTAGTAGGATATAGAATCAGGGCCGGATTTAAATAGTGCGCGCCCCTAGGTCCCCTCCCCTTTATTCGTGCAAAATTTCATCATGGACTGGAGAAATGGGGATTGGTGCATTGGGCATTAAAAAAAAATGATGTATCTTGTGCGAATTTCCAGTGTTTTTTGAACTAATGTGGGTGTGGTTGGGCAGCATGCCGCCCCCTAAAATCCTGCCACCCTAGGCCCGGGCCTTACTGGCCTTTCCACAAATCCGGGCCTGTATAGAATGGCCAATTGTAAGCAACTTTTCAATTGGTCTTCAATGTTTATTTTTTATAGATATTTGCCTTTTTCTTCTGAATATTTTCAACTTTTAAATGGGCGTTGCTGACCCCATCTTAAAAGCAAATACTCTATAAGCCTACAAATGTATTGTTATTGTTACTTTTTATTAATCATCTTTCTATTCAGGCCTCTCCTATTCTTATTTAAATCAGTGAATGGTTGCTAGGGGAATTTAAACCTTAGCAACCAGATTACTGAAACTGGAGAGCTGCTGAATAAAAAGCTAAATAACAAAAAATGTTTATAATAAAAAACTGAAAACCAATTGCAAATTGTCTCAGAATATCCCTCTCTACATCATACTAAAAGTTAATTTAAAGGTGCACAAACCCTTTAAAGCTTCACATTTGCAACATCTTAGCTCCTACATATCATTAGGTACCAAGACAAAATGCCCTAAATGTAGGGGGCGTGGCTAGCCATGGTCTAGAAAAGACATGTTTCCTCTGTTTTAACAGACCTTTCAAGTCCCGAAAAAATAGCCATAAGGAGCATTCAGAACCCAGATCAGGCTAGACTAATTAGAGACAAGATGGGGAAAAGAAAACCGAAGGACCGGACCTGCACCATGTCGCCCTTTCTTCAGAAATCAGCACAAACTGAAAGGTCTGTCTCTTTTCAAGATAGCTGGCGAAGCGGCAGGCAGGATCCCTGAGTGGATAAAGGGGCGTGTAGGCGGGTTCCCTGCGTGGGTAATGGGGCGGGTGGGTTTTCTGCATGCATAAAGGGGCGGGTTCCATGCATGGGTAAAGGGGCAGGCCGGTTCCCTACATGTGTAAAGGGGTGGGCTGGTTCCCTGCATGGGTAAAGGGACAGGCATGTTGCCAGCGTGGATAAAGAGCCGGGTTCCCTGTGTGGGTAAAGAGGCAGGTTCCATGCGTGGGTAAAGGGGCGGGCGGGTTCCCTGCATTTGTAAAGGGGTCGGCGGGGACCCTGCATGGTTAAAGGGGCTGGTATCCTGCATGGGTAAGGGGGTGGGCGGGCTCCATGCATAGGTAAAGGGGTGGGCGGGTTCCATGCATGGGTAAAGGGGCTTGCAGGTTCTCTACGTGGGTAAAGGGGTGTACGGGTTCCCTGCGTGGGTAAAGGGGTGGGTTCCCTGCATTGGTAAAGGGGAAGGCAGGTTCCTTGCGTGGGTAAAAGGGCTGGCAGGTTCCCTATATTGGTAAAGGGGCGGGTGGATTTCGTGCATGGGTAAAGGGGTGGGTGGGTTCCCTGCGTGGGTAACGGGGTAGGCTAGTAGGCGGGTTCCCTACATGGGTAAAGGGGCAGACGGGGTCCTTGCGTAAAGGGGTGGGTGGGTTCCCTGTGTGGGTAAAGGAGCAGGTTTCCTGCATGGGTAAAGGGGCAGGCGGGTTCCCTGCGTGGGTAAAGGGGCAGAAAGGATCCCTGAGTGGATAAAGGCGCAGGCAGGCGGGTTCCCTTTGTGGGTAATGGGGCGGGTGGGTTTTCTGCATGGGTAAAGGGGCAGGCGGGTTCCCTGCCTGGGTAAAGGGGCAGGTATCCTGTATTGTTAAAGGGGTGGGCGGGTTCCATGCATAGGTAAAGGGGTGGGCGGGTTCCATGCATGGGTAAAAGGGTGGGTGGGTTTCCTGCGTGGGTAAAGGGGTGGGCGGGTTCCCTGCATGGGTAAAGGGGTGGGCGGGTTCCCTGCGTGGGTAAAGGGGCTTGTGGGTTCTCTGCATGGGTAAAGGGGTGGGCGGGTGTACGGGTTCCCTGCGTGGGTAAAGGGCTTGGTGGGTTTGCCGCATGGGTAAAGGGGCAGGCGGGTTCCTTGTGTGGGTAAAGAGGCTGGCAGGTTCCCTACATTGGTAAAGGGGCGGGTGGATTTTGTGCATGGGTAAAGGTGTGGGCGGGTTCCCTGCGTGGGTAAAAGGGTAGGCGAGTAGACGGGTTCCTTACATGGGTAAAAGGGCAGACGGGTCTTTGCGTAAAGGGGTGGGCGGGTTCCCTGTGTGGGTAAAGGAGCAGGTTGCCTGCATGGGTAAAGGGGCAGGTGGGTTCCCTGCGTGGGTAAAGGGGTGGGCGGGTTCCATGCATGTTGCCAGCGTGGGTAAAGAGGTGGGTTCCCTGTGTGGGTAAAGAGGCAGGTTCCATGTGTGGGTAAAGTGGTGGGTGGGTTCCCTGTGTGGGTAAAGGGGCGGGTGAGTTTCCTACATGAGTAAAAGGGTTCCATGCTTGGGCAAAGGGACGCGCATGTTACCAGCATGGGTAAAGAGGCGGGTTCCTTGTGTGGGTAAAGGGGCGGGTTCCCTGTGTGGGTAAAGGGGCGGGTGGGTTTCCTATATAAAGGGGTAGGAGGGTTCCATGCATGGGTAAAGGGACGGGTTCCCTGTGTGGGTAAAAGGGCAGGTTCCCTGTGTGGGTAAAGGGGCAGGTTCCCTGTGTGGGTAAAGGGGCAGGTTCCCTGTTTGGGTAAAGGGGCAGGTGGGTTTCCTATGTGAGTAAAGGGGTGGTCAGGTTCCATGCATGGGCAAAGGGACGGGCATGTTGCCAGCGTATGTAAAGAGGCGGGTTCCCTCCGTGGGTAAAGAGGCAAGTTCCACACATGAGTAAAGAGGCGGGCGAGATCCCTGCGTGGGTAAAGGGGCGGGTTCCATGTGGGTAAAGGGGCGGGTGGGTTGCCTGCATGGGTAAAAGGGCGGGCTCCATGCGTGGGTAAAGGGGTGCACTGGTTACCAGCGTGGGTAAAGGGGTGCACGCGTTGCCTGCGTGGGCGGGTTGCGTGCATGGGTAAAGGGGCAGGTCGCCTGCGTGGGCAAAGGGGCTTGTGGATTCCCTGCATAGGTAAAGGGGCAGGCGGGCAGGTTCCCTGTGTAGGTAATGGGGCAGGCGAGTGGGATCCCTTTTTGGGTAAAAAGGCTGGTGGGCTCCCTGCGTGGGTAAAGGGGCAGAACAGCCTCTTTATTAGAGAGAGAATAGGTGCTCGCTGTGTTTTACTCCTCTGGGATTGTCTCCCCTGAGGGGCAAGATGTTTACTACAAGTGACACACGGGTGCTGCTGTGTATTATTGGCACCCGTTGTTCTGGGTCATTATAATTATATCTTCATAATCATTATTAATATAATTATGGGAAAAAAGATGCCTGATGTTGGGCTGCCCCTTACCTGCCCTTATGTTGGGGAGATTCCCCTGGTGGGAAGGAGCACAGCTTACAAGGCAAGGAGGAAAAAAATCCGTTATACCCTCTCTCATTGCATAACAGCCACCAGTGGGAATTATCTGATGACTGGCTCCTATGACAACACAGCCAAAATGTGGACACACCCGCTGTGGGGGCCAATAACGACTCTCGCTGGCCACAAAGGGAAAGTCACAGGATTGAACATTTCATGGGACAGAGAACTAATCACCACCTGTTCTTTCGACAGAACCTTCAAGCTGTTGGCCTAATATAACCCCCCATAGAGACTCTTCAGGGTGTGTAGATAATGGAAATAGATGTTTCTAAATTCTGACTGCAAGGTGTGTGGCCCTCTTGCTACAACTCCCTTATCCTCCCGACACTGAAAGGCCACATGCCCAGCACCTCTAATACCAGAACTGTTGGCGCTTTCCTCTTCTCCTGTACCTGGTGGCATCTCATCCCTGCCCCACTCTGCCCACCATGCCCATTACATTCTATTACACTGGTTTCCCAGGGTCAAGAAAAAACTCACCAATTATTGGACAGTGGGTGCCTGTGGGTGTTTCTATTCATTACACAAATACAATTAGTCAAATCGGAATCTTCTCAAGTTCTGTGTGCCAGAGGTGCGGGGAGTTGGGTAAAAAACACACAACGGGCATAATGTGCTTCTTAAAGGAAAACTATACCCCCCAAACAATGTAGGTCTCTATAAAAAGATATTGCATAAAACAGCTCATATGTAAAATCCTGCTTCATGTAAATAAACCATTTTCATAATAATATACTTTTTCTTGTAGTATGTGCCATTGGGTAATCATAAATAGAAAATTGCCATTTTAAAAAATAAGGGCCGCCCCCTGGGATCGTAGGATTCACTGTACTCACAAACATACCAACAAACCATACATGTTAGGTCACATGAGCCAATTAACAGACAGAGTTGTGTCTTTTGCTTCCTCACTTCTTCCTGTTACAGTTAGAGTTGTAGTATTTCTGGTCAGGTGATCTCTGATGCAATAATATAACTTCACAAAAGTTGAGAACAGACAGGACGCTGAAGCAGAATTACTGCTGATATGCTCTTTTATTTTCCACACGACATGTTTCGGACAGCATATGTCCTTTTTCAAGTGTGAATACAAGTGAATTACAAAACGATTTATAAAGACCACACTGAGGTAAGTATAACCACACCCACCACCTGATCAGTTGATTAGTAAACATTAAACGATTGCATATGTGGATATATATATAATGTGTCAAAAGTTCATGTTGTGGCACTCATATAACACAAAGTGCAGGATTTCCCATTTTTAAAGCCTGGAAGATTAAAAAAGGGGGTATTAAATAAGCTCTTAAAAAATTCAAGTGTCTTAAAAGATTTAATATGTATCAAAATCACATATATAAATAAACGGAATAAAAACATTAGAAAACTTGATACAAAGCGGAAGCACTGCCTCAAATAGGCCTACTTCTGCTCAGGACGCATGTTGCACCACACACATGTATATACTAAGCTTTTCCCTGCTGAAACGCGCATTTCAAAAAAAGTATAGTCTTACCCTTTAGATGCGAATAATTAGATTTTCAAAATCTGTAAAAATAAGAGATAAGAAAATTTTTTTGTTATCATGAGGATTACAAGAAGGGTATTATGCTCCAATGATCATTAAGGCCTATGGGTGACATTGTGTTAAATTTTTTAATCCATCGAGCTTCATGTTGTAGGAGCATTTTCTGAATATTACCCCCTCTTTTTGGTAACAACATTTTCCAAAACAAGCCAACTTAATTGCATTGGTTGTGGCCATGAGACGCAAAATGCCTGGATACTGGGGTGTCTTATTGGGTACCTGATTTAAAATTTCTAATATTACCCCTGTGCTCTTTAATTCGTTCTTTTACTGCTCTACTTGTTTGGCCTATATAGGCCAAACCACAGGGGCATTTTAGCATGTAGATTACGTTCTTAGTCTCACAGGTTGAAAAGTCTCTAAGGTTTATAATATTACCTCTAGTGGGATGACTGACTGATTCGCCTTTAATAATCGACGAGCAACATATGCAGTTTAGACATGCAAATGTGTCTCTTTTTGGTGGTCCCCAAAATGTTGTTTGCCTTTTATGGTGTAAAATGTCTGAAGGACATAAAGAGTCTCTAAGATTATGACCTCTAGTGTAACTAAAGATAGGATTTTGTTTAAAAACAGACCCATATTTAGCATCTTGTTGCAGAATAGGCCAGTATTTCTTAATGGTTTGTTCAATTTTTTTACTTTGTCTCCCATATTTTGATACAAAGGGAATTCTATCTGTATTCTGCTGTTTAGAAACGGACCCTTTCAAAAGATCCTGTCGATTAATTTTGCTAACCTCGTTTTGTATCGATTTTAATTTTACCAAAGGGTACCCTCGTTCAGACAATTTGTGAGTAAGGGTGTCTGCAGCCTGTTTGTACTGTGAATCAGTGGTTGCTATGCGTCGTGCACGTATGTACTGGCTTTTTGGTATGGCACCCAATGTATGTGGATTATGATAGCTGGAGTGGAGTAGTAGTGTGTTACAATGTGTAGGTTTAGAGTACATTTCAGTGTAAATTTTGCTGTCACAAATGCTCAATCTAACATCTAGAAAATTCAATGATGTATCAGAGAATTCACCAGTGAATTTTATAGTGGGATGGAACGAATTAGCCATAGTCAGCATATCTGTAAATATTTGTTCAGTGCCTTGCCAAAAATATTTTGTATCAAAATATCGTCCACATAACGCCAGTATTTAACAATATATTTACTGTATGGACCATTCAAAAAAACTTTTTGTTCCAAGTGGTGGACAAAAATATTTGCAAAGGATGGTGCCACCGATGCCCCCATCGACGTACCCTGGCGTTGCCAGTAGAATTTCTCGTCAAACCTAAAGTAGTTCTTATGCAATACTAGGGTCAGGCAATCCAATAGAAAATAAATTAGATGATGGTCAATATTTGTTTCTAAAAGTGATTCTTCTATATACTGGAGGCCTTCATTCTGGGGAATAGCAGTATATAGACTCTGTATGTCTATACTGCAAAGACATACATCAGTGTTGGGAAGGGATAGGTCCTGGACTTGTCTAAGTAAATCATTAGTGTCCAAAAGGCATGTAGGTATGCCACGTACAATAGGTTGAAGATATTGGTCCACTAATTTAGACAACGGTTCCAAAACCGATCCAATCCCAGAAATAATGGGACGCCCTGGTGGATTAGCCAGGGATTTATGGATTTTGGGTAACAGATGTAAGATTGGTGTACGGGGGTGTTCTGTAATAAGAAAATCTTTAGTTGATGTATTAATCACCCCTTGTTCCCATGCTTCCGTAACCAAACCATCCACCTCCCTTTTAATTGCCCACACAGGGTCATTAGATATTAACTCATAATGTTCAGGTATGGACAGTTGTCTATTGGCCTCTTCCATATACTGGGAAGTGTTCATTATGACTATAGCACCACCTTTATCAGCTAGTCTAATTATAATTGCTGAATTATTGGTTAAAGTATGTAGAGCCTCCTTTTCCTTTACAGACAGATTGTATAAATACTTTGGATTACCCCTTACATCCCATATTTTTTGGACCTCCTTACGTATTAAATTCTCAAAAGTAGAGATGGCTGCATTATCAATTAGAGGATTAAATGTGCTGGGTTTTTTTAATTGGCTGGGGTCAAAAGATGTAGCAGAATCAGTATTTGGATAATCACAAAAATACATTTTCAATTTCAATCTCCTAACAAATTTCAGAAAATTTCCCAGTCATACACGTTATTCTCATAATATGGTATATAACCCAGACCTTTGTATAGTAATGAAGTTTCCACAGCAGTCAAAGTATGTGAGGATATATTAATACACAAGTCTAATACCTCACTTTCTGGTGGGTTCGTTGCATCTCTGATGCAGAACAGAGACCATCACGAAATGGTGGCTCAAGGCAAGAGATGTAAAAGGGCAATATTTACTTAAATATATAGACCAGTTTGGTAAGATTCTTTAATATGCCACTTAATATGATATAAACTATCTGTTGCTTAAGTGTTCATTTTGGGGGTATAGTTTTCCTTTAACAACTGCTGCATTGTGTTTATTGTAAAGGAGAACAAACCTGTCGGACAATCAGAATGCAACTTCTATGTCGGTAAAGGGGTGGGTGGGCGGGTTCCCTGTGTGGATAAAACACATTTACTATAGTAAGTACATATATAACATGTGACTTATGGTACATATACTGCAAAAACTAATGCAGTCATTGAGGGAAGCTTAAACTGCCTTTTCCATTCAGTACCATGGACAGCACTCTGTGGCTGCAGCTCCTATTGATTGACACACTGGTTGGTGGCACCGCTGTCACAGCAAAGAGTCAGTTCTATACACCTACAGATAACATTTTTATAACATTATTCCTATTAGATATCCTTGTACCGCTGATATAGGCTGACTCTGTGGTCTGACATCTATACGTATAGGTTTATCTAAGTATGTGGCATATGGGGGCACCAAAATGAAGACACCCCATTTGAGATATCAGTTCTGTCATTGCAGATACTGCAAAATCAACACATTTACAGATTTCTTTTGAGGGACAAAGGTAGAAAAGGCTACATTAACACCAAAAAACATATATTTTTGTAAAGTACACATTCCACTGAATCCCAATAACTGTAAATATGCTTGTCTTTCTACTCCGAAGCATAAAGCCGTAAACTTTTCCTAAGTTTTTATACTTGGTTACATTTCCAAAAATCCCCTCAAAGTTTTCACCTTGAAGTATCTTATCTTTCAAATACTATTAGTTACCAAGATAAAAAAAAATCCTAAATACTAGCACAGAGAGCACATTTACCCTGGAACCCTCCATCAACATTGTGGACCTCCTCCTTGACTCCCTCTGACACTGACACTGCCTGTCAAATAAATGCATATCTGGCTGCTGTCTATCTGCTGTATAGTATAATAAAAAAACATTCTCAACCCTTATCTATGAATTACTTCTATAGCCCACTACCAGAAATTGCCTTATTGGGCAAAGCCTGAGTATGTTCTGTACCAACAAAAGCCATAATACTTACCATGAGTGTGTCCCGGGAAATGTCTTGTCTTCTTCTGTATTATGATCTCAATTCCATCTCTTCTGCTTTATCTCTTTTCTTCTGCTTCTTACTTGCATTTTCCTGATGAAGACACATGAAAATTGTTACTAAAAAAACCCAGGGTTTTTTTGGGGCTACTTAAGATTTCGAAATCTACCATAATTAATGTGTAATCCCACAAAATCAATAACATTGAATAAAACCACCATGCTTATGCAGCCCTAATGCTAAGGGGACCTGTCACCACATTCCCCTCTAAAGGGCTGAGCAGTGACTATAAGAAAACTAATCCTATGCTAACCAGGCCTCACACTTCCTACTTACTTGGATCCAGGCTGTGGTTCTCCTGCAAAGTGGCTTCTTCAATAGATGTTCCTCCTCTGATGCACATCTGCCCCTGTGACTTGTCTCCTTTCATATTCTTCTAAACTCCACCCTCTTAGAACCTCCTATATGTCTCACTACTCCCTCTAGTGGCCAAACACTATATATACAGCTAATGTCTAATCTAACCCATCTCTACACTGCCATCTAGGGGAAAATAGTAATTACTGTACAACAGCTTTAACCCTTTCACTGCAGGCCGATATGGCCGATTTGAAATAAAAATATTATGTTTCACATAATACAATCACATATATCAGACATAATTTATTTTATGTACGAAACACAGCATATTTGGAAAGTTCAATTTCTCCTCAAAACGTCAATACCAAATATTATCATTTTATGTATATTTCTCACTTGTATAGATCAAAACTCCAAGCAGTTAACTACTAAAATTCCAAAACACCGCTGCACAAAACTCCATGTCTGCTTTCAAGGCCAAACATTACACTAACAGTAGGTTTACCCTAGAAAACTACACATTATTAGAAAGAGCAGATTCTGTATGCTGTATTTTGCTACAGGCAGCGAGGGGTCCAGTCGAGTCTCAATCAGCTGTTTTATTGGGACTAGAGACGTTGGAATCAGTCTGAGAGACACTAGAGTGATGGCCAACAGCACACTGCCTTTATAGTGCAGTTAATGCTTTGATTATATTATTATTATCATAACATAACCATACATTACACACATTATGTATGTATTATGTATCAGGATTAGTACTTCTTCCTAATGAATTTCTTAGTATATGACTAAAGGACCTGATATATAAGAGCTCCCTACAGACAGCACTGCCTACCTGCCCCCCCACCTGCTCTTCTGCACCCAGTGAGGTGGGACCAGTGGGGTACAGCTATTTGCCACTTCGGCACTACTATCACCTTGAGTGAGGATCTCAGGCACTTCCCTTCAGCTTCAATTGTGAAAGCAAAGAGAGGACAAACACTAGCATAGAAGCCGTGGCGTAACGCGAGTGTGTCGGCCCCCCTGCAATGCGGGGCACATCTGCAGAAGGGAGATAGGGGAAAGTGCTGTGTTGGACATGAATATTTTAATCATGCCAGACTCTACACCTGACATATGGATATTCCAGTGCATGAGATCCATCTTTATCTCTAGTGTGAGGTAGGTGGGTGCAGAGCTTGGCCATTGCAAACATCAGACTATTGATTACATGAAAGACTGGCAAGTATCTGGCCCATATGGCAAAAAACTTGATCTTGCTGGGGGGTCTTATTTACAAAGGCCCTGGTGCTGGCGGCTGCAAAACAGCCCTGTCTTTACTAGCACACTGCACACACTGGCACTCCCTAACTTGCATGTTTGATTATCAAGCAAGCTAAGGAGTAGTTAGAGAGTAAGATGATGGATGTCTATGTGCCTCCTTCCCTCCAACACTGCATAATTACAGCACAATACATACAAATACCAAGAACTCGCTTAAGCTCCTGTTATTACACAATGGATCTGGGGTGTAATACTCATCAGAAGGTACATTGTCCCTTTTCTGAATAGTAACTCAGCAATGTCCATTCCTATCCTGACAGTGATCAGCTGCCTCACTGCCCACGCTGGATATATAGATCAAAACATTGCTGTTTCTATAGGCCTCAGCTTTATATTCGATGATGTAAATTAGTGATGCACCGAATCCACTATTTTGGATTTGGCTGAACCCCCAAATCCTTTGCGAAAGATTCGGCTGAATACTGAACTGAATCCACATATGCAAATTAGAGGTGGGAAGGGGAAAACATTCTTTACTTTTTTGTTTTGTGACAAAAAGTCAAGCGATTTCCCTCCCCTAAAATTAGTATTCACATTCGGTGTAGCATCTTGGAAAGACATCAAATATGTATATATTACCTAAACCTTGTCTACCTAATTCTATAGAAATACTGTTTATTATTTACTATGGGTAAGACTGTGCAATATAACAGCTGTTGATTGTAGCCGGTGTGCAAGACAATTCTGGGCAGAGGGGGAAGCCTTAGGGATGTCACTTTCAAGGGCTCATTAGGCTCAAAGTAGCTGGATGTTTGCATGGGTAGCATCTCAAACAAGGCACAATTGCACAACCCTATTCCTATACATACAACAGGCCTACATTGCTTTATCCCAATTCCCCAATGTATCCAACAGCCTGTCATAGACTACTGGTCCTTGACAATACCTAACTACATCATGGGAGAGCCAAAACCAACACTATTGAGTTATTCGTCTCTCTACAAGTGACTTGCGGAATATACAAATTTGGCATTGAAGCTGTGGTCATGGAGGACCAGCACCCATTAAGAATTATAGGAGGGAATAAAGAACAGCACAGCAAAGTAGTTTCTTCTATAATTGCAAGAAACTGAATGTGCCACCCAGACTCACTCAGACACAACATAACAAAACTATTGCAGGTCATGACTTATTCTGGCAGTGAGGCAGGTAATACATCAGCAGCTCTTTTTGCTCCTTGTGGCCTGTGATGAAGAGGCTGCTGTTGGGTGTTAAACTTCACCAGCATCTGAGGAACCACAGCAACACATATAAAAGTATGTCCTTGTCCTAGTTACCTACAAATGGTTCTCTGGGAAGACTGATAACATTTGTGCATAAAGAAGGTTTCACTGCATGTACCACTATAATGGCAGATTTAGTATCATAGACATGCCAGGAAATAACAGTTTCTAAGAACAAATATATAAAGTAATGGTGGTATTTTTGGTATAAAGCTGTAGCAAAATAAGGTGACTTTTAGAACCTGTTTTAGAGTAACACATTTTTAACTGGTAAAGAATAGGAAAGTCCTACCAGCTGGTACTGATTCCAATGGTGCTGATTATTATTATAAACATTGCAGGACTGCAAACATCTGGCCACACATATTACACCCACTGGCGTAACTTCTTGCTGCAGGTAAGAGAGCGGCTGAGGAGGAGAGTTTTTTTATTAGCTATAGAGGAACCAGATCCCACAGTCCACCAGCCCCCCTGCTTCCTCTTTAGTTACGCCACTGATTACACTCCACCAAAAAGACAAACAAGTGTGTCAGCTAATTCATGGTGCCTGATAAAAACTTTGAACTTACTTATATATTGCCATATTCATTCTCTGAATCATTCAAATGTTTATACAAGCATACAAGAGGACAAATACACCAGGACACGTATCTTGCACTTCTCATTCAAACAATGGCAGGACTTAAGGTGGCCATAGACACACAGATCCTATCGTAAGAATCCAGGATTCGTACGATTTTTGGATCGTGTGTGGCGTGTGCCGACATCTTTCGTCCGGCGGAGATCGGTCGTTTGGTCGATCGGTCAGGTTTGATTTTGACCCGACCGATCCCGCCGGAGCACAGGGCACATCGTAATTGGATCGTTCGGCCATATGGCAGAACTATCAGATTACAACCGATATAGCCATGTTTGTTAATGGCATATCGGGGAAAGATCCGCTCGTTTGGCGATGTTGCCAAATGATCAGATCTTTGCATCTATGGCAACCTTTACTTGCCTATGCTGTTTGTGAACAAGATGGCACTTACTGATATCTTCCACTTGCGACCAAACGACCAACACTCCAGGGCACACTCACATTAATTCCTTTGTTTTCCTTCCTCAAACATCTCACTGGTGTGTTGGAAGTACCTTTGGCAAGCTGAGTTCCAGAATGTTGATGGGTAATTTGTCCTCTCCTGGTGTCCATCTGCCCTGTAGTGTGTGATTGTGATAGACTGCTCCCCAGCCGCGGAGACTGGCGTCTGTGGTCACTATTTCCCAGTGGATGGGGGCCCAACTTCTCCCCTTGTTGAGGTTCTCTGGAACCGTCCACCACTCTAGGTTCTGTCTGGTTATGAGTGTTATGTTTATTGTCTGTAGTAAAACTTTGTGGTCTTTGTTCCACTGTTGAAGGAAATTATTCTGTAGTGGTCGAATGTGGAATCTGGAGAATGGTATCGCTTCTAGTGACGATACCATCAACCCCAGTAATCTCAGGCAATCCTCTGCTGACACTCTCTGTAGTGATAGGAATTCTGGGTTGTTTGTATCAATCTCTCTACTTTGTCTGGAGTTTGTGAATCGAAATTGAGTCCCAGAAACCTGATGGTTTGGCTTGGCTGAAGTGAACTCTTGCAGTAGTTTATTAGCCAACCATGTCGAGTCAGTACCTGTAAACACATTTGTGTGTCCCTGGTCGCCTGAACTGTTGAAGGTGCAGAAATCAGTAAGTCATCTAAGTAAGGTAGAATCTTTATTCCTGAAAGTCTGAGGTATGCTATGATTGGGTTCAGGACATTTGTAAAAACCCAAGGTGCAGAACAGAGTCCAAAGGATAAGGCCGTAAACTGGTAATGGTGGTCGCCTATGGCGAATCTTAGGAATTCGGGGCAGATTGGTATATGGAGGTAGGCATCCTGTAAGTCGATGGAGGCCATGAAGCTGTTGGGTTCCATAGTTGCTATCACCGATCGGACAGACTCCATCTTGAACTTTTGTTTGGTAACCATGGGATTCAGTGGTTTGAGGTTGAGGACCGGTCTGAAGGTCCCCTCCTTTTTACTTACCAAGAAGAGGTTGGAATAGAAACCTCTGAACCTCTGGGATGCTGGTACCTCCTGTATTACCCCTGCTGTCAAGAGTGATGCTGTGGTTTTCAGTAGAATTTGATGTTTGGTGGTTGAAGTTGATGTGTAAAATTTTCTGGGTGGTAGGTGTGGTGAAAATGGGATTCTGTAGCCATCTTAGATAATCCTTAGTACCCATGTGTCTGTTATGTGAGCCTCCCATTTGTGGAGGTATCCCTGTAGTCTGCCCCCAACTAGACTCTGCCCTTGCTGGGCTGAGTCAGGCCGATGTTGTTCTATTGGTGGATGTTTTCTTTGTATTTGAGCACGCCTGTTGGTGCCAGGTTGACATGCGCTTTTGTGTATTGTTGGTAGTCGAACTCTTGAAGTTGGAACGAAAGGGGCGAAAGGATCGGTTCTGTGTCGACCAACCCTTCCTATTTGAAAATTTGTTTGGCGTGTCCTTCCTTGTAGTGGGAAGGAAAGTGCTCTTTCCTCCTGTAACCTCGGATATAATCTGTTTTAGGTCAGGGCCGAAGAGTGATTCGCCCGTAAAACGTAAGGATAAAAGTCTCAGTTTAGATGCTGAATCTCCAGACCAGTGCCTGAGCCACAAGGCACGTCTTGTAACGACTGCATTAGCTGTTGCTTTTGCTGCTCGCTTTGTGATTTCCATAGCAACCTCTGCTAAGAACGTAAACGCCGTCATAAGTTTGTCTACCTCACCTTGTAATTCCTGCATAGATGCCAGGGGGTGTTGAGTCAGTTCTCGCGCCAGGTGTCTAGCTGTGCGGGCTAACCCAGCTGAAGCTATTGCTGGATGCAGTATTGCCGCAGCCTGAACATATGATCTTTTTAAGGTAGACTCCATTCGACGGTGTAATGGTTCCTTGAATGCTGCCTCTTCAGCTGGCAGTGCTGTATGTCTAGACAGTCGGGCCACTGCAGAATCTACTGTAGGTGCCTTGTCCCATTTTTTCTGGTGGTCCTCAGGCACTGGATAGGTCTTGAGGAATCTCTGAGTAAGTGCTACGCGTCTCTCAGGCTGGTTTCATTCAGTTTCAATAGCCTGTGTAACAGAGCTGAATATTGGAAAACGTTAACTTAGACTTCTTCAGAACGCCTAGAAGTCTGTCAGCTTTGGATAGTGCAACAGTCTCCTCTTTAATTTCTAAGGTCTGCATCATTTCTCTAAGCAGTCTTTTGGGTGTTTCAGGGTTAGAGGTTGATGTATGTTCGTCCTCAGATTCAGTATCTGTGGATTGAATTTGATCTGAAGTTCCCTTCTCAAGTAGAGGGGTATCATCTTCCTCTGAGTCAGACACTATGCCCTCTTCTGATTCTGAAGAAGAAGCCAGTGTTACTGTGGCTCCAACGTTTCCTATCTCTTTTGTTAGCTTGTGTAATTCCTGAAGAAGTGGTAGGTTGTGGTTGAACAGTATGCATGATCCACTGCAAGAATTCCCCAAATTGAAGTGGCACTTGGGCTGGAGGACCTGTATTTGGTTGGTTCCATGGTGCAAGTGTAGATGCTTCTGCTGCCATTGACTGTGGTGTAGTTGGTGAAGCTGGTGCGGGCAAGATTGGTTCTGGTGATTCCCCCCTTTCGTCTGAATGAGTGCTTGGTGCCGCTGGTGTAGTCTGTGGTGATAACACAGGGGGTTCTTGTGGGTCTGCTCTTTTTGAGCAGGGCTTGCAGTCTGAAAAGTAGTTCCGCTCAGATTTCCTTAATGAATGGCGGCAGCTCTTACATTTAGGCAGTTTGTCTGGTTCTTGGACTTGGGCTTATTCATGGTTTGTATATGTGCCCTTAAATCTGCTAAGGAGTTAGTCTTCTCCATTATCAATTTAAGAACCAGTGGTATTTGTGTGTCCCTTATGGTAGCCCTTTATGGAAATGGGCTTGTTTTTGGGAAAAACGTTGCAGTCGCTGCTCTTAAACTTCCTGGGGGAACCGACACCTTTCTGAAGTGCCCATCCGATCGCTGTGTGCGCAGTTAGTTGCTGCCTGCATGATGCGTAGTCTCCGATCAGTGTGTTTCAGGCGCTGGTAAGTGGCGCCTATTAGTGACGTCAGTGCGCCGCTGGTGAATGGCGCGCCCAGCAGATTGGGTGCGGCGTATCTTGCCGGTATGTATGCACACCTAAGGAGACTGTAATAAGAGTTGTCTTAAGCCAATGCCTAGTTCTTGTGACCATGTGGCGGCCGTGCAAAGTAATTCCCATACCAGACAGTCATACTGCCCAGGCTGCAGGTCGCAGTAAAAAAAAAACAACTCACCGTATTCAGCACTGGTAGAAAATACACCCCCTGGATATATGTGCGGGTAGCTCTGCGTACCCTTAGGGTGTAAGCCTGTGATAGCTCAGCGTATCCCGTATGGCCTCAGGCTTGAATTTCCACGGTTAAGCCTGTCTTTTTACTGCTGCACCTAATAGACAGCTCTGCATGTCGGTAAGGTGTTGATCAGTTTAATAATAGAAGAAACAAAAAATATATATATATATATATTTATCAGTGTTCTGATGTACTGTCCTATTCCTCCAAGGCAGGACAAAAAACTGAGGAGAAGAGGTGGAGCCAGACCATATATACAGCTGGAGGGGCCAAGAGTCAACAACTATATCTGTCCTGCCTCCAGAGGTGAAGGATGACAAATCCCACAACGTCTGCACTTATAGGAGGGCCGACTAGAGAAAGGACATTATGTGATTTACTAACCTTGCGTCTCCTACATGCAGTGAAAACATTGATCCGTAGACGTTGTCTCAGCCCCCGACACACTCCTAATAGATTACCCTGGGAGAGCAAATAAGAAAATGAGAAGGAATAACACATTTCATACACATTAAAAGGAAGGCTTATTAGAAAACATGGGAACAGTGTAGTAACTGAAGAGGAAGCAGATCTGTTTCTCTATAACGTTGAAATCCACATCCCGATGCTTTTATTTTCTTTAAATTGACTCGCTCGTCAGCGAACGGCGGGGGGAAGGTGGCGTGTATTTGTTTAAACTTTGTCATTTGCTATTAATATTATTATCCATATATCAGCATCATTTCACTGCTTTACAGAGCATTATTACTTGTAGTCTAGTATTGTTCCTTTGTTTACCAGGAAGCAAATTTGTTCCATAGGCTGTGACTGTACTGCGCCATATCTCACGTCTCATACATGTTTTGCACACAAATCCATTGATGTCTTAATGAAGAATGTCTGGAAATGGCAATGATCTTTTATTTAACTGGAACATCTTTGAAACATATAACGAGATTTTGTGTACTCACCGTTAAAAAAGGGGTTTCTACTTACCGGAAAATCCTTTTCTAGTAGGCCCGAACTGTCAGTGCAGACGTCAGGGTTTTGTCTTGATTCACCTCTGGAGGCAGGACAGAAAGATTGATGCCTCTTGGCCCCTCCTCCTCCTTCATATAAGTTCTGGCTCCACCATCTTCCCTCAGTTATTTGTAAAGCATAGTTGGTGGAGATAAGGTTAGAAAGAAGCCAAGTGACAACAGAGAGAAAAGAAAGGATAGCGAGAAAGATGTCTCTGTGCCCATACTAAAATCAGCCTGGGTGGGACTTACTGCACTGACAGTACGGGCCTACTAGAAAAGGATTTTCCGGTAAGTAGAAAACCCTTTTTTCTCTAGTCGGCCCTCCTGTCAGTGCAGACATCAGGGGACGTCCAAAAGCTGTCCCTGTAATAGGGTGGGTAGCTGCATAGAGTCTCAACTGAACTTCTGTAGTGCTGCTGCTTGCAGAACTTTCCGGCCAAACATGGCCATTCGAGAAGCAAAAACATTTAACTTGTAAAACTGAACAAAAGTGTTTGGTGAGGCCCAGGTGGCTGCCTTGCAGATCTGCTCTGGAGATGCCATGTTCTGTAAAGCCCAAGAAGTACTTTGTGCTCTGGTAGAGTGAGCTTTTACTGAAAAGGGCCTAGCCTGTTGTTGGTGATCATAGGCCGAATTTATCGTGTCCACCAGCCACCGTGCAATTGTACGTTTAGAGACCGCACGTCCCTTAGTTGCTCCTGCGTAAGAGACGAGGAGGCCATTTGTAGTGCGGTACGAGCTGGATCGCTTCAGATATATGCGGATTGCTCTCACCACGTCCAGCCTGTGAAGAAGTTCTTCTTTGCCATTTTGCGGCCGTGGACAAAATGATGGTAAAACAATCTCTTCGTTCAAATGAAAGCTGGACACCACCTTAGGTAAAAACTCTGGGATAGTCCGCAAAACAACTTTATCTGCATGGAGGACTAACCAAGGTTCCTTGCAAGATAAGGCCGCAATCTCAGAAACCCGCTTTGCAGATGTAATAGCAATGAGGAAGGTAACTTTGAACGACAGCCACTTCAATTCACATGTCGCCATCGGCTCAAAAGGAGGTTACTGTAGAGCAGCTAGAACCAATGGAAGATCCCAAGCCGGGGTCGGATCTCGGATAGGTGGCCTCTTCCTGATCACCCCCTTGAAGAATTGTTGTATAGCAGAGTCCTCTGCCCACTGCACATGGGTAAGCGCAGATAATGCCGATACTTGAGTCTTGAGGGTACGTAAAGCCAGACCCTTCTGGAAACCATCGGTGAGGAATTCAATCAGCGATTGGGTAGTGACCTGTTCCCAAACGATGTGACGTTGGGCACACCAGTAGATGAAAAGTCGCCACACTCGATGGTACACTCTAGCAGTAGTTGGTTTACGTGCTTGAAGTAGAATCTCTATTGCATTCTGCGAGAAACCTTGCTGTTGCCACCATTGGGTCTCAACAGCCAGGCCGTCAAACGGAGCATAGGTAGGTTGGGATGCCGAATAGGGCCTTGGGTAAGGAGATCCGGCCGACCGGGAAGTCGCCATGGTCTTGCCACGGAGAGCTGTACTAGATCGGAGTACCAAACTCTGTTGGGCCAGTCTGGTGCAATGAGGATCACCGTTGCCGTGCTGTGTTTTATCTTCCGAATTATCCGAGGTAGAAGCGGTAACGGTGGGAATGCGTAGATGAGCATGAAATCCCAGGGGGTGACTAGGGCGTCGACAAAAGCTGCCCCTGGGTCCCATGTTCTGGCGCAGTAGGTGGGAAGCTTGAAGTTGTGTTTCAAGGCTAGCATATCCACCTGTGGCCTTCCCCATCTTTGAGTCAGAAGAAGGAAGGTGTCGCTGTTGAGGGACCATTCCCCGTGGTCTATGGTGGTTCTGCTTAAGTAATCCGCTTCCCAATTCTGGACTCCTGGAATGAATACTGCTGAAATCATCGGTACGGTCTGTTCCGCCCAATGCAGGATGCGGGTCACCTCAGTCATTGCTCCCTTGCTGCGGGTCCCGCCCTGCTTGTTGATATACGCTACAGCTGTGGCGTTGTCGGACTGGATTCTGACTGGTAGGGAGGTGAGCTGCTGCGTTAAACTCTCTAAGGCTAGGGCGATAGCCCGTAGTTCGAGCACATTGATGGGTAGAAGACTCTCCTGCGGAGACCAGAGGCCCTGAAGAGTGTGTGATCTGTAAACTGCACCCCAGCCCTTAAGACTGGCGTCCGTCGTGACTATTTCCCATTGGGGAAGAGCCCAACTGCGGCCTACTTGTAGATTCTGTGGAAAGGTCCACCATGTCAATTGTTTGCATGTCATTTCCTCTATATGTATCACTTGGTGGAGGTCCTTGTGATTCTTGTTCCAACGAGTTAGGAAATTCTGTTGGAGGGGTCTCATATGAAACCTGGCAAACGGAATGGCCTCCAAGGCAGATACCATGAGACCGAGAAGGTGTAGACAGTCTGCGGCTGACCTTGTCGTCCGTGACAGAAAGGTTTGAGTCGTGGAGATCAATTTGATGATCTTTTGCTGAGGTAAGGACACCGTCTGTGTGATGGAATTGAATAGAAGCCCGAGAAATTGAATTGTCTGGCAAGGTGTCAGGCAGCTCTTGCGGTTGTTGAGGAGCCACCCGTGTTGGGCTAGTACCCGTATGTCTGTGTCCCTGGCCGATTGAGTCTCCGAAGAAGCCATAATAAGCAGGTCGTCTAAATACGGTATGATATGAATTCCGAGAGATCTGAGGTAGGCCACCAGTGGAGTTAGTATTTTGGTAAAGATACGAGGCGCAGTACAAAGACCAAACGGCAATGCAGTGAATTGAAAGTGTTGATCGTGGATGGCGAAGCGGAGATACTGTCTGGATACAGGGTGTATGGGTATATGGAGGTAAGCGTCTTGTAAGTCTATCGAGGTCATGAAGATATTTGGCTCCATGGATGCTATGACCGATCTTATAGACTCCATTTTGAACTTTTTGTTGTAAACCATGTGATTTAATGGTTTCAAATTCAGAATTGGCCTGAAGGAACCTTCCTTTTTCTGAATGAGAAAGAGGTTGGAGTAGAAACCCTTGAACTGTAGGTGCGTAGGAACTCTTTCGATCACCTCCGTGACAAGTAGATTTTCCACTGTGTCCCACAGAATGTGTTCTTTTTGTGGTTGTATGGTGGTTGGAACAAACCGTCTTGGTGGTAAGTGAGGGGAGAAAGGAATTCTGTAACCCTGTTGAAGAATAGTGAGCACCCATGTATCTGTCACATGAGTCTCCCATTCGCCCACGTATCTTTGCAGCCTGCCCCCGACTGCCCCCGTCCGGTGCCTGATGGAGTCAGGCCGAGCTAGGTTTGCCTGTCGCTGGTTTCTTTGTGTTCCTGTTCTGGTGCTGCCAAGCGGGTCGACCGCGTTTGATACTCTGGTCCGTCTGGGACGACCTGTAGTTGCGAAAGGAACGAAAGGGCTTAGCTTGTGGATTCCATGGTCTCTTGCCAGAAAATTTGTTAGAGTTATCAAATCTTTGCCTCTTTCCCGTAGGTAAGAAAGTGCTTTTGCCCCCAGTAACTTCGGCTATAATCTGTTTGAGATCTGGACCGAATAAAGTGTCTCCCGTGAACTTGAGAGATAACAATTTGAGTTTTGAGGCCGTGTCGCCTGTCCAGTGACGAAACCAGAGAGCTCGCCTTAGTACAACTGCATTCGCAGTTGCTTTTGCTGCTAGTTTGACCACCTCGATGGATGCTTCGCCAAGAAATGCTAGAGCTGTTGCCAATTTATCCACTTCAGACTGTAGTTGTTGTTGAGAGGATGGTGGTTGGCGTGCCAAGTCCAGGGCCCAGTGCCTAGCCGTACGGGCTAAGCCCGCCGAAGCGACTGCTGGACGCAAAGTGGCGGCTGCTTGAACATAGGCCTTCTTCAGCGTTGATTCCATCCGCCGATCTAAAGGGTCCTTGAATGCAGCTTCTTCTACTGGTAGTGCTGTTTGTCTGGAGAGGCGGGCCACTGCTGAATCCACCTTAGGTGCTTTATCCCACTTCTTTTCGAATTCTTCTGGAATAGGAAAGGTGTTAAAAAATCTCTGAGTGGGCGCAATGCGCCTGTCTGGATGATTCCATTCTGCTTCAACTGCCTGAGTAATTGACTTGAAAACTGGGTATGTAGGCTTAGATTTTTTATGCCCCCCTAGCAACCTATCTGCCTTTGAGAGAGGAATTGTTTCATCCTTAATTTCAAGGGTTTGAAGCATTTGTCGTAATAGTTTCTTTGACACCTCTGGGTTTATTAATGACTGTTTCTCCTCATCAGAATCACTGTCAGAGGTGTTATTGGAATGATCAGATTTATCTGATAGCAGGTGTGGAAGTAGTTCGTCTTCTGACTCGGAAACCAGATCCTCCTCTGACTCAGATGAGTCTGAAATGATAGTCGATTTACGCTTTTTAGGTTCCCTAGATGTTGAGGGTTGTGGAGGTTGAACTGTGTTCATGATCCACTGGAGGAAATCACCAAATTGATGTGGAGTTGGTAATGGTGGTTGGGATGTAGCACCCTGGTCACGTGGGCTAGATGTTAAAGCCTCTGTAGGCCTTTGAGATAATATAGAGGTGGATGGAATAAAAAGAGGAGGTGTGGTGGGTCCACTAGAATTGATACCCTGGGGAGGTGTATTAGGAACAGAATCCACCTTGTCAGCCTGTTGTGGAGGGTGTGGGGATAGTACTGGGGCCTCCAACGAATCTGATTTGCAATCGGAACAATAGTTCTTTTCAGATTTCCTCAGGGAATGCTTACATTTCTTGCATTTTGGTAATTTATCTGGCCTTTTCTAAGACCTTGTCTCCCTTTTCTTGGCAGTGTTAACCTCTGCTCTTAACTCGGTAAGGGAATCTGTCTGATCCATGGTAGTTATATGTAGAGAATGCAGTAACTCACTGTTGTGCCTTTAATCATGCGACACGCTGTGTCACGGTGCTTCCCTGCGCCTGTCTAGACTGGCCGTCCGTTTCTTTAACTGCGCGGGTAAAACTAAGTGGCTTTCCTGTAGTCGCGCACAGTGACGTCAGCGCGCCGTACGCACTGAGCCTTTTGGCGCGAGATGACCGCGCACAGAGATGACGTCAGAGCGGCTCTCTCGGCGCTGCGCGGGAGAGGCGCTGTCATTGCCTATGGAAAGGACAAGTTACCTAGAAAATGCGCGCACAGCCCGCTACTAGGTGTCCCAAGGTGTGCCATTGGAATGTACCTGCAGAATGTGGCGTCCATGGCATAGATCTGCTAAGGGAACAGCTCAGCGTGTTCAGCAGAAACAACTTGTAATTTGAATTTGGTTACATCTAGGCAGCATCAGCGTGCCCCAGTAACAAGTATGACGATCTTTCCCTGTCTTTGTCACTGAAAAATTCAGTAGTTACAGCAGAGTATAAACACTCACATAGCCTGTGAGGTGCTCTGGTCGTAGTACACTCGCATGGATAGCTCAGCGTATCCTGAGTGACAGAAGTCTTCCTTGTGAAGTAAAATATAGTAATAAAAGAAATTAAAAATAAAAACTAAAAGAAATAAAAATAAACTGTCCTTCACCTCCGAGGCAGGACAAAAAACTGGGGGAAGATGGTGGAGCCAGAACTTATATGAAGGAGGAGGAGGGGCCAAGAGGCATCAATCTTTCTGTCCTGCCTCCAGAGGTGAATCAAGACAAAACCCTGACGTCTGCACTGACAGGAGGGCCGACTAGAGAAATCTCTTTTTTTTCAATCACTTGGGGGACACAGGGACCGTGGGGTATAGCTAATACCACTAGGAGACAGGACACAACAATAAAGATAAGAACTGGCTCCACCTCCGCTAGCTATACCCTCAGCAGGTGGAGCTTAGCTCAGTTTGTACCAAAGTCAACAGGAATATAATTCATTCTAACAAACTACAAAAAAGGAACCTTTAATCCATGTTAACATATCTGACGGAATCCAGGGGAGGGGGGAACCCTGTGTCCCCCAAGTGACTGAAGAGAAAGAGATTTAACGGTGAGTACAAAGGGACAGTGGGGACATACCAAAGCTGTCCCCTAGAATCCCGGGTGGGATAATGAGGCCTATATAGAAGTAACCACTACAGCTAGAAGCACTCTTTTGCCGAGGTGAGTGTCAGAAGCCGCAAGGGTATCAAAAGGTAGAATTGAGTGAACGGAGAAACACATTGCTGGTTTGCACAGCTGCTCTGCTAATGCCTGGTTTTTGAACGCCTAGGACCGGCTCAGCCCCCTTGTGGAGTGAGCAATAAGCTTGACTGGCAGGGATTGGCCCTTTGCCGTATGGGCTCTCTGAATAGCTTGTTTGATCCAGCGGAAGATGGTCGATCTGGTGGCCGGAACACCCCGGTGTGGCCCTGAAGGAAGAACTAGTAGTGATTCGGACTTGCGGATGTAGCAAACCCTGTGCAGGTAGGATTTTAGAAGCCGATCAGGGTCTGAGTTGTGCAGTGCTGCCTCCTTCAAACTGACTAGTGCCGGAATGATTATCTCTAGATGTCAGAGGAATTCCGAAACGACCTTTGGCCAAAAAGGATGGACCTGTGCGAAGGACCGCCCTGTCTTGGTGAAAGACAGGTAGAGCGGATTGCATGATAGAGTGCTGAATTCTGAAACGCGCCTCGCTGAATCGATTACCAAGATAAAACTGTGTTCCAAGTGAGCCATTGAAGGGACACGGAGCGTAGTGGCTCAAGGGCGGAGTGCGCCTAATAGTAATGTGAGGTCCCAGGGATGGACTGGTGCTCATATAGGGGGGTGGGGAGGACCATTTGAGCTAGCACGTGCATGAGTGTTTTGACAAAAGGCAGTAGTGCTAGGCGTTTCTGGAAGAGGACTGAAACGTTGAATTTTGAGACTTGAGTCAACCTCATAGCAAGACCTTCCTGTAGGTTTTCTATTTATTTTAAATATGTTGGGAATGGACAGAACCTGAATCTTGCCTTGCGTAAAGTACGCCATTGGAGGTAAGTGGACCAGACTCTGTGATAGTCTCTGGTTAAAAATGGTTTTGCGGTGGCGCACATTGTGTTTGCCACCACCTTAGAGAATACTTCTTGCGTCTGGATTTGGGTCTCAAGATTTGGCCACTCAATCAATTAAGGCCGTATGGTACCATGGATTGGCTGGGCGTTTTGTAAGACTTGATCCCGTTCAGGACCCAGCCGAGATCTGTAGATTGTCTACACTGAGCGACCGTTGGGCCTCCGGAAGGGAAGGCGCCTTGATAAGCAGGTTGTCCAAGTGTGGAGAGATGGAATTCGATCATTGCGGATAACCGATGTGACTGCGGCCATGATTTTGGTGAATATAGGTGGGCAGATGATAGGCTGAGGAGAAGACTTGTGAATTGGTAGTGAAGAGTCTGGAAGGCAAATCTCCAGAATCTGCGATGCAGAGGGAAAATGGTAACCTGTAGGTACGTAACCCTTATGTCGCGGGAAACCAGGAATTGCCCTATGGACGACGATGGGAAAACCAACCGGAGGGACTCGTGGATACTCGTGAGCAAATGAGGTTGTTCAATTTCTTGAGGTCTAGAATGGGGCAGACTGACCCGTTCTTTTTGGGGTACTATGAAGAAATTTGAGTAGTATTCCTTGAAAGGCTCTCCCAGAGGTACTGAGGTAAATACCTCTGCAAGGAGAAGGCTGGAAATGACCCTCTGGAATGTACTACGTTTTCTTGAACGAATCGTCTTGAACGAATGTGCTCCACCTGTTGGCAAAATGGCTTAATCTCCCTCCGATTGGCATTGTGCATGGTCATGAGGGGCATTGTGCTGAGGTTGTCTTGTCTGCAGCTTTTGAGTGCGACGGAGCCCCTGCTGTGTTTCAGCTCGTCGCTAAATGTGGTGAGTCAGGGACCCGTTGCCATGGCAACCGCACCCATCCAGTGCAGTGCTGCAAACAGGAATGGCGCTCATCTAGGAGAATGCACTGCAAAAAGGCTGCCGGCCCTCTGAGAAGGCGCGCCAACCTGCGCGAAAATGCCACTCCGCAAGATGGAGAAATGGCGCCAAGATAACCGGCACTGCTCCACTTATCTGCGTTGATCACCTACCTAAATAGTGTGGCGCACAGGCGTCCTGCCAAGGCTCAGGCTGGTAGGAGAATGCGCTGCAAAATGGAGGCTGGCAGTGTGAGGAGAAATGGTGCCAAGGTTAAAAAGGCACCGCTCCACTTTGCCTTGTCCCTCCTATCATGCCGGGCATGTGAACATGAACATCCAAAGGAAAACTGTAGCACACCGATCAAACTTGTCTTGTGAAAAAAGTGTTTTTATTGGCTCACGGCAGACATAAAGTTTGGCAACGTTTCGGGCCACGCAGGGCCCTTTATCAAGCCTAAACTTACATTCAAAGTACTGTGTTAAATACCAAAGAAAAAGAGGGAGGAGTGGTGAAACAATGGGAGTGATCCTTCACGGATTGTGAACATGAATGAGAACAGCAGGCTCAGGTAACGTCTGCTAGACTGTCTCCTACTTTCCCAGGCTTGCACAGACCTGTATTACCCTCTGTGACAGAGCCTGTGTGCCTGCAAGGAAAAAACCCCATGTGCATAAGCTGCAAGGCTAGTAGGGGTGAGGAGTCTTGGAGGATGGGAATTGCAGAAGGGGACCCCCCTGGAGAAAAAACATACCTGCAGGGGTAACCGCTCTCCTCTTGTCTGCCGGCCAGCCCGTTCTCCTCCTGTCAGGGAAATGGAGATATAATTGTGGCTGGTTGGTCTGGCCAATGTGTCAGATAACTGACTAGCAGAAAAACTGAAGTCCTAACCTCCTGAGGACACAACTTAAACGGAGCTAAGCTGGGGGTATAGCCAGTGGAGGAGGAGCCAGTTCTTATCTTATTGTTGTGTCCTGCCTCCTAGTGGTACTAGATCAGTGTTCCCCAACCAGTAGCTCGTGAGCAACATGTTGCTCCCCAACCCCTTGGATGTTGCTCCCAGTGGCCTCAAAGCAGGTGATTATTTTTGAATTCCAGGCTTGGAGGCAAGTTTTAGTTGCATAAAAACCAGGTGTACTGCCAAACAGAGGCTTCTGTAGGTTGCCAGTCCACATAGGGGCTAACAATAGTCAATCACAACCCTTATACGGCACCACCTAGGAACATTTTTCATGCTTGTGTTGCTCCCCAACTCTTTTTACATCTGAATGTTGCTCACGGGTGAAAAAAGGTTGGGGACCCCTGTACTAGATATACCCCACTGTCCCTGTGTCCCTCAAACTGACTTAGAGAAAGAAATATATGGTTCTTTTATCTATACTATTACTTTTTAAAAGTTAGGGGAGGGTCAGGTTGAACATGGACAGGATTTTGACATTATGTGGCATAACTATGTATAAGCGTGGCTTTTATTTAATGGGGATCATTTTACTTGACCAGGGAACCACGGTAACTAGTGAGCTTATAATTGGGGGCCCCTGGGGGAAGAGGGACCTGCTAATTTAATAGTATGGATGGAGCCCTACCTTTACTCTTATTTAGGAGCTTATTAAATTTTTAATTCATGAACCAGAGTGTTTTTCCTTGATGATCATGTATGAAACATACATAGTAAATCAATAATCAAATCTATACACTGGTAAAAAAACAGTATGATTAAGGAAACAATGGGCACAAACTGATTTCTTATATAAGTCCAACACATCATATAGACAATTTGTGTAGCTGATTCCGGAAGCATTTCAAACGCAAACAGGTCATTTTAAAGAAAAATAAATTTGGTTGTATTCATCCTCAGACAGAGATAAATGTAATGGTCAGGGCCACCATCAGAAATTACAGGGCCCCATACAACACATTTTACAGGGCACACTTGCACCCACACCACACTAAAAAGGCCACACAGACATAAGTGCTAAAAGAGTAATGTGGTGTGTTTTACCTCCAGCCATCAGAGGGCTTCAGTTGATATTAAAACACTGGGTAAAAACCCATTGGTGGCCAGGCTACCTCCCCCACCAAATAAAAAAAAGAAACATTGCTAGCCAGTGTCCCCCCTACAAGTAAAAAAAACATTGGTGGACAGAACCCTCATAAAAGTAAAAAAACAAAATCATTGGTGGTTAGAGCCCCCATTACGGGTTATAAAAACAAACATTAGTGGCCTGGAGTTTTAAAAAAAATGGTGTTCGATGGAACTTACCTCCTGTCTTTTTCCTCCTTGGCAATGTCTTCATTCTCCTTGGCGGCTTTGTCTCCCTTTGGCGGTTACCTGTGCCCCACCGGGATATCTGTAAATAAAGCCAAACAGAACCAAAATAAAAAAGATGAAAACAAAGCAGATAAATATAGAAATATAAGTAAAGTAGAAAACAAATTTACAATAATATATCCCCATTCAATGAGGCAGGTATTGTACTAATATGTTTGTTCTTGCACCATAGTAATACTGAAAAGTCAAGCACCTCCCTGACAAACGACCAGGGAAGATTGTCTGGGATTAAATAGTGAGGTATTAGCAAATATTCTGTAAAAATTCTGAAAAGGAATGACATACCCCAAGTATTTAAGTACGAACCGGCTCCCTTGCACTGATCAGTTCCGGACTGTGCCGCGCCTCAATTCATACCATAAACTGCAGGGAAAAAGAGTGAACACAAGATGGCGCTAGAGCAAAGGTTCCATTAAATCACATCATTCAGGAGTAAAGGGAAATGGACACTAGATGGCGCTGAAGTGACAGTTAAGAAAAGAATGGGGCTACAGCTTTTAAAAGGATAAATTAGACAGAGAACATAAAACAATTCATACTTGAAGAAAAAAACATACACGTGAAAAGGAACAAAGAAATCTTTAGGCATAATTCTAGACCCTGACTTGACAATTACATTCGGTATCGATCCACTAAGTAGTGGAATATCATTAAAATGTGGGTAAAAAGGGCCGGAGCAGTGGGAAGGGATTAGAGGCATTGCTCAATGGAGCTTATTAGTCACAGCGGTGGGTACAAGATTGCCCGGAATCATTAGCCATGGGATTAGAGAAGATTTCTTTAGTAACTCCATCCCCTTCTGTTAATTTAGGGGTAAGGGAGGTGGGTTAGATCTAGTGATCTGCATCAAACCCCTGCCTTACATAATCTCAATACTTTAGAAGAGGCACATTACACACAGTGGCGGAACTACCGGGGGTGCAAAGGGTGCAACGGTGCCAGGGCCCCGATGGGGCCCGCCACCGCCCGTTACCAAGTCCAAGAGCAGCAGAGAGCCAGTAAATCTGAAGAAAGCGTCATCGCAGTCTCCACGGTTTCCACGCTTCCTGCGACTGCCACTGCCAGTCAGTGTCAGGAGTCTCTGTCTCCACTCTCCCCAAACAGCTGCTCCTGTGCTAAGTGTTTGGCTTCAATTTTCTGCCTGGTTTCCGCTCCCTCCCCCCCTCTCTGGCAGCTTTGCTAGTAAACAGAGGCAGAGAGAGAGCAACTCCCCTCCCACAACGTGCGGCTCTTTTGCCCAATGGAGAGCTAGGATAAGGCCAGGAGGCGGGACAATGATTCACAAGAGGAGAGGGAAGGGTGAGGCAAAAGTTTCTTTTTGTGAAGAGACTAGTGCACGCAGCAGCTTAATGCCTGGCACCCTGCCTCCATGAGACTCGTGCTGGGTCACGTTTATGACATACAATCTCCAAAATAGATCCACACTCCATATAGCTCAATCAAAGTGAATTTTATTGAATCATCACTCATGTGTCCAACGTTTCGGCACACATTAGGGTGGTTGTGTGAATACTTAAATACAAAAAAAGTGGGTGTACAGATGACATAATTACCAATCAATTCAAATAAACAATCGTGGTTACATATTCAATTAGTGATTACATGTCTTTTAAAATTGTGCCACAAGATGTCACTATTTTCACATTTCTTTTAATGTGTTGCGCAGTGCACAACACATAATAAGAAATGTGAAAATAGTGAAAATGGTTTGGCGGCGCATGCGCAGTAGGAGTATTTGCCGGTTCAGTTCTTCTGCGCATTTGCCGAAAGCCACAAAGTTTTCTGATTTCTTTTTTCGGAAACTTCATGACTTTCAGGCATGCGCAGTAGAGCTGATACTCCTACTGCGCATGCGCCGCCAAACGCCGGGCAATCCAGGAAGAAGACCGTACAGGAGAAGATGGTGTCCGTGAACTCAGTGGACAGGACCTGCGCAGAGGGGTAAGTAGCAACTTAGCGGCATTTGCCTGGGGGGAGGTAGGCCAGGAGGGGGGGGGGGTGCAACACAGGGGAGGGATTTTATCGTCGAAGGGGTTTAGTTCTCCTTTAATAAATCTGCCCCTTAATTCAATTTAATCAGAAACCATTTAACCTGCCTGTATGTTTTTAAAGTGTGGATGGAAACCACTTGGAGGAAACCCATGCAGACCCGGGGAGAATATGCAAATGCTTTATAGATCGTGCCCAGGCCAGAAGTGAACTCAAGACTCCAGTGCTGAAAGGCAGAAGTGCTACCCACCATGCTGCCCCTGGTATAGTGTCAAGTGTAGTGGAGGTCATCACCCATCATATATTAGTCACTCAAAACTGATGCCCAAAGGAACTACAGACAGAGTGATGGACAATACTTGATGGTAACTAAGCACTGTGAATCCATATTGGTGGCAAAATCATCCGGTTGGGTTTAATGTATAAATATTTTTTTGGCAGACAAAGGAAAACCATACCTCCAGAATGAATCCTTAACCAACAGAGAGTTTATACCATGTTAAATGTCTTATTAAAGAATCTTACCAAACTGGAACATAGATATCAGTAAATATTGCACTTTTACATCTTTTCCCTTGCATCCCTATGTTATGATAATCTCTGTGCTGCCTCAGAGATCACCTGACCAGAAATACTCTGCAGCTCTAAGTGTAACAGGAAGAAGTGTGGAAGTAAAAGACAGAACTTTGTCCATTAATGGGGTGCTTCACCTTTAAGTTAACTTTAAGTATGTTATAGAATGGCCAGTTCTAAGAAACTTTTTAATTGGTCTTCGTTATTTAATTTGTATAGATTTTTAATCATTTCTTCTGACTCTTTCCAGCTTTCAAATGGGGGTCACTGATCCTATCGAAAAATGCTCTGTAAAGCTACACATTTATTGTTATTGCCACTTTTTATTACTCATCTTTCTATTCAGGCCTCTCCTATTCATATTCCAGTCTCGTAAACCATTGCATGGTTGCTATGGTAATTTGGGCCTAGCAACCAGATAGCTGACATTACAAACTGGAGAGCTGCCGAATAAAAAGCTAAATAACTCAATCACCACAAATAATAAAAAATGAAACCCAATTACAAATTGTCTCACAATATCACTCTCTACCTCATACTTAAAGTTAACTCAAAAGCGAACAACCCCTTTACCTGGCTCATGTCACATAACATGTATGTTTGCCCTTGGTTAGTTTGTGTGCACTGTACAATCCCAGGAGCAGCCCTTAACATTTTTTATTTAGGAATACCTAATGGTACATACTACTAAAAGGTCTATTTCTATGAAAAGGTTTATTGAGATGAAGCTTTTATACATTATATTTTTATAGAGAATAAGATTGTTGGAGAGAGTACAGTTTTCCTTTAATCATCAATTAGTGATGTGCGGGGTGGGCCGATACCCAGGGGTCAGGTGGGTTCGGGCCAACCTTGCTGCTCCTCTTTCTGGTCACGGGTGGGTTTGGGCTTTTCTGCCTGCTCTCCCCGCGCGCGACCATAGACTGCTTGTTTCCGACTTCTGTCCTGCCTCTTTTGTGATGTCATCAGTAGGGTGGGCATATAAATGGATGGAGGAAGCTGGGTGCGGGTTGAGTTTTTCTAGACCCACCCATTAGTAGTATCAAAACTGAAGTAGAGCCTTTTGCTATGTCAGAGTGTTGCCTTCACTAATTATTATTGGGTGGCTTTTGGCTGCAAAAATTTTCCATGCAGCAACTCATATTCATCAATTCAATCATATGTTCCTATGATTTTAAATTATGGCAGATAAAAGCATATGCACCTACTGTATAGAAACATTCCAGAGTAGGGCTCTTTGGCTCCTTTTATCCCTTCTTTCCCTAACCAATACGATTCTATAGATCTTGGGGGCCGTTGATCTTACAATGGAGTTTTATGCAAGTAATTGGGAGAGGTGAAACCAGACAGCAGGTTTGAAGCTTTGCATAATATGGATTACTAACAAATTAAGACAACAAGTATTTCAAGTTAATTAAAATTAGCTATACAATGCTTATGCCTCATAAAGAAAACTCCCATCTAAGTGTTCCTGTATGAGAGCCCCAAAGCCTTTTAGAAATGTTAGAATATTAGAATCTTGAAGCTGCAGGCAAATTCAGTGTCTGCAACTCATTATTTAGCATTCAAACGTCTGACCTAGTTTGTAAGCAAAATATTATGGGGAGATGGTTCTGTTTTTTAAATAGGCCACCCTTCCAGTTTGCCCGGCACTAATGCAATTAGCATTGGCTTTAAAGGAGAAATAAATAGCTTTAAGAAGGGGTTGGATGGTGTTTAGCAAGGGAATACAGGGTTATGGAAGATAGCTCATAGTACAAGTTGATCCAGGGACTGTTTTTGGAGTCAGGAAGGAATATTTTTCCCCCTCTGAGGCAAATTGGAGAGGCTTCAAATGGGATTTTTTGCCTTCCTCTGGATCAACTAGCAGTTAGGCAGGTTAAAATAGAGTTAAAAGTTTGAACTTGATGGACGTGTGTCTTTTTTCAACCTAACTTACTATGTTACACTGATTATAAATACAATAATGCACGTTGGGCTGCAGGAAAGCTGCAATTGCCCCATTATCTGTGTTGTTTCACCTGCAATTTCTAAAGAAATCAGCGGTTCTATGATCCGGAATTCATCTCAACTGAGATGTTCTTAGATGTAACACTCACTGCTGAGTTCTAAACTGTCTCTGGAAGTACCTCCCACAGCAATGCCGGACTAAGTCTGAACCTGTTCTATACGACCAAAGCCATAATACTTACCATGAGAGTGTCCCAGGGAAATGTCTTGTCTTCCTCTGTCTTCTGATCTCAATTCCATCCCTTCTGCTTTATCCTGCTCTTTTCTTCTGCTTCTTACCTGCATTTTCCTGATAAAGACAAATGTATGAACATTATCAATACAAAAATACCTATATCAGGGTTTTTTGGACAACTTACTTTTCAAAAGCTCCAGTAATTTTTTGTACAATTAGTATGCTTGCAAATAAGCCCCGCTGATTCCACCCGCACCATTCGTTTATAGTACTAAATGACACAGCACAGAGGACTT
The DNA here is from genome assembly GCA_038501925.1 of Xenopus petersii. Lineage (NCBI taxonomy): Eukaryota > Metazoa > Chordata > Amphibia > Anura > Pipidae > Xenopus > Xenopus petersii. The sequence goes on from CM076686.1 coordinate 109,141,960, forward strand.
CACCCGCACAGTACCATAAATTATACACTTCCGGATTCTACCCGTGCTGTTCTCTTAATGTGCTTCTCTTTTGGTACCCCGGAATATAGCCACTCAGTTTTCTTGCTGTGCGCGTACCACCAAGTACTGTAGGGAAAAGTTTAAAGGTCTTGGCAGAAGTGAATTCAGACTCTCAGCATAGTGTAAACCACTCGCTTCCACCCATTCACTGACCCGCAAGCTAAATGGACCGTCTCCCTGCCTAATAGTTTAAAAATCAGTTGTGAATGATGTGTGTTTCACTCACTTGTGCACGAGCTTCATCAAAGGAGGGCAGTTCCCGGCATGGGTAAAGGGGTGGCCGGGTTCCCTGTGTGGGTAAAGGAGAGGGCGGGTTGCCTGCATGGGTAAAGGGGTGGATGGGTTCCCTGAGTGGGAAATGGGGTGGGTGAGTTTCCTATATGAGTAAAGGGGTGGGCAGGTTCCATGCATGGGTAAAGGGACTGGCATGTTGCCAGCGTGGGTAAAGAGGCAGGTTTCCTGTGTGGGTAAAGAGGCAAGTTCCATGCGTTGGCAAAGGGGCGGGCAGGTTGCCAGCGTGGGTAAATGGGCATGTGGTTTCCTGCATGGGTAAAGAGGCGGGTTGCCTGTGTGGTTAAAGGGGTTGGTGGGTTCCCTGCATGAGTAAAAAGATGGGCATGTTGCCAGCGTGGGTAAAGGGGTGGGTTTCCTGCATTTGTAAAGGGGTGGTTCCCTGCAAAGGGACGGGTTCCCAGGGTGGGTAAAGGGGTGGGCGGGTTTCCTGCATCGGTAAAGGGGCGGGCGGGTTCCCTGCGTGGGTAATGGGGTGGGCGGGTTCCCTGCGTGGGTACAGGGGTGGGTGGGTTACCTGTGTAGGAAAAGGTGGGCGGGTTCCCTGCGTGGGTAAAGGCGCAGAACAGCCTCTTTATTAGAGAGAATAGGTGCTCGCTGTGTTTTACTCCTCTGGGATTGTTTCCCCTGAGTGGCAAGATGTTTACTACAAGTGACACACGGGTGCTGCTGTGTATTATTGGCACCCGGTGTTCTGGGTCATTATAATTATATCTTCATAATCATTATTAATATAATTATGGGAAAAAAGATGCCTGATGTTGGGCTGCCCCTTACCTGCCCTTATGTTGGGGAGATTCCCCTGGTGGGAAGGAGCACAGCTTACAAGCAGGCATCAAGGAGGAGGGCAGATGCAGTGTGGGGTGCAGCCCACAAGCAGGCAAGGAGGAAAAAAAATCCGTTATACCCTCTCTCATTGCATAAAAGCCACCAGTGGGAATTATCTGCTGACTGGCGCCTATGACAACACAGCCAAAGTGTGGACATACCCTCTGTGGGGGCCAAAAACGACTCTTGCTGGCCACAAAGGGAAAGTCACAGGATTGAACATTTCATGGGACGGAGAACTAATCACCACCTGTTCCTTCGACAGAACCTTCAAGCTGTTGGCCTAATATAACCCCCCATAGTGACTCTTCAGGGAGTGTAGATAATTGAAATAGATGTTTCTAAATCCTGACTGCCAGGTGTGTGGCCCTCTTGCTACAACTCCCATAGCCTCAAGTTGTTAAACTACAGCTCCCTTATACTCCCAACACTGAAAGGCCACATGCCCAGCACCTCTAATACCAGAACTGCTGGCGCTTTCCTCTTCTCCTGTACCTGGTGGCATCTCATCCCTGCCCCCACTCTGCCCACCATGTCCATTACATTCTATTGCACTGGTTTCCCAGGATCAACTACATGTATACATGTATAAATACCCCCAGAGGACAGAGATGAATGGTACTGTGGGAATTACTTGTATAAAAACCCCCAGAATGCTTTTCAAGATGGTACGGTGGCAATTACATGTATAAATACCCCCAGAACTCAGAGAAAGATGGTAGGGTGGCAATTACATGTATAAATTCCCCCAGAACTCTGAGCAAGATGGTACGGTGGCAATTATATGTATAAATACCCCCCGAATTCAGAGAAAGATGGTACGGTGGCAATTACATGTACTGTATAAATACCCCCAGAACTCCAAACAAGACGGTACGGTGGCAATTACATGTATAAACACCCCCAGAAGACAGAGATGAATGGTACGGTGACAACTACATGTATAAATACCCCCAGAACTCTGAGCAAGGTGGTACGTGGCAATTACATGTATAAATACCCCTAGAACTCAGAGAAAGATGGTACGGTGACAACTACATCTGTAAATACCTCCAGAACTCTGAGCAAGATGGCACGTGGCAATTACATGTATAAATACCCCCCCAACTCAGAGAAAGATGGTACGGTGGCAATTACATGTATAAATACCCCCTGAACTCAGAGAAAGATGGTACGGTGACAAATACATCTATAAATACCCCCAGAACTCTGAGCAAGATGGCGCGGTGGCATTTACATGTATAAATACCCCTAGAACTCTGAGCAAGATGGTAAAGTGGCAATTACATGTATAAATACCCCCAGAACTCAGAGAAAGATGGTACGGAGGCAATTACATGTATAAATACCCCCAGAACGCAGATCAAGATGACAATTAAATGTATGAATACCCCAGAACTCAGAGAAAGATGATACGGTGGCAATTACATGTATAAATACCCCCAGAGCGCTGAGCAAGATGAAATGGTGGCAATTACATGTATAAATACCCCCAGAAGACAGAGATGAATGGTACGTTGGCATTTACATGTATAAATACCCCCAGAACTCAGAGAAAGATGATACGGTGGCAATTACATGTATAAATACCCCCCCAACTCAGAGAAAGATGATACAGTGGCAATTACATGTATAAATACCACCAGAACTCAGAGAAAGATGATACGGTGGCAATTACATGTATAAATACCCCCCCAACTCAGAGAAAGATGGTACGGTGGCAATTACATGTATAAATACCCCAGAAGACGGAGATGAATGGTACGTTGGCATTTACATGTATAAATACCCCCAGAACTCAGAGAAAGATGGTACGGTGACAACTACATGTATAAATACCCCCAGTACTCTGAGCAAGATGGCATGGTGGCAATTACATGTATAAATACCCCCCGAACTCAGAGAAAGAGGATACGGTGGCAATTACATGTATAAATACTCCCAGAACTCTGAGCAAGATGGCGCGGTGGCAATTACATGTATAAATACCCCCCCGAACTTAGAGAAAGATGGTTCGGTGGCATTTACATGTATACATACCCCTAGAACTCTGAGCAAGATGGTAAAGTGGCAATTACATGTATAAATACCCCCAGAACGCAGAGCAAGATGACAATTAAATGTATAAATACCACCAGAACACAGAGAAAGATGATACGGTGACAGCTACATGTATAAATACCCCCAGAACTCTAAGCAAGATGGTACGGTGGCAATTACATGTATAAATACCCCCAGTACTCTGAGCAAGATGGCATGGTGGCAATTACATGTATAAATACCCCCCCCCAACTCAGAGAAAGATGGTACGGTGGCAATTACATGTATAAATACCCCCAGAACTCCAAGCAAGATGGTACACTGGCAATTACATGTATCAATACCCCCAGAAGACAGAGATGAATGTTACGGTGGCAATTACTTGTATAAATACCCCAGAACTCAGAGAAAGATGGTACGGTGGCAATTACATGTATAAATACCCCCAGAACTCTGAGCAAGATGGTAAAGTGGCAATTACATGTATAAATACCCCCAAAAGACAGAGATGAATGGTACGGTGGCAATTACATGTATAAATACCCCCAGAACTCAGAGAAAGATGATACGGTGGCAATTACATGTATAAATACCCCCAGAACGCCGAGCAAGATGGCACGGTGGCAAATACATGTATAAATACCCCCGAACTCAGAGAAAGATGGTACGGTGGCAATTCCATGTATAAATAACCCCAGAAGACAGAGATGAATGATACGGTGGCAATTACATGTATAAATACCCCAGAACTCTGAGCAAGATGGCACAGTGGCAATTACATGTATAAATACCCCCCAAACTCAGAGAAAGATGGTACGGTGACAATTACATGTATAAATACCCCTAGAACTCCCCGTAGCCTGCCTGTGACATCACGTCCACCTGATGCGTTTCACCGACCAATCGGCTTCCTCAGAGAACAGTATAAAGATACAGATATGGGACCTAATATCCAGAATGCTCAGGACCTGGGCTTTTCTGGATATGGGTCTTTTTATTATTTGGATCTCCATACTTTAAGTCAACTAAAAATCAGTTAAACGTTAAATAAACCCAATTTAATAGTTTCCCGTTCAATAAGGAATAATTATTCTATTAAATAATATTGGGATCATGTACAATGCATAGAATCCAGGATTTGTTTCAGGATTTGTCTTTTTCAGCAGGATTCAGTTTCGGCTGAACCCTTCTGCCCGGCCGAACCCTTCTGCCTGGCTGAACCAAATTCAAGTCTAGGGGTGGGGAGGGAGATTGTGTAACCTTTTGTCACAAAACAAGGAAGTAAAAAATGTTTTCCCCCTTCCCCCCCAATTTGAATATGCAAATTAGGATTCCGTTCGGTATTAGGCCTAATCTTTCGAAAAGGATACGGGGGTTCGGCCGAATCCAAAATGGTGGATTCAGTGCATCCCTTATTATTATTACAGATAAAGAAGTATTTTTTAAATATTTTGAATTACTTAAGTAATATGGAGTACATGGGAGATGATCTTCCAGTAAATCAGAGCTTTCTGGATAACATGTTTTCAGATAACAGATCCCATACCTGTATATTAGATAAGCAGGAAGCATCTCTTGAAGCTTTCCTGCTCAGTTCTGTGGTTCCTTAGAGAGATAACAACAAGAAATCTAAGGGAAACATGATGTTCATTGCCACAGTGTTAGGAAGGGCCCTCTGAGGAATTTTACACAGGTTATATAGTATGGTGCATGTGCCCTATCATGCTGCCCAAAGCAAGTAACTCTTGTAGCTGCTTCTGATCACCACCCTCCTCTCACTTACCCATTTGCACCACCCAAACTCCCCCATCCCAGTTTGGGAGTGAGAAAAGAGATAAATCCCATTTTTTTAAGGCGGAGGAAATGTTCCTCTACTTTCACTCCCTACGAACATGCCTCTTCATGCCCTGACGTTGGGCACTGAATATATTTATAATACACATAAGGGCTTATACATAACTATATGTTAAAATTAGAACGCACTGAGAGAAGCAGCTGGCTCTAAGGAAACGCAAATCTAAAATTCTCCTGGAAATGCTGTTGAACTGTAACTCCCAGCAGTGGGTGTTAAGCATTGTAGATTAACATTTCTGAGGACATTGTAAAACAGACAGATTATAATTGCAAGAGCTAGGATTTCTTTTATGAGGATCGGGATAGCCAGCTACAGCCATTACGGGTTTAATTAAGTTATTATAATACAAGATGGCAGGCAGAAGAGATACCTACAATAAGTCAGCTCGAACATTGCGTTTTTATTATGGTATGCCACAAGTATGGAAGACGTACTACACTCCATTATTTAACCCTTTCCCTGCCAGCCGTTTTGTCCTAGATGCGAACATCTACTGCCAAGCAGTTTTTAGATATTTTGCACTCTTTCACTTTAAGGGCCTTTCCTGGGGTGGTCTTTTAGTTAACCCAGGAAAACAATATATTGTTTTTTTCAGGACAACCTGAACATTCACAATATGCAAGAATTTTGGTGTAATTCTACTTCTCTAAAAAAATATTGGATTCTAAGTGTCAAATAAAATGAAAAAAATCATGTTGCACGAAGAACAATCACATATATCAGAAACATCATTCATTTTATGTACGAGAACACAGCCGATTTAGAAAGGTCTATGTCTCCTGAACGCGACAATACCAAATATATATCGTTTTATGGAGATTTCTCACTTGTATAGCTCAAAATCTACAAGCAGTACACAACCAAATTTCCAAAGCAACACTCCCCAAACGGCATACTTTTGATTTCAAGGCCAAACATTCCGCTAACAGTAGGTTTACCCTAGAAAACTACCCATTACTAGAAAGAACAGATTCTGGTGAATCAAAAATGGGTAGAAATATCTTTGTACTCCAAACCACTAAGTTGCAATTGTTTCCTAAAGTTATAATGTTTTATAGAAATTGGTGAATTTTTTGAAAAATGACCTCAAAGCTTCCACTCTACAGCAACATATCTCCCACACATCATTAGGTATCAATGTAAAACACCCCCAATATAAAATCCTGGGTCAAATGAACAGTTTGATGCCCAATATGAATAGATGTACCCAAGCACGTGGCATAGGAGGCCCCAAAAGGAAGACCCCCCGTTTGTTCTGTCATTTCAGATACTGCAAAATCAACACATTTACATCGTTTTGGGGGGCGGCAAAGGTAGAAAAAAGTACGTTCACCCCAGAAAACCATATATTTTCGGAAAGTACACATTCCCCTGAATCCAATTTGGGTATGCATGTCTTTCTACACCAAAGTACCAAGCCGCAAATCATTCCTAAATTTGGTGATTTTGGTGACATTTCCAAAAATCACCTCAAAATATCTACCCTGCAGCATCGTATTACCCACATACTTTTAGGTATCAAGAGAAATCACCCCAAATATGAAAGCCTAGGGTCCTCTGAACAGTTTGATGCCCGATATGTATAGGTGTACCCAAGCACGTGGCATACAGGGGCCCCAAAAGGAAGACCCCCATATAGTCTGTCATTTCAGGTACTGCAAAATCAACACATTTACATTGTTTTGGGGGGGGGGCAAAAGTAGAAAACAGTAAGTTCACCCCAGAAAACCATATATTTTCGGAAAGTACACATTCCAACGAATCCAAATTGGGTATGCATGTCTTTCTACGCCAAAGTACCAAGCCGCAAATCATTCCTAAATTTGGTGATTTAGGTGACATTTCCAAAAATCACCTCAAAATATCTACTCTGCAGCATCGTATTACCCACATACTTTTAGGTATCAAGACAAATCACCCCAAATATGAAAGCCTAGGGTCCTCTGAACAGTTTGATGCCCAATATGTATAGGTGTACCCAAGCATGTGGCATATAGAGGCCCTAAAAGGAAGACCCCCATATAGTCTGACATTTCAGGTACTGCAAAATCAACACATTTACATTGTTTTGGGGGGGCAAAAGTAGAAAACAGTAAGTTCACCCCAGAAAACCATATATTTTCGGAAAGTACACATTCCCACGAATTCAAATTGGGTATGCATGTCTTTCTACGCCAAAGTACCAAGCCGCAAATCATTCCTAAATTTGGTGATTTAGGTGAATTTTCCAAAAATCACCTCAAAATATCTACCCTGCAGCATCATTTACCCACATACTTTTAGGTATCAAGAGAAATCACCCCAAATATGAAAGCCTAGGGTCCTCTGAACAGTTTGATGCCCAATATGTATAGGTGTACCCAAGCACGTGGCATACAGGGGCCCCAAAAGGAAGACCCCCATATAGTCTGTCATTTCAGGTACTGCAAAATCAACACATTTACATTGTTTTGGGGGGGCAAAAGTAGAAAACAGTAAGTTCACCCCAGAAAACCATATATTTTCGGAAAGTACACATTCCAACGAATCCAAATTGGGTATGCATGTCTTTCTACGCCAAAGTACCAAGCCGCAAATCATTCCTAAATTTGGTGCTTTAGGTGATATTTCCAAAAATCACCTCAAAATATCTACCCTGCAGCATCGTATTACACACATACTTTTAGGTATCAAGACAAATCACCCCAAATATGAAAGCCTAGGGTCCTCTGAACAGTTTGATGCCCAATATGTATAGGTGTACCCAAGCATGTGGCATATAGAGGCCCTAAAAGGAAGACCCCCATATAGTCTGACATTTCAGGTACTGCAAAATCAACACATTTACATTGTTTTGGGGGGGCAAAAGTAGAAAACAGTAAGTTCACCCCAGAAAACCATATATTTTCGGAAAGTACACATTCCAACGAATCCAAATTGGGTATGCATGTCTTTCTACGCCAAAGTACCAAGCCGCAAATCATTCCTAAATTTGGTGCTTTAGGTGATATTTCCAAAAATCACCTCAAAATATCTACCCTGCAGCATCGTATTACACACATACTTTTAGGTATCAAGACAAATCACCCCAAATATGAAAGCCTAGGGTCCTCTGAACAGTTTGATGCCCAATATGTATAGGTGTACCCAAGCATGTGGCATATAGAGGCCCTAAAAGGAAGACCCCCATATAGTCTGACATTTCAGGTACTGCAAAATCAACACATTTACATTGTTTTGGGGGGGCAAAAGTAGAAAACAGTAAGTTCACCCCAGAAAACCATATATTTTCGGAAAGTACACATTCCAACGAATCCAAATTGGGTATGCATGTCTTTCTACGCCAAAGTACCAAGCCGCAAATCATTCCTAAATTTGGTGCTTTAGGTGATATTTCCAAAAATCACCTCAAAATATCTACCCTGCAGCATCGTATTACACACATACTTTTAGGTATCAAGACAAATCACACCAAATATGAAAGCCTAGGGTCCTCTGAACAGTTTGATGCCCAATATGTATAGGTGTACCCAAGCATGTGGCATATAGAGGCCCTAAAAGGAAGACCCCCATATAGTCTGACATTTCAGGTACTGCAAAATCAACACATTTACATTGTTTTGGGGGGGCAAAAGTAGAAAACAGTAAGTTCACCCCAGAAAACCATATATTTTCGGAAAGTACACATTCCAACGAATCCAAATTGGGTATGCATGTCTTTCTACGCCAAAGTACCAAGCCGCAAATCATTCCTAAATTTGGTGCTTTAGGTGATATTTCCAAAAATCACCTCAAAATATCTACCCTGCAGCATCGTATTACACACATACTTTTAGGTATCAAGACAAATCACCCCAAATATGAAAGCCTAGGGTCCTCTGAACAGTTTGATGCCCAATATGTATAGGTGTACCCAAGCATGTGGCATATAGAGGCCCTAAAAGGAAGACCCCCATATAGTCTGACATTTCAGGTACTGCAAAATCAACACATTTACATTGTTTTGGGGGGGCAAAAGTAGAAAACAGTAAGTTCACCCCAGAAAACCATATATTTTCGGAAAGTACACATTCCAACGAATCCAAATTGGGTATGCATGTCTTTCTACGCCAAAGTACCAAGCCGCAAATCATTCCTAAATTTGGTGCTTTAGGTGATATTTCCAAAAATCACCTCAAAATATCTACCCTGCAGCATCGTATTACACACATACTTTTAGGTATCAAGACAAATCACCCCAAATATGAAAGCCTAGGGTCCTCTGAACAGTTTGATGCCCAATATGTATAGGTGTACCCAAGCATGTGGCATATAGAGGCCCTAAAAGGAAGACCCCCATATAGTCTGACATTTCAGGTACTGCAAAATCAACACATTTACATTGTTTTGGGGGGGCAAAAGTAGAAAACAGTAAGTTCACCCCAGAAAACCATATATTTTCGGAAAGTACACATTCCAACGAATCCAAATTGGGTATGCATGTCTTTCTACGCCAAAGTACCAAGCCGCAAATCATTCCTAAATTTGGTGCTTTAGGTGATATTTCCAAAAATCACCTCAAAATATCTACCCTGCAGCATCGTATTACACACATACTTTTAGGTATCAAGACAAATCACCCCAAATATGAAAGCCTAGGGTCCTCTGAACAGTTTGATGCCCAATATGTATAGGTGTACCCAAGCATGTGGCATATAGGGGCCCTAAAATGAAGACCCCCCCTTGTATGTTCTGTCATTTCAGGTACTGCAAAATCAACACATTTACATCGTTTTGGGGGGGGCAAAGGTAGAAAAAAGTAAGTTCACCCCAGAAACCCATATATTTTCGGAAAGTACACATTCCCACGAATCTAAATTGGGTATGCATGTCTTTGTACTCCAAAGTACCAAGCCGCAAACCATTCCTAAATTTGGTGATTTTGGGGACATTTCCAAAAATGACTTCAAAATTTCGACCCTGCAGCATCGTATTACCCACATACTTTTAGGTATCAAGACAAATCACCCCAAATATGAAAGCCTGGGGTCCTCTGAACAGTTTGATGCCCAATATGTATAGGTGTACCCAAGCACGTGGCGTATAGGGGCCCCAAAACGAAGACCCCCATATGGTCTGTCATTTCAGGTACTGCAAAATCAAGACATTTACATTGTTTTGAGGGGGGCAAATGTAGAAAAAAGTAAGTTCACCCCAGAAAACCATATATTTTCGGAAACTACACATTCCCATGGATCTAAATTGGGTATGCATGTCTTTGTAATCCAAAGTACCAAGCCGCAAACCATTCCTAAATTTGGTGATTTTGTGGACATTTCCAAAAATGACTTCAAAATTTCGACCCTGCAGCATCGTATTACCCACATACTTTTAGGTATCAAGACAAATCACCCCAAATATGAAAGCCTGGGGTCCTCTGAACAGTTTGATGCCCAATATGTATAGGTGTACCCAAGCACGTGGCGTATAGGGGCCCCAAAACGAAGACCCCCATATGGTCTGTCATTTCAGGTACTGCAAAATCAACACATTTACATTGTTTTGGGGGGGCAAAAGTAGAAAACAGTAAGTTCACCCCAGAAAACCATATATTTTCGGAAAGTACACATTCCAACGAATCCAAATTGGGTATGCATGTCTTTCTACGCCAAAGTACCAAGCCGCAAATCATTCCTAAATTTGGTGCTTTAGGTGATATTTCCAAAAATCACCTCAAAATATCTACCCTGCAGCATCGTATTACACACATACTTTTAGGTATCAAGACAAATCACCCCAAATATGAAAGCCTGGGGTCCTCTGAACAGTTTGATGCCCAATATGTATAGGTGTACCCAAGCACGTGGCGTATAGGGGCCCCAAAACGAAGACCCCCATATGGTCTGTCATTTCAGGTACTGCAAAATCAACACATTTACATTGTTTTGAGGGGGGCAAATGTAGAAAAAAGTAAGTTCACCCCAGAAAACCATATATTTTCGGAAAGTACACATTCCAACGAATCCAAATTGGGTATGCATGTCTTTCTACGCCAAAGTACCAAGCCGCAAATCATTCCTAAATTTGGTGCTTTAGGTGATATTTCCAAAAATCACCTCAAAATATCTACCCTGCAGCATCGTATTACACACATACTTTTAGGTATCAAGACAAATCACCCCAAATATGAAAGCCTGGGGTCCTCTGAACAGTTTGATGCCCAATATGTATAGGTGTACCCAAGCACGTGGCGTATAGGGGCCCCAAAACGAAGACCCCCATATGGTCTGTCATTTCAGGTACTGCAAAATCAACACATTTACATTGTTTTGAGGGGGGCAAATGTAGAAAAAAGTAAGTTCACCCCAGAAAACCATATATTTTCGGAAAGTACACATTCCCACGGATCTAAATTGGGTATGCATGTCTTTGTACTCCAAAGAACCAAGCCGCAAACCATTCCTAAATTTGGGGATTTTGGGGACATTTCCAAAAATAACTTCAAAATATCTACCCTGCAGCATCGTATTACCCACATACTTTTAGGTATCAAGAGAAATCACCCCAAATATGAAAGCCTAGGGTCCCCTGAACAGTTTGATGCCCAATATGTATAGGTGTACCCAAGCACGTGGCATACAGGGGCCCCAAAAGAAAGACCCCCATATGGTCTGTCATTTCAGGTACTGCAAAATCAACACATTTACATTGTTTTGGGGGGGCAAAAGTAGAAAACAGTAAGTTCACCCCAGAAAACCATATATTTTCGGAAAGTACACATTCCAACGAATCCAAATTGGGTATGCATGTCTTTCTACGCCAAAGAACCAAGCCGCAAACCATTCCTAAATTTGGGGATTTTGGGGACATTTCCAAAAATGACTTCAAAATATCTACCCTGCAGCATCGTATTACCCACATACTTTTAGGTATCAAGAGAAATCACCCCAAATATGAAAGCCTAGGGTCCCCTGAACAGTTTGATGCCCAATATGTACAGGTGTACCCAAGCACGTGGCATACAGGGGCCCCAAAAGAAAGACCCCCATATGGTCTGTCATTTCAGGTACTGCAAAATCAACACATTTACATTGTTTTTGGGGGGGGGCAAAGGTAGAAAAAAGTAAGTTCACCCCATAAAACCATATATTTTCGGAAAGTACACATTCCTGCGAATCCAAATCGGGTATGGATGTCTTTGTACTCCAAAGTACCAAGCTGCAAACCATTTCTAAATTTGGTGATTTTGGGGACATTTCCAAAAATCACCTCAAAATTTTCACCCTCTAGCATCGTAGTTCCCACATACTTTTAGGTATCAAGAGAAATCACCCCAAATATGAAAGCCTGGGGTCCTCTGAACAGTTTGATGCCCAATATGTATAGGTGTACCCAAGCACGTGGCATATAGGGCCCCAAAACAAAGACCCTCAAATGGTCTGTCATTTCAGGTACTGCAAAATCAACACATTTACATTGTTTTGGGGGGGGGCAAAGGTAGAAAAAAGTGCGTTCACCCCATAAAACCATATATTTTTGGAAAGTACACATTCCTGCGAATCCAAATTGGGTATGCATGTCTTTGTACTCCAAAGTACCAAGTCGCAAGCCTTTCCTAAATTTGGCGATAAAAGCAACTGTTTTTACATTTCTGAAAATCGCCTAAAAATATTGCAATTGGCCGCATTTATCTCACCCAATTTCTTACATACAATTGTAAAACACCATAAATATTGATGCCAAGGGTCTACTGAACAGTTTGATGCCCAATATGCATAGATATACCAAGGCAGCTGGCATGTGCGGACCCCAAATAAAAATAGTGAATATGAGTTTTCTCCGCTGCCGATTCGCCTTCTGTGAACATAGACCCTTGACTTCATATTATTTGCATCAAGACCCTCCTAACAGCAATGACCCCCCAAAACCATACATTTTTGGAAAGTACACATTCTGCCGATTCCAACAAAGATAACGACGTCTTTCTACACGAAACTACCAAACTGCAAAGCTTTTCTAAACATATAGGTTTTTACAACATTTCTGAAAATCGCCTAAAAATGTTGCAGTTTGCCGCATTTATCACACACAATGTTTTACGTACAAAGAAAAATCTCTCTAAATATGGACGTCAGAGGTCTAATAAATAGTTTGATGCCCAATATGTATAGATTTACCAAAGTATGTGTTGTGTATGGACCCCAAATGAAAAACGTGCCTATGAATTTTCACGCTAGCCAACTAAGCTGCAGAAAAGAGAACCCTAACTGTACGTTATGTGCCGTAAGACCCCCAAACTGTAAAAATACCCCCAGAAACCCATATATTTTTGGAAAGCACATATTTTGGCGGATCAAACTAAGTAAAATCTATCTTTCTATACCAAAGCACCAAACAGCAAAACGATACTAAAGATACATAAGGAACAATAATGCAGGGATAAAATTGCAATAAAACCACAAAAATAGCGTAAATCAATGAAATAACAAAATAATTGTTCTGACAGCGTAATTAGTGGCCGAAATCGATTATCCAATAGTCACGCTGCCAAAATAACACGTTTTTAGGCAAAAAAACCAAAAGATAACAGTATAATGAATTCGTAAAAAAAAAAAAACACCTGTTTTTGTATACATATTTGTGCACTAATAAAAGTTATCTGAGTGTGCAAATACATGTAAATAAGTGTAAATAAGTGTAAATAACTGTACAAAAGGGACCAAGTGTGCTAAAATTAAAAAAAAAAATTTTTAAAAAATTCCAATCTTTACTAAAATGCATAAATGTACTGTAAGTATGTGTAGGTGCAGGTAAGTGTGTAAAAAAAACGTGCACTTACCGTTTTTGGAGCAGGAGAATCGCTGTCTTCTTTGGAGGAGTCCTGGCAGCGTGTCTGCAGAGTTGCTGCGCAGCAGGAAGTGCGTGGGCGGCTCTGCAGGCAGGAAGAAGGGTGAGTGTAGTAGCAGACGCTCCATGCGATGCGTCTGCTACTTTGAAGTCGGATCTGCGACAATCGAGTCGCAGATCCGACTTGACAGCCCCCCAGCCACGTTGCCTAGGGGGCTGTCTTCTGTCCCCACTCTCTGCGGAGGCGGCAAAAGCCGCCGAAGCAGAGAGAGAGCTCAGCTGCCAAAGAACGTACAATGTACGTTCTTGGCAGCCTGAGCATTGGCCTGCCAGCACGTACGCCGTACGTGCTTGGCAGGCAAAGGGTTAAAGCTTTTTAACGGGTAAATAAATAATATAACAAATGTGGTTTCTTTTGGTTGGGCAAACATGGTGCAATGGATTGGAAAGGATTTGAAGTGTTTTACTGCCACCCAGAGGAAGCAGACATGCTTGTTAAGATTTCAAAGGCAGTTTTTGACAGCTGATAAAAGGCACAATACCGCCCCACTGGAGGTGCAATATAAATAGAAGTACAGACTTATACATAAATCTTACTTAAAATGTTGATAGAAAAACACAAAATGTGAACAAAATAAGTTTTGATGGGCACTTTTATGTGCGGCAATATACATAGTGGTTTTTCTACTTAGAACCATCGCCTTCTTCTTTACTTATTTATCTGCAGCCCGGAGTGAAAGGCAGACATGGAAAATTGGTTCCGCTCAGTCAGCATTAAAAATGTGCATTTTCCCTGCAAACATCCGGTCACAGATACAAAGCAGAGAATTTTCGGTGTGACACGCCAGCTCATTTAGACACAGGGCATAATTGCAAAGCTATTGCCATGTATTTGCAGCTGTACTGATTGGCCGTGACAAACCAAGTATGAGATAAAAGAGATACTAACCTTCTGTGTATTGGGAACAAGGAAGACCGATGACAGTATGTAGCACAGGCAGGATCAGGATGTTACCAGTGGTAAGACCTGGGATAAAACAGATTGTATATGAGGAAATGATTGATATAAAATAGAATTACATTTGCTATAGCTTTTATGCTGTTAAACTTCAACTCCCAGCATGCACTAATAATGTGAATGCTGGGGGCTATATTTCGGGCCTGGACTATGATTCAATAGAGGTCTTGGCATTTCAAGTACATAGAGGTCCAAACAGCCCCCCACCAGCTCAATAAATAGTGACTGTCTAAACATACCTCCCAACTGTCCCGTTTTTCGTGGGACAGTTCAGATTTTGACAGCTCAGCCCGCAGTCCCGGATTGTTGTTACTTAAATGTCCAGACTTTCGCTTTGATCTCCTGCAGTGAACAGCCAGAAAAAGACACAACTTAATTGCTTTTGGGCACAGTGCCCAGAATAAGTGGCAGGTGCACTTAGATACTTTTGTTACAATTTAAGATAAGCAAAGAAACAATTGTATTAAGTGATTTGAAGCTTAAAGGGCAATTAACCTTCATAAGCAAAACATATAAAAAACACAGAAATGTGCTCAAACTTTCATAACCTGCCAAAAATAGGCATGGCCAAAAATGTCAGCGCACTACGCGCAGCAAATGTTTTTGTCCCTCCTTTTATTTACAAAATGTTGAGAGGTATGTCTGTGGCATCTTCCAGCAGCCCTTCTGGGATTTGCCAGAATCTACAGATTGAGCCTGAAAAGAAGGGCTACGGGTTGGGCAACGTTGATATAAAGTATATGTGTTGCCAGACTAGAATTAGAGAGAGACATTACCCACATAGGTGTTTAAGGGTAGAGGTTATTCCTTGATGAAGTTTTGTTATACTGACATGACAATGGATATTGCACTGTTTGACTATAAATAAATAGCCACTATTTAAAGGGGTCATACAAGCTAAACTTGAACTTAATACTATATTGTTTTTAGAGTGTTTTTAAGCACTTTTCATGTCACGATAAAGTATCAGCTGTTCTTACACTGCTGATATATTAATCTATAAAATTACTGTGTAACCTGAGCGCCCTCTGCTGTTCATGCTGGGCGACAGCCAGAGAGAACACCAAACGCTTGCTTCCCCCAGCGCCACTTTATATATATCAACTTATCAAGCAATTTTACATTAAACGGGTGCTTCACCTTTAAGTTAACTTTTAATATGTTATAGAATGGCCAACTCTAAGCAACGTATCTATCTTTAATAGTTTTTTTTGTAATTATTTGCCTTCTTCTGACTCTTCCCAGCTTTCAATTAAGGGTCACTGACCCATCTAAAAAACAAATGCTCTGTAAGGCTACACATTTATTGTTATTGCTGCTTATTATAATGCATCTTTCTATTCACACCCTTTCCTTTTCCAGTCTATACAGTGCTGCACAATATGTTGGCACTCTATAAATACATGTTAATAATAATAATTTTTATTATTATTAGCATCAATGCATGGTTGCTAGGGTAATTTGGACCCTAGGAACCAGACTGCTGAAAATATAAACCTGAGAGATGCGGAAATAACTCAAAAGCCACCAATTGAAAACCAATTGCAAATTGTCTCAGAATATATAATAAAATAGTAGGAGGTAATAGAGGAGAGCACTCAGAAGCAGGTCTGCTATGATCAAGCCCTATTCCAAGACTACATATTACACAACATGTTTTGTGCTTTGCTTGCCCTTTCTAAAGTGTCTCAGAATAACACTCTCTACAGCATACTAAAAGTTAATTTAAAGGTGAACAACCCCTTTATAAGCAATATTTAATCGGCATGCCCACCATTTAGCCAAAAAAACCCTACCCCCCACCCCACGTAGACCCCCCTCCCTCCTAGGCTAGCTGACCCCCCCCCCCCCCCCCCGGAAATGCACCTAACTTTATACTTACCCCTCGGTGCAGATTCAGGCATCAGACTTTACTGCAGTCATCTTCCGGGTCTTCAGCAAGCTGAGTGGGAGACTGGGTGAAGAGGCACATGCGCAGTTGGAGCAATGGTTTTCGACAATTGCAGATGCACCAAAATGGGCGGAAATTGCCGAAGCACCAGAAGAAGTCACGAAGACCTGGAAGATGGCTGCGGTGAAATTCGATGCCTGAATCTACACCAAGGGGTACGTTTAAAGTTAGGGGCATTTCCCCGTGGGAGGAGGGAGGTCGGTCTGGTTTTTTTTGGATAAATGGTTGAATTCTCCTTTAAGAACCGCTGCCACTCATCATTGGTGTGTAAAGGGTTAACTGAACTATGATAAATCTTTATTTACACTGCAGTGCTCCATAGAAGACATTTCAAGCCCCCATATTACTCTGAGACTGAGAGCTGAGACTAAAAAGCATTACGTTTGCACCGGTGCAGTAACTAAAAGCTACCAATAAGGTGTTTAGCTCTAAACTGATGATCAGTAAATGCTTCCTGCTGATTGGTTGCTATAGGAGATTAGACCAATAGCACATTTTGCCCATTTTATTACATATCTCCATTTCAGTGTTGGGCATATAATATAAAATTAGAGTGTGTGTGACTGTGGGAGCTACTTTATAAAATACTGCTTTACTGAATGCTTGATACAGGCAATTACGGTACAAGTACTATACAAGTAAGTTCATAGAACGTTATATTTATTCCGTAGAATGCTTTACCATAATTTATTCTGCAGAATGTTTTACCAAACCAGAGAAAACAGCTCTAGAAGCTCGCTCTGTTTGTTTAGGATAGCAGCTGCCATATTAGCTTGTTGTGACATCACTTCCTGACTGAGTCTCTCCCTGTTCACTCAAAGTTCTGGGCTCCTTTTACAGCAGGGTGGGAAGGAGGGAGTGGGAGAGTAGCAAACTGAGCATGCTCAAGCCCTAGCCCTGGAAGTTTAAGCTAAAAACAGTTAGTCTGATACAGAAGCCCATGTGTACACAATAGAAGGAAAGAAATGCTGTGTTTCTTTTGACAGAGAACTCAGAGCAGCATTACTTTGAGGCTTTACTGGTGTATTTATATAGACCTTTCTGATAAAGCTTACTTAATTTTAGCTTTTCCTTCTCCTTTAGAGTCATACATCATATGCACTGCTAGTTGTTAAACCTTGAGGATCAAATACATGCCATGCCTTTAAACAGAGACATAAGTCATCTTTGAAACTTTAAGTGATACTGCTTCAGCAGGATAATAACCCTGCACACAAAGTAAAGTCCAAGCAGAATTGGTGGGTAGGAATGGACTTGATAAAACTTCACTGGTCTGCACAGAACCCTGATCTCAACCCTAAAGAACACCTGTAGAATAGATTGGATGTCAATGTGAGCCAGGCTTGATCAATATCACTGCCCAACCTCTTACACATGAATGCAAGCAAATCCTGCCAACATGTTCCAGCATCTAGGGGAAAGCTTTTCCAGAAAAGTAGAGGGTAAAGGCTATTTTAGCAGCAAAGTGAGGAGCAACATCATAATATCCTTAGAAAGGCAGGTGCCACATTCTTTTGGCCATACATTGTACTTGTTCATTTACAGTTGCCACCACATCTCTCTTTAACACAATCTCATTTTAAAATCCACATGCTGGACAGCTGATTGTTAATCGGCAAAGATTCTATGTGGTCATTTAGAAAACCAATATGTACTCAAAAACACAACCAGTGCAGGTATGCAAATGGGAACTAGCCCACGTGGCTTATAGTGCTAAAAAAAGCTGCACCATTATTTGACGGAATAAACCACAGCAGCATCGAACTGGGCCGGTAGGCCCGACCTCTTTTGGGCCACGCCGGCCCAGATCAGCTCCCTGAACTTATTCTCCTCACTCAACCTTTATTCTTCTAGTCTCTTTAGTTATAAATACTATGGTGCAAATTACACTACAAAAGCCCAGGGAAACCTTAATAGAGTTAAATAGAGTTGTTATATTGCCCTACATATGTGCCCAGTGTATATGTGCCATATGTTAGGAAATGTATGGGGGAGCCCGGGTACCCAAAAACTATTTTTAACATTTTTTGCAGCCTATCACCCTGAAAAAACTAAAAGACGAAGAAAAATTAAAGAAGCCCTATACATTCCATTGCACTTCACCTGGTCTGAGCTGGCGAAGGCAAGTCTGGCAGAACAGGTAACGTTCAGTAAAATGCGCATCTTAGTGAATTTGCAAAGTAATGCTCTTTCGCCAGAGCCTGGTGTAAGACTGCGAAGTAGCGCTAGAGTCTATCTCCTTTGCAGGCGAAGTTACAGCAGCGCCCGTTTGTAAACCGGCAAAGTACCAAAATGATAATGTAGCAGCAACTGGAGCAGCAGCAGTGATTGAATCCATGGCTGAAGAATTCATGGATCAAAAACATATGGCAGCACAGGAATTGTACTGACTCAATAGGCCACACATACAAAGCAATTCTCTGTGTACTTAATAAACTATGTATGTACTGCACATCTAAGCAGCAATAAATGCCATATTAACATTAATCTTATGAAACCTACTTACTGGGTACACTTCCCCTTTAAGAGCAGGGAACAGCGTTGACTTCCCTCCTACTGCTGTGGCAGTTGGTTCAGTCCGTTGGTTGCCATCGTGGTGAGTGGTAAGTGTATATTCTCTCTGGGAGAGATTCTTTGTCAAATAATGCTTATTTTAATGAAAAAATAGGGGAAATTGTTGGGTGACATCCCCAGACTAACCAGATATTGATCCTCTTACTGATTTTAGTGAATTTAGAACATTTTCCCCTAAAATGGGCTTTGGAGACGCCTTTAATCTTAGTGCTGGTTGGGAGACACAGACTCAGGATTTGGCAGCTATACAGGACTGACAGCAAATGTACATGTTTTCTACAGTAACTCCATAAGAAGGTTTGGGGGCTTCTTCCTTTTACACAATAACATTTATTTATAAGTCTCATGGTTTAAGAGCAGAGATGATAAGTGACATTACCCCATGTGATTTGACAGTTGGTTTGGTCCGTTGGTTGGGTGGAGTGGTAAATATGAGAGATTTTTTTGACCAATAACCCTTATTTTAGTAAAAAAAGGGGGGGTAGTTGGGGGGACAGACAAGCGGATGTTGATCCTCTTACTGATTTTAGAGATTTTAGAGAATTTCCCCCTAAAATGGGATTTGAAAATGGCTTTAATCTTAGTGCAAAGATGGGAGGTGACTTTACCCCAGGGATTTGACTGTTGGTTTGGTCCGTTGGTTGGTTGGACTAGTAAATGTAAGAGATTTTTTGACAAGTAACACTCATTTTATTAAAAAAAGGGGGGAAATAGTTGGTTGATGCCCACCCAGACAAGCTGATGTTGTTCCTCTTACTGATTTTAGAGAATTATCCCCTAAAATGGGTTTTGGAGGTGCCTTTAATCTTAGTGCTGGTTGGGAGACACAGACCCAGGATTTGGCAGTTATACAGGGGCTGACAGGAAATATTAACTTTTTCCCACTTGGAGTCCAGATAACATATGGGGACCCCTGTGCCTCACTATAAATACTTTATTTGTGCTTAGAGTTTTGCCCCTCTGCCCCAGGTTTCTGATCTGTTCTGATATAAGTTAACATGAATTTAATGGAATACATAGCAATGTTTATTGCTTTCATGTCCTTTCCCTTCAAATGTCCTGGCTGTGGAGGGGGGGGGCAACAGGGTACATGGTAGGGAAAGCATTGATTACAATAATAGGCAAAGGGGGTAGGCAAAGATGAAAACTGGACAATCTGCACCTGGCCAGTGATCTTATGTACAATACATTAATTCTCACTATACCAATGCTCATTTCTGATTGGCTGCTGTGAGGTACTGTATTGCATTAAGTGTCTGTATAGGGTAAAATGGGCAGATCTCTGCTTTCCTCTGTACTTTATGGGAAATATTAAGTGTTAAATGCATTATCCTTGAAACTAATTTGTCAATTTATTCTCTTCCCTATACAGATTGCTACAGTGGACGGATTGCTTTTTTAGCAAATTACCAGCGATACTGCGTTGTTTTTTTCCTGGCTTCTCCTTAGTTCAGATTTTAAGATTCTTTTCTGAACACATATAAGGAGAGCCAGTAATTAAAGAGGGAGACCCTCTGGGGTACCCCGGCCTTGTGCCGGCCCCTCTACCAAAAGCCAGAACATCTCAGGCTTTTTTTTTTTTTTTTTTTAAACATCATCGGACATCAGAAGAGCTTGTTTTAAGAGGTATTCTTGCAAATCCAATTGATAAAGTTTATGATTTCTTTTACAGCAAACCTGCCCTAAATTATGGGGGAGGGGGGCAATTTGTAAGGTCCCACATCTCTTTCCTAGGCCTGTGCTCGTCTTCTTCAAAAAGTGAAGCGCACCTACCCAAGGTAGTTTTCTGCAGGTCAGACTGGTAATCTAACTGGCCATCTAGGGGGAAGGATTAAAACTAGTGATGGGCGAATTTGGGGCTAAACTGCGCCATTTTTTTTACGCCAGCGAATTTTTGCTGCCGTTTCACGAATCGCGGGAATTTGCGCCTTGCGAATAAATTTGATCCATCACTGATTAAAACAGAAAGGGACATGGAAATTCAAAAGAGTTTAAAATTTGACTAACTTCTTGATATTTTCAATGGTCACTCCAGACTTGGAGTGATAGCTATTGTTTGGTTGCTAGGGCTTAATTACCCTAACAACCACACAGCAGTTTGGAAATAACATTGGGAGATGAATAGTAGATGGGCTGAAAATAAATAATGACACCAGTAACAAGAACACAACGTGAAAATGATAGCACCACTTTGTACCAAATCTTGCCTTAAGTAAGTTTCCATTGGGGGGGGGCAAATACTATTGTTAGAAACAAACGAGTGCCTTAATCCCAATTTTTGGGTTGTATAGCTCCATTAAAAACAGAATATTTAAAAAGGGTCTTTTTTACTTACTGAAAATCTGTCATTGTTTAATGATGTCGTTTTACTTAATTATTATGGTAACATTTCTGAAGTATTTATTGCACAGAAGCATTTTATCTCATTTGCACTTGATGCACATTATTTAACATAATCCTTGGTCCTTAAGGCGACCTTTATTATTAGACATTTTATGTCTCTGCATTTGACTCACCGCAACTCGCAATTAGTGTGCAATATCTGATTCAAATATTTTCTAATATTTCCCAAAAATGTCTAACTAATCTAATACTAACCTGTAGAATGTTGTATGTAAAACACATGAGGGGATCCGCCATTATCTCTGGAAACTGCTTCTGCTTCTGTACTTCTAGTGTTTAGGCCGATTGCCCACAAATCCACGGTTTTGTTAGGGCACAAATGCCCCCGTGTTCCACAGTCCTAATGTGATATAAAACAATAGTTTTAATTTTAATTTAATTTTAATTAAAGGATTCCTATTATCACTCATACTTTCTTGATATGTAAACATACCTTTAACAGATGTAACAGCCACTTTTCCAAAATTTAACCCACTAATCCAATATTATGCAAGTAGAAAAACTACTTTCTGTCTGTTTTATTAACTCCATTTGCTATGTCTTATGTTATGGTGCAGGGACGTTAATCAGAACAGAGCTGGTTATGGGAAGCAGGCACATTGGGTACATGCAGGGAGAAGAGGATTCTATGGGAACATTAAGATGACTGAGGTGCATGATGGGATGCCCTGATCATGACATTATAAGCAATATAAAACTACATCTTATTGACATCATTTCCCCCACTATAATATGTGTAAGGCATCACTCTTGACGGTAGAAGTTCAATATTGCTCATTATACTTTTAGCTCCAGCTATTCTATTAGAGACTTGGGCTTTCCACAATGCAACAGTCATGCTGCTATAGTTCCAGGGGTAAAACAGAGTGGCAAATAAGCACATACCCTGGCTAATACTATATGGCTATCTAGGTGGAGATTTACAATATGGAGAGGTAAATGGGAATCAGAAAGTTTATAAAATGGACTCATCTCATCTTGATTACATATTGACTATTCCCAGCATCCCATGGGAAGGGACACAACTCACACTATGTGAGCAAAATATTTAATCACATATATTGTAAGAAAGTTCTGATGAGTGAGGTGCCAGAGTGATGTGTCCTTGCACTTACCTGCAGGGGGCTTGCTGGAATGATATGCTAGGGGTATATATATTCACAGACTTGCAATTGCAGCTGTGGTCTGGATACTATGGCTTAATTACCCTAACAACCACACAGCAGTTTTAAAATAAAATTGGAACGATGAAAAGTAGATGGGCTGAAAGAAATACTAACACCCTAATAATAATCTCTTACAGTTTGGTGTTTGAATAATTAGAATTTTTATTTTGTGCACCGTTAAAATGTTGATGCTAATCATTCCAACCCAATTAAATGAGGGACTCATACCAGGGCCGGGCCAAGGTAGTTTGCCACCCTAGGCTAGAGCTTCAATTAGCATTACCATTTTCCACCTTACCATGGAGATTTAAATAAAGAAAACAACAAAGTTTACAACACATTAGTGAATGAAACTTTTCATATATATATATATATATATATATATCTCTATCTATCTATCTATCTATCTATCTATCTATCTATCTATCTATCTATCTATCTATCTATCTATCTATCTATATATATATATATATATATATATATATATCTCAACCAAAAAAGTCCAGACAACTTGCTTGTTCATCAAGAAAAAACTTTTATCAAGCAAGTAATAAGTACAACGTTTCGAAACTCCCGCTTCTTTATCAACCTTGTACTTTTTACTTGCTTGATAAAAGTTTTTTCTTGATGAACAAGCAAGTTGTCTGGACTTTTTTGGTTGATATATAATTTGTCCTTTGGACTAGGTCACAGACCAGTGATATGATAAATGTCAGTAAAACAAAACAATAGGATAATTTGATCCTATAAAACAAAGTGCAAATCAAGGGTTCACTTAATACCAATACTGGAATGGCCACAACATTTTGCTTTTAACACAACTCCTATGAGAATAGTGCAATAAGCTAAAACCTCCATACTGCCCCCCTATGCCAGTAGCCATCAATCATATTGCCCCCTGTATCTGTGCCAGTAGCCATCCATACTGCCCCCCTGTACCTGTGCCAGTAGCCATCCATACAGCCCCCCTATGCCAGTAGCCATCCATCATATTGCCCTCCTGTATCTGTGCCAATAGCCATACATACTGCCCCCTGTACCTGTGCCAATAGCCAACCATCCTACTGCCCCCCTGTACCTGCAGCCATCCATCATATGCCATCATACAGCCCCCTGTACTTGTGCCAGCAGCCATCCATACTGCCCCCTGTACCTGTGCCAGTAGCCAATCATATGCCATCATACTGCCCCCCTGTAGCTGTGCCAGCAGCCATCCATACAGCCCCCCTATGCCAGTAGCCATCCATCATATTGCCCCCTGTATCTGTGCCAGTAGCCATCCATACTGCCCCCTGTACCTGTGCCAGCAGCCATCCTTCATATGCCATCATACAGCCCCCTGTACCTGTGCCAGCAGCCATCCATACTGCTCTCTGTACCTGTGCCAGTAGCCAACCATCATACTGCCCCCCTGTGTCAGCAGCCATCCATCATATTCCATCATACTGCCCCTCTGTGCCAGCAGCCATCCATACTGCCCCCTGTACCTGTGCCAGTAGCCATCTATCATATGCCATCATACTGCCCCCTGTACCTGTGCCAGTAGCAATCCATACTGCCCCCCTGTACCTGTGCCAGCAGCCATCCATACTGCTCTCTGTACCTGTGCCAGTAGCCAACCATCATACTGCCCCCCTGTACCTGTGCAAGTAGCCATCCATTATATGCCATCATACTGCCCCCTGTACCTGTGGCAGTAGCCAACCTTCATACTGCCCCCCTGTACCTGTGCCAGCAGCAATCCATACTGCCCCACTATGCTAGTAGCCATCCATCATATTGCCCCCCTGTATCTGTGCCAATAGCCATCCATACTGCCCCTGTACCTGTGCCAATAGCCAACCATCATACTGCCCCCCTGTACCTGCAGCCATCCATCATATGCCATCATACAGCCCCCTGTACCTGTGTCAGCAGCCATCCATACTGCCCCCCTGTACCTGTGCCAGCAGCCATCCTTCATATGCCATCATACTGCCCCCTGTACCTGTGCCAGTAGCAATCCATACTGCCCCCCTGTACCTGTGTCAGCAGCCATCCATACTGCTCTCTGTACCTGTGCCAGTAGCCAACCATCATACTGCCCCCCTGTACCTGTGCAAGTAGCCATCCATTATATGCCATCATACTGTCCCCTGTACCTGTAGCAGTAGCCAACCTTCATATTGCCCCACTGTACCTGTGCCAGCAGCCATCCATACTGCCCCCCTATGCCAGTAGCCATCCATCATATTGCCCCCCTCTATCTGTACCAGTAGCCATCCATACTGCCCCCCTATGCTAGTAGCCATCCATCATATTGCCCCCCTGTATCTGTGCCAATAGCCATCCATACTGCCCCCTGTACCTGTGCCAATAGCCAACCATCATACTGCCCCCCTGTACCTGCAGCCATCCATCATATGCCATCATACAGCCCCCTGTACCTGTGCCAGCAGCCATCCATACTGCCCCCCTGTACCTGTGCTAGCAGCCATCCTTCATATGCCATCATACTGCCCCCTGTACCTGTGCCAGTAGCAATCCATACTGCCCCCCTGTACCTGTGCCAGCAGCCATCCATACTGCTCTCTGTACCTGTGCCAATAGCCAACCATCATACTGCCCCCCTGTACCTGTGCAAGTAGCCATCCATTATATGCCATCATACTGCCCCCTGTACCTGTGGCAGCAGCCAACCTTCATACTGTACCACTGTACCTGTGCCAGCAGCCATCCATACTGCCCCCCTATGCCAGTAGCCATCCATCATATTGCCCCCCTCTATCTGTACCAGTAGCCATCCATATTGCCCCCTTTACCAATAGCCAACCATCATACTGCCCCCTGTACCTGTGCCAGCAGCCATCCATCATGTGCCATCATACAGCCCCCTGTGCCAGCAGCCATCCATACTGCCCCCATGTACCTGTGCCAGCAGCCATCCTTCATATGCCATCATACAACCCCCTGTATCTGTGCCAGCAGCCATCCATACTGCCCCCCTGTACCTCTGCCAGCAGCCATCCTTCATATGTCATCATACAGCCCCCTGTACCTGTGCCAGCAGCCATCCATACTGCCCCCTGCACCTGTGCCAGCAGCCATCCTTCATATGCCATCATACTGCCCCCTGTACCTGTGCCAGCAGCCATCCATACTGCCCCTCTGTACCTGTGCCAGCAGCCATCCTTCATATGCCATCATACTGCCCCCTGTACCTGTGCCAGTAGCCATCCATACTGCTCTCTGTACCTGTGCCAGCAGCCACCCATCATACTGCCCCCGTGTCAGCAGCCATCCATCATATACCATCATACTGCCCCCCTGTGCCAGCAGCCATCCATACTGCCCCCTGTACCTGTGCCAGTAGCCAATCATACTGCCCCTCTGTACCTGTGCCAGCAGCCATCCTTCATATGCCATCATACTGCCCCCTGTACCAGCAGCCATCCATACTGCTCTCTGTACCTGTGCCAGCAGCCATCCATCATATGCCATCATACTGCCCCCTGTACCTGTGCCAGCAGCCATCCATACTGCCCCTCTGTACCTGTGCAAGCAGCCATCCTTCATATGCCATCATACTGCCCCCTGTACCTGTGCCAGTAGCCATCCATACTGCCCCCCTCTACCTGTGCCAGCAGCCATCCATACTGCTCTCTGTACCTGTGCCAGCAGCCAACCATCATACTGCCACCCTGTGTCAGCAGCCATCCATCATATGCCATCATACTGCCCCCCTGTGCCAGCAGCCATCCATACTGCCCCCCTGA
Source organism: Xenopus petersii (assembly GCA_038501925.1). Lineage (NCBI taxonomy): Eukaryota > Metazoa > Chordata > Amphibia > Anura > Pipidae > Xenopus > Xenopus petersii. The sequence goes on from CM076686.1 coordinate 109,168,706, forward strand.
ACCTGTGCCAGTAGCCAATCATATGCCATCATACTGCCCCTCTGTACCTGTGCCAGTAGCCAATCATATGCCATCATACTGCCCCCCTGTACCTATGCCAGTAGCCATCCATCATAACGCCCCACTGTACCTGTGCCAGTAGCCAACCAAACTGCCCCCCCTGTACCTGTGCCAGTAGCTTACCATCATATTGCCCCCGTACCAGCAGCCATTATACTGCCCCTCGCCCCCTGTACCAGCAACCATCATACTGCCCCTGGAACCAATCTTTACCTGTGCTAGCAGCAGCCAAAAATAAATTAGATCATGCGGCCCCCCCCACCCCTCAAGTATCGATGTACCTGTGCCAGCCCAGCAGCAACATTAAAAAAAATGGCCCCAAGTCTGTACCTGGCTGTGCCAGCAGCAGGAACCTTCACAGTACAGAATCCAATCTTCAGTGCCTGCAAACAGTGTGCAAGGCTGCGAGCAATGAGCCTGACTGAGCCACACCAACGTGCCTGTCCACCAACTCTCTGTAATGTAGGCGCCAGTGATGTCACTGACGGGCGTACGTGTGTGACGCAAGACGCGATGCGCCACTAGGCAGCTCTTAAGCTGCAGTACTAAGTTGCCGGCAAGAGGGAGAGGGTGGGCGGAAGTGCCGGAAGGAGGCGGGAGGTTTCCCACCAGGCAAGAGTGCCATGAAAACTATAAAAATAATTAAAGTACATAATTAAATAATAACTTTAAAAAAAAACAAACTAAAACAAAAACAAAAAAACAAAAACAAAAATGCTTTTTGAAGTGCGCCCCTCACTGATGGCACCCTAGGAAGCCACCTACTCTGCCCACCCCTAGTTCCGGCCGACTCACACTGGCACACATTGCCAATTGCAGTAATGTATAACATTTAAACATACATTTCTAACATCAACAATGGCAGCTGTGAAATGATTGGTTGCTCTGACTAGTCGAGTTTAAATCAATAGGGATAAGAAGTTTGATATGATCATAATATTAGCACTTTGCCCATATCTGCTTCCATTTCCCTACCTGCTCAGGTGTGTAGCTGTGAAGTTACAGAGAGGTGCTTGTCTTCTGTTTGTGATTTACCAGCACTTGTATTCTTTATCTCCACTGAAGCAGTGACTTATACCAACCTTTCTTTTCTTGTACAGGAGTTTCAAGATGGGCGCCAAAGTGTGTGGCATCTCATGTCGGCACCGGCATACTGAGGTAAGGCAGATGGAAACATAAAGCGGTTCTTTTATACCTGACGAAATAAAGGGGAACTGTCAATGCAAAGAGAAATGCCTTAGCTTACAATAACTATTTTTTTACATTTCTCTGATGTTCTTCACAAATATCATGTCTCATTGTACAATATTCATTACAGTTTGGGAGAATATCAAGAGCTTAATAATTTTTTCAAATTTTTTTCCATTCTCTATAGACTGTTGACATCAGTCAGTCTTTTGAATTTTTGGGGCCCTCTGTAAGCATGGGTAAGTATCTTTTAGATACGAAGCAGGAGCTGCTAATAAACATTCAGAAAGAAATGCGGATAGCAGCAGGGGCAGAAAAGCTGTTCCATGTCACCAAGGACAGGAAGACAAGAGCCCGAGTGAAGGAGCTGCGGAACAGTAGCGAGAAAAAGGTGAAAGATCTTTACACCTCTCTCGACAAGCTGAATGAGGAGATAGTGCAGTGGAGGGAAGAAGAGAATGCTCCAGGTGAGATATAACAGTCTCTGACCTCTTTCCTATTGCTATTATGTAGGGAACCCGTGTGCCATCATAACATGAAATCCTTATTTCTCTCAAATTTGCTCTATTTTCAGAAGCAGTAAAGGAGACAACTGAGAATGCTGGAGACGTTGGTGTAGCATTCCCAACAGAGGTCACTGAGCCTGAGGTTCAAGTTATTTCAGAACCCGCCAGTGATTCCTCCAAAGTGAGTACATTACACTGATTCCATTCATTTCTTGGGTTTAACACAAGCATTGCCCTTTTCATTGTCACATTCATTAATTGCACACTTGTACCTTATTTGATGCAGCATCAACAGGATGATTCTGCTGAAGAACCTGTCCCAGAGGTAGAACAGCCACAGGTGCCATCAGAATATTATTGTAGTGAATTACCTGCAGCTGAAGAAGCTGAAGAGGCAGAATCTGTCAACCTGGAGGAGCTACAACAGCCTGAGAGAGAAAAGGAAAAGTAAGATAGCATTTAAGATGTGAGGCTGCAGTTTAGCCTGTATATATATCTATATATATATCTATATATATATATATATATATATATATATATATATATATATATATATATATATATCTACACACATATACATATATATATACATATATATATATATATATATATATCTATCTATCTATACACACACACACACACACATATATATATATATATATATATATATATATATATACACACTTTTTTTTTTTTTCCACAAAACACTATTTCTTGTTATTTCCTTTCAGGGAAAAATACATTAGAATGAATATTAATCTGTATTATACTTATAGTGATTTACAGGCAGCTGAAGAAGCTGAGGAGGCAGAATCTGTAAACCCGGAGCTACAACAACCTGAGAGAGAGGAGGAGAAGTAAGATAGCATTTAATATTTGAGGCTGCAGTTTAGCCTGCTTTCTACTATTAACTGTACAATTGCATTATAATGATCTTTTACCTCAATTAACTAAACTCAATAGCGATGTTGCAGAGAATGAGGAGGAAACATCCCAGGGCCCTCACCTTGAGGATAATATTCCAGAACCAGAGTGCTGCAAAGAAGAAGCAACACCATTAGAGGAGGCTGAAAGTACACAGTAAGACACTAGAAATTGATACAGGCATATTATATATATATATATATATATATATATATATATATGTGTATATATATATATATATATATATATATTTTTTTTTTTTTAAGTTACACAAAACACAATTCCTGTTTATTTCCTTTCAGGGTGCTACAGTTCAGCAGTTTTGCAGCAAGAGACTTTCGGCGGATTAATGTTTTAGGCCGCGGAAGTTTTGGAAAGGTAATTGATTATGTCTTTAATAAGGACTTGGATATTTAGCTGCACATACAGGGTAACAATGACACTAAACCCACTCTCTTATTCCAGGTTCTTCTTGTAGAGTATCTACCGGCAAAAATCTACTGTGCCTTGAAAGTGCTGAAGAAGGAGAACATAGACTCCACCGAAGAAATACAAGAGTGAGTATATAGGGGATGATTCAAAAAATCTAATAGGCCTTTTATTTAGCACTTTTTCTCGGACATCTTTTATATACTTTTCTTTTTCACTTCACTTCTTTTCACCATTGTTACCATTGGATTTTGCACTATGCTGAACTAAGTTTCTCTTTTATCTTTCAGGATTTTAGCAGAGAAGAAAATCGGTCAACTAGTCAATCCACACAACTTTATAGTGGATATATATGCGACATTCAACACCAAATACCTGCTGTTCTTCGTCATGGAGTATGTACCAGGAGGCACCCTAAGAACTCACCTGAAGAAAAGTGGCCACTTCGACCTAGCGACAACGAAGTATGAATAAATTACTTTTATACATAACATCCTGGAGTTTCAGAAGACTAGGGAGGATGATATAACTTGGAGAGTGTTAGGCTACACTAAATATTAAGATTCATACATGAATGCAGCATATAATGACCAAATGTATTTTCCTTATCTTTTCAGGTTCTATGCTGCATGTATAACGCTCGGTCTTGAAGCCATACACGCCAAGGATGTGATACACAGGTAAGAGTTAATAAAGGGATAGATACCTTTAGTAGTTACTACAACATGGGGTTTGTAGCTGTTGCAGGACAGGTACAGGTTGAACTTCACTACTTGGATGGCTGAGGGAAGAAAGCATTTGTTGTGCTTGGTTTATCACAGCAATGTTAATGTGTCATTATAACATCTCCCTTTTGTTTCAAAACAGAGATTTAAAACCGGACAATCTCTTAATGGATGAAGACGGATATATAAAAATTGCAGATTTTGGATTGGGCAAAACAGGTAAGAGGGGCCTTATATATTTACTCTGAGCAAAGGGTATTCATTTAGGGCATACTCTGGCCTAAACAACTGTCTTTTTGATTAAGGCATTGGATATGGAGACCGCACCAACACCATGGTCGGGAGTCCCGCTTATATGGCGCCGGAAATAGTGATGGTGGAGGAATATACAAGAGACGTCGACTGGTGGTCTCTTGGAGTCATCGTATATGAAATGCTCCTCGGGATGGTAAGAAAAAAGTGCCAATGGCCAGTTATGATGGAAGTAACACAGAAAGAAATATATATTATTGTTATTTATCTAACCTCATAAAACACTCAGTATGAAAAAACCTTCCCATAAATTTCAGAGACCCTTCATTGGATATGACAGAGAATGCATATATGATTCAATTGTGGAGGACGAACCATGCTACCCGGCATCAACCGACTCTGGAGCATTAAGCTTTATATCAGAGGTAAGTAGTTTTACACTTTAAGTTTATTACAGTGACCGCTTTCTAATTCTCTTGAGTTTCCCCAAAGCTTCTGTACATGTAACTGCTATTTTCTGTTCTTGTAGCTGTTGAAGAAGAATGCAAAGGAGAGACTGGGTTCTACCCCGGGAGATGCTGCAGATGTAGCAGAACATCCGTTCTTCCATGTAAGTCCCCTGTTTCAATTGTCCAAATAACTCTAGGATCTGATGGGCTATACCTTTGGATATTATCCAAAATTTCTAAAAATGTCTGTAAAGACCCTTTTTCTCTAATAATGACCATTTGTTATGGTGTCTACTTTGCAGGACATTGACTGGGATGACATAATTGAGAGGAAGGTGATGGCTCCGTTTATTCCAAGCCTGGACGGACCGGAGGATGTGAGATATTTTGAAAAGGAGTATACCGACCTGCCGGCGAATCTGACGCGGCCCAAAGGACCCCCTCTTGAAATGGCCAGCGAGATAAATGAAGCCTTTCAAGACTTTGACTATTCAGCTTTTTAAGTCATACTGGGATGATGGGTAAGAAAAGATCTGAGTAGAAAGACAAGTAGCACAAATCAGAAGAAGATATGTCTAGCATTAGGATTCCTTGCATTATGGTTGCAGGGGCACTGATAAGAGCAGTGCTGGTTATGAGAAAAAGGTACACTGGGTATATGCAGGGAGAAGTGGATTCTATGGGAATAATGATCCCTGAGATGACAAATTCTGTATTAGGATTCCTTGTGGTATGGGGTGCAGGGGCACGGAGTAGAACAGTGCTACAATTATGATTAATGTGCCAATAAGTGTTATAGGGTTAACACAGTATTACGACTAGTTAAGATGAGAAAAATGTGCATTAAGTTTTTATGTTATTTTATGTGGCTTTTACAGGCTGTGTTCAGAAAAGGCACCAACTGACAGCTCCTTCGATTGTGTTTTCAAGTAAGAATGCTCCAATTCCACCAGTGCCTTCTCCTCTATACCTTATGTTTCTATCACTATTGCCTTCCATTTATACTACTGTAATTTCAGTAACAATGCATCTCATTCTATCCACCATAATTACAACAGTGATGCCTCAACTTCCATCTGCTGCAACTCCATCAGCAATGTATGCCCTTCCTTCTACTCCAATTATACCAGCAGGGCCTTATTACACTGCAATACTACCAGCAGTGTGTCTCCTGCCACCCATCACAGTTCCTCCTACACTGCCTCCCCTGCCACTGCAGATCCTCCTGTGGTACTTCCTCCACTAACCAAAATATGGCATCATAAACAGAACCAACTTTAAGCCACTCAGTAGATACTGCATTCCTTTTCATTCCATCCATCTGCCTGCAGAAGCCGGGATCTGTAAGCTGCCGGGCTCGAATGGAATGGAATGCAGCTACTACCAAGTAGACTCACAGTGCTTACGTGTATGCCGCCATATCTTTTCTGTTTCCCTAACAAGCACTGCCTCTCTTTTACTTTACTGCAATATCATTAGCAGTGCCCCACTTTTACTAATTGCAATTCCATCAGAGGTTCCTCCACTTATTACCAAAATACGGCATCATAACCAGGAAAACCCTTAAGCCACTTGGTACATGCTGCATTCCTTTTCACTCCATCCCTCAGACTGTAGAAGCCGGGTCTGCAGGCTGTTTGGGGACCAATAGAATGAAGAGGAATGCAGTATTCACCTAGTAGCTTAGTGGGGCTCCTGTGAATGCAGCCATATTGTTTTCTATTTCCCTTGACCTCATTTCCCCCAGCGGTGCCTTCTCTTTCTCCATAAATGTGTTTTTATACACCAGTGCACCTTTAAGCCACTCTGTAGATCCTGCATTCCTTTTCAATCCATCCTCAGACTATAGAAGCCGGGTCTGCAGTCTGTGTGGGGTCTCAAGGAATGAAGCGGAATGCAGTATTCACCTAGCAGCTTAGGGCGCTCCTCTGTATGCCCCCATGTTGCTTTCTATTTCCCTTGATTTTACTGCATGTCCCCAAGCGGTGTCTTCTCTTTCTCCCAAAATATGGTTCTATACACTGGTGCACCTTTAAGCTACTCTGTAGATCCTGCATTCCTTTTCACTCAATCCCTCAGACTGTAGAAGCCGGGTCTGCAGGCTGTTTGGGGACCAATAGAATGAAGAGGAATGCAGTATTCACCTAGTAGCTTAACGGGGTTCCTGTGTATGCAGCCATATTGTTTTCTATTTCCCTTGACCTCATTTCCCCCAGCGATGCCTTCTCTTTCTCCATAAATGTGTTTTTATACACTGGTGCACCTTTGAGCCACTCTGTAGATCCTGCATTCCTTTTCACTCCATCCCTCAGACTGTAGAAGCCGGGTCTGCAGGCTGTTTGGGGACCAATAGAATGAAGAGGAATGCAGTATTCACCTAGTAGCTTAGTGGGGCTCCTGTGTATGCAGCCATATTGTTTTCTATTTCCCTTGACCTCATTTCCCCCAGCAGTGCCTTCTCTTTCTCCATAAATGTGTTTTTATACACCGGTGCACCTTTAAGCCACTCGGTAGATCCTGCATTCCTTTTCACTCCATCCCTCAGACTGTAGAAGCCGGGTCTACAGCCTGTGTGGGGTCTCGAGGAATGAAGCGGAATGCAGTATTCACCTAGCAGCTTAAGGCGCTCCTCTGTATGCCCCCATGTTGCTTTCTATTTCCCTTGATTTTACTGCATTTCCCAAGCGGTGTCTTCTCTTTCTCCCAAAATATGGTTCTATACACTGGTGCACCTTTAAGCTACTCTGTAGATCCTGCATTCCTTTTCACTCCATCCTTCAGACTGTAGAAGCCGGGTCTGCAGCCTGTGTGGGGATCAATAGAATGAAGAGGAATGCAGTATTTACCTAGTAGCTTAGTGGGGCTCCTGTGTATGCAGCCATATTGTTTTCTATTTCCCTTGACCTCATTTCCCCCAGCGGTGCCTTCTCTTTCTCCATAAATGTGTTTTTATACACCGGTGCACCTTTAAGCCACTCTGTAGATCCTGCATTCCTTTTCACTCCATCCCTCAGACTGTAGAAGCCGGGTCTGCAGGCTGTTTGGGGACCAATAGAATGAAGAGGAATGCAGTATTCACCTAGCAGCTTAATGGCGCTCCTGTTTATGCACCATATTCCTTTCTGTTTCCCTCACCCTGTTTCCCTTCATTCAATATGGTACATCCTGGGAGCAAATCCGATTGCCTTTAAGGAGTCAGGAAGGAATTTTTCCCTCTAGTGAAGCAGATCATCTACATTCTCAAGAGGTTTTTCGCCTTCCTCAGGATCAAAAAGCCAAATTAATATTACTAATAAAACTGTGACTTCACAGATTAACAACAAAGCCATTGTGTCTGTTTTTATTCTGGGTAATTGCCTCACTTGGCAAGGGTAACATATAAAGGGAGTGAGAGAATGGATCAAATCTGCAATAAAGAAACATTGAAGAGTTCAGTACCTGTGGGTAAGAGAGTCCTTCTGCAGGAATGGTTTCTCCAACAAACATACTCACCCTGGAAACATACTGGAGATTCTGTGTATAATGGTTATTCTTGGCACCATTCCCCATCATTTCATGTATACTACGTGCACCCGCTGGAAGACACATCATAAAACTGGAGGGAAAGAAAAAAATCATTAATAATATAATCCCCAAACCAGAGTTTAATACAATACTGAGACATCAATGATCGCAAGTAAGAGCAAATCCTATTAAAATGGAACTAAAAAAAATCATATTCCAAAATCCAGTAGCCATATTTGAGGAACAGAACTAATTTTTCCTTCATAGTCTGGCTTATCAGGTGCCACCCCTTAGGAAATAAAATGCACATGAGCAAACTGGCTCTTACCTTCCCTTACTCTCAAATTCTGAGACTAAATCAGTGAAGGATAAAATGCACAACACAATATTCATTGGAAGATGCCTGTGTGTACAAAGTTTGCACCTGTCCATGTAGGGTTACTATGCAGCGGTTTCTCTTTGGGAAACAGAAAATTTGCAGATAAGTTCTGTAAAGGTAACACAAAGGGGTGAGGGGGCAGCATAGTTAAAGCCACCTCAGGGCAGCTTTGGGGCCAGTCATCACCACAAGCATTTACTTTTATCAGCTGAGCTGGAAAAACCAAAGGAGTAATTTACTGTAGAATTGAAACTCTACTGTTTTTATATCATGTGAAATATAAGGGAATTGTATAGCTATACAGGCTGCAATAATTATATTTAAATCGAAAAGGTTTGCAATCAATGCAGTCCATAAACTTACATATATTTATAAGTATCTCTGATTTTTTAATTGATCTGTTTCTCAGATCTGCATTTTGAGGGCTGCGCCCTAATCATAAAAAAGTGACACCCCCATCTTCCTTGTTGCTGGACTAGCACATGATGACAGAAACTGTGTTGTACATGCAGTAGAGCTGCAGCCCACCGGTGTCTATATAGAAAACAGGGCCTGACCTTACATCGCTAACCCAAAAGGTGTGATTCAGCATCCAAGAGGGTCCCAAATATAGCCAAAAGGAGCCATCTCCTTGTAAGAGTCAGGTAAGTGTTCTCAGACATGCCCTCCTGCAAAAAAAAAAAACCCAAAAACAAATTTTTATGGTTATGCCTATAAGCAGTTTGATTGCTATAGCCCCCCCAAAAAAAGGTAAAACTCACTCTTAGCCCAGCTCATACCTTTACCCATGTACTCTAGTAAAAAACAAGGCTTTGGCACTAAGGAAAGAATGGTGGTTTGGCTTTCTTACACAAGTGGCAACATTTTTAAGTATGAGCTGTCTCCTTGTAAGAGGTTTAAGAGAGAACCTGATGCACTATTATACCCTAGGTAAGCGATGTGTACAAAACGGTTACATGGAATGTGCTGTAATAAATGACAATGTCAAAAGTCCTGGATATGATAAAAAAAAATCCAGTACCAAAATTATATATATTGCACAAGACCCACCTACAGGGAAGTTAGGTGTTGGTGCTCAAGTGCCCTTGGGTGGGCTTGTGTTACAACACCACATGTTCTCCCTTCTCATCGGGAGTGTCCATACTGATCATCAAATCAACACCATTCAGGTTGGTTACTCAAATCTAACACTAGGGGTAGATATATTTGTATTTATGGCTATATCCAATTGTTGGAGTTAGTATTACCTAATATGTATTTATCGCCCCCTTACTATGAGGAAAGTGTAACAAACAAGGGAAAGTTGTGCTCACCACTATTTTTTAAAACCATTAGGCGGGGGTGCAATGAGGGTGTGACCACAAAATACACATAGTCAAATACAAGGGTCCTCTGCACTCAACCCATTATCAATATATTTAAGACAGAGACATTTTGTGCATACTGCTACTGAAAAATGCCTTACCCTTTAAACAAAACAGGGATTGTTTGTCCATATATTGCAATATATTTAAGCTGGCCAACTACGTCAAAGTCATCCCATATCTGGCCAGTCCTATGCTCAATTTTATCTGATTCATTAAGAATTCTATTGCTTCATTATACATTTTACAAAGGGACTAGGTTTTACCTGCAACTTACTTGCTGCTTTCAAAGTAAACCCCCATACTTGGCTGCCCTTTTATTAGACACCAGTGGGATCACCTGACTATAGCTGGGAGGGGTGGGAGCTACAACATGGAGCTGGTCACTGCTCCTGTATAACTATAACAAACAAGGGAAAGTTGTGCTCACCACTATTTTTTAAAACCATTAGGCGGGGGTGCAATGAGGGTGTGACCACAAAATACACATAGTCAAATACAAGGGTCCTCTGCACTCAACCCATTATCAATATATTTAAGACAGAGACATTTTGTGCATACTGCTACTGAAAAATGCCTTACCCTTTAAACAAAACAGGGATTGTTTGTCCATATATTGCAATATATTTAAGCTGGCCAACTACGTCAAAGTCATCCCATATCTGGCCAGTCCTATGCTCAATTTTATCTGATTCATTAAGAATTCTATTGCTTCATTATACATTTTACAAAGGGACTAGGTTTTACCTGCAACTTACTTGCTGCTTTCAAAGTAAACCCCCATACTTGGCTGCCCTTTTATTAGACACCAGTGGGATCACCTGACTATAGCTGGGAGGGGTGGGAGCTACAACATGGAGCTGGTCACTGCTCCTGTATAACTATAACAAACAAGGGAAAGTTGTGCTCACCACTATTTTTTAAAACCATTAGGCGGGGGTGCAATGAGGGTGTGACCACAAAATACACATAGTCAAATACAAGGGTCCTCTGCACTCAACCCATTATCAATATATTTAAGACAGAGACATTTTGTGCATACTGCTACTGAAAAATGCCTTACCCTTTAAACAAAACAGGGATTGTTTGTCCATATATTGCAATATATTTAAGCTGGCCAACTACGTCAAAGTCATCCCATATCTGGCCAGTCCTATGCTCAATTTTATCTGATTCATTAAGAATTCTATTGCTTCATTATACATTTTACAAAGGGACTAGGTTTTACCTGCAACTTACTTGCTGCTTTCAAAGTAAACCCCCATACTTGGCTGCCCTTTTATTAGACACCAGTGGGATCACCTGACTATAGCTGGGAGGGGTGGGAGCTACAACATGGAGCTGGTCACTGCTCCTGTATAACTATAACAAACAAGGGAAAGTTGTGCTCACCACTATTTTTTAAAACCATTAGGCGGGGGTGCAATGAGGGTGTGACCACAAAATACACATAGTCAAATACAAGGGTCCTCTGCACTCAACCCATTATCAATATATTTAAGACAGAGACATTTTGTGCATACTGCTACTGAAAAATGCCTTACCCTTTAAACAAAACAGGGATTGTTTGTCCATATATTGCAATATATTTAAGCTGGCCAACTACGTCAAAGTCATCCCATATCTGGCCAGTCCTATGCTCAATTTTATCTGATTCATTAAGAATTCTATTGCTTCATTATACATTTTACAAAGGGACTAGGTTTTACCTGCAACTTACTTGCTGCTTTCAAAGTAAACCCCCATACTTGGCTGCCCTTTTATTAGACACCAGTGGGATCACCTGACTATAGCTGGGAGGGGTGGGAGCTACAACATGGAGCTGGTCACTGCTCCTGTATAACTATAACAAACAAGGGAAAGTTGTGCTCACCACTATTTTTTAAAACCATTAGGCGGGGGTGCAATGAGGGTGTGACCACAAAATACACATAGTCAAATACAAGGGTCCTCTGCACTCAACCCATTATCAATATATTTAAGACAGAGACATTTTGTGCATACTGCTACTGAAAAATGCCTTACCCTTTAAACAAAACAGGGATTGTTTGTCCATATATTGCAATATATTTAAGCTGGCCAACTACGTCAAAGTCATCCCATATCTGGCCAGTCCTATGCTCAATTTTATCTGATTCATTAAGAATTCTATTGCTTCATTATACATTTTACAAAGGGACTAGGTTTTACCTGCAACTTACTTGCTGCTTTCAAAGTAAACCCCCATACTTGGCTGCCCTTTTATTAGACACCAGTGGGATCACCTGACTATAGCTGGGAGGGGTGGGAGCTACAACATGGAGCTGGTCACTGCTCCTGTATAACTATAACAAACAAGGGAAAGTTGTGCTCACCACTATTTTTTAAAACCATTAGGCGGGGGTGCAATGAGGGTGTGACCACAAAATACACATAGTCAAATACAAGGGTCCTCTGCACTCAACCCATTATCAATATATTTAAGACAGATTAAGACAGATAAGACAGGGGTTGTAGCTCCCACCCCTCCCAGCTATAGTCAGGTGATCCCACTGGTGTCTAATAAAAGGGCAGCCAAGTATGGGGGTTTACTTTGAAAGCAGCAAGTAAGTTGCAGGTAAAACCTAGTCCCTTTGTAAAATGTATAATGAAGCAATAGAATTCTTAATGAATCAGATAAAATTGAGCATAGGACTGGCCAGATATGGGATGACTTTGACGTAGTTGGCCAGCTTAAATATATTGCAATATATGGACAAACAATCCCTGTTTTGTTTAAAGGGTAAGGCATTTTTCAGTAGCAGTATGCACAAAATGTCTCTGTCTTAAATATATTGATAATGGGTTGAGTGCAGAGGACCCTTGTATTTGACTATGTGTATTTTGTGGTCACACCCTCATTGCACCCCCGCCTAATGGTTTTAAAAAATAGTGGTGAGCACAACTTTCCCTTGTTTGTTATAGTTATACAGGAGCAGTGACCAGCTCCATGTTGTAGCTCCCACCCCTCCCAGCTATAGTCAGGTGATCCCACTGGTGTCTAATAAAAGGGCAGCCAAGTATGGGGGTTTACTTTGAAAGCAGCAAGTAAGTTGCAGGTAAAACCTAGTCCCTTTGTAAAATGTATAATGAAGCAATAGAATTCTTAATGAATCAGATAAAATTGAGCATAGGACTGGCCAGATATGGGATGACTTTGACGTAGTTGGCCAGCTTAAATATATTGCAATATATGGACAAACAATCACTGTTTTGTTTAAAGGGTAAGGCATTTTTCAGTAGCAGTATGCACAAAATGTCTCTGTCTTAAATATATTGATAATGGGTTGAGTGCAGAGGACCCTTGTATTTGACTATGTGTATTTTGTGGTCACACCCTCATTGCACCCCCGCCTAATGGTTTTAAAAAATAGTGGTGAGCACAACTTTCCCTTGTTTGTTATAGTTATACAGGAGCAGTGACCAGCTCCATGTTGTAGCTCCCACCCCTCCCAGCTATAGTCAGGTGATCCCACTGGTGTCTAATAAAAGGGCAGCCAAGTATGGGGGTTTACTTTGAAAGCAGCAAGTAAGTTGCAGGTAAAACCTAGTCCCTTTGTAAAATGTATAATGAAGCAATAGAATTCTTAATGAATCAGATAAAATTGAGCATAGGACTGGCCAGATATGGGATGACTTTGACGTAGTTGGCCAGCTTAAATATATTGCAATATATGGACAAACAATCCCTGTTTTGTTTAAAGGGTAAGGCATTTTTCAGTAGCAGTATGCACAAAATGTCTCTGTCTTAAATATATTGATAATGGGTTGAGTGCAGAGGACCCTTGTATTTGACTATGTGTATTTTGTGGTCACACCCTCATTGCACCCCCGCCTAATGGTTTTAAAAAATAGTGGTGAGCACAACTTTCCCTTGTTTGTTATAGTTATACAGGAGCAGTGACCAGCTCCATGTTGTAGCTCCCACCCCTCCCAGCTATAGTCAGGTGATCCCACTGGTGTCTAATAAAAGGGCAGCCAAGTATGGGGGTTTACTTTGAAAGCAGCAAGTAAGTTGCAGGTAAAACCTAGTCCCTTTGTAAAATGTATAATGAAGCAATAGAATTCTTAATGAATCAGATAAAATTGAGCATAGGACTGGCCAGATATGGGATGACTTTGACGTAGTTGGCCAGCTTAAATATATTGCAATATATGGACAAACAATCCCTGTTTTGTTTAAAGGGTAAGGCATTTTTCAGTAGCAGTATGCACAAAATGTCTCTGTCTTAAATATATTGATAATGGGTTGAGTGCAGAGGACCCTTGTATTTGACTATGTGTATTTTGTGGTCACACCCTCATTGCACCCCCGCCTAATGGTTTTAAAAAATAGTGGTGAGCACAACTTTCCCTTGTTTGTTATAGTTATACAGGAGCAGTGACCAGCTCCATGTTGTAGCTCCCACCCCTCCCAGCTATAGTCAGGTGATCCCACTGGTGTCTAATAAAAGGGCAGCCAAGTATGGGGGTTTACTTTGAAAGCAGCAAGTAAGTTGCAGGTAAAACCTAGTCCCTTTGTAAAATGTATAATGAAGCAATAGAATTCTTAATGAATCAGATAAAATTGAGCATAGGACTGGCCAGATATGGGATGACTTTGACGTAGTTGGCCAGCTTAAATATATTGCAATATATGGACAAACAATCCCTGTTTTGTTTAAAGGGTAAGGCATTTTTCAGTAGCAGTATGCACAAAATGTCTCTGTCTTAAATATATTGATAATGGGTTGAGTGCAGAGGACCCTTGTATTTGACTATGAGGAAAGTGTCTTCAGATGATACTTTGTATCACTCAAAACCTTTGCATAGTGGTGATCTCCATTAGGGACTTAAACAATCTTCGGGACACCTCATTAGACGCTTTACTCACCCTGGAAAGAACAGGGTATACGAACTATAAGATATAGCAATGGTGTAAATGTTTTCGGGGGTATATTTGCAATAGATTCCCTATAAAATGCAGGGCAACTTGGGAGGACAAATAGGATCCCTTATCCAATTCACAATTGAAGGAAATCTTACATACTCCTATCCAGGTCTCTGTCAATTGCAGACATACAATGTATTTGTTGTGTGGGGTCTACTATACTCAAGCACTATTGCACAAAATTAAACCTGTGGCATTGCCTAATTGGCAAAAGGCCACAAGTACACTACTGCATAGTGCATGGGAATGAGCGAGGTGTTTCCGACCTTCTTAAATTGTGACCCCTGATTGCTGCTAATTTGAGCCTGACACCTCCCCAGTAAATATTCCTAATTAAGGCTTTCTTTTAAGCCAGAAGGCTGATCATGCTTAACTGGAGAACCAGGGAGGCACCCTTAGTCCAGCAGTGGATAAAACTAATAAATGAGCTAAAAATCATAAAAAAACCAAGGTATAGGAATAAAGGGCAAGGTAGAAAAAACGCATAGCTTTTCCACCGTAATTAAAACTCCATTTGCCTCTGTAGCAGTATAAGACATACTATTAACAGCTTGTGGGACTATATCAAATACGATTTATTCCCACCAGAACTACCTTTCTTACCACTAATATATTATACAGGTATAGGACCTATTATCTAGAATAGTCGGAACTTGGGGTTTTGTGGATAAATGGGTCTTTAAGTCTTAAAAATCATTTAAACCTTAAAGGAGCAGGAAAGGTCTTTTAATTTGGGGGTGCAAAAAGTTAGGCACCCCCAAGTGATGACATGTACTTAACTGAAGCCCAGGGCTCATATCAGAAGATATCAGAACTGTCCCAGGAATCTTCCAGCAAGCATCACAGAGCGATCATCTTCTGGCTTCTTTTTTCTTGCGGCTGTGCATGCACAGTAGCGCAAAAACATGAACTGTAGCGAAAAGATGGCTACCTTTAATCATTATAGGATTGTTCTGCCTCCAATAATGATTAATTATATCTTAGTTGTGATTAGCTACAAGGTAGTGTGTTACTATATAATTGAAAAAGGAAATATTTTATTAAAATGTGAATTTTTAATTAAACTCAAGTCTATTGGAGATGGTCTCACCACAGTTCTGAGCTTTTGGACAATGGATCCCATACCAGTACTAAATGGCACAAACATCGGGATTTTCAACATTTTTGTAAGCAATATTGCCCATTACATGACCCATCTATTGTAATGTAACAACATAAAAGATCCTAGATATGATGAAGCCAGGGGTCTGCTGAACAGTTTGATGCCCAATGTGCATATATGAATTTTTAATCTTCCATATTTTACGAAATAAACACAGGGGGTTAGTCCCTGGCTTATGAGTGCCAGTGCCTTGCCCCCCCCCCTTTGCATCATCACCCCTCCTCTATTCATTGTGGGCCAGTATTTACTGGCAAAAGGTGGCAACCCTAGCTGCTGCCCAAGGGCTCTCTAGTTATCCCAAAAGGGAACTGTTATTTGGTGGGTTCACTCTGTGCAGCAGCAACAGGTAGCCATCCCCCCACATACTGAATAATCACTCATACACAGGTACTCATACTTAGTATCTCTCACACAGTTACTATTAGTATCTCTCACACACACAGCATCATGTACTAAGGGTGGGGCTCAGAAAAGATAAAAAATAAAAAGTATGGAGCTGGTGCCTGGCACCCATGGATAACCCTTGAATACATATCTGGGTAGAAGTACAGTTACAGGCTTGTAATCAGTATTTTTGACCTGGTCCTAAGTGAGTTGTTTCTTTTGTCAAAAATGTTAAAAATATGGGTGGTTCCTAAAAGACTAAAAGAATAACTTAAGGGATAATTTATGAGTGCAAGTGTAGTTGGAATGTCTGCAGTCAGCTGCTTAACACGTCTCATTCATTAAAGAAACCCGCATTAGCATTTGTGTCAATTTTTAGGCATAGGCCACAGCTTTATCTGGTGAGCACAATTATGCTAGAATAATGGGGAAAATACTGAATTCTGGGTAAAGAACATGGTGATTGCATAGGCCACAGCTTCATCTGGTGAGCACAATGATGCTTTAATAATGGGGAAAATACTGAATTCTGGGTAAAGAACATGGTGATTGCATAGTGTAACAGAGTGCTTTGGTGTTATATTCATAAATTCCTAAACCCTGCATATTTCTAGTTATCTTCCTTTCCATATACCATTTATTCAAGGACCTTCATTACCCAGTTTATTTTGTTCTGATCAAGTTTTAGTGCCCCATGCCTGGTTTATATAAGGGGTCCCTTATATCTAGGGGTCATTTACCAGGTGATATATTCCTGAAAGTATAGAACTGTCTGCAGAGTCCAAGTCAATAGGTAAAGGACACCTGAATCTCACCAAGCTTGAGCACTAACAAGCACAAAATTGTACAACTTTAGGAGAACTACTGTGCATTGCAAGGGACACCCAAGCACCAACCACCTTCTGCCCAATTCATTCCAGGAGCACAAAAAGCTGTGACTCAGACACAAGAAGCAGTGCCAAACAATGTTATGTACATGTTCAATGACCACTTCAATAGCACCCAGTGCCTACAATGCATGTGCATTTCTACTTAAGACAGCTAAAATTAAAAACTTGTGGAATTGCATACAGGGATGGGAGGATGGAGTGAGAGGGTCTAAAACCAGGTAACTCCTGGGAAACATGGGGGAGTTGACAGCTCTGTGGTTTGGGAGAAAGGAGAGGGCTGCCTTGTGCCAATAGTACTGGACTGTCAAGAACCTACCACTAGGTCAAAGCAGATATTAAATACAGGACTCCCTTGCATGAAAGTGTGCCATGCCTTGTGTCTCATGAACCAAAGTAGGCACAACTGGTGAATTGTGCCCTGTGTAAGTACACAAGTCTGCAAGTAGGTACAAGTGCATCATTCATTGCACGGTATATAAAAGCAGCTGGTTTATCCAGAAAAATTAAGTCAACTGGCGCTTATCCTTCACTGTTAATGGTGATATAAGTGTCTATTGGAAAAAGCCATCCTCTTATCTCATAGGCTTTGAGGCAATAAGTACAATAACTGCCCCTCCATTTTGTCCCACCCTGCACATACATATCTTTCACAATCCAGTGCACTCAATTTTAGTGGCACAAAGATTTGCTCTGGGAAGTTAATAATGTGTATATGGACACACGTTTTAACTGCTGTCAACCTATTTACCATTCACCTAATTATAACGGTGTATAATTCAACTGCTAAATGAACACTGAAGCAACATTAACATCTACTGATGGAGAAAGGATGAGTGATTTGAAAGGAAACCCTAGAACAAAAGCTTAAATTAACTGCTATAACATGTCTTAAAAGTAGTGAATCAGTGAAGTCATTGCCCTGAAAACAATACATACATTTACATATCCCATACCTATTATCCAAAATGTTTTTTTTTCCAGATAACGGGTCTATGCTTAATTTGGATCTTCATAACTTAATCCTACTAAAAAATCATGTCAACATTAAATAAATCCAATAGGCTGATTTTGCTTCCAATAAGGATTAATAATATCTTAGTTTAGATCGAGTACAAGGTACCGTTTTATTACAAAGAAAAAATAAATAATTTTTTAAAATTCTGATTATTTGGATAAAATGGCGTCTATGTGAGACAGCCCTTCGGTATTTCGGAGCTTTCCAACCTTCATAATCTAAATAAAAACTTGCATTATGTTTCCAATGCCTTTATATGAGAGGTCTTCAGTGACAGGGCATTGGTCCCTGTCTCTGATGTTTCAGTCTGGCAGCTCAGTAATTCAGGTGCAGATTCTGAACTGTTAAAATTTGCTGCATTAGTTGATCCATTTCTCAGCAGCATCTGTGGAACATTTGCAACAGCTTTAACAGCTGCCATTAATGAAACTCCGAGATTCTGCTCAGCAGGGACAAAGATAACTAATGTATCAACTAAATGTATCAATTTAGAACAGTTACAGAGTCTGCGCCTCCCCCTCCCAGAGAAAATAGAAAGTAATTGGGAAAAGTCTTTATTTCTGGTGAACTGAAATGAATAAAGTGTTGGAAAGTGAACAAACCCTTTAACAGTAACCATAATTTAGTTAGGATGTATTAAGTAATTCTAGAAATTAGATAATAAGCAAAGTGTGCTAAAGTTAATATTGCCCCAAATCCCTCCCTTTCAGCACAACTCACTCCCAAAATACCGCCCCCACTGCATAATAAAAGAAGATAAAGAATGACAGCAATAGGACCTTCTTTGTGGGTAGGATGGCAATTATTCTACACAAGTCTGTCCGTGAATATTTTATTATAAAAAGAATATATAAATGTATTATATATACATATACATAGATTAATATAATCATCAGTGTATCAGAATGTTAGGATATTTTATTATACACAGCCATGCAATTAAATGAACAGGTGCACCATTAGCTTTCCCAAATGAATCTAAAGCAGAGATCTGGCCTCTGTATCTCCTGCTGTTCCTGAACTACAACTCTCAGCATGGCTTTTGGACAATGCTGTAATTCAGGAAAAGCCTGAAGATAAAGGTTGCAAATTCCAATGTTAAAAACTAGAGGCAGAAAGTCATAGCATTTCTTGCAACCTCATAAGTACATAAATATAATGTAACATGCTAATCAGCACATAAATATTGCCAGTATATTTTATTGAAAGGTCTGTTAACCCAATAACAATGGTAAAACATTTTCTGGGGAAAAAATTCAACACAGCCAAGTGAGCGGGGTGAGTACTTAAGGTTAACAGTTTAATAGTGCTCACTGCTGTGTTCATTTGAAGACAAAGGTATACAATAATACACAATGCCATGTCTGAAGTCCAACTGTAAGACTGAGTACTGTCACGCATCGCTGTAGCATAGAAACAATATCCAACCTGCAGTCCCTACAGCCGCTGTTGGACTACACCTTCCAGAAAATCCTAAAACCTTCAACTGTTGTGGCATATTGGGAGTTGTAGTTCTCTTGGGACCCAACTGAGACTTTGTAAATAATATAAAGTATCTGTTTTATGTAGAGTGTACATACAGTAGGCTTATCAAGGCTATTACCCACTTTTCTGCCAAGGGCATACTTTGGTCCCTCTGTCTACAGAAATGCAATTCAGTTGGATGGAGTAATAAAAAAGTAAAGTGATAACAAACTCACCCCTTGTACTAGTTCTGCAGCAAAGCAGGCAGCAACTACCAGCAGGCAAAGTCTGCAAGCAAATTCTTCTAAGATCATTTTGGGGAGACACAAACAACACAACCTACACTGTCCCCACAATGACTCTGAACTACAACCCCCAAAAGAAACACTTACCTTGTCACCATCTTTCTAATCACAGAGATGCGAAGTATGAAGATGTCACCCCTTTTGTCATTCTCCCTTTAGAGTGTTCTGTGCAGGGGGCTCATTGAAATCTTCTCCTCGGAACATCGCAAACCAAAGTCTAGCAGGGGGAGTCCCTGAAGAACCTACAACAAAAACAGAAGTGATGAGTGAGATTAGAGGTTTGGCTCAAATAAAATTTGGCTGAGTGAGATTAAAGGTTGAGGCGTGAGACCGAGAGCTGCATGAATAATTGCCTATAAACTCTTTTTGGTGTGCTGCCATCATTAATGTGGACATGGTCTAGTGGTAACGTGGTTTTGGTTTAAAGTGGGTGTGGTTTAAAAACAGGGAGTGGTCAACACTGGTTTCTATTATCGGCCTTCCACCAGGTCAGAAGAATTCCAGCCATTGGTAACACAGCAGTTGGACAACACTGCTCTAAAATGCATTTTTTCACACAAATTGGATGCTAATATGCTGAAATGTTGGGATGTTGTTATTTCTGGGGGAAGTATGCTGCTGCGGATTCCTCTGCCACAATAGGTTCACTACACATTATTCATCATTAGTGCTAGCAAAATGAGAGCATTAAATGTATTGTAGGGTCATTAAATAGAGTTTGCAGTAGCGCCAGCAGCAGTGACACAGAGAGCAAAGTAGAGAGAAAGGAATGAAGGTGTGGGAGTTATTGAGTGAGCAAGAGCATTTATTCTTTCTGCTGTATCCATAACCTGCATTTTCAGCTACAAGTATTGTAAGAAACATGCTGCGTACACAAGTTGTACCATATAAATACAAATACACAGACACTCATTTAATAGGTTTGGTTACCTTATTGCACGTCACTATGGAGTGATGTTTATATGGTGCTTGCACTATGTTTAGCTGCCAAGAATGGTTTTGCGACTGGGGATCAGTTAGGATAGGACTATTAAACCAAAAGTCTTCCCATAATTCCAAAGTACTCGGCCTGGACTGGCAATCTGTAGGTTCTGGAAAATGCCAGCAGAAGAGGCTGCTGTAAGACACTGGCTATTAATTGGGCCTGTGGGGGAGTTGTATCTTGGGATAGACCTGCTAGATTTAGTTCTGCCGTGTCACCCTGGCCGGGGTGAGCTGAGCATGATTAACATATAACAGGTCCTGTACAGACCTGTCAACTCCCCTGTATTTGTCAGGAGCCCCAATTTATGCCCCTTTTCCCCATTCTCCTGCATTAATGGGTCCATCACTCGCTCTCTGTAATTTACCCCCCCCCCCCCAAAACCAAAATTCCTCACTCCATTGCTAGGCATTCAATTGTCACCCAAAGATCTCCAATATCACCCGAAACAGTTGATCAGGGAATATGGCAGGAGACAGATCCAGGGGTCGGACATGAATGGGTCCAGGTTGACATTTCTGCAGGTGACCATCTTGACATGACAGGTGTGAAAGAGGGTAGGACAGTTAGAGGAGGCCTTCACACAGGTAAAAGAGTGACCTTTGTAATTTAAGCTCCTTCCCTGGCAATTTGTAAACACCTGTGGGGCTACGGTAAGATGCATTAGTCATTCTCTATTTATTGGGCTGGTGGGGGACTGTTTGGGCCTCTGGGTAACAAATACTGGGGCCTACTTAAAATCTTACTCTGGACTTGGTCCTCCAGAAGACTTCACAAAATGTACCCTTCAACTGCCAGCTCAATACAGCTATCATGACACAGCACCGGGATATGGAGAGCATCATCTTCCCTCTGGCTCCTGCTCCTTTATTATTTCCAAACCCACCCCTTCTCCCCACTCATTCCCTCTTTTCCTTCCTGCCCAAGGCCGACCTTATGGTAAATAGTACTTTGTAAAGTGGTCACAAGCAGTGTACAAACAACAGTGGTTCCTTTATCCACCTCCTGCTTTAAAGAAGCCTTTAAAAATAGATTTTCTTACCTGAAAAATCTCTTTCTCGTAGGCCCGTACTGTCAGTGCAGGATGACTGGGGTTAACTTGCTCCTTTCCGAGGCAGGACAAACTTTGATTCTTCTGAGGCTCCTCCCCCTGCTATCTCCACCTCCTCCTCAGTTTCGTTATCAAGTCTGCTGGTGGAGAGGTTAGCCTAACTACCCTAACTGTAACAAGGGCGAGCAGCAAAAAATTTACGCGGCACCCTACTATTGGGCGGGATGCTGCACTGACGTACGGGCCCACAAGAAAGATTTTTCAGGTAAAAAAAATCTACTTTTTTCTGTATGGCCCTACCTGTCAGTGCAGGACCACTGGGGATGTCCCAGAGCCACCCTAAAAAAAAGGGTTGGGCTATAAAAAAAACTATTGAACTATAACCATGACTTGAACATCTGAGATTTCTTTGTAAACTAAGGTGAGAACTGTATGCAGGACTATCTAGGTGCCACTGCTGCCTGTAGCACTTTCCTGCCGAAAGCCCCTTCTGCAGAGGCAAGGACATCTAATTTGTAAAACTTGGATAATGTATGCATAGAGCTCCAAGTCGCTGCTATCATTTCAGCGGAAGCGGAATTTTGCAGTGCCCATGAAGTGCTAATCTTCTTGATGGAATGAGCATGAAGCTTGTCAGGTAGCTTCTTCCCTGCTTTATCACATGATTGAGAGATTGCAGACACTATCCATCTAGCCAGAGTAGTCTTAGATGCTGGTTGTCCGCACTTGTTTGGACCAAACAAAACTAAAAGTCTGTCAGATATTCTGAATGAAGATGGCCTCTTGAGAGAACTTCAAAGCCCTTACTGGGTCTAGAGTGTGCAATTGACTTACTTTTTCATTTGAAGAATTTGGGCAAAAAGTGGGATGACTATGTCTTGATTTATATGAAAAGCGGAAGTTACCTTTGGAAAGTAAGAAGGTACTGTCCGCAGTACCGCCTTATCTTGGTGAAAAACTAACCACGGTTGTTTGTAGGACAGAGCTGTCAGATCTGCCACCCTCTGGCCTGGACAAACAGCCATTAAAAACGCAACCTTCCATGAGACAAACTTGATGTTAATGGTGTCCATGGGTTCAAAGGGAACTGACTGAAGAACTGTGACCACCAAATTAAGATCCCAAGGTGGGACCTGGTTTCTATGAGGTGGGCGAATGTGGTATAAGGCTTGTAAATACTGAATTCTGGCAAAGAAGCCCATTGATTCTGGAACAGTGCTGAAAGAGTTGTTACTTGAACTTTCAATGCCGCAACACTAAGGCCTTTATCTAGCCCTTGCTGTACGAGGTCTAAAACTTGCGGGGACTGGCACTGGCTCCACTGAAGTTGGCCAGATTCAGCCCAAGTCATAAATCTACTCCAGGTTCTATAGTAGGTTTTGGCTGTGGTAGGCTTACGGGCCGACATTAATGTTGCAGTGACTACTGATGAGAATCGTCTCTCTCTCCACAGTTGGGATTCAACAGCCCCTCCATCAAATTCAATTTGTGAATGTTGTTTGCTCTTTGCCTGTCCAGGTTTCCTGGAAAACTTAGATTGGGGCTGCCATGAAGGCCTGTAATGCTTGTTGGTTTGCCCTTGAAGATCTTGGCTGTCTATTATCAGATTGCCATAGTTTGCGGTGGTAATTTCTACGGTGATACTCATGCCTTGACCTTCTACCTTGCGGGAGGAATGCACCTTTACCACCTGTGACATCTGCTATAATTTGCTTCAATTCTGAGCCAAACAGCTGGTTTCCTGAGAACTTTAATGCTGATAGCCTGTGTTTAGAAGCAGAGTCCCCTGACCACAGCCAAAGTGCTCTGAGCACTACTACTGATGATGCAGTAGCTCTAGCCGTGAGCTTTGTTATATCAAGTGCTGCCTCACCCAGGAAGGAGAGGGCTGTTCTGACTTTTGCTACTCCTTCTGTAGGGATGTGAAAATCTTAGACACCCTTACACTTTACAGACAGGCACATCCCTAGTAATATGGACACCTTGTGCTTATGTAACCTCTGCAGTTCACACAATATACTCTAGAGGCACTGTGCCAGAGTATACAAGGTTTAGGAACCATGTGCTCTGGGTCCATTGCTTTAGCCCAACCAAGCAGGCTGGAAGGGAATGGGTAGTGCTGACCCTAGGCGCCTTGGCCCTAGTAATTAGACAGCTATACTCGTTTTATAGATCGCTCTAGGAGTGATAGGTTATTTAGTTGAGCAGCTCAAGGCTCCGCCGAGGAGATTAGAGGGATTAAGATCCCAGGGTATTACTGACCCAGAGTAAGGAACCAAGTGTTGAGATAGGGATGTCAGGAGTTCCCCTAGTCTGCCACTGGAAGATATCCTGAAAACTGGGCAATACCCATCACATGCTGTCAACTTACTCTCTGCTGTATATTTCCTAGCCTGTGGGGATTCAGCCTATATGTGCTGTGAGTATATGCTTCCTTTATGCTGCTGTGTATGTTCTATACTCCATTGTGGATCAATGTGCTAAATGATCTCTGTGCTATTGTTCAATAAATACTGTTCTTTGTTCAACTGTTAAAGAACTACTGGCGCCCATCATTGTGCTATCGCATCAGGTTACAGTTACACTACACCCTTGCCTCCACCCTGCTGCAAGGGCTTACCCCTGAGAAAGAGAGCTCATCGGTGGTCTCAGCCCACCAAGGAAAGTAGCTAAACTATCCTAGCACAAGTCAGTTTACTATAGCGCTACACTTCTATAAATGTATATGGGTCAGTCGATGCTGACTGGGGCAGTTTTTGATACCAGTACTGTGCTGCCTTTGCAACAGTAGCTGCAGCTGCTGCTGGCCTTAAAATGACTGCTGTGCTCTGAAAATCTTTTTTGAGAGCAGAGTCCATTTTTCTATCCATCGGTTCTTTCAATGATCCTGCATCTTCTGCTGGTAGCACAGTATTGAGGGACTATCTCACTATTGGAGGGTCCACCTTTTGAATTTTATCCCATATTTTACATTCTTCTTGGACTGGATAGGTATTGAAGAATTTTTGTGGCATATTACTTTTCTTATCAGGTTGCGACCACTCTGTCTCTATTGCCTTGCTAGTGGATTTACAGATGGGAAATGATCTGGCACGTCCAGCTGAATTGCCTAACACATTGTCCTCCCTTGAAAGAGGTACCTGCTCTTCTTTTATTTCTAATGTTGAAAAAATTGCCTTGAGAATAGACTTAGTTTCTTCTGGCTGTCTAGAGGTGTCCTCAGATGAAGAATTAGGGTCAGAGTCTGGTAGCTCTCCTTCTGAAGAAGGTGAGGGAGACCTCTTGCCCTTTCTTTTGCCCGCACTTTTAGTGTGAGTAACAGGCTGCGACATTGTTGTCTGGCCCAGTGTGTTCTGAATGGTCAATTGGAAACAGGTTATAAATCTGAGGATGTGCCTGGTTGCTGCATAGGTGTAGGTTGTACTTGTGTAGGTATGCCTAAAGGTACAACTGGTTGCGACTGAGCTGACTGATGCCCAACTGTATCTTGCGCCTTAGATTCCTGGGTAGCATGCACCCTAGCTGTCGTTATAACATTAGTACCCGATGAATCTTTTAAAATTTTCTATTAAGGATATGAGATCCTTGTCTGCTGATGCCATTGCACTTGCCTTAAGGTTGTGTCTGCTTTTCTCTCCAAGTTGTCTGGATAACCAGGAACAACTGCTCATGAACTATTCACTGCTGCTTATTGGATTAAATGGCCGCCGCAAAATCTCGCGTGATTAACGGAGCTGGATGTTCCGTGCCTGTATGACGCGGTACCGCCACAACCCGGAAGTGCGTCTATGGTGTGCGTATGGGCTTGGTCACTGTATGAGCTCGTTTACAGGTGCGCTAAGAGTGTGTTCTCTGGCGCAGGTATTATTATTTATTATTATTAACATGTATTTATATAGCGCCAACATATTGCGTAGCACTGTAAAGTAAATGTGATTATACAACTACATCACACAAATTACATATATAGAATATATGGAGTAACAAACGTCACAATCAATACAGGTACAAAAAGGTGAGGAAGGCCCTATGCATAGGCATACAGTCTAAAGGGGAGGGAGTAATACACAAGGTGTGGGAGTGGGCAAGATCGAAGTAAGTGGGTGAGAAATGTGGTACTGTATGTGGTGTTGCGTTTGGTAGTTAAGCAGAGTGAGGGTAGGCTTCTCGAAAGAAGTGCGTTTTCAGAAATTTTTTGAAAGCAGAAAGGTTGGGAGAAAGTCGGACAGACCGTGGGAGAGCGTTCCAGAGGAGGGGTGCAGCCCTTGCAAAGTCTTGAATGCGAGCATGTGAGGAGGTAATGAGAGAAGAGTTGAGTAGGAGGTCAGTAGAGGAGCGTAGTAAGCGAGTGGGTGAGTATATAGAGATGAGTTCAGAGATGTAGGGTGGAGCAGAGTCGTGAAGTGCTTTGAAAGTCAGTGTCATTCATTTGAATTTGATTCTGAAAGGTAACGGAAGCCAGTGCAGGGATTGACAGAATGGCGAGGCAGAGGAGGAGCGGTTGCTGAGGTGTATGAGCCTCGCAGCAGTGTTCATTATGGACTGCAGAGGTGACATTCTCTGGAGGGGGAGGCCAATTAAAAGCGAGTTACAGTAGTCTAGACGCGATATGATGAGAGAGTGAATAAGAATTTTGGCGGCGTCTTGGGTGATAAATGATCGTATTTTGGATATGTTCTTTAGGTGGAAGTGACATGATTTGATAAGTGACTGGATATGAGGAGTGAATGACAGGGCAGAATCTAGGATAACCCCAAGGCACCGGGCCTGGGGAGAGGGGGTGATAGTGGAATTGTTAACTATGATGGATACTTCGGGGATGCTACTGGTGTTATTTGGAGGAAACAGAACCATTTCAGTTTTGGAGAGGTTTAATTTAAGGTAGCGTTGCGACATCCAGGTAGAGATAGCGGACAGGCAGGAGGAGACGCGAGTTAGGAGTTCTGGGTTGAGATCAGGAGATGAGAGATAGATCTGAGTATCGTCAGCATAGAGGTGGTAGTGGAAACCGTACGAATTTATTAATTTGCCAAGGGAGGAGGTATAGAGGGAGAATAGTAATGGTCCCAGGACAGAGCCTTGAGGAACTCCAACAGAAAGAGGTAGGGGAGAAGATGATACTCCATTGTAGGAGACACTGAAGGAACGATTGGTGATGTAAGAAGAGAACCAGGACAGGGCTGTGTCACGAAGGCCAAGCGACTGGAGGGACTGGAGGAGGAGAGGGTGATCTACAGTGTCAAATTCGGCTGAGAGATCAAGCAGTATTAGTAGTGAGAAATGATTGTTGGCTTTTGCGGTTAAAAGGTCATTAGTTAGTCGAGTCAGGGCAGTTTCCGTGGAGTGTTGTGGCTTAAAACCAGATTGTAGGGGGTCTAGCAGGTTATTGTCAGAGAGGAATGAGGTAAGTCGGTTGTAGACTAGGCGCTCAAGTAGTTTAGAGATGAAAGGTAGCAGAGAGATAGGTCGGAGGTTGTCAAGATTGGAGGGATCAAGAGAGGGTTTTTTCAGAATGGGGGTGACAAGAGCATGTTTTAGTTGAGAAGGAAACAGTCCAGTTGAGAGCGAAAGATTAAATAGGTGAGTTAAGGCTTTGATTAGACCAGGATTGGTATTGCGGAGAAGTTTTGAGGGAATTGGATCAAGCGGGCAGGTGGTAAGGTGAGAAGAGGCCAGAAGCTTTGAGACTTCCTCATCAGTGACAGGGGTGAAGGAGCACAGGAGAGATTGGGGAGTGTGGAGGGAGGGTGGTGGAAGTCTAGGGGGGTTGAGTAGTGTAATGTCCCTTCTGATAGTGTCAATTTTGTTTTTGAAGTGCTCAGCAATATCTTGAGCAGAGACAGATGTGCATGGAGGGGGTGGAGAAGGGGAAAGGAGAGTGTTAAAGGTGGAGAAAAGTTGTGCTGGTTTTTTAGAAAGGGAGTTAATGAGTGAAGTAAAGTATGTTTGTTTGGCTTGGAAGAGGCTGGTGTTAAAGGAGCGCAGGGCAGATTTGTAGCTCCAAAAGTCTGATTCTGAACGGGATTTGCGCCAGCGACGCTCAAGTGCACGTGAGTGTCTTTGGAGCGCTTTTGTATGAGCAGTATGCCAAGGTTGAAGTGGTTTGGGTCTAGAACGTTTCGTTTTTATAGGAGCAAGCTCATTTAGGGCAGTGGTGAGAGTACTATAGTAGACAGAGGTAGCCACATTAGGACAAGAGATGGCTGAGATATTAGAGTGAAGAGAGTCAAAGGAAGAAGAGAGATGTGACACGTCTACAGCTTGCAAGTCACGGTAAGTACGTGTTTGGGGAATAGCAGGGGTGAGGAGGGAGTTAGTGAGAGTTGAAATGTGAGCATATTGTGATCAGAGAGGGGAAACGGTGAGTTAGTAAAATTGGTGGTTGAACAGAGTCTGGTAAATATGAGATCCAGAGTGTTACCACTGGAGTGAGAGGGGGAGTCTGAGCACAAAGATAAGCCTAGGGAGGAGGTTAGTGAAAGAAGTTAGGTATAATTGCGTTCTCTGGCGCTTAACAAAAAAACTATTTTTTGTCTCCTTTACCTCTTCTGCCCTGAGAGGTAGGCTCAACCTACTACATAGCGGGAACACTTACCGGACTGCTATGTGCCGTTGTCCAGAGACCACGCACGTGGGGCTCTAACCTATAAAGTTCCTTGTGGTTGTATTTACCGGTCTCAATCTGGTACCATTTAGGGACCAGAGAGCTCACTTGTAAATAGGATGGTTGTTAAGTAAAATTGACGTTAATAAAATCTTCTATAGGAGAGGAGAAAAAAAGCTGCCTCCTAGGCAGGACAAACTAAAAAACTGAGGAGGAGGTGGAGATAGCAGGGGGAGGAGCCTCAGAAGAATCATAAGTTTATCCTGCTTCCGGAAAGGAGCAAGTTAACTTCAGTCGTCCTGCACTGACAGGTAGGGCCGTACAGAGAAATAGCAGTTTCACAGTAATTTGTGTTAAACTGCCCAGATGCTATTTTTCCCAGTGTTTAGAAATGAGCTGCAGCATGAAGAACGTCATACTTTATCAACGTGTGCACACCAGACTCTATACCTCCTTTTTCTGTGAAAACATCTATTTTCCAAGCATAGTGGCACATTAAAAAGCTTTCCCTTATTGACTTTGGCAGGAGTAGCCCAATGCTTCCTCTTATGTCTGCTTTCTGTTTTACAGTTCACCATCATGTACGATTCTTTGGTGGGCACATTTACTAATTCTTGATGATGCTTATTATATGGACGACTAGCCAAATTCTTGAAGCAAATCTACGCCCCCAATAGGTATGTGTGGGGAAGGGCATCTCTGCAGCTTCATTTCTATTGTATTATTCTCTATCATACAAAATGCCCTTCCTGTTATCATTCTGTGTATATGGGCAGTAATCATCAGTGCATATACCTTTAAGAAAAAAAAGTGTGTTAGTGACTATATTCCAGTCCTGTGTCCTGCTCATTGTCACTTGTATAAAAAGAAAACTAAATTGTTTGTTAGTGATGAATTATAAATGCAAATTGAACATTTTTATGTGTATATAGAACACAGAGACCATCTTGCCTTACTATACACACTATCCCACAGAGTCTTCTCATAAAACCATGTTCCCCGATGATGAATATTATTTCACAGTTGCAGCCACTATCCCTGAGGCTCTCTTGCCTTACTACACACACTATCCCACAGTTATAGTCACTACCCTGAAAAACATCTTACCTCAATATCCACTCTATACCACAGTTACAGCCTCTACCCTGTAGAATATTGTGCCATATACACTGGTGGGCAGGAGTGTGTGTGGTTGTGTCAGTGAGAGGGTAGGTACATGAGGGGGTGGAAGGGTGAGATTAAAAGAGTCTGCGAGAAAAAAAAGCACATTTTGTGATTTACTTACCTTGCGTCTCCTACATGCAGAGAAAACATTGATCCCTAGACGTTGTCTCAGCCCCCGACACACTCACAATAGATTGCCCTGGGAGAGCAAATAAGAAAATGAGAAGAAAAGACAGATCTGAGAAGAAAAAACAGATCTGTTTTCTCTATAACGTTAAAATCCACATCCTGCTGCTTTTATTTTCTTTAAAGGGGTTGTTCACCTTTAAGTTAACTTTTAGTATGTTATAGAATGGCCAGTTTTAAGCAACTATTCAATTTTCCTTCAATATTTATTTTTTGTAGTTTTTGAATCATTTGCCTTCTTCTGACTCTTTCAAGCTTTCTAATGGGGGGTCACTGACCCCATCTTAAAAACAAATGCTCTAGAAGGCTACAAATG
The DNA here is from genome assembly GCA_038501925.1 of Xenopus petersii. Lineage (NCBI taxonomy): Eukaryota > Metazoa > Chordata > Amphibia > Anura > Pipidae > Xenopus > Xenopus petersii. Next base: position 109,198,957 of record CM076686.1, read on the forward strand.
TATTGTTATTGCTACTTTTTATTACTCATCTTTCTATTCAGGACTCTCCTATTTATATTCCAGTCTCTTATTCAAATCAATGCATGGATAATTTGGTCCCTAGCAACCAGATTGCGGAAATTTCAAACTGGAGAGCTGCAGATTAAAAAGCTAAATAACTGCGCCACATCTCACGTTTCATACATGTTTTGCAGGCAAATCCACTGATGTCTAAATACTTTCAGAATGAAACATGTCTGGAAATGGCAATAATCTTATTTTATTTAACTGGAACATCTTTGAAATATATAGAACTATATGGCTCCTTTATCTATACTATTACTTTTTAATAGTTGGGGGAGGGTCAGGTTGCACATGGACAGGGTTTTGACATTATGGGGCATAACTATGTGTACGCATGGCTTTTATTCACCGGGGCTTCATTTTACTTGACCAGGAAGCCACAATGACCAGTGAGCTTATAATTGGGCCCCTTAGGGGAAGAGGGACCTGCTAACTTAGTAGTATGGAGCCCTAACTTTACTCTCATTTAGGAGCTTATTTTTAATTTCATGAACCAATGTGTTTTTTAAGCCTTGATGATCATGTATGAAACATACATAGTAAATCAATAAAGTTGGAGGAAATCTATACACTGGTAAAAACCAGTATGAATAAGGGAACAATGGGCACAACCTGCTTTCCTATATATGTCCAACCAATCATATAGACAATTTGCGTGGCTGATTCAGGAACTATTTGAAATGTAAATAAAAATAAATTCTGTTATATTCATCCTCAGACAGAGGGAGATAAATGTAATGGTCAGGGCCACCATCAGAAATCACAGGGCCCTATACAAAATAGACTGGGCCCACCTACCCCCAAACCACACTAAAAAGGCCACAGACATAAGTGCTAAAACAGTAATGTGGTGTGTTTTACCTGCAGCCACAAGAGGTCTTCAGTTGATATGAAAACAATGTAAAAACCCATTGGTGATCAGGGCCCCCTCCCCCAATAGAAAAAAAAACATTGCTAGCAAGTGTCCCCCAAAGTAAGAAAAACATTGGTGAACAGGGCCCCAGTAAAAGTAAAAAATAAAAGTTAAAAAAAACAAACAACGGTGGCCAGGAGTTTGAAAAAAATGGTGTTTGATGGCACTTACCTCCAGTCTTTTTCCTCCTTGGCAATTGTTTCATTCTCCACGGTGGCTTTGGCGGTTACCCGTGCCCCTCCTAAAACTTGAAATCCACCACTGGGAAATCTGTAAATAAATCAAAACAGAACCAAAATAAAAAATATTAAACTAAAGCAGATACACATAGACATATAAGTAAAGTAGAAAACAAATTTACAATAATATATCCCCATTCAATGAGGCAGGTATTGTACTAATATGTTTGTTCTTGCACCATAGTAATACTGAAAAGTCAGGCACCTCCCTGAGAAACAACCAAGGAAGATTGTCTGGGATCAAATAGTTTAGTGTTAGTATATATTCTGTAAATATTCTAAAAAGGAATGACTAACAAACCACATAAAACCCCAAAGTATTTAAGTACTAACCGGCTCCCTTGCACTGATCAGTTCCGGACTGTGCCGCGCCTCAATTCATTCCATAAACTGCAGGGAAAAAGTGATCACAAGATGGCGCTAGAGCAAAGGTTCCATAAATCACATCATTCAGGAGTAAAGGGATATGGACACCAGATGGCTCTGAAGTGACAGTTAAGAAAAGAATGGGGCTACAGCTTTTAAAAGGATAACATAAAACATTAGTGAATAATAGTGAGCAACTACAAAATATAGAAGGGTGAAATTATTCTGTAAATCAGTCAGTTAACATTCAATACTTTAATCATATGTGAAAAGTACCAAAAAAATCTTTAGGCGTAATTGCTCAATGGAGTTTATTAGTCACAGCGGTGGGTACAAGATTATCCGGCATCATCAGCCATGGGATTAGAGGAGTAACTCTTTAGTAACTCCATCCCCTTGTGTCACTTTAGGGGTAAGGGAGGTGAGTTAAATCCAGTGATCAGCATCAAACCCCTGCCTTACATAATCTCACTACTTTAGAAGAGGCACATTACACAAGATCTGTCCCATAATACGTCCTATACGTCACTTAAAGGAAAACTATACCCCCCAAACAATGTAGGTCTCTATTAAAAGATACTGAGTAAAACAGCTCATGTGTAAAACCCTGCTTCATGTAAATGAACCATTATCATAATAATATACTTTTTTAGTAGTATGTGCCATTGGGTAATCATAAATAGAAAATTGTCATTTTAAAAAATAAGGGCCGCCCCCTGAGATCGTACGATTTACTGTGCACACATACAAACCACATGTAAGGTCACATGAGCCAATTAACAGACAGAGTTCTGCCTTTTGCTTCCTCACTTCTTCCTGTTACAGTTAGTGTTGTAGTATTTCTGGTCAGCTGATCTCTGAGGCAGCACAGATAGAGTCACGAAATGGTGGTTCAAGGCAAGAGATGTAAAAGGGCAATATTTATGTAAATATATATTCCAGTTTGGTAAGATTCTTTAATATGTCATTCAATTTTATATAAACTTGATGGCAAATGAAGGAAAGAATCCTTTATACAGCCATTACCATTAGAAGAAAGGAGGTTCTGCCTAAATATTCGGAAGGGGTTTGTTATACAGTGAGAGCTGTGAAGATGTGGAATTGTCTCCCTTAATCAGTGGTACAGGCTGATACATTAGATAGCTTTAAGAAGGAGTTGGATGGTGTTTAGCAAGTGAGGGAATACAGGGTTATGGGAGATAGCTCACAGTACAAGTTGATCCAGGGACTGGTCCCATTGCCATTTTGGAGTCAGGAAGGAATGTTTGCCCCTCTGAGGCAAATTGGAGAGGCTTCAAATGCCTTCAACTAGCAGTTAGGCAGGTTAAAATAGAGTTAACAGTTTGAACTTGATGGAAGTGTCTTTTTTCAACCTAACTTATTTGTTACACTTATTATAAATACAATAATGCACGTGGGGCTGCAGGAAAGCTGCAATTGCCCCATTATCTGTGTTGTTTCACCTGCAATTTCTTAAGAAATCAGCGGTTCTAAGATCCGGAAGTCATCTCAACTGACATGTTCTTAGATGTTACACTCACGGCTGAGTTCTAAACTGTCTCTGGAAGCAATATCAGCACAAAATAAACATGAAGAACACAGAACCGGCACACGGAATTGCTCTTCCATGAGGGGGTGATGCCCTGTGTCTATTGTGTCAAACGGCTTCAAACACCTTTGGGTGAGCTTTGTATGTACTGGGATTCAGCAGAAAAGAAGATGGGGAGCTACTGGAGCATATTTGGAGACACAAATATTTACTACTGACAACCAATTTGGTACTTTTATTGCCAGACCGATTTTGAACATTTTGAACTCTTTTCCTTTAGGGAAGGTCTTTGAGTTTACCCAGGAAAACTATTTCTTTTTTAGGACAACGTAAGCTTTCAAACTCTACTAGAATGTTGATTTTACTTCTGTAATAAGATATAGGCTTCTAAGTGTCTGACTATGAAGATTTCATCCAGGTCATGGTATATCTAGTATAGGTAAATCTAAAAACAACTGGACTTGCTGAGTAATCAATGAAGACGTTTCACTACTCATCCGAGCAGCTTCTTCAGTTCAACTGACTGGTGTGGGAAGTTCTTGACAAATAAACTCTTCCACTAATCCAATCACAATGGCACATTCTAACTCTTCAAAGAGGTGAATTCTAAAGAAATTCACAGAGGTGTTGATTCTGTCTCGTTACTGTGATAGGATTATCCAATGTGTCATGCAACTTCTAGAAGCCGGTGGATAGGATTATCTATGGTGGAGAAACCATCCCTGAACAGAGGCAGGGGCCTTCGACACCACCTGTCTGCTACATACAATGCTGTTCTAACATCTGTATCCCGGTGGTTTCAGAACACTTCACACATCCATTCATGCAACTCTCACAAGTAACACCTGCTTCTAGGAGTTGCATGACACATTGGATAATCCTATCACAGTAACTACACAGAATCAATTTCTTCAGATGTCACCTCTTTGAAGAGTCCCGAAAAAATAGCCATAAGGAGCATTTAGAACTCAGATCAGGCTAGACCAATTGAGACAAGATGGGGAAAAGAAAACTGAAGGACCAGACCTGCACCGTGTCTTCAGAAATCAGCACAAACTAAAAGGTCTGTCTCTTTTCAAGATCGCTGGCGAAGCGGAGCTGGAATGTACCTCTCTCTCACCTGCTTCTTCTTTTAGCGGTAGCGACAATCCGACACCACTATCACTACGTCAGTCTCAATCAGCACCAGTACTCGCACAAGAGATGTTAGATTCGCAAATACAGCCTGTTACCTGCCAGATACTAGCACAAAAGCTCAGAGACGGCCTAGCCCGGGCGCCCCAGGCAGTCCAGCCAGCCAGCTTGCCCCACATCCCATCTCACATGCCTGCGCATGCGTGGCATCAGTGCTCACGTGTGAGGCATAATCGATCACGTGCGCATGTGCGACCCTAGCTCTCATGTGTGCATGCGCACCAGCAGATTTCGAGCACTCATGCGTGAAAGGGATATTATTAGACGCAAGTCTAGTGCCAGGGCTGGTCTTGGAGTAGGCAGGAGAGGTAGCTGCCCAGCGCCCCAATCCTTGTGCCCTAGGCAGCTGCCCTTTCTGCCTACTCCTAGTTCCAGCCCTGGAAAAGCTACATAACTTACAACAAAGGCTAACTGACCAAGAGCCACAAACAGAGCTCTTCTTCTGAAATGCTAAAATATCAATATTTATGGATCTCTCTCCAATTACACGAGCAAAACAAAGAGTTACGGCCAGTGACTCAAAAAGTACACAAAAACAATATCCCCTACAGCTGGGGCTTACCCTTTCACTTAATTGTAAATAAAGATGGTAAGCAACACACTCTGCAAGACCCAGATGACAACAAATTTTTAAATAAATTGGGCATCCTAAATACAAGCAAAATCCAACCTACTGCAATTATACAGACAAAGCCCAGGCCCCAACCAGTGTGGACCAAAGTGCAAGCTCCACAACATAACCCATCAACACCTAATCAGGATCCACCACAGCAAACCTGTACCCCTATGCACATGCCATCGGTATCCCTATGTTTAAGTCATCAGTACCCCATGTACATACCATTGTTAAAGCTACAGACACACCATCTGTACCCCTATGCACAGACTACCTGCATCCCTATGAATAGGTCATCTGTACCCCTAGGCACATGCCATCTGTAGATGGCCGTCTGTAATGGGGCAGGCGGGTTCCCTGTGTGGGTAAAGGAGCGGGTGTGTTGCCTGCATGGGCAAAGGGGTGGGCAGGTTCCTTGTATGGGTAAAGGGGCAGATGGGTTCCCGGCATGGGTAAAGGGACGGGCAGGTTCCCTGCGTGGATAAAGGGATGGGCAGGCGGGTTCCCTCCGTGGGTAAAGGGGCGGGTGGGTTTTCTGGTTGGGTAAAGGGGTTGGGCGGGTAGCCTACATGGGTAAAGGGATGGTAAGGTAAAGGGGTGAGCGGGTTTCCTGGGTGGGTAAAGGGGGGGTGGGTTTTCTGCATGGTTTAAGGGGTGAGTGGGTTCTCTGCGTGGGTAAAGGAGCGGGTTGCCTGCATGGGAAAAGGGGCAGGCAGGTTCCCTGAGTGGATAAAGGGGCGGGAAGGCGGGTTCCCTGCATGGGTAAAGGGGCGGGTGGGTGAGTTCTATGCATGGGTAAAGGGGCGGGTGGGTTCCCTGCATGGGTAAAGGGGTGGGCTTTGATCACTCCATAGGTAAAGGGGCGGCGGACTGCCTGCGTGGGTAAAAGGGCGGGCGGGTTCCATGCGTGGGTAAAGGGGTGCACTGGTTACCAGCGTGGGTAAAGGGGTGCACGCGTTGCCTGCTTGGGCGGGTTGCGTGCATGGGTAAAGGGGCGAGTCGTCTGTGTGGGCGAAGGGGCTGGTGGGTTCCCTCTCTGGGTAGAGGGGAGGGCAGGTTCCCTGCATGGGTAAAGGGGCAGGCGGGCAGGTTCCCTGTGTAGGTAAAGGGGCAGGCGAGCGGGTTCCCTTTGTGGGTAAAAAGGCAGGTGGGCTCCCAGCGTGGGTAAAGGGGCGGGCGGGTTCCCTGCGTTGGTAAAGGGGCAGAACAGCCTCTTTATTAGACAGAAAATAGGTGCTCGCTTTGTTTTACTCCTCTGGGATTGTCTCCCCTGAGGGGCAAGATGTTTACTACAGGTCACACACGGGTGCTGCTATGTATTATTGGCACCCGGTGTTCTGGGTCATTATAACTATATCTTTATAATCATTATTAATATAATATTAATATAGAACTCAGAGAAAGATGGTACGGTGGCAACTACATGTACAAATACCCCCAGAACTCAGAGAAAGATGGTACGGTGTTAATTACATGTATAAATACCCCAAGAACTCAGAGAAAGATGGTACGGTGGCAATTACATGTATAAATACCCCAAGAACTCAGAGAAAGATGGTACGGTGGCAATTACATGTATAAATACCCTCAGAAGACAGAGAGGAATGGTACTGTGGCAATTACATGTATAAATACCCCCAGAACTCTGAGCAAGACGGTACAGAGGCAATTACATGTATAAATACCCCCAGAACTCAGAGAAAGATGGTACGGTGGCAATTACATGTATAAATACCCCCAGAACTCTGAGCAAGATGGTACGGTGGCAATTACATGTATAAATACCCCCAGAACTCAGAGCAAGATGGTACGCTGGCAATTACATGTATAAATACCCCCAGAGCTCAGAGCAAGATTGGACGGTGGCAATTACAAGTATAAATACCACCAGAACTTAGAGAAAGATGGTACAGTGGCAATTACATGTATAAATACCACCATAAGACACAGAGGAATGGTACGGTGGCAATTACATGTATAAATACCCCAGGACTTCGAGCAAGATGGTACGGTGGCAATTACATGTATAAATACCCCAGAACTCAGAGAAAGATGGTACAGTGGCAATTACATGTATAAATACCCCAGAACTCCGAGCTAGATGGTACGGTGGCAATTTCATGTATAAATACCCCCAGAACTCAGAGCAAGATGGTACGCTGGCAATTACATGTATAAATACCCCAAGAACTCAGAGAAAGATGGTATGGTGGCAATTACATGTATAAATACCCCCAGAGCTCAGAGCAAGATTGGACGGTGGCAATTACATGTATAAATACCACCAGAACTTAGAGAAAGATGGTACAGTGGCAATTACATGTATAAATACCACCAGAAGACACAGAGGAATGGAACGGTGGCAATTACATGTATAAATACCCCAGGACTTCGAGCAAGATGGTACGGTGGCAATTACATGTATAAATACCCGCAGAATTCAGAGAAAGATGGTACAGTGGCAATTACATGTATAAATACCCCAGAACTCAGAGAAAGATTGTAGGGTGGCAATTACATGTATAAATACACCAGAACTCCGAGCTAGATGGTACGGTGGCAATTACATGTATAAATACCCCCAGAACTCAGAGCAAGATGGTACGGTGGCAATTACATGTACAAATACCCTCAGAAGACAGAGGGGAATGGTACGGTGGCAATTACATGTATAAATACCCCAGAACTCTGAGCAAGATGGTACAGTGGCAATTACATGTATAAATACCCCCAGAACTCTGAGCAAGATGGTACAGAGGCAATTACATGTATAAATACCCCCAGAAGACAGAGAGGAATGATACGGTTGCAATTACAAGTATAAATACCCTAGAACTCAGAGAAAGATGGTACGGTGGCAATTACATGTAGAAATACCCCCAGAACTCCGAGCAAGATGGTACGGTGGCAATTAAATGTATAAATACCCCCAGAAATCAGAGAAAGATGGTACAGTGGCAATTACATGTATAAATACCCCCAGAAATCAGAGAAACATGGTACGGTGGCAATTACATGTAAAAATACCCCCAGAACTCTGAGCAAGATGGTACGGAGGCAATTACATGTATAAATACCCCCAGAAGACAGAGATGAATGGTATGGTGGCAATAACATGTATAAATACCCCCGAACTCAGAGAAAGATGGTATGGTGGCAATTACATGTATAAATACCCCCGAACTCAGAGAAAGATGGTATGGTGGCAATTACATGTATAAATACCCCCAGAGCTCAGAGCAAGATGGTACAGTGGCAATTACATGTATAAATACCCCTGAACACAGAGCAAGATGGTACAGTGGCAATTACATGTATAAATACCCCCAGAAGACAGAGAGGAATGGTACGGTGGGAATTACATGTATAAATACCCCCAGAAATCAGAGAAAGATGGTACAGTGGCAATTACATGTATAAATACCCCCAGAAATCAGAGAAAGATGGTACGGTGGCAATTACATGTATAAATACCCCCCGAACTCTGAGCAAGATGGTATGGTGGCAATTACATGTATAAATACCCCCAGAGCTCAGAGCAAGATTGAACGGTGGCAATTACATGTATAAATACCCCAAGAACCCTGAGCAAGATGGCACAGAGGCAATTGCATGTATAAATACCCCCAGAGCTCAGAGCAAGATTGGACGGTGGCAATTATGTGTATAAATACCCTAGAACTCAGAGAAAGATGGTACGGTGGCAATTACATGTATAAATACCCCAGAACTCTGAGCAAGATGGTACGGTGGCAACTACATGTATAAATACCCCCAGAGCTCAGAGCAAGATTGGACGGTGGCAATTACATGTATAAATACCCCCAGAAGACAGAAAGGAATGGTAAGGTGGCAATTACGTGTATAAATACCTCCAGAACTCAGAGCAAGATAGTAAGGTGGCAATTACATGTATAAATTCCCGCACAATTTAGAGAAAGATAGTACGGTGGCAATTACATGTATAAATACCCCCAGAACTCCGAGCAAGATGGTACGGTGGCAATTACATGTATAAATACCCCCAGAACTCTGAGCAAGATGTTACAGAGGCAATTACATGTATAAATACCCCAAGAACTCAGAGAAAGATGGTACGGTGGCAATTACATGTATAAAGACCCCCAGAACTCAGAGAAAGTTAGTATGGTGGCAATTACATGTATAAATACCCCCAGAACTCTGAGCAAGATGGTACAGAGGCAATTACATGTATAAATACCCCCAGAAATCAGAGAAAGATGGTACGGTGGCAATTACATGTATAAATACCACCAGAAGACAGAGAGGAATGGTACGGTGGCAATTACATGTATAAATACCAACAGAACTCAGAGAAAGATGGTACGGTGGCAATTACATGTACAAATACCCCAGAACTCAGAGCAAGATGGTACAGTGGCAATTACAAGTATAAATACCCCCAGAAATCAGAGAAAGATGGTACGGTGGCAATTACATGTATAAATACCACCAGAAGACAGAGAGGAATGGTACGGTGGCAATTACATGTATAAATACCAACAGAACTCAGAGAAAGATGGTACAGTGGCAATTACATGTATAAATACCCCAGAACTCAGAGCAAGATGGTACAGTGGCAATTACATGTATAAATACCCCCAGAAATCAGAGAAAGATGGTACGGTGGCAATTAAATGTATAAATACCCCCAGAACTCCGAGCAAGATGGTACGAAGGCAATTACATATATAAATACCCCCAGAAGACAGAGCGGAATGGTATGGTGGCAATTACATGTATAAATACCCCCAGAACTCTGAGCAAGATGGTACGGTGGCAATTACATGTATAAATACCCCCAGAACTCTGAGCAAGATGGTACGGTGGCAATTACATGTAGAAATTCCCACAGAACTCAGAGCAAGATGGTACGGTGGCAATTACATGTATAAATACCCCAAGAACTCAGAGAAAGATGGTACAGAGGCAATTACATGTATAAATACCCCAAGAACTCAGAGAAAGATGGTACGGTGGCAATTAAATGAATAAATACCCCCAGAACTTAGAGAAAGATGATACAGTGACAATTACATGTATAAATACCCCAGAATTCAGAGAAAGATGGTACAGTGGCAATTACATGTATAAATACCACCAGAAGACAGAGAGTAATGGTACGGTGGCAATTACATGTATAAATACCCCCAGAAATCAGAGAAAGATGGTACAGTGGCAATTACATGTATAAATACCCCCAGAAATCAGAGAAAGATGGTACGGTGGCAATTACATTCATAAACAACCCCAGAACTCAGAGAAAGATGGTACGGTGGCAATTACATGTATAAATACCCTCAGAATTTAGAGAAAGATGGTACAGTGGCAAAGCTGCAATTGCCCCATTATCTGTGTTGTTTCACCTGCAATTTCTAAAGAAATCAGTGTTTCTATGATCCGGAAGTCATATTAGAGAAGCAGGAAGCATCTCTTGAAGCTTTCCTGCTCAGTTCTGTGGTTCCTTAGAGAGATAACAACAAGAAATCTAAGGGAAACATGATGTTCATTGCCACAGTGTTAGGAAGGGCCCTCTGAGGAATTTTACACAGGTTATATAGTATGGTGCATGTGCCCTATCATGCTGCCCAAAGCAAGTAACTCTTGTAGCTGCTTCTGATCACCACCCTCCTCTCACTTACCCATTTGCACCACCCAAACTCCCCCATCCCAGTTTGGGAGTGAGAAAAGAGATAAATCTCATTCTTTTAAGGCGGAGGAAATGTTCCTCTACTTTCACTCCCTACGAACATGCCTCTTCATGCCCTGACGTTGGGCACTGAATATATTTATAATACTCATAAGGGCTTATACATAACTATATGTTAAAATTAGAACGCACTGAGAGAAGCAGCTGGCTCTAAGGAAATGCAAATCTAAAATTCTCCTGGAAATGCTGTTGAACTGTAACTCCCAGCAGTGGGTGTTAAGCATTGTAGATTAACATTTCTGAGGACATTGTAAAACACACAGATTGTAATTGCAAAAGCTAGGATTTCTTTTATGAGGATCGGGATAGCCAGCTGCAGCCATTCGGGTTTAATTAAGTTATTATAATACAAGATGGCAGGCAGAAGAGATTCCTACAATAAGTCAGCTCAAACATTGCGTTTTTATTATGGTGTGCCACAAGCATGGAAGACGTACTACACTCCATTATTTAAAGCTTTTTAACGGGTAAATAAATAATATAACAAATGTGGTTTCTTTTGGTTGGGCAAACATATTGCAATGGATTGGAAAGGATTTGAAGTGTTTTACTGCCACCCAGAGGAAGCAGACATGCTTGTTAAGATTTCAAAGGCAGTTTTTGACAGCTGATAAAAGGCACAATACGGCCCCACTGGAGGTGCAATATAAATAGAAGTACAGACATATACATAAATCTTACTTAAAATGTTGATAAAAAACACAAAATGTGAACAAAACGAGTTTTGATGGGCACTTTTATGTGCGGCAATATACATAGTGTTTTTTCTACTTAGAACCATCGCCTTCTTCTTTACTTATTTATCTGCAGCCCGGAGTGAAAGGCAGACATGGAAAATTGGTTCCGCTCAGTCAGCATTAAAAATGTGCATTTTCCCTGCAAACATCCGGTCACAGATACAAAGCAGAGAATTTTCGGTGTGTCACGCCAGCTCATTTAGACACAGGGCATAATTGCAAAGTTATTGCCATGTATTTGCAGCTGTACTGATTGGCCGTGACAAACCAAGTATGAGATAAAAGAGATACTAACCTTCTGTGTATTGGGAACAAGGAAGACCGATGACAGTATGTAGCACAGGCAGGATCAGGATGTTACCAGTGGTAAGACCTGGGATAAAACAGATTGTAAATGAGGAAATGATTGATATAAAATAGAATTACATTTGCTATAGCTTTTATGCTGTTAAACTTCAACTCCCAGCATGCACTAATAATAACAGGATGTTGGTGAATGCTGGGGGCTATATTTCGGGCCTGGACTATGATTCAATAGAGGTCTTGGCATTTCAAGTACATAGAGGTCCAAACAGCCCCCCACCAGCTCAATAAATAGTGACTGTCTAAACATACCTCCCAACTGTCCCGTTTTTTGTGGGACAGTTCAGATTTTGACAGCTCAGCCCGCAGTCCCGGATTGTTGTTACTTAAATGTCCAGACTTTCGCTTTGATCTCCTGCAGTGAACAGCCAGAAAAAGACACAACTTAATTGCTTTTGGGCAGAGTGCCCAGAATAAGTGGCAGGTGCACTTAGATACTTTTGTTACAATTTAAGATAAGCAAAGAAACAATTGTATTAAGTGATTTGAAGCTTAAAGGGCAATTAACCTTCATAAGCAAAACATAAAAAACACAGAAATGTGCTCAAACTTTCATAACCTGCCAAAAATAGGCATGGCCAAAAATGTCAGCGCACTACACGCAGCAAATGTTTTTGTCCCTCCTTTTATTTACAAAATGTTGAGAGGTATGTCTGTGGCATCTTCCAGCAGCCCTTCTGGGATTTGCCAGAATCTACAGATTGAGCCTGAAAAGAAGGGCTACGGGTTGGGCAACGATGATATAAAGTATATGTGTTGCCAGACTAGAATTAGAGAGAGACATTACCCACATAGGTGTTTAAGGGTAGAGGTTATTCCTTGATGAAGTTTTGTTATACTGACAGGACAATGGAAATTGCACTGTTTGACTATAAATAAATAGCCACTATTTAAAGGGGTCATACAAGCTAAACTTGAACTTAATACTATATTGTTTTTAGAGTGTTTTTAAGCACTTTTCATGTCACGATAAAGTATCAGCTGTTCTTACACTGCTGATATATTAATCTATAAAATTACTGTGTAACCTGAGCGCCCTCTGCTGTTCATGCTGGGCGACAGCCAGAGAGAACACCAAACACTTGCTTCCCCCAGCGGCACTTTATATATCAACATATCAAGCAATTTTACATTAAACGGGTGCTTCACCTTAAAGTTAACTTTTAATATGTTATAGAATGGCCAACTCTAAGCAACGTATCTATCTTTAATAGTTTTTTTGTAATTATTTGCCTTCTTCTGACTCTTCCCAGCTTTCAATTAAGGGTCACTGACCCATCTAAAAAACAAATGCTCTGTAAGGCTACACATTTATTGTTATTGCTGCTTTTTATAATGCATCTTTCTATTCAGACCCTTTCCTATTCAAGTCTATACAGTGCTGCACAATATGTTGGCACTCTATAAATACATGTTAATAATAATAATTTTTATTATTATTAGCATCAATGCATGGTTGCTAGGGTAATTTGGACCCTAGGAACCAGACTGCTGAAAATATAAACCTGAGAGATGCGGAAATAACTCAAAAACCACCAATTGAAAACCAATTGCAAATTGTCTCAGAATATATAATAAAATAGTAGGAGGTAATAGAGGAGAGCACTCAGAAGCAGGTCTGCTATGATCAAGCCCTATTCCAAGACTACATATTACACAACATGTTTTGTGCTTTGCTTGCCCTTTCTAAAGTGTCTCAGAATAACACTCTCTACAGCATACTAAAAGTTAATTTAAAGGTGAACAACCCCTTTATAAGCAATATTTAATCGGCATGCCCACCATTTAGCCAAAAAAACCCTACCCCCCACCCCACGTAGACCCCCCCTCCCTCCTAGGCTAGCTGACCCCCCCCCCCCGGAAATGCACCTAACTTTATACTTACCCCTCGGTGCAGATTCAGGCATCAGACTTTACTGCAGTCATCTTCCGGGTCTTCAGCAAGCTGAGTGGGAGACCGGGTGAAGAGGCACATGCGCAGTTGGAGCAATGGTTTTCGACAATTGCAGATGCACCAAAATGGGCGGAAATTGCCGAAGCACCAGAAGAAGTCACGAAGACCTGGAAGATGGCTGCGGTGAAATTCGATGCCTGAATCTACACCAAGGGGTACATTTAAAGTTAGGGGCATTTCCCCGTGGGAGGAGGGAGGTCGGTCTGGTTTTTTTTGGATAAATGGTTGAATTCTCCTTTAAGAACCGCTGCCACTCATCATTGGTGTGTAAAGGGTTAACTGAACTATGATAAATCTTTATTTACACTGCAGTGCTCCATAGAAGACATTTCAAGCCCCCATATTACTCTGAGACTGAGAGCTGAGACTAAAAAGCATTACGTTTGCACCGGTGCAGTAACTAATAGCTACCAATAAGGTGTTTAGCTCTAAACTGATGATCAGTAAATGCTTCCTGCTGATTGGTTGCTATAGGAGATTAGACCAATAGCACATTTTGCCCATTTTATTACATATCTCCATTTCAGTGTTGGGCATATAATATAAAATTAGAGTGTGTGTGACTGTGGGAGCTACTTTATAAAATACTGCTTTACTGAATGCTTGATACAGGCAATTACGGTACAAGTACTATACAAGTAAGTTCATAGAACGTTATATTTATTCTGTAGAATGCTTTACCATAATTTATTCTGCAGAATGTTTTACCAAACCAGAGAAAACAGCTCTAGAAGCTCGCTCTGTTTGTTTAGGATAGCAGCTGCCATATTAGCTTGTTGTGACATCACTTCCTGACTGAGTCTCTCCCTGTTCACTCATAGTTCTGGGCTCCTTTTACAGCAGGGTGGGAAGGAGGGAGTGGGAGAGTAGCAAACTGAGCATGCTCATGCCCTAGCCCTGGAAGTTTAAGCTAAAAACAGGAAGTCTGATACAGAAGCCCATGTGTACACAATAGAAGGAAAGAAATGCTGTGTTTCTTTAGACAGAGAACTCAGAGCAGCATTACTTTGAGGCTTTACTGGTGTATTTATATAGACCTTTCTGATAAAGCTTACTTAATTTTAGCTTTTCCTTCTCCTTTAGAGTCATACATCATATGCACTGCTAGTTGTTAAACCTTGAGGATCAAATACATGCCATGCCTTTAAACAGAGACATAAGTCATCTTTGAAACTTTAAGTGATACTGCTTCAGCAGGATAATAACCCTGCACACAAAGTAAAGTCCAAGCAGAATTGGTGGGTAGGAATGGGCTTGATAAAACTTCACTGGTCTGCACAGAACCCTGATCTCAACCCTAAAGAACACCTGTAGAATAGATTGGATGTCAATGTGAGCCAGGCTTGATCAATATCACTGCCCAACCTCTTACACATGAATGCAAGCAAATCCTGCCAACATGTTCCAGCATCTAGGGGAAAGCTTTTCCAGAAAAGTAGAGGGTAAAGGCTATTTTAGCAGCAAAGTGAGGAGCAACATCATAATATCCTTAGAAAGGCAGGTGCCACAGTCTTTTGGCCATACATTGTACTTGTTCATTTACAGTTGCCACCACATCTCTCTTTAACACAATCTCATTTTAAAATCCACATGCTGGACAGCTGATTGTTAATCGGCAAAGATTCTATGTGGTCATTTAGAAAACCAATATGTAACCAAAAACACAACCAGTGCAGGTATGCAAATGGGAACTAGCCCACGTGGCTTATAGTGCTAAAAAAAGCTGCACCTTTATTTGACGGAATAAACCACAGCAGCGTAGAACTGGGCCGGTAGGCCCGACCTCTTTTGGGCCACGCCGGCCCAGATCAGCTCCCTAAACTTATTCTCCTCACTCAACCTTTATTCTTCTAGTCTCTTTAGTTATAAATACTATGGTGCAAATTACACTACAAAAGCCCAGGGAAACCTTAATAGAGTTAAATAGAGTTGTTATATTGCCCTACACATGTGCCCAGTGTATATGTGCCATATGTTAGGAAATGTATGGAGGAGCCCGGGTACCCAAAACATTTTTTTAACATTTTTGCAGCCTATCACCCATACAGAAAAATTAAAGAAGCCCTATACATTCCATTGCACTTCGCCTGGTCTGAGCTGGCGAAGGCAAGTCTGGCAGAACAGGTAACTCTTTCGCCAGAGCCTGGTGTAAGACTGCGAAGTAGCGCTTGAGTCTATCTCCTTTGCAGGCGAAGTTACACCAGCGCCCGTTCGTAAACCGGCAAAGTACTGAAATGATAATGTAGCAGCAACTGGAGCAGCAGCAGTGATTGAATCCATGGCTGAAGAATTCATGGATCAAAAAGTTATGGCAGCACAGGAACTGCACTGACTCAATAGGCCACACATACAAAGCAATGCTCTGTGTACTTAATAAACTATGTATGTACTGCACATCTAAGCAGAAATAAATGCCATATGAACATTAATCTTATGAACCCTACTTACTGGGTACACTTCCCCTTTAAGAGCAGGGAACAGCGTTGACTTCCCTCTTATTGCTGTGGCAGTTGGTTCAGTCCGTTGGTTTCCATCGTGGTGAGTGGTAAGTGTATATTCTCTCTGGGAGAGATTCTTTGTCAAATAATGCTTATTTTAATGAAAAAATAGGGGAAATTGTTGGGTGACATCCCCAGACTAACAGATATTGATCCTCTTACTGATTTTAGTGAGTTTAGAACATTTTCCCCTAAAATGGGCTTTGGAGACGCCTTTAATCTTAGTGCTGGTTGGGAGACACAGACTCAGGATTTGGCAGCTATACAGGACTGACAGCAAATGTACATGTTTTCTACAGTAACTCCATAAGAAGGTAGCATTTGGGGACCCCTGTGCCTCATGATAAAATACTTATTTTTATGCCCAGTATTGACAAGCTCCTTAGGATTTTGCAACTCAGCCCCTTGGGTATCTGCCCTGCTCTTATGTACCAGCCTTAACATGTAACTGAATTTAATGGAATAAATAGCAATGCTTCTTCCTTTTACACAAAAACATTTATTTATAAGTCTCATGGTTTAAGAGCAGAGATGATAAGTGACATTACACATAGGGATTTGACAGTTGGTTTGGTCCGTTAGTTGGAGTGGTAAATGTGAGAGATTTTCTGACCAATAACCCTTATTTTAGTAAAACAATGGGGGGGGGGAGATAGTTGGGGCACAGACAAGCTGATGTTGATCCTCTTACTGATTTTAGAGAATTTTCCCCTAAAATGGGATTTGGAGATGCCTTTGATCTTAGTACAGAGATGAGAGGTGACGTTACCCCAGGGATTTGACAGTTGGTTTGATCCGTTGGTTGGTTGGACTAGTAAATGTAAGAGATTTTTTGACAAGTAACACTCATTTTATTAAAAAAAGGGGGGAACTAGTTGGTTGATGCCCACCCAGACAAGCTGATGTTGTTCCTCTTACTGATTTTAGAGAATTATCCCCTAAAATGGGCTTTGGAGACGCCTTTAATCTTAGTGCTGGTTGGGAGACACAGACTCAGGATTTGGCAGCTATACAGGACTGACAGCAAATGTACATGTTTTCTACAGTAACTCCATAAGAAGGTAGCATTTGGGGACCCCTGTGCTTCATGATAAAATACTTATTTTTATGCCCAGTATTGACAAGCTCCTTAGGGTTTTGCAACTCAGCCCCTTGGGTATCTGCCCTGCTCTTATGTACCAGCCTTAACATGTAACTGAATTTAATGGAATAAATAGCAATGCTTCTTCTTTTTACACAATAACATTTATTTATAAGTCTCATGGTTTAAGAGCAGAGATGATAAGTGACATTACCCCGAATGATTTGACAGTTGGTTTGGTCCGTTGGTTGGTTGGAGTGGTAAATATGAGAGATTTTTTTGACCAATAACCCTTATTTTAGTAAAAAAGGGGGGGGGGGGTAGGTGGGGGACAGACAAGCGGATTTTGATCCTCTTACTGATTTTAGAGATTTTAGAAAATTTCCCCCTAAAATGGGATTTGAAAATACCTTTAATCTTAGTGCAAAGATGAGAGGTGACTTTACCCCAGGGATTTGACTGTTGGTGTGGTCCGTTGGTTGGTTGGACTAGTAAATGTAAGAGATTTTTTGACAAGTAACACTCATTTTATTAAAAAAAAGGGGGGGAAATAGTTGGTTGATGCCCACCCAGACAAGCTGATGTTGTTCATCTTACTGATTTTAGAGAATTATCCCCTAAAATGGGCTTTGGAGGTGCCTTTAATCTTAGTGCTGGTTGGGAGACACAGACCCAGGATTTGGCAGTTATACAGGACTGACAGGAAATATTAACTTTTTCCCACTTGGAGTCCAGATAACATATGGGGACCCCTGTGCCTCACTATAAATACTTTATTTGTGCTTAGAGTTTTGCCCCAGGTTTCTGACCTGTTCTGATATAACAACCTTAACATGAATTTAATGGAATACATAGCAACGTTTATTGCTTTCATGTCCTTTCCCTTCAAATGTCCTGGCTGTGGAGGGGGGGGGGGGCAACAGGGTACATGGTAGGGAAAGCATTGATTACAATAATAGGCAAAGGGGGTAGGCAAAGATGAAAACTGGACAATCTGCACCTGGGCAGTGATCTTATGTACAATACATTAATTCTCACTATACCAATGCTCATTTCTGATTGGCTGCTGTGAGGTACTGTATTGTATAAAGTGTCTGTGTAGGGTAAAATGGGCAGATCTCTGCTTTCCTCTTTACTTTATGGGAAATATTAAGTGTTAAATGCATTATCCTTGAAACTAATTTGTCAATTTATTCTCTTCCCTATACAGATTGCTACAGTGGACGGATTGCTTTTTTAGCAAATTACCAGCGATACTGCGTTGTTTTTTTCCTGGCTTCTCCTTAGTTCAGATTTTAAGATTCTTTTCTGAACACATATAAGGAGAGCCAGTAATTAAAGAGGGAGACCCTCTGGGGTACCCCGGCCTTGTGCCGGCCCCTCTACCAAAAGCCAGAACATCTCAGGCTTTTTTTTTTTTTTTTAAACATCATCGGACATCAGAAGAGCTTGTTTTAAGAGGTATTCTTGCAAATCCAATTGATAAAGTTTATGATTTCTTTTACAGCAAACCTGCCCT
The DNA here is from genome assembly GCA_038501925.1 of Xenopus petersii. Classification (NCBI taxonomy): domain Eukaryota; kingdom Metazoa; phylum Chordata; class Amphibia; order Anura; family Pipidae; genus Xenopus; species Xenopus petersii. The sequence continues at coordinate 109,217,780 of CM076686.1, forward strand.
AAATTATGGGGGAGGGGGGCAATTTGTAAGGTCCCACATCTCTTTCCTAGGCCTGTGCTCGTCTTCTTCAAAAAGTGAAGCGCACCTACCCAGGGTAGTTTTCTGCAGGTCAGACTGGTAATCTAACTGGCCATCTAGGGGGAAGGATTAAAACTAGTGATGGGCGAATTTGGGGCTAAACGGCGCCATTTTTTTTACGCCAGCGAATTTTTGCTGCCGTTTCGCGAATCGCGGGAATTTGCGCCTTGCGAATAAATTTGATCCATCACTGATTAAAACAGAAAGGGACATGGAAATTCAAAAGAGTTTAAAATTTGACTAACTTCTTGATATTTTCAATGGTCACTCCCAGATTTGGAGTGATAGCTATTGTTTGGTTGCTAGGGCTTAATTACCCTAACAACCACACAGCAGTTTGGAAATAACACTGGGAGATGAATAGTAGATGGGCTGAAAATAAATAATGACACCAGTAACAAGAACACAACGTGAAAATGATATCACCACTTTGTACCCAAATCTTGCCTTAAGTAAGTGTCCAATGGGGGGGGGGAATACTATTATTAGAAACAAACTAGTGCCTTAATCCCCAATGTTTGGGTTGTATAGCTCCATTAAAAAGAGAATATTTAAAAACGGTTCTTTTTTACTTAATGAAAATCTGTCATTGTTTAATGATGTCGTTTTACTTAATTATTATGGTAACATTTCTGAAATATTTATTGCACAGAAGCATTTTATCTTATTTGCACTTGATGCACATTATTTAACATAATCCTAGGTCCTTAAAGCGACCTTTATTATTAGACATTTTATGTCTCTGCATTTGACTCACCGCCACTCGCAATTAGTGTGCAATAAATGATTCAAATATTTTCTATTTCCCAAAAATGTCTAACTAACCTAATACTAACCTGTAGAATTTTGTATGTAAAACACATGAGGGGATCCGCCATTATCTCTGGAAACTGCCTTCTGCTTCTGTACTTCTAGTGTTTAGGCCGGATTGCCCACAAATCCACGGTTTTGTTAGGGCAAATGCCCCCGTGTTCCACAGTCCTAATGTGATGTAAAACAATAGTTTTAATTTTAATTTAATTTTAATTAAAGGGTTCCTATTATCACTCATACTTTCTTGATATGTAAACATACCTTTAACAGATGTATCAGACACTTTTCCAAAATTTAACCCACTAATCCAATATTATGCAAGTAGAAAAACTACTTTCTGTCTGTTTTATTAACTCCATTTGCTATGTCTTATGTTATGGTGCAGGGACGTTAATCAGAACAGAGCTGGTTATGGGAAGCAGGCACATTGGGTATATGCAGGGAGAAGAGGATTCTATGGGAACATTAAGATGACTGAGGTGCATGATGGGATGCCCTGATCATGACATTATAAGCAATATAAAACTACATCTTATTGACATCATTTCCCCCTCTATAATATGTGTAAGGCATCACTCTTGACGATAGAAGTTCAATATTGCTCATTATACTTTTAGCTCCAGCTATTCTTCAGGGGCTTAGAGACTTGGGCTTTCCACAATGCAACAGTCAAGCTGCTATAGTTCCAGGGGTAAAACAGAGTGGCAAATAAGCACATACCCTGGCTAACAATATATGGCTATCTAGGTGGAGATTTACAATATGGAGAGGTAAATGGGAATCAGAAAGTTTATAAAATGGACTCATCTCATCTTGATTACATATTGACTATTCCCAGCATCCCATGGGAAGGGACACAACTCACACTATGTGAGCAAAATATTTAATCACATATATTGTAAGAAAGTTCTGATGAGTGAGGTGCCAGAGTGATGTGTCCTTGCACTTACCTGCAGGGGGCTTGCTGGAATGATATGCTAGGGATATATATATTCACAGACTTGCAATTGCAGCTGTGGTCTGGATACTATGGCTAAATTACCCTAACAACCACACATGAAAAGTAGATGGGCTGAAAGAAATACTAACACGACTAATAATAATAATAATATATATATATATATATATATATATATATATATATATATATCATCAACCAAAAAAGTCCAGACAACTTGCTTGTTCATCAAGAAAAAACTTTTATAAAGCAAGTAATAAGTACAACGTTTCGAAACTCCCGCTTCTTTATCAAGCTTGTACTTATTACTTGCTTGATAAAAGTTTTTTCTTGATGAACAAGCAAGTTGTCTGGACTTTTTTGGTTGATATATAATTTGTCCTTTGGACTACGTCACAGACCAGGGATACGGTAAATGTCAGAAAAACAAAACAATAGGATAATTTGATCCTATAAAACAAAGTGCAAATCAAGGGTTCACTTAATACCAATACTGGAATGGCCACAACATTTTGCTTTTAACACAACTCCTATGAGAATAGTGCAATAAGCTAAAACCTCCATACTGCCCCACTATGCCAGTAGCCATCCATCATATTGCCCCCCTGTATCTGTGCCAATAGCCATCCATATTGCCCCCTGTACCTGTGCCAATAGCCAATCATACTGCCCCCCTGTATCTGTGCCAGCAGCCATCCATCATATGCCATCATACAGCCTCCTGTACCTGTGCCAGCAGCCATCCATACTGCCCCCCTGTACCTGTGCCAGCAGCCATCCTTCATATGCCATCATACAGCCCCCTGTACCTGTGCCAGCAGCCATCCATACTGCTCTCTGTACCTGTGCCAGTAGCCAATCATATGCCATCATACTGCCCCCCCTGTATCTGTGGCAGTAGCCAACCTTCATACTGCCCCCCTGTACCTGTGCCAGCAGCCATCCATACAGCCCCACTATGCCAGTAGCCATCCATCATATTGCCCTCCTGTATCTGTGCCAATAGCCATACATACTGCCCCCTGTACCTGTGCCAATAGCCAACCATCATACTGCCCCCCTGTACCTGCAGCCATCCATCATATGCCATCATACAGCCCCCCTGTACCTGTGCCAGCAGCCATCCATACTGCCCCCCTGTACCTGTGCCAGCAGCCATCCTTCATATGCCATCGTACTGCCCCCTGTACCTGTGCCAGCAGCCATCCATACTGCTCTCTGTACCTGTGCCAGTAGCCAACCATCATACTGCCCCCCTGTGTCAGCAGCCATCCATCATATGCCATCATACTGCCCCCCTGTGCCAGCAGCCATCCATACTGCCCCCTGTACCTGTGGCAGTAGCCAATCATATGTCATCATACTGCCCCCCTGTACCTGTGCCAGTAGCCATCCATCATAACGCCCCACTGTACCTGTGCCAGTAACCAACCAAACTGCCCCCTGTGCCAGTAGCCATCCATACTGCCCCCTGTACTTGTGCCAGTAGACAACCATCATACTGCCCCCCTGTACCTGTGCCAGCAGCCATCCATCATATGCCATCATACTGCCCCCTGTACCTGTGCCAGTAGCAATCCATACTGCCCCCCTGTACCTGTGCCAGCAGCCATCCATACTGCTCTCTGTACCTGTGCCAGCAGCCATCCATCATATGCCATCATACTGCCCCCTGTACCTGTGCCAGTAGCAATCCATACTGCCCCCCTGTACCTGTGCCAGCAGCCATCCATACTGCTCTCTGTACCTGTGCCAGTGGCCAACCTTCATACTGCCCCCCTGTACCTGCAGCCATCCATCATATGCCATCATACAGCCCCCCTGTACCGGTGCCAGCAGCCATCCATACTGCCCCCCTATGCCAGTAGCCATCCATCATATTGTCCCCCTGTATCTGTGCCAGTAGCCATCCATAATGCCCCCTGTACCTGTGCCAATAGCCAACCATCATACTGCCCCCCTGTACCTGCAGCCATCCATCATATGCCATCATACAGCCCCCCTGTACCGGTGCCAGCAGCCATCCATACTGCCCCCCTGTACCTGTGCCAGCAGCCATCCATCATATGCCATCATACCGCCCCCTGTACCTGTGCAAGTAGCCATCCATACTGCTCTCTGTACCTGTGCCAGTAGCCAACCATCATACTGCCCCCTGTGTCGGCAGCCATCCATCGTATGCCATCATACTGCCCCATGTGCCAGCAGCCATCCATACTGCCCCCTGTACCTCTGCCAGTAGCCAATCATATGCCATCATACTGCCCCCCTGTACCTGTGCCAGTAGCCATCCATCATAACGCCCCACTGTACCTGTGCCAGTAGCCAACCAAACTGCCCCCCGTGCCAGTAGCCATCCATACTGCCTCCTGTACTTGTGCCAGTAGACAAACATCATACTGCCCCCCTGTACCTGTGACAGCAGCCATCCATACTGCCCCCCTATGCCAGTAGCCATCCATCATATTGCCCCCCTGTATCTGTGCCAGTAGCCATCCATATTGCCCCCTTTACCAATAGCCAACCATCATACTGCCCCCCTGTACCTGTGCCAGCAGCCATCCATCATATGCCATCATACAGCCCCCTGTGCCAGCAGCCATCCATACTGCTCTCATGTACCTGTGCCAGCAGCCATCCTTCATATGCCATCATACTGCCCCCTATACCTGTGCCAGCAGCCATCCATACTGCCCCCCTGTACCTCAGCCAGCAGCCATCCATCATATGCCATCATACTGCCCCCCTGTGCCAGCAGCCATCCATACTGCCCCCTGTACCTGTGGCAGTAGCCATCCATCATATTGCCCCCCTGTATCTGTGCCAGTAGCCATCCATATTGCCCCCTGTACCAATAGCCAACCATCATACTGCCCCCCTGTACCTGTGCCAGCAGCCATCCATCATATGCCATCATACAGCCCCCTGTACCTGTGTCAGCAGCCATCCTTCATATGCCATCATACTGCCCTATGTACCTGTGCCAGCAGCCATCCATACTGCCCCCCTGTACCTCTGCCAGCAGCCATCCTTCATATGCCATCATACTGCCCCCTGTACCTGTGCCAGCAGCCATCCATACTGCCCCCCTGCACCTGTGCCAGCAGCCATCCTTCATATGCCATCATACTGCCCCCTGTAGCTGTGCCAGTAGCCATCCATACTGCCCCCTGTAGCTGTGCCAGTAGCCATCCATACTGCCCCCCTGAACCTGTGCCAGCAGCCATCCATACTGCTCTCTGTACCTGTACCAGTAGCCAACCATCATACTTCCCCCCTGTGCCAGCAGCCATCAATACTGCCCCCCTGTACCTGTGCCAGTAGCCAATCATATGCCATCATACTGCCCCCATGTACCTGTGCCAGCAGCCATCCATACTGCCCCCTATGCCAGTAGCGATCCATCATATTGCCCCCCTGTATCTGTGCCAGTAGCCATCCATACTGCCCCCTGTACCTGTGCCAGCAGTCATCCATCATATGCCATCATACAGCCCCTTGTGCCAGCAGCCATCCATACTGCTCCCATGTACCTGTGCCAGCAGCCATCCTTCATATGCCATCATACTGCCCCCTGTACCTGTGACAGCAGCCATCCATACTGCCCCCCTGTACCTCTGCCAGAAGCCATCCTTCATATGCCATCATACAGCCCCCTGTACCTGTGCCAGCAGCCATCCATACTGCCCCTTGCACCTGTGCCAGCAGCCATCCTTCATATGCCATCATACTGCCCCCTGTACCTGTGCCAGTAGCCATCCATACTGCCCCCCTGCACCTGTGCCAGCAGCCATCCATACTGCTCTCTGTACCTGTACCAGTAGCCAACCATCATACTGCCCCCCTGTACCTGTGCAAGTATCCATCCATTATATGCCATCATACTGCCCCCTGTACCTGTGGCAGTAGCCAACTTTCATACTGCCCCCCTGTACCTGTGCCAGCAGCCATCCATACTGCCCCCCTATGCCAGTAGCCATCCATCATATTGCCCCCCTGTATCTGTGCCAGTAGCCATCCATATTGCCCCCTTTACCAATAGCCAACCATCATACTGCCCCCCTGTAGCTGTGCCAGCAGCCATCCATCATATGCCATCATACAGCCCCCTGTGCCAGCAGCCATCCATACTGCTCCCATGTACCTGTGCCAGCAGCCATCCTTCATATGCCATCATACTGCCCCCTGTACCTGTGCCAGTAGCCATCCATCATATGCCATCATACTACCCCCTGTACCTGTGCCAGTAGCCATCCATACTGCCCCCCTGCACCTGTGCCAGCAGCCATCCATACTGCTCTCTGTACCTTTACCAGTAGCCAACCATCATACTTCCCCCCTGTGCCAGCAGCCATCAATACTGCCCCCTGTACCTGTGCCAGTAGCCAATCATATGCCATCATACTGCCCCCATGTACCTGTGCCAGCAGCCATCCATACTGACCCCTATGCCAGTAGCCATCCATCATATTGCCCCCCTGTATCTGTGCCAGTAGCCATCCATACTGCCCCTTGTACCTGTGCCAGTAGCCATCCATACTGCCCCCTGTACTTGTGCCAGTAGCCAACCATCATACTGCCCCCCTGTACCTGTGCCAGCAGCCATCCTTCATATGCCATCATACTGCCCCCTGTACCAGCAGCCATCCATACTGCCCCCCTGTACCTGTGCCAGCAGCCATCCTTCATATGCCATCATACTGCCCCCTGTACCTGTGCCAGCAGCCATCCATACTGCCCCTCTGTACCTGTGCCAGCAGCCATCCATCATATGCCATCATACTGCCCCCTGTACCTGTGCCAGCAGCCATCCATACTGCACCTCTGTACCTGTGCCAGCAGCCATCCTTCATATGCCATCATACTGCCCCGTGTACCTGTGCCAGTAGTCATCCATACTGCCCCCCTGTACCTGTGCCAGCAGCCATCCATACTGCTCTCTGTACCTGTGCCAGCAGCCAACCATCATACTGCCCCACTGTGTCAGCAGCCATCCATCATATGCCATCATACTGCCCCCCTGTGCCAGCAGCCATCCATACTGCCCCCCTGTACCTGTGCCAGTAGCCAATCATATGCCATCATACTGCCCCCCTGTACCTGTGACAGTAGCTAATCATATGCCATCATACTGCCCCCCTGTACCTGTGCCAGTAGCCATCCATCATAACGCCCCACTGTACCTGTGCCAGTAGCCAACCAAACTGCCCCCCTGTACCTGTGCCAGTAGCTAACCATCATATTGCCCCCGTACCAGCAGCCATCATACTGCCCCTCGCCCCCTGTACCAGCAACCATCATACTGCCCCTGGAACCAATCTTTACCTGTGCTAGCAGCAGCCAAAAATAAATTAGATCATGCGGCCCCCCCACCCCTCAAGTATCGATGTACCTGTGCCAGCCCAGCAGCAACATTAAAAAAAATAGCCCCAAATCTGTACCTGGCTGTGCCAGCAGCAGGAACCTTCACAGTACAGAATCCGATCTTCAGTGCCTGCAAACAGTGTGCAAGGCTGCGAGCAATGAGCCTGACTGAGCCACACCAACGTGCCTGTCCACCAACTCTCTGTAATGTAGGCGCCAGTGATGTCACTGACGGGCGTACGTGTGTGACGCAAGACGCAATGTGCCACTAGGCAGTTCGTAAGCTGCAGTACTAAGTTGCCGGCAAGAGGGAGAGGGTGGGCGGAAGTGCCGGAAGGAGGCAGGAGGTTTCCCCCCAGGCAAGAGTGCCATGAAAACTATAAAAATAATTAAAGTACATAATTAAATAATCACTTAAAAAAAAAAAAAGAAAAACAAAAATGCTTTTTGAAGTGCGCCCCTCACTGATGGCACCCTAGGAAGCCACCTACTCTGCCCACCCCTAGTTCCGGCCAACTCACACTGGCACACATTGCCAATTGCAGTAATGTATAACATTTAAACTTACACTTCTAACATCAACAATGGCAGCTGTGAAATGATTGGTTGCTCTGACCAGTCCAGTTTAAATCAATAGGGATAAGAAGTTTGATATGATCATAATATTAGCATTTTGCCCATATCTGCTTCCATTTCCCTACCTGCTCAGGTGTGTAGCTGTGAAGTTACAGAGAGGTGCTTGTCTTCTGTTTGTGATTTACCAGCACTTGTATTCTTTATCTCCACTAAAGCAGTGACTTATACCAACCTTTCTTTTCTTGTACAGGAGTTTCAAGATGGGCGCCAAAGTGTGTGGCATCTCATGTCGGCACCGGCATACTGAGGTAAGGCAGATGGAAACATAAAGCGGTTCTTTTATACCTGACGAAATAAAGGGGAACTGTCAATGCAAAGAGAAATGCCTTAGCTTACAATAAATATTTTTTTACATTTTTCTGATGTTCTTCACAAATATCATGTCTCATTGTACAATATTCATTACAGTTTGGGAGAATATCAAGAGCTTAATAATTTTTTCAACATTTTTTCCATTCTCTATAGACTGTTGAAATCAGTCAGTCTTTTGAATTTTTGGGACCCTCTGTAAGTATGGGTAAGTATCTTTTAGATACGAAGCAGGAGCTGCTAATAAACATCCAGAAAGAAATGCGGATAGCAGCAGGGGCAGAAAAGCTGTTCCATGTTACCAAGGACAGGAAGACAAAAGCCCGGGTGAAGGAGCTGTGGAACAGTAGCGAGAAAAAGGTGAAAGATCTTTACACCTCTCTCGACAAGCTGAATGAGGAGATAGTGCAGTGGAGGGAAGAAGAGAATGCTCCAGGTGAGATATAACAGTCTCTGACCTCTTTCCTATTGCTATTATGTAGGGAACCCGTGTGCCATCATAACATGAAATCCTTATATCTCTCAAATTTGCTCTATTTTCAGAAGCAGTAAAGGAGACAACTGAGAATGCCGGAGACGTTGGTGTAGCATTCCCAACAGAGGTCACTGAGCCTGAGGTTCAAGTTATTTCAGAACCCGCCAGTGATTCCTCCAAAGTGAGTACATTACACTGATTCCATTCATTTCTTGGGTTTGACACAATCATTGCCCTTTTCATTGTCACATTCATTAATTGCACACTTGTCCCTTATTTGATGCAGCATCAACAGGATGATTCTGCTGAAGAACCTGTCCCAGAGGTAGAACAGCCACAGGTGCCATCAGAATATTATTGTAGTGAATTACCTGCAGCTGAAGAAGCTGAAGAGGCAGAATCTGTCAACCTGGAGCTACAACAGCCTGAGAGAGAAAAGGAAAAGTAAGCTAGCATTTAATATGTGAGGCTGCAGTTTAGCCTGCTTTCTACTAATGCATTAGAATGAATATTAACCTGTATTATATTATTATAGTGACTTACCTGTAGCTGAAGAAGCTGAAGAAGCTGAGGAGGCAGAATCTGTCATCCTGGAGATACAACAGCCTGAGAGAGAGGAGGAAAAGTAAGATAGCATTTAATATGCGAGGCTGCAGTTTAGCCTGCTTTCTACTAATGCATTAGAATGAATATTAACCTGTATTATATTATTATAGTGACTTACCTGCAGCTGAAGAAGCTGAGGAGGCAGAATCTGTCATCCTGGAGATACAACAGCCTGAGAGAGAGGAGGAAAAGTAAGATAGCATTTAATATGTGAGGCTATAGTTTAGCATGCCTTTCTACTATTTACTGTAAAATTGCATTATAATGATCTTTTACCTCAATTTACTAATCCCACTAGCGATGTTGCAGAGAATGAGGAGGAAATATCTCAGGGCCCTCACCTTGAGGATAATATTCCAAAACCAGAGAGCTGCAAGGAAGAAGAGACACCATTAGAGGAGGCTGAAAGTACACAGTAAGACACTAGCAATTGATACATACATTACATGTATGTGTGTGTGTGTGTGTGTGTGTGTGTGTGTGTGTATATATATATATGTGTGTATGTATATATATCTATATATATATATATACATATATATATATATATATATATATATATATACACACACACACACACATATAAATATATTCCTCTTTATTTCCTTTCAGGGTGCTACAGTTCAGCAGTTTCGCCCCAAGAGACTTTCGGCGGATTAATGTTTTAGGCAGAGGAAGTTTTGGAAAGGTAATTAATTATGTCTTTAATTAGGACTTGGATATTTAGCTGCACATACAGGGTAACAATGACACTAAACCCATTCTCTTATTCCAGGTTCTTCTTGTAGAGTATCTACCGGCAAAAATCTACTGTGCCTTGAAAGTGCAGAAGAAGGAGAACATAGACTCCAACAAAGAAATAGAAAAGTGAGCTCATGGGGATGATTCCAATCTTTTCTATACTTTTTTTTTTTTACTTCCTTTCACCATTGTTAACATAGTATTTTACACTATGCTGAACTCATTTTCCCTTTCATCTTTCAGCATTTTAGCAGAGAAGGAAATCGGGCAGTTGGTCAATCCACACAACTTTATAGTGGATTTATATGCAACATTCAACACCAACTACCTGCTGTTCTTTCTCATGGAGTTTGTGCCAGGAGGCAGCCTAAGAACTCACCTGCAGAAGAGTAGGAGCTTCGACCTAGCGACAACTAAGTATGAATAAATGACTTGGGCTTTTATACATCACATCCCAGAGTTATAGGAGACTGAAGACTAGGGGAGGATGATGGAACTGGGAGATTGTTATGCTCAGGGCCGCCATTAGAAATCACGGGGCCCCGTACAACAAAATTTTCAGGGCCCCCTGGACCCCGCCCACCCCAGATCCCGCCCACTTCACCACCCAGACATCAGCACTAAAAAAGGTAACCCCCCCACACACAAGTTATAAAAAGCTATTGATGGTCAGGGCCCCTTTTTATAAGTTAAAAAAAACTGTGGCACCAGGGCCCCCAAAAAAGTTTTTTTTTTAAAAAAAAAATTGGTGGTCAGGGCCCCCCTACAAGTTAAAATAAATATTTGGTGACCAGGGCCCCCCAATAAGTTAAAAAAAAATTGGCGCCAGGGCCCCCATAAAAGTTTTTTTTTTAAAAAAAACATTGGGCCCCCTTACAAGTTAAAAAAAATTGGGGCCCCAGAGGGGGCCTGTACGGCCGGCGGGGGGGACCTACATGGCAGTCCCGGTGGTCCCCCCAGTCCGGCCCTATACATGGGGCAAAAGGGGGGGCACTTGTCCCCCGTGGATGTGCCTTGAGTGTGTGAGGCAGAGAGAGGAAGGAGGAGGGATGAGTGGGGGAGACCCTGGGCTCACATTTTGGGACATTGGGAGAACAGACTGCTGCACTCTCTCTCCTAAGGAAGAAATGCAGACTCGCTCTACTCACTGATTCAAGAGGCTGCAGTGATGGCTCCGTCCGTGCTGCAAATACTTGTTGAGTTGCAAACTCCCCCCTCGCTCGATCCTCCCTCCTAAGCCCTCAGCCCCTCCCTCCTCAGCTCAGCCCCTCTCCTCTTAGCCCTCCTCCGTGCTCAAGGCTGACATGAAAATCCTAGCTCATAAGCTAAACACAGAGCACGGAGGAGGGCTAAGAGGGGAGGGGCTGAGCTGAGGAGGGAGGGGCTGAGGGCTTAGGAGGGAGGATCGAGCGAGGGGGGAGTTTGCAACTAAACAAGTATTTGTAGCACGGACGGGGCCATCACTGCAGCCTCTTGAATCAGTGAGTAGAGCGAGTCTGCATTTCTTCCTTAGGAGAGCGCACGCAGCCGGAGCGTCTGTTCTCCCCCACTGAAAAATTTTCTGCAGACGCCTCTGCGGGCCCCCCTTCAGGTCCGGGCCCGGTACAGTAGTACCCTCTGTGCCCCCCTGATGGCGGCCATGGTTATGCTACACTAAATATTAAGATTCCTATATGAATGCTGCAGCATATAATAGCCAAATGTATTTTCCTTATCTTTGTAGGTTCTATGCTGCATGTATAACGCTCGGTCTTGAAGGCATACACACCAAGGATGTTATCCACAGGTAAGTTAATAAAGGGGTACGTACCTTTAGTAGTGAATACAACCTGGGGTTTGTAGCTTCTGCAATTTAGTAGCAGGACAGCTACAGGTTGAAATTCACTACTTGGGACATCTGAGGGAAGGAAGGATTTGTTGTGCTTGGCTTATCACTAGGGATGGGCGAAATTTTTCGCCTCGTTTCGCCGAAAAAATGACGCCCATAGACTTGTATGGCGGCGTGCGTCAAAAACAAAAGACGCGCGTCAAAACAGTTTCGCCGCGCGACAAAATTTTTTTGGCGCCCATAGACTATAATGGGCGTCTGCGACATTTCGCCGGCGGCGAATTTTTGGCGAAGCGAAACGGGTCAAATTCGCCCATCCCTACTTATCACAGCAGTTTCATCATATCTTACTTTTGTTTCAACACAGAGATTTAAAACCGGGAAATCTCCTAATGGATGAAGATGGATATATAAAGATTGCAGATTTTGGATTGGGCAAAATTGGTAAGAAAAGCCTTTTATATTTGTCCAGAGCAAAGACTTATTTAGGGCATAATCTGGCCTAAACACCTTCATAAAACCACTTACAATTTGTCTTTTTAAACAAGGCATTGGATACGGAGACCGCACCAACACCATGGTCGGGAGTCCCGCTTATATGGCGCCAGAAGTAGTGATGGAGGAGGAGTATACAAGAGCCGTCAACTGGTGGGCTCTTGGAGTCATCGTATATGAAATGCTCCTCGGAAAGGTAAGCAAAATGTGTCAATGGTGCAGTTATTTATCTAACCTCATAAAACAACCTGGCCTCCTAATTAATTCCCATAAACCATTTCAGAGACCCTTCACTGGATATGACAGGGACTTCCTCTATGATTGCATCGTGGAGGATGAACCATGCTACCCTGAAACCATGGACTCTGGAGCATTAAGCTTTATATCAGAGGTAAGTAGTGTTACGCTTTATGTTTATTACAATGACCACTTTCTAATTCTGGCGAGTTTCCCCAAAGCTTCTGTACATGAAAATGCTATTTTCTGTTCTTCTAGCTGTTGAAGAAGAATGCCGAGGAGAGACTGGGTTCTACCCCGGGAGATGCTGCAGATGTAGCAGAACATCCTTTCTTTCATGTAAGTCCCCTGTCTCTATTGTCCAAATAATTCCAGGATCTGATGGGCTACCTTTGGATATTATCCACAATTTCTAAAAATGGCCGCTTAGCCCCTTTTTCTCTAATAATGAGCATTTGTTATGGTGTCTACTTTGCAGGACATTGACTGGGATGACATAATCGAGAGGAAGGTGATGGCTCCGTTTATTCCAAGCCTGGACGGACCGGAGGATGTGAGATATTTTGATAAGGAGTATACAGACCTGCCGGCAAATCTGACGCAGCCCAAAGGACCCCCTCATGAAATGGCGAGCGAGATAGATGAAGCCTTTAAGGACTTTGACTATTCAGCTTTTTAAGTCCTACTGGGATGATGGGTAAGAAAAGACCTGAGTAGAAAGACAAGTAGCACAAATCAGAAGAAGAAATGTCTAGCATTAGGATTCCTTGCATTATGGTTGCAGGGGCACTGATAAGAGCAGAGCTGGTTATGAGAAAAAGGTACACTGGGTATATGCAGGGAGAAGTGGATTCTACAGGAATATTGATCCCTGAGATGACTAATTCTGTATTAGGATTCCTTGTGGTATGGGGTGCAGGGGCACGGAGTAGAACAGTGCTACAATTATGATTAATGTGCCAATAAGTGTTATAGGGTTAACACAGTATTACCACTAGTTAACATGAGAAAAACGTGCATTGAGTTTTTATGTTATTTTATTTGGCTTTTACAGGCTGCGTTCAGAAAAGGCCCCAACTGACAGCTCCTTCGATTGTGATTTCAAGTAAGAATGCTCCAATTCCACCAATGCCTTCTCCTCTACCTTATGTTATGTATCACTATTGCCTTCCATTTATGCTACTGTAGTTTCAGTAACAATGCATCTCCTTCTATCCGCTATAATTACAACAGTGATGCCTCAACTTCCATCTACTGCAATTCCATCAGCAATGTAAGCCCTTCCTTCTACTCCAATTATACCAGCAGGGCCTTATTACACTGCAATACTACCAGCAGTGTGTCTCCTGCCACCCATCACAGTTCCGCCTACACAGCCTCCCCTGCCACTGCAGATCCTCCTGTGGTACTTCCTCCACTAACCAAAATATGGCATCATAAACAGAAGCAACCTTAAGCCACTCAGTAGATACTGCATTCCTTTTCATTCCATCCATCGGCCTGCAGAATCTGGGATCTGTAAGCTGCCTGGGCACTAATGGAATGGAATAGAATGCAGCTATTACCAAGTAGTCTCACAGTGCTTATGTGTATGCCGCCATATCTTTTCTTTTTCCCTAACAAGCAGTGCCTCTCTTTTACTTCACTGCAATATCATTAGCAGTGCCCCACTTTTACTAATTGCAGTTCCATCAGAGGTACCTCCACCTAATACCAAAATATGGCATCATAACCAGGAAAACCCTTAAGCCACTCGGTACATGCTGCATTCCTTTTCACTCCATCCCTCAGACTGTAGAAGCCGGGTCTGCAGGCTGTTTGGGGACCAATAGAATGAAGAGGAATGCAGTATTCACCTAGTAGCTTAACGGGGCTCCTGTGTATGCAGCCATATTGTTTTCTATTTCCCTTGACTGCATTTCCCCCAGAGGTGCCTTCTCTTTCTCCGTAAATATGTTTTTATACACCAGTGCACCTTTAAGCCACTCGGTAGATCCTGCATTCCTTTTCACTCCATCCCTCAGACTGTAGAAGCCGGGTCTGCAGGCTGTTTGGGGACCAATAGATTGAAGAGGAATGCAGTATTCACGTAGTAGCTTAGTGGGGCTCCTGTGTATGCAGCCATATTGTTTTCTATTTCCCTTGACCTCATTTCCCCCAGTGGTGCCTTCTCTTTCTCCATAAATGTGTTTTTATACACCGGTGCACCTTTAAGCCACTCGGTAGATCCTGCATTCCTTTTCACTCCACCCCCAGACTGTAGAAGCCGGGTGTCTGCAGCCTGTGTGGGGTCTCGAGGAATCAAGCGGAATGCAGTATTCACCTAGCAGCTTAAGGCGCTCCTCTGTATGCCCCCATGTTGCTTTCTATTTCCCTTGATTTTACTGCATTTCCCCAAGCGGTGTCTTCTCTTTCTCTATAAATGTGTTTTTATACACTTGTGCACCTTTAAGCCACTCTGTAGATCCTGCATTCCTTTTCACTCCATCCCTCAGACTGTAGAAGCCGGGTCTGCAGGCTGTTTGGGGACCAATAGAATGAAGAGGAATGCAGTATTCACCTAGTAGCTTAGTGGGGCTCCTGTGTATGCAGCCATATTGTTTTCTATTTCCCTTGACCTCATTTCCCCCAGCGGTGCCTTCTCTTTCTCCATAAATGTGTTTTTATACACCGGTGCACCTTTAAGCCACTCGGTAGATCCTGCATTCCTTTTCACTCCATCCCTCAGCCTGTAGAAGCTGGGTCTGTAGCCTGTGTGGGGTCTCGAGGAATGAAGCGGAATGCAGTATTCACCTAGCAGCTTAAGGTGCTCCTCTGTATGCCCCCATGTTGCTTTCTATTTCCCTTGATTTTACTGCATTTCCCCAAGCGGTGTCTTCTCTTTCTCCCAAAATATGGTTCTATATACACTGGTGCACCTTTAAGCTACTCTTGTAGATCCTGCATTCCTTTTCACTCCATCCCTCAGACTGTAGAAGCCGGGTCTGCAGGCTGTTTGGGGACCAATAGAATGAAGAGGAATGCAGTATTCACCTAGTAGCTTAGTGGGGCTCCTGTGTATGCAGCCATATTGTTTTCTATTTCCCTTGACCTCATTTCCCCCAGTGGTGCCTTCTCTTTCTCCATAAATGTGTTTTTATACATCGGTGCACCTTTAAGCCACTCGGTAGATCCTGCATTCCTTTTCACTCCACCCCTCAGACTGTAGAAGCCGGGTGTCTGCAGCCTGTGTGGGGTCTCGAGGAATGAAGAGGAATGCAGTATTCACCTAGCAGCTTAAGGCGCTCCTCTGTATGCCCCCATGTTGCTTTCTATTACCCTTGATTT
Source organism: Xenopus petersii (assembly GCA_038501925.1). Lineage (NCBI taxonomy): Eukaryota > Metazoa > Chordata > Amphibia > Anura > Pipidae > Xenopus > Xenopus petersii. The sequence continues at coordinate 109,233,647 of CM076686.1, forward strand.
TACTGCATTTCCCCAAGCGGTGTCTTCTCTTTCTCCCAAAATATGGTTCTATACACTGGTGCACCTTTAAGCTACTCTGTAGATCCTGCATTCCTTTTCACTCCATCCCTCAGACTGTAGAAGCCGGGTCTGCAGGCTGTTTGGGGACCAATAGAATGAAGAGGAATGCAGTATTCACCTAGCAGCTTAATGGCGCTCCTGTTTATGCTGCCATATTCCTTTCTGTTTCCCTCACCCTGCTTCCCTTCATTCAATATGGTACATCCTGGGAGCAAATCCGATTGCCGTTAAGGAGTCAGGAAGGAATTTTTCCCTCTAGTGAAGCAGATCATCTACATTCTCAAGAGGTTTTTCGCCTTCCTCAGGATCAAAAAGCCAAATTAATATTACTAATAAAACTGTGACTTCACAGATTAACAACAAAGCCACTGTGTCTGTTTTTATTCTGGGCAATTGCCTCATTTGGCAAGGGTAACATATAAAGGGAGTGAGAGAATGGATAAAATCTGCAATAAAGAAACACTGAAAAGTTCAGTACCTGTGGCTAAGAGACAGAGTCCTTCTGCAGGAATGATTTCTCCAACAAACATACTCACCCTGGAAACAAACTGGAAACTCTGTGTATAATGGTTATTCTTGGCACCATTCCCCATCATGTCATGTATACTACGTGCACCCGCTGGAAGATACATCACAAAACTGGAGGGAAAGAAAAAAATCATTAATAATATAATCCCCAAACCCGAGTTTAATACAATACTGAGACATCAATGATCGCAAGTAAGAGCAAATCCTATTAAAATGGAACAAAAAAAAATCATATTCCAAAATCCAGTAGCCATATTTGAGGAACAGAACTAATTTTCCCTTCATAGTCTGGCTTATCAGGTGCCCTTAGGAAATAAAATGCACATGAGCAAACTGGCTCTTACCTTCCCTTACTCTCAAATCCTGAGACTAAATCAGTGAAGAATAAAATGCACAACACAATATTCATTGGAAGATGCCTGTGTGTACAAAGTTTGCACCTGTCCATGTAGGGTTACTATGCAGCGGTTTCTCTTTGGGAAACAGAAAATATGCAGATAAGTTCTGTAAAGGCAACACAAAGGGGTGAGGGGGGCAGCATAGTGAAAGCCACCTCAGGGCAGCTTTGGGGCCAGTCATCACCACAAGCATTTACTTTTATCAGCTGAGCTGGAAAAACCAAAGGAGTAATTTACTGTAGAATTGAAACTCTGTTTTTATAACATGTGAAATATAAGGGAATTGTATAGCTATACAGGCTGCAATGATTATATTTAAATGGAAAATGTTTGCAATCAATACAGTCCATAAACTTACATATATTTAGAAGTGTCCCTAATGTTTTAATTGATCTGTTACTCAGATCTGCATTTTGAGGGCTGCACCCTAATCATAAAAAAGTGACACCCCCATCTTCCTTGTTGCTGGACTGGCACATGATGACAGAAACTGTGTTGCACATGTAGTAGAGTTGCAGCCCACCGGTGTTTATATAGAAAACAGGGCCTGACCATACATGGCTAATCCAAAAGGTGTGATTCAGCGTCCAAGAGGGTCCCAAATAGAGCCAAAAGAAGCATACTCCTTGTAAGAGTCAGTTAAGTGTTCTCAGGCATGCCCTCCTGCAAAAAAAAACCCCAAAAAACAATACATTTTTAGGGTTATGCCTATAAGCAGTTTGATTGCTATAGCCCCCCCAAAAAAAGGTAAAACTCACTCTTAGCCCAGCTCATACCTTTACCCATGTACTCTAGTAAAAAAAGGCTTTGGTACTAAGGAAAAAATGGTGGTTTGGCTTTCATACCCAAGTAGCAACATTTTTAGGTATGAGCTGTCTCCTTGTAAGAGGTTTAAGAGAGAACCTGATGCACTATTATACCCGAGGTAAGCGATGTGTACAAAACCGTTACATGGAACGTGCTGTATTAAATGACAATGTCAAAAGTTCTGGATATGATAACAAATCCAGTACCAAAATTATATATATTGCACAAGACCCACCTACAGGGAAGTTAGGTGTTGGTGCTCAAGTGCCCTTGGGTGGGCTTGTGTTACAACACCACATGTTCTCCTTTCTCATCGGGAGTGTCCATACTGATCATCAAATCAACACCATTCAGGTTGGTTACTCAAATCTAACACTGGGGGTAGATATATTTTTATTTATGGCTATATGCAATTGTTGGAGTTAGTATTACCTAATATGTATTTATCGCCCCCATACTATGAGGAAAGTGTCTTCAGATGATACTTTGTATCACTCAAAACCTTTGCATAGTGGTGATCTCCATTAGGGACTTAAACACTCTTCGGGACACCTCATCAGACGCCTTACTCACCCTGGAAAGGACAGGGCATATGAATTGTAAGATATCACAATGGTGTAAATGTTTTCGGGGGTATATTTGCAATAGATCCCCTATAAAATGCAGGGCACCTTGGGAGGACAAATGGGATCCCTTATTCAATACACAATTGAAGGAACTCTTACATACTGTACTCCTACCCAGGTCTCTGTCAATTGCAGACATACAATATATTTGCTACATGGGGTCTACTATACTCAAGCACTATTGCACAAAATTAAACCTGTGGCATCGCCTAATTGGCAAAAGGCCACAAGTACTCTACTGCATAGTGCATGGGAATGAGCGAGGTGTTTAACACCTTTTTAAATTCTGCCCCCTGATTGCTGCTAATTTGAGCCTGACACCTCCCCAGTAAATTTTCCTAATTAAGGCTTTCTTTTAAACCAGAAGGCTGATCTGTAAATTCATCTGTGGTCAACTAAAAAAAATTGCCCAGGGGGGGGGGGGGGAGATCTGTCTGTATTTAAAGTCACACTCCTCCCAATATTCTGTATATTCAGCCAAATGGCCTGGAGTCGGATAATTCAAAAACGCACCATTTTTTAGCCAAACTGTGTGGATCCAAATATTAGCCCCCTACTTTACAATAAAGTGGTTATCGCTTGCATTCGTTTCGCCTTTTTGACCAATCAGTACAGGAACAATAGAAACCGTTTGGTTGGCCTTAAATGATTAGGGGACACACTTTGACCAAAAAAACATCATAGTTTTGTCCAAAATTATGATTCTTGGAGGAATTTAACCAGCACCTCAACCACTAAACTGATTTTTCTGACTTTTTATCTTTGTGATACAGAATACATTAGAAATTGCAACTTTCTCTGTGCAAATTTTAATACTGCACTCATTAAATGGGTTGTTCAGCTTCCAAACACTTTTTCAGTTCACTTGTTTCCATATTGTCCACCACAAATAAAGTCACATTTATATATTTTTTTTCTCCAAAATTGAAGCTTATTACTGGTAGCTCAGTAATTCAGGTGCAGATTCTGAACTGTTACAATTTGCTACAGTAGTTGATCCATTTCTCAGCAGCATCTGTGGAACATTAGCAACTATTGTATCAATTCTAACAGCTGCCATTAATGAAACTCAGGGGTTCTGCTCAGCAGGGACAACGATAACAAATGTATCAATTTAGAACAGTTACAGGGTCTGCGCCTTCCCCTCCCAGAGAAAATAGAAAGTAATTAGGAAAAGTCTTTATTTCTGGTGAAACCAACTGAAATGAATAAAGTGTTGGAAAGTGAACAAACCCTTTAACAGTAACCATAATTTAGTTAGGATGTATTAAGTAATTCTAGAAATTAGATAATAAGCAAAGTGTGCTAAAGTTAATATTGTCCCAAATCCCTCCCAAAATACCACCCCCACTACATAATAAAAGAATATAAAGAATGACCGGAACAGACCCTTCTTTGTGGGTAGGATGGCAATTATTCTACACAAGTCTGTCTGTGAATATTTTATTATAAAAAGAATATATAAATGTATTATATATACATATACATAGATTAATAATCATCAGTATATAAGAATGTTAGGCTATTTTATTTAACACCGCCATGCAATTAAATGAACGGGTGCACCATTAGATTTCCCAATTGAATCTAAAGCAGAGATCTGGACTCTGTATCTCCTGCTGTTCCTGAACTACAACTCTCAGCATGGCATTTGGACAAAGCCTGAAGATAAAGTTTGCAAATCCCAATATTAAAAACTAGAGGCAGAAAGCGGGGTGAGTACTTAAGGTTAACAGTTTAATAGTGCTCACTGCTGTGTTCATTTGAAGACAAAGGTATACAATAATACACAATGCCATGTCTGAAGTCCAACTGTAAGACTGAGTACTGTCACGCATCGCTGTAGCATAGAAACAATATCCAACCTGCAGTCCCTACAGCCGCTGTTGGACTACACCTTCCAGAAAATCCTAAAACCTTCATCTGCTATGGCATATTGGGAGTTGTAGTTCTCTTGGGACCCAACTGAGACTTTGTAAATAATATAAAGTTTCTGTTTTATGTAGAATGTACATAGGCTTATCAAGGCTATTACCCACTTTTCTGCCAAGGGCATACTTTGGTTCCTCTGTCTACAGAAATGCAACCTGAATGTGCAGCTACCAAGGAAGAATGTTCCCATTCAGTTGGATGGAGAAATAAAAATTAAAAAGCGATAACAAACTCACCCCTTGTACCAGTTCTGCAGCAAAGCAGGCAGCAGCTACCAGCAGGCAAAGTCTGCAAGCAAAGCAGAGTGAACTCTTTTAAGATCATTTTGGGGAGACACAAACAACACAACCCACACTGTCCCCACAGCGACTCTGAACTACAACCCCCAAAAGAAACACTTACCTTGTCACCATCTTTCTAATCACATGAAGTACGAACACGTGAAGTACGAAGATGTCACCCCTTTTGTCATTCTCCCTTTAGAGTGTTCTGTGCAGGGGCTCATTGAAATCTTCTCCTTGGAACTTCACAATCAAAGTCTAACAGGGGAAGTCCCTGAAGAACCAACAACAAAAACAGAAGTGATGAGTGAAATTAGAGGTTTGGCTCAAATAAAATTTGGCCGAGTGAGATTAAAGGTTGAGGCGTGAGACAGAGAGCTGCATGACTAATTGCCTATAAACTCTTTTTGATGTGCTGCCATCATTAATGTGGACATGGTCTAGTGGTAACGTGGTTTTGGTTTAAAGTGGGTGTGGTTTAAAAACAGGGAGTGGTCAACACTGGTTTCTATTCTATCGGCCTTCCACCATGAAGGTCAGAAAAATTCCGGCCATTGGTAACACAGCAGTTGGACAACACTGCTCTAAAACGCATTTTTTCACACGAATTGGATGCCAATATTCTGAAATGTTGGGATGTTGTTATTTCTGGGGGAAGTATGCTGCTGCGGATTCCTCTGATGCAATAGGTTCACTAATCATTATTCATCAGAAGTGCTAGCAAAATGAGAGCATTAAATGTATTGTAGGGTCATTAAATAGAGTTGTTCTTGATCCAAATATTGCAGTAGCGCCAGCAGCAGTGACACAGAGAGTAAAGGAAGTAGAAAGAAAGGAAGGAAGGTGTGGGAGTTAATGAGAGAGCAAGAGCATTTATTCTTTCTGCTGTATCCATAACCTGCATTTTCAGCTACAAGTATTATAAGAAACATGCTGCGTACACAAGTTGTACCATATAAATACACAAACAACATTTAATTTGATTACCATCTCTGGCTCTCAGTAATTGACCCCCCAAAACAAAATTCCTAACTCCATCCTATCAACCGAATCAGTGGATCAGGGATCATGGCAGGAGACAGATCCAGGGGTCGGACATGAATGGGTCCAGGTTGACATCTCTGCAGGTGACCATCTTGACATGACAGGTGTGAAAGAGGGTAGGACAGTTAGAGGAGGCCTTCACACAGGTAAAAGAGTGACCTTTGTTATTTAAGCTCCTTCCCTGGTAATTTGTAAACACATGTGGGGCTACTGTAAGATGCATTAGTCATTCTCTATTTATTGGGCTGGTGGGGGACTGTTTGGGCCTCTGGCCTATTGCAAATCTCACTCTGGACTTGGTCCTGCCAACCAGAAGACTTCACAAAATGTACCCTTCAACTGCCAGCTCAATACAGCTATCATGACAAAGCACCGGGATATGGAGAGCATCATCTTCCCTCTGGCTCCTGCTCCTTTATTATTTCCACACCCTCCCCTTCTCCCCACTCATTCCCTCTTCTCCTACCTGCCCAAGGCCAGCCTTATGGTAAATAGCACTTTGTAAAGTGGTCACAAGCAGTTTACAAACAACAGTGGTTCCTTTATCCACCTCCTGCTTGAAAGATGCCTTTAAATAGCAGTTTCACAGTAACTTGTGTTAAACTGCCCAGATCCTGTTTTTCCCAGTGTTTAGAAATGAGCTGCAGCCTGAAGAACATCATACTTTACCAACGTGAGCACACCAGACTCTATTCCTCCTTCTTTTTGTAGGGTTCTTTGGTGGACACATTTCCTAATTCTTGGTGATGCTTATTATATGGATGATTAGCCAAATTCTTGAAGCAAATCTACACCCCCAATAGGTATGTGTGGGGAAGGGCATCTCTGCAGCCTCATTTCTATTGTATTATTCTCTATCATTCTGTGTATGTGGGTAGTAATCATCAGTGCATATACCTGTAAGAAAAAAAAGTATGTTAGTGACTATATTCCAGTCCTGTGTCCTGCTCATTGTCACTTGTATACACACTATCCCACAGTTACAGTCACTACCCTGAAAAACATCTTGCCTCTCTATACACACATCCCCCTATATACAGCCTCTACCCTGTAGAACATTGTGCCATATACACAATGGTGGGCAGGAGTGTGTGTGGTTGTGTCAGTGAGAGGGTAGGTACATGAGGGGTGGAAGGGTGAGATTAAAAGAGTCTGCGAGAAAAAAAAGCACATTTTGTGATTTACTTACCTTGCGCCTCCTACATGCAGTGAAAACATTGATCCCTAGACGTTGTCTCAGCCCCCGACACACTCCCAATAGATTGCCCTGGGAGAGCAAATACAAAAAAATATTACATACACATTAAAAGGAAGGCCTATTGGAAAACATGGGAACACTAAAGTAACTGAAGAGGAAGCAGATCTGTTTCCTCTATAACGTTGAAATCCACATCCTGCTGCTTTTATTTTCTTTAAGGGGTTGTTCACCTTTAAGTTAACTTTTAGCATGTTATAGAATGGCCAGCTTTTAACAACTATTCAATTGTCCTTCAATATTTATTTTTTATAGTTTTTGAATTATTTGCCTTCTTCTTCTTCTGGCTCTTTACAGCTTTCAAATGGTGGGTCACTGACCCCCATCTTAAAAACAAATGCTCTAGAAGGCTCCAAATGTATTGTTATTGCTACTTTTTATTACTCATCTTTCTATTCAGGCCTCTCCCATACATATTATTCATAATAAAAAATGAAAACCAATTGCAAATTGTCTCATACTATCACTCTTTACATCATACTAAAAGTGAACAACCCCTTTAAATTGACTAGCGCGCTCCTCCCAATCAGCGGAGGGCGGATAAAGGTGGAGTGCGTTAATTGAAGTTTTGTCATTTGCTATTATTATTATCCATATATCACCATCATTACAGAGCGGTTATTTCTTGTAGTCTAGTATCCTTCCATTTTTTAAAGGAGGCAAATCCATTCCATAGGCTGTGACTGTACTGCGCCACATCTCATGTTTTGCAGACAAATCCACTGATGTCTAAATACTTTCAGAATGAAGCATGTCTGGAAATGGCAATGATCATATTTTATTTAACTGGAACATCTTTGAAATATAAAGAAAATATATGGCTCCTTTACCTATACTATTACTTTTTAATAGTTGGGGGAGGGTCAGGTTGAACATGGAAAGGGTTTTGACTAGGGATGGGCGAATTTTTTCGCCTTGTTTCGCCGAAAAAATAACACCCATAGACTTGTATGGTGGCGTGCGTCAAAAAAATTTTGCCGCGTGACTTTAATGGCCATCTGCGACAATTCGCCAACGGCGAATTTCTGGCGAAACAAAACAAGTCAAATTCACCCATCCCTAGTTTTGACATTATGGGGCATAACTATTTGTAAGTATGGCTTTTATTCACCGGGGCTTCATTTTACTTGACCAGGAAGCCACAATGACCAGTGAGCTTATAATTGGGCCCCTTAGGGGAAGAGGGACCTGCTAACTTAGTAGTATGGAGCCCTAGCTGTACTCTCATTTAGGAGCTTATTAAATTTTAATTTCATGGACCAATGTGTTTTTCAAGCCTTGATGATCATGTATGAAACATACATAGTAAATCAATAAAGTTGGAGGAAATCTATACACTGGTAAAAAAACCAGTATGAATGGAACAATGGGCACAACCTGCTTTCCTATTAAATGTCCAACCAATCATATAGACAATTTGCGTGGCTGATTCAGGAACTATTTAAAATGTAAAGAAAAATAAATTCTGTTATATTCATCCTCAGACAGAGGGAGATAAATGTAATGGTCAGGGCCACCATCAGAAATCACAGGGCCCTATACAAAATTGACTGGGCCCACCTACCCCCACACCACATTAAAAAGGCCACAGACATAAGTGCTAAAACAGTAATGTGGTGTGTTTTACCTGCAGCCGCAAGAGGTCTTCAGTTGATATGAAAACAAGGTAAAAACCCATTGGTGGTCAGGGCTCCCCTCCTCCAATAGAAAAAAAAAGCCATTGCTAGCCAGTGTCCCCCATATAAGTAAGAAAAACACTGGTGAACAGGATCCCAGTAAAAGTAAACTCCATCCCCTTGTGTCAGTTTAGGGGTAAGGGAGGTGAGTTAAATCCAGTGATCAGCATTAAACCCCTGCCTTACATAATCTCACTACTTTAGAAGAGGCACATTACACAAGATCTGTCCCATAATACGTCCTATACGTCACTTAATTATTGCTCTCGACTTGACCCATTTCAGTTACAACACTGTATATCAAGTCACTAGTAAAAATTTGCAACTCGAATACCCTGTTAACACAAGGGAAGCAGCAAGAGTGGAACCATACCTCCCAAATGTCCCGTTTTCAGCAGGACAGTCCCTCTTTTAAAAGCTCAACCCGCAGGCACGGATTTGTACTGGAAAGTCCCGATTTTCTCTGCACTGAACAGCTAAAAAATATGCAAGTTTCTAACTTAATTGGCTTTTGGCAGAGGGCCCAGAAAAGCCTTGAGGTGCAGATATGATACTTTGTAACAATTTTGAGAAAAGCAATTAAGTAATTGTAACAATTTAAATAAGGAGGTTCCTTAGGAAATGTTACACTCACAGCTTAAAGGCAGTTCACCTTCATTAGCAAAAAAAAACACAGAAATATTTTTCGGAACTTGCCAAATTTTGATAAATTGAACATGGTAATTAGGGGGTGGCCAAAAAATGGCTTTGGTCAAAAAAATTCGCCGCACTTGGCGCGCCACATTTTTTGTCCCTCTTTTTATTTCCAAAATTTTGGGAGGTATGTGGAACTTTAGCAAAATCCCAGAGAAAGGGACAGAAAAGTACAGTAAAAAAGTGGATATGGAGAAGAACATGCCCCTATTCCTGAGAACATCTTACCTTACTACACACACAATCCCATTGTTATACTCACTACCAATAAGGACATCTTGACTTACTATACACCCTATCCCACAGTTACAGTCTCTGTTCATAAGACCATCTTGCTGTATGATGCACATTATGCCACAATTACAGCCACTACCTCTGAGACCATCTTATGGTTACAGTCCTTATTCCTGAGACCATCTTGCCTTACTATACTCATTATCCCACAATTAATCATTCCACTGACCCGATCTTGCCTCACTTTACACACTATCTCACTGTTTGTGGAAAGGCCACAAAGACCTAGGGTGGCAGAATTTTAGGGGGGTGGCATGCTGCCCAACCGCACCCACATTGGTCCCTAAGCACTGAGGATTCGCAGCAGATACAACAGTTTTTAAAATTTCCTGTGCCCCAATCCCCAGTTTTTAAAATTCCCTGTCCACCAATTCCCAGAACTCTGGAACCCAATGCTAAAAATGTGCTCATGTGCAGAAAGGATGATGAGGGAATAGGATAAGTGTCAGACTGGAACTCCAGGGGTCCACCCAAATACCTTAAACCAGGGGCCCACCAAAAGACCTTAGACCAGGGGCCCACTCTCAGTACTATTTTCTTCCTCTCCTCACTCAACCTCTAGTCTCCTAGTCTATTTTGTCTATTTAGCCTCTTTGTTCAGAAATAGGGAATGGCCATGACATAGGCCAAACGTGTAGCAGCATGAGGGCCCACCGGGAGTTCTAAACTGTCTCTGGAAGCAATATCAGCACAAAACAAACATGAAGAACACAGAACCGGCACACGGAATTGCTCTTCCATGAGCAATGGTAACTTTTAGTAGGATATAGAATCAGGGCCGGATTTAAATAGTGCGCGCCCCTAGGTCCCCTCCCCTTTATTCGTGCAAATTTTCATCATGGACTGGAGAAATGGGGATTGGTGCATTGGGCATTAAAAAAAAATGATGTATCTTGTGCGAATTTCCAGTGTTTTTTGAACTAATGTGGGTGTGGTTGGGCAGCATGCCGCCCCCTAAAATATTGCCACCCTAGGCCCGGGCCTTACTGGCCTTTCCACAAATCCGGGCCTGTATAGAATGGCCAATTGTAAGCAACTTTTCAATTGGTCTTCAATGTTTATTTTTTATAGATATTTGCCTTTTTCTTCTGAATATTTTCAACTTTTAAATGGGCGTTGCTGACCCCATCTTAAAAGCAAATACTCTATAAGCCTACAAATGTATTGTTATTGCTACTTTTTATTACTCATCTTTCTATTCAGGCCTCTCCTATTCTTATTTAAATCAGTGAATGGTTGCTAGGGGAATTTAAACCTTAGCAACCAGATTACTGAAACTGGAGAGCTGCTGAATAAAAAGCTAAATAACAAAAAATGTTAAATAATAAAAAATGAAAACCAATTGCAAATTGTCTCGGAATATCCCTCTCTACATCATACTAAAAGTTAATTTAAAGGTGCACAGACCCTTTAAAGCTTCACATTTGCAACATCTTAGCTCCTACATATCATTAGGTACCAAGACAAAATGCCCTAAATGTAGGGGGCGTGGCTAGCCATGGTCTAGAAAAGACATGTTTCCTCTGTTTTAACAGACCTTTCAAGTCCCGAAAAAAATAGCCATAAGGAGCATTCAGAACCCAGATCAGGCTAGACTAATTGGAGACAAGATGGGGAAAAGAAAACCGAAGGACCGGACCTGCACCATGTCGCCCTTTCTTCAGAAATCAGCACAAACTGAAAGGTCTGTCTCTTTTCAAGATAGCTGGCGAAGCGGCAGGCAGGATCACTGAGTGGATAAAGGGGCGTGTAGGCGGGTTCCCTGCGTGGGTATTGGGGTGAGTGGGTTTTCTGCATGGATAAAGGGGCAGGCCCGTTCCCTACATGTGTAAAGGGGTGGGCGGGTTCCCTGCATGGGTAAAGGGACGGGCATGTTGCCAGCGTGGATAAAGAGCCGGGTTCCCTGTGTGGGTAAAGAGGCGGGTTCCATGCGTGGGTAAAGGGGCAGACGGGTTCCACGTGTGGGTAAAGGGGCGGGTTCCCTGCGTGGTTAAAGGGGCAGGTATCCTGCATGGGTAAGGGGGTGGGCGGGCGCCATGCATAGGTAAAGGGGTGGGCGGGTTCCCTGCATGGGTAAAGGGGCAGGCAGGTTCCTTGCGTGGGTAAAGAGGCTGGCAGGTTCCCTACATTGGTAGAGGGGCAGGTGGATTTCGTGCATGGGTAAAGGTGTGGTCGGGTTCCCTGCGTGGGTAACGGGGTAGGCTAGTAGGCGGGTTCCCTACATGGGTAAAGGGGCAGACAGGGTCCTTGCGTAAAGGGGTGGGCGGGTTCCCTGTGTGGGTAAAGGAGCAGGTTGGCTGCATGGGAAAAGGGGCAGACGGGTTCCCTTTGTGGGTAATGGGGCGGGTGGGTTTTCTGCATGGGTAAAGGGGCAGGCGGGTTCCCTGCGTGGGTAAAGGGGCAGGTATCCTGCATTGTTAAATGGGTGGGCGGGTTCCATGCATAGGTAATGGGGTGGGCGGGTTCCCTGCGTGGGTAAAGGGGTGGGCGGGTTCCCTGTGTGGGTAAAGGAGCAGGTTGCCTGCATGGGTAAAGGGGCAGGCGGGTTCCCTGCGTGGGTAAAGGGGCAGAAAGGATCCCTGAGTGGATAAAGGCGCAGGCAGGCGGGTTCCCTTTGTGGGTAATGGGGCGGGTGGGTTTTCTGCATGGGTAAAGGGGCAGGTGGGTTCCCTGCGTGGGTAAAAGGGCATGTATCCTGCATTGTTAAAGGGGTGGGCGGGTTCCATGCATAGGTAAAGGGGTGGGCGGGTTCCATGCATGGGTAAAAGGTTGGGCGGGTAACCTGCGTGGGTAAAGGGGTGGCCGGGTTCCCTGCGTGGGTAAAGGGGTGGCCGGGTTCCCTGCGTGGGTAAAGGGGCTTGTGGGTTCTCTGCGTGGGTAAAGGGGTGGGCGGGTTTACGGGTTCCCTGCGTGGGTAAAGGGCTTGGTGGGTTCGCCGCATGGGTAAAGGGGCAGGTGGGTTCCTTGTGTGGGTAAAGAGGCTGGCAGGTTCCCTACGTTGGTAAAGGGGCAGGTGGATTTTGTGCATGGGTAAAGGTGTGGGCGGGTTCCCTGCGTGGGTAAAGAGGTAGGAAAGTAGACGGGTTCCCTACATGGGTAAAAGGGCAGACGGGCCCTTGCGTAAAGGGGTTGGCGGGTTCCCTGTGTGGGTAAAGGAGCAGGTTGCCTGCATGGGTAAAGAGGCAGGTGGGTTCCCTGCGTGGGTAAAGGGGTGGGCGGGTTCCATGCATGGGTAAAGGGACAGGCATGTTGCCAGCGTGGGTAAAGAGGCAGGTTCCATGCGTGGGTAAAGTGGTGGGTGGGTTCCCTGTGTGGGTAAAGGGGCGAGTGAGTTTCCTACATGAGTAAAAGGGTTCCATGCTTGGGTAAAGGGACGCGCATGTTACCAGCATGGGTAAAGAGGCAGGTTCCCTGTGTGGGTAAAGGGTTGGGGCGGGATCCCTGTGTCGGTAAAGGGGGAGGTGGGTTTCCTATGTAAAGGGGTAGGCGGGTTCCATGCATGGGTAAAGGGACGGGTTCCCTGTGTGGGTAAAGGGGCAGGTGGGTTTCCTATGTGAGTAAAGGGGTGGGCAGGTTCCATGCATGGGTAAAGGGACGTGCATGTTGCCAGCGTATGTAAAGAGGCGGGTTCCCTCCGTGGGTAAAGAGGCAAGTTCCACACATGAGTAAAGGAGCGGGCAAGATCCCTGCGTGGGTAAAGGGGCGGGTTCCATGTGGGTAAAGGGGCGGGTGGGTTGCCTGCATGGGTAAAGGGGTGGGCAGGTTCACTGCATGGGTAAAGGGGTGGGTGGACTGCCTGCATGGGTAAAAGGGCGGGCTCCATGCTTGGGTAAAGGGGTGCACTGGTTACCAGCGTGGGTAAAGGGGTGCACGCGTTGCCTGCGTGGGCGGGTTGCGTGCATGGTAAAGGGGCAGGTCGCCTGCGTGGGCAAAGGGGCTTGTGGATTCCCTGCATAGGTAAAGGGGCAGGTTCCCTGTGTAGGTAATGGGGCAGGCGAGTGGGTTGCCTTTTTGAGTAAAAAGGCGGATGGGCTCCCTGCGTGGGTAAAGGGGCGAACGGGTTCCCTGCGTGGGTAAAGGGGCAGAACAGCCTCTTTATTAGAGAGAGAATAGGTGCTCACTGTGTTTTACTCCTCTGGGATTGTCTCCCCTGAGGGGCAAGATGTTTACTACAAGTGTCACACGGGTGCTGCTGTGTATTATTGGCACCCGGTGTTCTGGGTCATTATAATTATATCTTCATAATCATTATTAATATAATTATGGGAAAAAAGATGCCTGATGTTACCTGCCCTTATGTTGGGGAGATTTCCCTGGTGGGAAGGAGCACAGCTTACAAGCAGGCATCAAGGAGGGAGGGCAGATGCAGGGTGGGGTGCAGCCCACAAGCAGGTAAAAAATCCGTTATACCCTCTCACATTGCATAACAGCCGCCAGTGGGAATTATCTGCTGACTGGCGCCTATGACAACACAGCCAAAGTGTGGACACACCCTCTGTGGGGGCCAATAACGACTCTCACTGGCCACAAAGGGAAAGTCACAGGATTGAACATTTCATGGCACGGAGAACTAATCACCACCTGTTCCTTCGACAGAACCTTCAAGCTGTTGGCCTAATATAACCCCCCATAGTGACTCTTCAGGGTGTGTAGATAATTTAAATAGATGTTTCTACATCCTGACTGCCAGGTGTGTGGCCCTCTTGCTACAACTCCCATATCCTCAAGTTGTTAAACTACAGCTCCCTTATACTCCCAACACTGAAAGGCCACATGCCCAGCACCTCTAATACCAGAACTGTTGGCGCTTTCCTCTTCTCCTGTACCTGGTGGCATCTCATTCCTGCCCCCACTCTGCCCACCATGCCCATTACATTCTATTGCTCAGGTTGCCCAGGGTCAAGAAAAAAAGCACCAGTTATTGGACAGTGGGTGCCCACGTGTGTTTCTATTCAATGCACAAATACAATTAGTCAAACCGGAATCTTCTCAAGTTCTGTGTGCCAGAGGTGCGGGGAGTTGGGCAGAAAACACACACAATGGGCATCATGTGCTGCTTAACAACTGCTGCCTTGTGTTTATTATAAAGGAGAGAGAACAACCCTGTCGGCCAATCAGAATGCAACTTCTATGTGGGTAAAGGGGTGGGTGGGCGGGTTCCCTGTGTGGATAAAACACATTTGCTATAGTAAGTACATATCTAACATATGGTACATATACTGTAATAACTAATGCAGCCATTGAGGGAAGCTTAAACTGCCTTTTCCATTCAGTACCATGGACAGCACTCTGTGGCTGCAGCTCCTATTGATTGACACACTGGTTGGTGGCACCGCTGTCACAGCAAAGAGTCAGTTCTATACACCTACAGATAACATTGTTATAACATTATTCCTATTAGATATCCTTGTACCACTGATATAGGCTGATTCTGTGGTCAGACATCTATACGTATAGGTTTATCTAAGTATGTGGCATATGGGGGCCCCAAAATGAAGACACCCCATTTGAGCCATCAGTCCTGTCATTCCAGATACTGCAAAATCAACACATTTACAGATTTCTTTTGAGGGACAAAGGTAGAAAAGACTACATTAACACCAAAAAACATATTTTTGTAAAGTACACATTCCACTGAATCCCAATAACTGTAGATATGCTTGTCTTTCTACTCCAAAGCATCAAGCCACAAACCTTTCCTAAGTTTTTATATTTGGTTACATTTCCAAAAATCCCCTCAAAGTTTTCACCTTGAAGTATCTTATCTCTCAAATACTATTAGTTACCAAGATAAAAAAAAATCTAAATACAAGCGCAGAGACCACATTGGCCCTGGACCCGTCGTCGACATTGTGGACCTCCTCCTTGACTCCCTCTGTTGCAAAAAGACGAGCACACGAGGGGGGGTGGTCAGCAAGCTTCCTCAGGCAGCGGAGAGAAATAAGTTGGGTCTGAAAGTAGAGCCAACAGTTGGAAATATAATGAAACTAATAACGAGGACATGCCAGTGGGTCCCAGTTCCCCCAGTTCTGACACTGCCTGTCAAATAAATGCATATCTGGCTGCTGTCTATCTGCTGTATAGTATAATAAAAAAACATTCTCAACCCCTTATCTATGAATTACTTCTATAGCCCACTACCAGAAATTGTCTTATTGGGCAAAGCCTGAGCATGTTCTGTACCAACAAAATAGAAGATTTAAGAGAACAGCACAACACCATGTATGTTGCAGGTGGGGAGCTTACCCCTTTTATTTAAAGTGACCACCTGTGCGTCAATGTGGTCACTTTAAATAAAAGGGGTAAGTTCCCCACCTGCAACATACATGGTGTTGTGCTATTCTCTTAAATCTTTTACATTGTGCTGACAAGTGCTGACTGTCTACAGAGATCTGCACCACCAGGGCAGGAAGCATTGTGGAAAGGGTGAGAGGTGTGGTTCATCTACACACAGAACCTGTACCAACAAAAGCCATAATACTTACTGTATTATGATCTTAATTCCATCCCTTCTGCTTTATCTCTTTTCTTCTGCTTCTTACTGGCATAATCCTGATAAAGACAAATGAATGAAAATTGTTAATAAAAAACCCAGGGTTTTTTTGGGGCTACTTAAGGTTTCCAGATCTACCATAATTAATGTGCAACACACTAAATAAATAACATTGAATAAAACCACCATGCTTACGCAGCCCTAATGCTAAGGGGACCTGTCACCACATTCCCCTCTAAAGGGCTGAGCAGTGACTATAAGAAAACTAATCCTATGCTAACCAGGCCTCACACTTCCTACTTACTTGGGTCCTGGCTGTGGTTCTCCTGCAAAGTGGCTTCTTCAATAGATGTTCCTCCTCTGATGCACATCTGCCCCTGTGACTTGTCTCCTTTCATATTCTTCTAAACTCCACCCTCTTAGAACCTTCTATGTCAGGGGTCAGCAACCTTTACTATCAAAAGAGCCATTTTGCCCCCTCTTCCAATAAAGAAAAATAGTCTGGAGCCACAAAACATAACACAGCTTATAAACTTTTAAAAGTTACTTTTTTTTATTTTAACTGTTACAGCAACAGAATACAACCAACAGAAGTGCAGTAAGCACGTGTAGGCCTACTTTGAAATAAACACTGAATTCAATAATAGTCAAATGCTAGTGTTCTCATTAATGTGACTTCTGTTTCTGAAGCTCCATGCTGATCTTCCCTATGTCGGGGCTGTAAGATGTGACTTTGATCTTCATACCCACTTTAGAGACTCAGTATGGCTGTCCCACAGAGGTTTATTATAAGCCTGTGGCAATTGGGAGCTGTGGACACACGTGTGTCTGGTCAAGGGCCCCTTTGCAACAAATCGCCCTGGCCTATGGCAGCTCTAGTCACCCTTTTACTACCTCTGTGTAAGAGTGGGCTTGGGGCACAAGGGCTGTATTTGCAGGTGAGTAGGATTTTCCCTTTTTTCTGTAATATACTCTATAGGAGTCTAATACTATGCTTGTTCCCTTATAGAGCTTTGTCCATAACAGGAGCTGCAGGTATAGGTGGCAAATGTAGATGTAGATGGCTCGAGCTGGGTTTGCACACTGAAGAAGCCGCCAGTACCAGCAGTTAAAGGCGAGGGATATAGACGTCATTAAAATATGCGTCACGTCTATAGCCCTCACACCTGCTGCAGTGCTGCTGGACTCTGGCTTCCGTTAACCTTGTGGTGCCAGGTCCCAGCTCAAAATCAAATATAAAGTGCCCAGGCATGATTAAAGTGTAAAACCCCCCTATCCCTCCAGCCACCGATTGTGCACCACTACTGTGCCATGATCACTAACGCTGCCATGATGAAGGCCCTGCCCCATAGTGAGCTGATCCTAACAAGAGCGTACGCTGGCTATTGCCGACTACTGGATGTCGGGTCCCATGTAATTTCCCACAGCAATCGCTTGCCTCCCTCAAGATCCATTACCTGGGTGCCGGGTCCTAAGTGATGTCCCTAGAGATGCCGTGTCCCACCTGATGTCCCTGGATGTCGGGCCCCAAGTGATGTCCCTAGAGATGCCGGGTCCCACATGATGTCCCTGAATGCCGGGTCCGAAGTGATGTCCCGCAGAAGGTTCGGCTGAAGTTCTGCAATGCATGAAATCCCCTGCACGTCGTTGTCTATAGAGCCGTCCTGTCACTCCTGGGACGCAAGAGTCAGAGAACACGCTGCAGCAAGATTATCCTGCTCTCTCTACACAGCCCTAACCGCTTACTGCGGTTGCAAGCAAGTGCGATCGATTGATGATGTGCAGGGGATGCCGGGTCCCACCTGATGTCCCTGGATGTCGGGCTCCAAGTGGCCTAGAGATGCCGGGTCCCACGTGATGTCCCTGAATGTCGGGTCTGAAGTGATGTCCCACAGAAGGTTCGGCTGAAGTTCTGCATGAAATCCCCTGCACGCTGTCTATAGAGCCGTCCTGTCACTCCTGGGACGCAAGAGTCAGAGAACACGCTGCAGCAAGATTATCCTGCTCTCTCTACACAGCAAGCAAGTGCGATCGCTCTGATGTGCAGGGGATAGAGATGCCGGGTCCCACGTGATGTCCCTGAATGCCGGGTCCGGTCCGAAGTGATGTCCCGCAGAATGTTCCCTGCAGCGTGTGACTGAGCGAGACTAAAGGTACGGAAGAAAAAAATCACATCATCGAGCGATCGCACTTGCTTGCAAGCGCAATAAGCGGTTAGGGCTGTGTAGAGAGAGCAGGATAATCTTGCTGCAGCGTGTTCTCTGACTCTTGCGTCCCAGGAGTGACAGGACGGCTCTATAGACAACGACGTGCAGGGGATTTCATGCAGAACTTTAGCCGAACCTTCTGCGGGATATCACTTTGGACCTGGCATTCAGGGACATCACGTGGGACCCGGCATCTCTAGGCCACTTGGGGCCCGACATCCAGGGACATCAGGTGGGACCCGGCATCCCCTGCACATCATCAATCGATCGCACTTGCTTGCAACCGCAGTAAGCGGTTAGGGCTGTGTAGAGAGAGCAGGATAATCTTGCTGCAGCGTGTTCTCTGACTCTTGCGTCCCAGGAGTGACAGGACGGCTCTATAGACAACGACGTGCAGGGGATTTCATGCAGAACTTCAGCCGAACCTTCTGCGGGACATCACTTCGGACCCGGCATTCAGGGACATCACGTGGGACCCGGCATCTCTAGGGACATCACTTGGGGCCCGACATCCAGGGACATCAGGTGGGACCCGGCATCTCTAGGGACATCACTTAGGACCCGGCACCCAGGTAACGGATCTTGAGGGAGGCAAGCGATTGCTGCGGGAAATTACATGGGACCCGACATCCAGTAGTCGGCAATAGCCAGCGTACGCTCTTGTTAGGATCAGCTCACTATGGGGCAGGGCCTTCATCATGGCAGCGTTAGTGATCATGGCACAGTAGTGGTGCAAAATGGGAGGCTGGGGGATAGGGGGGCTTTTGCACAGTGAATGCGCCTTTAATCATGCCTGAGCACTTTATATTTGATTTAACTTACTGGGCACAGGCAGAGCCGCAGCAAACAGGAGAAAGAGCCGCATGAGGCTCCAGAGCCGCAGGTTGCCGACCCCTGTTCTATGTGTTTTACTACTCCCTCTAGTGGCCAAACACTATATATATACAGCTAATGTCTAATCTAACTCATCTCTACACTGCCACCTAGGGGAAGAAAATGTTAATTAAAGCTGCAATTACAGCTTAAACCTTAAACCCTTTCACTGCAGGCCGATATGGCCGATTTGAAATAAAAAAACATCATGTTTCACATAATACAATCACACATATCTCCATAAGTTTGATTTCAAGGCCAAACATTCAACTAACAGTAGGTTTACCCTAGAAAACTACACATTATTAGAAAGAGCAGATTCTGGCAAATAATAACAACATATTTCTATGTACTAGTGATGTGTGGGCCGGCCCGATGCCCACGGGTTTACCCTCTGATCTCCCCACCCGCCACTGTCAAATGCCGGTTTCCGACTTCGTCTTTTATAGACGCTGCACATGCTCGGCGCGGGTCTATAAAAGCAACCCGGAAGTCGGATGCGGCGGGCACGGGCTAAAGGACGGCAGGTGTCTACTATGTACTGCAAACTACCAAGTTGCAATTCTTTTCTAAAATTATAGTTTTTTATAGAAACTAGTGAATTTTTTGAAAAATGACCTCAAAGATTCTAGTCTACAGCATCATATACTGTATGCCACATATCATTGGTTACCAAGGTAAAACACTCTATGAATGCCAGGATTCCACTGAACAGTTTTATGTGCAATGTGTATGGGTTTATGTAAGTATACTGCATATAGGGGCCTCAAAATGTAGACACCCCATACGAGCAACCTGTAAGACTACTTACCGTCCTGGTGATTTGGGGTATATTTCAACGCATTCCTGCAGGGGAACAGTCGGGTCTTGGTCATCAGTGGTTGCGTGCGTATCTTGACGTGTGCGTGTATCTACGTGTGTCTCCCTACAGACAGCGTCGCTGAGCATGTGAATAGACGCTGGGACATTATTTGGACGGCAAGTAAACTAACCGGTTGCTAGTTTGTTCCACAAAAACAGCAACAATCTCAGACACCGTCTTGCCTTACTAAAAACTATCCCACAGTAACAGCAACAATCCCGGAGATAATCTTGCCTAACTAAACACTATCCCACGGTTAAAGCAACCGTCCCTAAGACCATCTTGCTTTACTAAACACTACCCAACAGTAACAATCCTGGAGACCATCTTGTCTTATTATACAATACCCTACAGTCACAGCAATAATCCTGGAGATCATCTTGCGTAACTAAATACTATCCCACAGTAACAGTATCAATCCCTGAGACGATCTTCCCTTACTAAACACACTATCCCACAGATACAGCAACAATCCCGGAGACCATCTTACCCTACTAAACACTATCCCGAAGAAAAAGCAACAATCCCAGAGACAGTCCAGTCTTACTAAACACTATCCTATAGTTACAGCAACAATCCCAGAGACCATCTTTCCCTATTATCAGAACAAGGGGAATGCAATGCTGTATTTTGCTAATACCATGTACAGGGAGCGAGGGGTCCAGTCGAGTCTCAATCAGCTGTTTCATTGGGACTCGAGAGGTTGGCATCAGTCTGAGAAACACTAGAGTGATGCCCAACAGCACACTGCCTTTATAGTGGCTCTCATTTGGTAATATTTTGATTATATTATCAAAACCATAGTAGGTGTCAGAGTTGTAGTATTGACAAATATTTTAGTGAATACATTATGTATGTATTATGTATCAGGATTAGTACTTCTTCCTAATGAATTTCTTAGTATATGACTAAAGGACCTGATATATAAGAGCTCCCTACAGACAGCACTGCCTACCTGCCCAGCCACCTGCTCTTCTGCACCCAGTGAGGTGGGACCAGTGGGGTACAGCTATTTGCCACTTCGGAACTACTATCACCTTGAGTGAGGATCTGAGGCACTTCCCTTTAAAAGCTCTGAATTATAGAAAGGTTGTCTCCTATAGGATCCATTATAATCAAATAATCCAACTTTTTAAAAATTATTTTCCTTTGTCTCTGCAATAATAAAACAGTACCTTGTACTTGATTCCAACTAAGATGAAAATAATACTTATTGGAAGCAAAACCAGATCATTGGGTTTATTTAATGTTTACATGATTTTCTAAAAGACTTAAGGTATGAAGAGCCAAATTACTGAAAGATCTGTTATCCGACAACCCCAAGGTCCTGAGCATTCTGGATAACAGGTCCCATACCTGTTCTCAAACGATCTAAGCATGAGAGTCTGAAATAAATTTTAACTGTGCTAATGGCAAGGGTTAATCAGTGCAGCATTAAAGGGGTCATTCACACTTACATTAACTTTAATATGGTGCAGAGAGGGATATTTTGAGAAACTTTGGAGAGCTGCTTAATAAAAAGCTAAATAATAAAAAACATTGCATTTTGCAGATTGAGCAGTCTGTTTGCTAGTGTCCACATTACCGTAGCAACTATAAATTGATTTGCAGGGAGCCTGAATAAAAAAAAAAGTAGCAATAAACGTACAGCCTTACAAGGCATTGTGCAAGATGTTACGGTGGCAATTACATGTATAATTACCCCCAGAACTCAAAGAAAGATGATACGGTGGCAATTACATGTAGAAATACCCTCAGAAGACAGAGAGGAATAGTACGGTGGCAATTACATGTATAAATACCCCCAGAACTCAGAGAAAGATGGTACGTGGCAATTACATGTATAAATACCCCAGAACTCCAAGCAAGATGATACGGTGGCAATGACATGTATAAATACCCCCAGAACTAAGATAAAGATGGTAGGGTGGCAATTACATATATAAATAACCCAGAACTTTGAGCGAGATGGTACGGTGGCAACTACATCTATAAATACCCCCAGAACTCAGAGAAAGATGGTAGGGTGGCAATTACATGTATCAATACCCCAGAACTCTGAGCAAGATGGTACGGTGGCAACTACACGTATAAATACCCCCAGAACTAAGAGAAAGATGTTAGGGTGGCAATTGCATGTATAAATACCCCAGAACTCTGAGCAAGATGGTACGGTGGCAACTACGTGTATAAATACCCCCAGAACTCAGAGAAAGATGGTAGGGTGGCAATTGCATGTATCAATACCCAAGAACTCTGAGCAAGATGGTACGGTGGCAACTACATGTACAAATACCCCCAGAACTCAGACAAAGATGGGACGGTGGCAATTACGTGTATAAATACCCCCAGAACTCAGAGAAAGATGGTACAGTGGCAATTACATGTATAAATACTCACAGAACTAAGAGAAAGATGGTAGGGTGGCAATTACGTGTATAAATACCCCAGAACGCAGAGCAAGATGGTACGTCGGCAACTACATGTATAAATACCCCCAGAACTAAGAGAAAGATGGTACGGTGGCAATTACATGTATAAATACCCCAGAACTCCGAGCAAGATGGTACAGTAGCAATTACATGTATAAATACCCCCAGAATTTAGAGAAAGATGGTACGGTGGCAATTACATGTATAAATACCCCCAGAACTCTGAGCAAGATGGTACGTTGGCAATTACATGTATAAACACCCCCAGAATTTACAGTAAGATGGTACGGTGGCCATTACATGTATAAATACCCCCAGAACTCTGAGCAAGATGGTAAAGTGGCAATTACATGTATAAATACCCCCAGAACTCAGAGAAAGATGGTCGGTGGCAATTACATGTATAAATACCCCCTGAATTCAGAGAAAGATGATACGGTGGCAATTACATGTATAAAAACCCCCAGAAGACAGAGATGAATGGTACGGTGGCAATTACATGTATAAATACCCCCAGAACTCCCAGCAAGATGATACGGTGGCAATTACATTCATACATACCCCAAGAAGACAGAGATGAATGGTACGGTGGCAATTACATGTATAAATACCCCCAGAACTCAGAGAAAGATGGTACGTGGCAATTACATGTATAAATACCCCAGAACTCCAAGCAAGATGATACGGTGGCAATGACATGTATAAATACCCCCAGAAGACAGAGATGAATGGTACGGTGGCAGTTACATGTATAAATACCCCCAGAACTCAGAGAAAGATGGTACGTGGCAATTACATGTATAAATACCCCAGAACTCTGAGCAAGATGGTACGGTGGCAATGACATGTATAAATACCCCCAGAACTAAGATAAAGATGGTAGGGTGGCAATTACATATATAAATAACCCAGAACTTTGAGCGAGATGGTACGGTGGCAACTACATCTATAAATACCCCCAGAACTCAGAGAAAGATGGTAGGGTGGCAATTACATGTATCAATACCCCAGAACTCTGAGCAAGATGGTACGGTGGCAACTACACGTATAAATACCCCCAGAACTAAGAGAAAGATGTTAGGGTGGCAATTGCATGTATAAATACCCCAGAACTCTGAGCAAGATGGTACGGTGGCAACTACGTGTATAAATACCCCCAGAACTCAGAGAAAGATGGTAGGGTGGCAATTGCATGTATCAATACCCAAGAACTCTGAGCAAGATGGTACGGTGGCAACTACATGTACAAATACCCCCAGAACTCAGACAAAGATGGGACGGTGGCAATTACGTGTATAAATACCCCCAGAACTCAGAGAAAGATGGTACAGTGGCAATTACATGTATAAATACTCACAGAACTAAGAGAAAGATGGTAGGGTGGCAATTACGTGTATAAATACCCCAGAACGCAGAGCAAGATGGTACGTCGGCAACTACATGTATAAATACCCCCAGAACTAAGAGAAAGATGGTACGGTGGCAATTACATGTATAAATACCCCAGAACTCCGAGCAAGATGGTACAGTAGCAATTACATGTATAAATACCCCCAGAATTTAGAGAAAGATGGTACGGTGGCAATTACATGTATAAATACCCCCAGAACTCTGAGCAAGATGGTACGTTGGCAATTACATGTATAAACACCCCCAGAATTTACAGTAAGATGGTACGGTGGCCATTACATGTATAAATACCCCCAGAACTCTGAGCAAGATGGTAAAGTGGCAATTACATGTATAAATACCCCCAGAACTCAGAGAAAGATGGTCGGTGGCAATTACATGTATAAATACCCCCTGAATTCAGAGAAAGATGATACGGTGGCAATTACATGTATAAAAACCCCCAGAAGACAGAGATGAATGGTACGGTGGCAATTACATGTATAAATACCCCCAGAACTCCCAGCAAGATGATACGGTGGCAATTACATTCATACATACCCCAAGAAGACAGAGATGAATGGTACGGTGGCAATTGCATGTATAAATACCCCCAGAACTCTGAGCAAGATAGTACGGTGGCAACTACATGTATAAATACCCCAGAACTCTGAGCAAGATGGTACGGTGGCAACTACATGTATAAATACCCCCAGAACTCCCAGCAAGATGATACGGTGGCAATTACATTCATACATACCCCAAGAAGACCGAGATGAATGGTACGGTGGCAATTGCATGTATAAATACCCCCAGAACTCTGAGCAAGATGGTAGGGTGGCAATTACATGTATAAATACCCCCAGAACTCTGAGCAAGATGGTAAAGTGGCAATTACATGTATAAATAACCCCAGAACTCAGAGAAAGATGGTCGGTGGCAATTACATGTATAAATACCCCCTGAATTCAGAGAAAGATGATATGGTGGCAATTACATGTATAAATACCCCCAGAAGACAGAGATGAATGGTACGGTGGCAATTACATGTATAAATACCCCCAGAACTCCCAGCAAGATGATACGGTGGCAATTACATTCATACATACCCCAAGAAGACAGAGATGAATGGTACGGTGGCAATTGCATGTATAAATACCCCCAGAACTCTGAGCAAGATGGTACGGTGGCAACTACATGTATAAATACCCCAGAACTCTGAGCAAGATGGTACGGTGGCAACTACATGTATAAATACCCCCAGAACACCCAGCAAGATGATACGGTGGCAATTACATTCATACATACCCCAAGAAGACAGAGATGAATGGTACGGTGGCAATTGCATGTATAAATACCCCCAGAACTCTGAGCAAGATGGTAGGGTGGCAATTACATGTATAAATACCCCCAGAACTCTGAGCAAGATGGTACGGTGGCAATTACATGTATAAATACCCCAGAACTCAGAGAAAGATGGTACGGTGGCAACTACATGTACAAATACCCCCAGAACTCAGAGAAAGATGGTAGGGTGGCAATTACATGTATAAATACCCCCAGAACTCAGCGAAAGAAGGGACGGTGGAAATTACGTGTATAAATACCCCAGAACTCAGAGAAAGATGGTAAGGGGGCAATTACATGTATAAATACCCCAGAACTTAGAGCAAGATGGTATGGTGGCAATGACATGTATAAATACCCCCAGAACTAAGAGAAAGATGGTACGGTGGCAACTACATGTATAAATTCCCCCAGAACTCAGAGAAAGATGGGACGGTGGCAATTACGTGTATAAATACCCCCAGAACTCAGAGAAAGATGGTAGGGTGGCAATTACATGTATAAATACCCCCAGAACTCAGAGAAAGATGGGACGGTGGCAATTACATGTATAAATACCCCAGAACTTAGAGAAAGATGGTACGGTGGCAATTACATGTATAAATACCCCAGAACTCAGAGAAAGATGGTACGGTGGCAATGACATGTATAAATACCCCCAAAACTAAGAGAAAGATGGTACGGTGGCAACTACATGTATAAATACCCCCAGAACTCAGAGAAAGATGGTACGGTGGCAACTACATGTATAAATACCCCCAGAACTCTGAGCAAGATGGTACGGTGGCAACTAAATGTATAAATACCCCAGAACTCAGAGCAAGATGGTACGGTGGCAATTACATGTATAAATACCCCCAGAACTCAGAGAAAGATGGTAGGGTGGCAATTACATGTATAAATACCCCAGAACTCTGAGCAAGATGGTACGGTGGCAACTACATGTATAAATACCCCCAGAACTAAGAGAAAGATGGTAGGGTGGCAATTACATGTATAAATACCCCCAGAACTCTGAGCAAGATGGTACGGTGGCAACTACATGTATAACTACCCCCAGAACTAAGAGAAAGTTGGTAGGGTGGCAATTACATGTATAAATACCCCCAGAACTCAGAGAAAGATGGTACGGTGGCAATTACATGTATAAATACCCCCAGAACTCAGAGAAAGATGGTAGGGTGGCAATTACATGTATAAATACCCCCAGAACTCAGAGAAAGATGGGACGGTGGCAATTACATGTATAAATACCCCCAGAACTCAGAGAAAGATGGTAGGGTGGCAATTACATGTATAAATACCCCAGAACTCTGAGCAAGATGGTACGGTGGCAACTTCATGTATAAATACCCCCAGAACTAAGAGAAAGATGGTAGGGTGGCAATTACATGTATAAATACCCCCAGAACTCTGAGCAAGATGGTACGGTGGCAACTACATGTATAAATACCCCCAGAACTAAGAGAAAGTTGGTAGGGTGGCAATTACATGTATAAATACCCCCAGAACTCAGAGAAAGATGGTACGGTGGCAATTACATGTATAAATACCCCCAGAACTCAGAGAAAGATGGTAGGGTGGTAATTACATGTATAAATACCCCAGAACTCAGAGCAAGATGGTACGGTGGCAATTATAAATAACCCCAGAACTCAGAGCAAGATGATACGGTGGCAATTACATGTATAAATACCCCCAGAACTCAGAGAAAGATGGTACAGTGGCAATTACATGTATAAATACCACCAGAACTCAGAGAAAGATGGGACGGTGGCAATTACGTGTATAAATACCCCCAGAACTCAGAGAAAGATGGTACGGTGGCAATTACATGTATAAATACCCCCAGAACTAAGAGAAAGATGGTACGGTGGCAATGACATGTATAAATACCCCCAGAACTAAGATAAAGATGGTAGGGTGGCAATTACATGTATAAATACCCCAGAACTTTGAGCGAGATGGTACGGTGGCAACTACATGTATAAATACCCCCAGAACTCAGAGCAAGATGGTACTGTGGCAATTACGTGTATAAATACCCCAGAACTCTGAGCAAGATGGTACGGTGGCAACTACATGTATAAATACCCCCAGAACTCAGAGAAAGATGGGACGGTGGCAATTACGTGTATAAATACCCCCAGAACTCAGAGAAAGATGGTAGGGTGGCAATTACATGTATAAATACCCCCAGAACTCTGAGAAAGATGGGACGGTGGCAATTAAATGTATAAATACCCCCAGAACTCAGAGAAAGATGGTAGGGTGGCAATTACATGTATAAATACCCCAGAACTCTGAGCAAGATGGTACGGTGGCAACTACATGTATAAATACCCCCAGAACTAAGAGAAAGATGGTAGGGTGGCAACTACATGTATAAATACCCCCAGAACTAAGAGAAAGATGGTAGGGTGGCAATTACATGTATAAATACCCCCAGAACTCAGAGCAAGATGGTACTGTGGCAATTACGTGTATAAATACCCCAGAACTCTGAGCAAGATGGTACGGTGGCAACTACATGTATAAATACCCCCAGAACTCAGAGAAAGATGGGACGGTGGCAATTACGTGTATAAATACCCCCAGAACTCAGAGAAAGATGGTAGGGTGGCAATTACATGTATAAATACCCCCAGAACTCAGAGAAAGATGGGACGGTGGCAATTAAATGTATAAATACCCCCAGAACTCAGAGAAAGATGGTAGGGTGGCAATTACATGTATAAATACCCCAGAACTCTGAGCAAGATGGTACGGTGGCAACTACATGTATAAATACCCCCAGAACTAAGAGAAAGATGGTAGGGTGGCAACTACATGTATAAATACCCCCAGAACTAAGAGAAAGATGGTAGGGTGGCAATTACATGTATAAATACCCCCAGAACTCAGAGCACGATGGTACGGTGGCAATGACATGTATAAATACCCCCAGAATTAAGAGAAAGATGGTAGGGTGGCAATTACATGTATAAATAGACCCAGAACTCAGAGCAAGATGGTACGGTGGCAATTACATGTATAAATAACCCCAGAACTCAGAGCAAGATGATACGGTGGCAATTACATGTATAAATACCCCCAGAAGACAGAGATGAATGGCACGGTGACCACCACATGTATAAATACCCCAGAACTCTGAGCAAGATGGTACGGTGACCACTACATGTATAAATACCCCAGAACTCTGAGCAAGATGGTACGGTGGCAATTACGTGTATAAATACCCCCAGAACTAAGAGAAAGATGGTAGGGTGGCAACTACATGTATAAATACCCCCAGAACTCAGAGAAAGATGGTAGGGTGGCAACTACATGTATAAATACCCCCAGAACTAAGAGAAAGATGGTAGGGTGGCAATTGCTTGTATAAATACCCCAGAACTCTGAGCAAGATGGTACGGTGGCAACTACACGTATAAATACCCCCAGAACTAAGAGAAAGATGTTAGGGTGGCAATTGCATGTATAAATACCCCAGAACTCTGAGCAAGATGGTACGGTGGCAACTACATGTATAAACACCCCCAGAACTCAGAGAAAGATGGTAGGGTGGCAATTGCATGTATCAATACCCCAGAACTCTGAGCAAGATGGTACGGTGGCAACTACATGTACAAATACCCCCAGAACATAGACAAAGATGGGACGGTGGCAATTACGTGTATAAATACCCCCAGAACTCAGAGAAAGATGGTACGGTGGCAACTACATGTATAAATACCCCAAGAACTCAGAGCAAGATGGTACGGTGGCAATTACGTGTATAAATACCCCAGAACTCTGAGAAAGATGGTAGGGTGGCAACTACATGTATAAATACCCCCAGAACTAAGAGAAAGATGGTAGGGTGGCAATTGCTTGTATAAATACCCCAGAACTCTGAGCAAGATGGTACGGTGGCAACTACATGTATAAATACCCCCAGAACTCAGAGAAAGATGGTAGGGTGGCAATTGCATGTATCAATACCCCAGAAATATGAGCAAGATGGTACGGTGGCAACTACATGTACAAATACCCCCAGAACTCAGACAAAGATGGGACGGTGGCAATTAGGTGTATAAATACCCCCAGAACTCAGAGAAAGATGGTACAGTGGCAATTACATGTATAAATACTCACAGAACTAAGAGAAAGATGGTACGGTGGCAACTACATGTATAAATAGCCCCAGAAGACAGAGCAAGATGGTACGGTGGCAATTACATGTATAAATACCCCCAGAACTCTGAGCAAGATGGTACGGTGGCAACTACATGTATAAAAACCCCAGAACTCTGAGCAAGATGGTACGGTGGCAATGACATGTATAAATACCCCCAGAACTCAGAGAAAGATAGTACAGTGGCAATTACATGTATAAATACCCCCAGAACTCAGAGAAAGATGGTACAGTGGCAATTACATGTATAAATACCCCCAGAACGAAGAGAAAGATGGTACGGTGGCAATGACATGTATAAATACCCCCAGAACTAAGATAAAGATGGTAGGGTGGCAATTACATGTATAAATACACCAGAACTTTGAGCGAGATGGTACGGTGGCAACTACATGTAGAAATACCCGCAGAACTCAGAGCAAGATGGTACGGTGGCAATTACGTGTATAAATACCCCAGAACTCTGAGCAAGATGGTACGGTGGCAACTACATGTATAAATACCCCCAGAACTCAGAGCAAGATGGTACGGTGGCAATTACGTGTATAAATAACCCAGAACTCAGAGAAAGATGGTAGGGTGGCAACTACATGTATAAATAACCCCAGAATTCAGAGAAAGATGGTACGGTGGCAATTACATGTATAAATACCCCCAGAATTCCAAGCAAGATGGTACAGTGGCAATTACATGTATAATTACCCCAAGAAGACAGAGAAAAATGGTACGGTGGCAATTACGTGTATAAATATCCCCAGAACTCAGAGCAAGATGGTATGGTGGCAATTACATGTATAAATACCCCCAGAATTCAGAGAAAGATGGTATGGTGGTAATTACATGTATAAATACCCCCTGAATTTACAGTAAGATGGAACGGTGGCAATTACATGTATAAATACCCCCAGAATTTACAGTAATATGGTACGGTGGCAATTACATGTATAAATACCCCCAGAACTGTGAGCAAGATGATACAGTGGCAATTACGTGTATAAATACCACCAGAACTCAGAGAAAGATGGTACGGTGGCAATTACATGTATACAGTAAATACCCCCTGAATTTACAGTAAGATGGAACGGTGGCAATTACATGTATAAATACCCAGAACCCTGAGCAAGATGGTACAGTGGCAACTACATGTATAAATACCCCCAGAACTAAGAGAAAGATGGTACGGTGGCAATTACATGTATAAATACCCCCAGAAGACAGAGATGAATGGTACGGTGGCAATTACATGTAAATGTAAAGATGGTACGGTGGCAATTGCATGTATAAATAAACCCAGAATTTACAGTAAAATGGTACGGTGGTAATTACATGTATTAATACCCCAGAACTCTGAGCAAGATGGTACGGTGGCAATTACATGTATAAATACACCCAAAACTCAGAGAAAGATGGTAGGGTGGCAAATATATGTATAAATACCCCCAGAAGACAGAGAGGAATGGTACGGTGGCAATTACATGTATAAATACCCGCAGAACTCAGAGAAAGATGGTACAGTGGCAATTACATGTATAAAAAACCCCAGAACTCTGAGCAAGATGGTACGGTGGCAATTACATGTATAAATACCCCCAGAAGACAAAGAGGAATTGTACAGTGGTAATTACACATATAAATACCCCCAGAACTCAGAGCAAGATGGTATTGTGGCAATTACATGTATAAATACCCCCAGAATTTAGAGAAAGATGGTACGGTGTCAATTACATGTATAAATACCCCCAGAAGTCATAGGAAAATGACAACGTGGAAATAACATGTACAATAACCCCAGCCCCAGATTTCCATTACGATGCACAATTGACTTAGTACAATATTATTAGTAACAGAATCTTACTTTGGAAGCAGCAGGTGAATAAGGAAATAGTGTTTTTTGCTGCCGTCAGCTGCATTCCTTTCCTCTCTGCTTAGCTGAGTGTTCTGTGCAGGGGGGGGTCAGGTTACACAGACAGGAGCCAGCAGAAGTGATGAAGAAAAAAAAAGACTTTTTTGGCACAAAGTATTTCAATGTACAAACTGGCCAATCAGGGGGCACTCCAGGTTTTACAGCAAATTGAAAGTGCTGCTGTTCCCTAATTGGCCAATTCCTGCTGTGTACCTCCTTAGGTGGCTGTGGAATAGCCTGGTTATTCAGGAGAAGTATTTTCCTGGCGGGGCCCCACCGGGACCAAGGGCCCTGGATCACTTGCACCCTGTGCACCCTCGGTAGTTACGCCACTGGGACTAAGTCTGAACCTGTTCTATACGACCAAAGCCATAATACTTACCATGAGAGTGTCCCAGGGAAATGTCTTGTCTTCTGATCTCAATTCCATTCGTTCTGCTTTATCCTTCTCTTTTCTTCTGCTTCTTACTGGCATATTCCTGATAAAGAGTCAGAAAAATGTATGAACATTATCAATTAAAAAATTAGGGTTTTTTGGACAAATTACGTTTTTAAACTCTCCTGTCAATTTTGTACAATTAGGTCAGAAGAGAGAGAGCATGGCCCATAGGTTTGCCCCCTCCCACTATATCCATCTGAATTCCCACCATGAAATTAAAGATAAAACGTAACCTTTACTTAAAACCGTTAAAATAATGTGCCAAAAAAATTATAAATTAAAAGATTAGGAGAGAAAAGCTAGTCATCATCTTATAGATTCAATACGAAGAGTTAAATTGTAACTAGATTATTGATCTCAGTTAACACAATTCCACTTCCCATAAAGCAATGTGCGATTAAAGGACCAGTAACACTAAAAAATGTTTTATTAAAAAATCAATTCTACCCACACTAATAATAGAACTAACCTGAATAAAGTTTATTAATATTAATGTTTCATTAAAAAAATACTGTTTGAAAACACTGCTTCCTGTATACTCAAAAACGGCGATAGGGCAACTCACTCTGTAGATCTGCGCTCCACATCTTGCCCCTAACCCGCCTTCTGCCAAAACTGGAAGCCACGCGACTTTGGCAGCGGCAGGAAATGTGTCAGTGATGTGATGCTGATGTGTCAACATGTCGTTGTGAAGCTGCTGCTGTGGCCAACCTATTACCCTGTTGTAATCACTCCTTAATGCAACTTGTCACCCGCAGCTCACAGCCTGCCCTTCTGACAGACCTCCCCCTTCGCACCCGCTCTCCTCCACTTGGCTCTCTGCAGCTCGGCCACTCTGGGCAGGATAAACCTGGAGGCGAGTAGAGTGTCCAGAACCAGCCCCGGCAGAACACTGAGCAATGAGTGGTGACTTCTGGCAGCCATCCCTCCTGTTGCAGAGCGATCTCCAGTGACAGTGGGGCCAATGCGACTGTCAGGCTGCAATCAGCATCCAAATTAGCCTGAGAGCTCTCAGGTGGTCAGTGTTATAGGGATGGAAACCAACACCCACACATCTCTTAGTGTGCTTGCAATTAAGCACTGCTGATTCCACCCGCATCATTCATTTATAGTAATAAATGACGAAGCACAGAGGACTTCACCTGCACAGTGCCCTAGATGTACTTAAAATGACACACTTCCTGGTTCTACCAGCACTGTTCTCTTAATGTGCTTCTCATTCGGCACCCCGGAATATAGCCGCTCAGTTTCCTTGGTGTGTGCGTACCACCATGTACTGTAGGGGAAAGTTTAAAAGTCTCAGCAGAAGTGAATTCAGACTCTTAGCGTAGTGTAAACCATTCGCTTCCACCCAAACCAACACTTCCACCTATTCACCAACCCGCAAGCTAAATGGACCCTCCCTGCCTAATAGTTTAAAAATTAGTATCGCCTGATGTGCCTTTTCACTCGCTTGTGCACAAACTTTGTCAAAGGCAGGCGGGATCCCTGGGTGGGTAAAGGGACAGGCATGTTGCCAGCGCGTGTAAAGGGGTAGGGGGTTCCCTGCGGGTTCCCGGCATGGGTAAAGGGGCGGGCGGGTTCCTTACATGGGTAAAAGGACAGGTGGGTTGCCTGCGTGGGTAAAGTGGCTGGTGGGTTCCCTGTGTGGGTAGAGGGGCAGGCAGGTTCCCTGCATTCTATTACATTCTATTATTAGAAACAAAGCAGGTGTTTCTATTCATTGCACAAACACAATTGGTCAAACCGGAAAATTCTCCAGTTCTGTGTGCCAGAGATGCAGGGAGTTGGGCAGAAAAAAAAAACAAACAATGGGCTTCATGTGCTGCGTAATAATCACTGCCTTGTGTTTATTATAAAGGAGAGTGAACAACCTGGTCGGCCAATCAGAATGCGACTTCTGTGTGGTTAAGGTATGGGCGGGAGGGATCCCTGTGTGGCTAAAACACATTTGCTATAATAAGTACATATCTAACATGTGACTTATGGTACATATACTGCAATAACTAATGCAGCCATTGAGGGAAGCTTAAACTGCCTTTTCCATTCAGTACCATGGACAGCACTCTGTGGCTGCAGCTCCTATTGATTGACACACTGGTTGGTGGCACCGCTGTCACAGCAAAGAGCCAGTTCTATACACCTACAGATAACATTGTTATAACATTATTCCTATTAGATATCCTTGTACCACTGATAAAGGCTGACTCTGTGGTCGGACATGTATACGTATAGGTTTATTTAAGTGTGTGGAATATGGGGGCCCCAAAATGAAGACACCCCATTTGAGCTATCAGTTCTGTCATTCCAGATACTGCAAAATCAACACATTTATAGATTTCTTATGAGGGGCAAAGGTAGAAAAGACTACATTAACCCTCAAAAACATATATTTTTGGAAAGTACACATTCCACTGAATCCCAATAACTGTAGATATGCTTGTTTTTCTACTCCAAAGCATCAAGCCGCAAACCTTTCCTAAATTTTTATATTTGGTCACATTTCCAAAAATCCCCTCAAAGTTTTCACCTTGAAGTATCTTATCTCTCAAATACTATTAGTTACCAAGATAAAAAAAAATCTAAATACAAGCGCAGAGACCACATTGGCCCTGGAACCCTTCGCCAACATTGTGGACCTCCCCCTTGACTCCCTCTGTTGCAAAAAGATGAGCACATGAGGGGGGGCAGCAAGCTTCCTCAGGCAGCGGAGAGAAAGAAGTTGGGTCTGAAGGGACAATGTAGAGCCAAGGGTTGGAAATATAATGAAACTAATAACGAGGACATGCCAGTGGGTCCCAGTTCCCCCAGTTCTGACACTGCCTGTCAAATAAATGCATATCTGGCTGCTGTCTATCTGCTGTATAGTATAATAAAAAAACATTCTCAACCCTTATCTATGAATTACTTCTATAGCCCACTACCAGAAATTGTCTTATTGGGCAAAGCCTGAGCATGTTCTGTACCAACAAAAGCCATAATACTTACCATGAGAGTGTCCCGGGAAATGTCTTGTCTTCTTCTGTATAATGATCTCAATTCCATCTCTTCTGCTTTATCTCTTTTCTTCTGCTTCTTACTGGCATTTTCCTGATAAAGACAAATGAATGAAAATAGTGAATGAAAATAGTGAATAAAAAAACAGGGTTTTTTTTGGGGGCTACTTAAGATTTCCAAATCTACCATAATTAATGTGCAATCATTGAATAAAACCACCATGCTTACGCAGGCCTAATGCTAAGGGGACCTGCCACCACATTCCCCTCTAAAGAGCTGAGCAGTGATTATAAGAAAACTAATCCTATGCTAACCAGGCCTCACACTTCCTACTTACTTGGGTCCAGGCTGTGGTTCTCCTGCAAAGTGGCTTCTTCAATAGATGTTCCTCCTCTGATGCACATCTGCCCCTGTGACTTGTCTCCTTTGATATTCTTCTAAACTCCACCCTCTTAGAACCTCCTATGTGTTTTACTACTCCCTCTAGTGGGAAAACACTATATATACAGCTAATGTCTAATCTAACCCATCTCTACACTGCCATCTAGGGGAAGAAAATGGTAATTACTGTACAATGGCTTTAACCCTTTCACTGCTGGCCGATATGGCCGATTTGAAATAAAAAAATGTTTTTTCACATAATACAATCACACATATCAGACACATAATTTATTTTATGTACGAGACAGTATATTTTCCATTTCTCCTCAACCCGTCAATACCAAATAAAATAATTTAATGAATATTTCTCACTTGTATAGATCAAAACTCCAAGCAGTTCACTACTAATATTCCAAAGCACTGCTGCCCAAAACTCCATAAGTTTGATTTCATGGCCAAACATTCAACTAACTGTAGGTTTACCCTAGAAAACTACACATTATTAGAAAGAGCAGATTCTGGCAAATAATAAGAACATATATCTATGTACTAGTGATGTGCGGGCCGGCCCGATACCCACGGGTTTACCCTCTGATCTCCCCAACCGCCACTGTCAAATGCCACAACCCGGAAGTCGGATGCGGCGGCCACGGGCTAAGGGAGGGCGGGTATCTACTATGTACTGCAAACTACCAAGTTGCAATTCTTTTCTAAAATTTAATTTTTTTATAGAAACTACTGAATTTTTTGAAAAATTAGCTCAAAGATTCTAGTCTACAGCATCATATATGCCACATATCATTGGTTACCAAGGTAAAACACTCTATGAATGCCAGGATTCCACTGAACAGTTTTATGCCCAATGTGTATGGGTTTAGCTCATAGTCGAGTCAAGTTGATCCAGGGACTGGTCCCATTGCCAGTCAGGAAGGATTTTTTGCCCCTCTGAGGGAAATTGGAGAGGCTTCAAATGGGGTGTTTTGCCTTCCTTTGGATCAACTAGCAGTTAACAGTTTGAACTTGATGGAAGTGTCTTTTTTCAACCTAACTTACTATGTTACACTGATTATAAATACAATAATGCACGTGGGGCTGCGGGAAAGCTGCAATTGCCCCATTATCTGTGTTGTTTCACCTGCAATTTCTTAAGAAATCAGCGGTTCTATGATCCGGAAGTCATCTCAACTGACATGTTCTTAGATGTAACACTCACTGCTGAGTTCTAAACTGTCTCTGGAAGCAATATCAGCACATAACAAACATGAAGAACACAGAACCGGCACACGGAATTGCTCTTCCATGAGGAGGTGATCCCCTGTGTCTATTGTGATCGGATTAGTGGAAGAGTTTATACGTCGAGAACTTCCCACACCAGTCAGTTGAACTGAAGAAGCTGCTCAAGTGAGTTCTGAAATGTCTTCATTGATTCCTCAGCAAGTCCAGTTGTTTTTAGATTTACCTACACTAGCTTCTAAGTGTCTAACTTTAGGAATGTTTCCCATATAATAAACACATATATCAGAGACATAATTTAGTTTCTGCATGAAAACACAGATTTGGACAGTTCAATACCCCCAGAAGACAGAGAAAAATGGTATGATGGCAATTACATGTATAAATACCCCCAGAACTCAGAGAAAGATGGTACAGTGGCAATTACATGTATAAATACCCCCAGAACTCAGAGCAAGACGGTACGGTGGCAACTACATGTATAAATACCCCCAGAACTCAGAGCAAGATGGTACGGTGGCAATGACATGTATAAATACCCCCAGAACTCAGAGAAAGATGGTACGGTAGCAATTACATGTATAAATACCCACCAGACATCAGAGAAAGATGGTACGGTGGCAATTACATGTATAAATACCCCCAGAACTAAGAGAAAGATGGTAGGGTGGCAATTACATGTATAAATACCACAGAACTCTGAGCAAGATGGTACGGTGGCAATGACATGTATAAATACCCCCAGAACTCAGAGAAAGATGGTAGGGTGGCAATTACATGTATAAATACCACCAGAACTCAGAAGAAGATGGTACGGTGGCAACTACATGTATAAATACCCCCAGAACTCAGAGCAAGATGGTACGGTGGCAATTACATGTATAAATACCCCCAGAACTAAGAGAAAGATGGTAGGGTGGCAATTACATGTATAAATACAGCAGAACTCTGAGCAAGATGGTACGGTGGCAACTACATGTATAAATACCCCCAGAACTCAGAGAAAGATGGGACGGTGGCAACTACGTGTATATATACCCCCAGAATTCAGAGAAAGATGGTACGGTGGCAATTACATGTATAAATTCCCCCAGAACTCCGAGCAAGATGGTACGGTGGCAATTACATGTATAAATACCCCCAGAAGACAG
The DNA here is from genome assembly GCA_038501925.1 of Xenopus petersii. Classification (NCBI taxonomy): domain Eukaryota; kingdom Metazoa; phylum Chordata; class Amphibia; order Anura; family Pipidae; genus Xenopus; species Xenopus petersii. The sequence goes on from CM076686.1 coordinate 109,271,125, forward strand.
AGAGGAATGGTACGGTGGCAATTACATGTATAAATACCCACAGAATTTAGAGCAAGATGGTAGGGTGGCAATTACATGTATAAAAACCCCAGAACTCTGAGCAAGATGGTACGGTGGCAACTACATGTATAAATACCCCCAGAACTCCGAGCAAGATGGTGCGGTGGCAATTACATGTATAAATTCCCCCAGAACTCCGAGCAAGATGGTACGGTGGCAATTACATGTATAAATACCCCCAGAAGACAGAGAGGAATGGTATGGTGGCAATTACATGTATAAATACCCCCAGAATTTAGAGCAAGATGGTACGGTGGCAACTACATGTATAAATACCCCCAGAACTCAGAGCAATTTGGTACGATGGCAATTACATGTATAAATACCCCCAGAACTAAGAGAAAGATGGTACAGTGGCAATTACATGTATAAATAACCCTAGAACTCAGAGCAAGATGGTACGGTGGCAATGACATGTATAAATACCCCCAGAACTCAGAGAAAGATGGTACACTGGCAACTACATGTATAAATACCCCCAGAAGACAGAGAGGAATGGTACGGTGGCAATTACATTTATAAATACCCCCAGAATTTAGAGCAATTTGGAACGGTGGCAATGACATGTATAAATACCCCCAGAACTAAGAGAAAGATGGTACAGTGGCAATTACATGTATAAATACCCCCAGAACACCGAGCAAGATGGTACGGTGGCAATTACATGTATAAATACCCCCAGAAGACAGAGAGGAATGGTACGGTGGCAATTACATGTATAAATACCCACAGAATTTAGAGCAAGATGGTACGGTGGCAATTACATGTATAGATACCCCAGAACTCTGAGCAAGATGGTACGGTGGCAACTACATGTATAAATACCCCCAGAACTCCGAGCAAGATGGTACGGTGGCAATTACATGTAGAAATACCCCCAGAAGACAGAGAGGAATGGTATGATGGCAATTACATGTATAAATACCCCCAGAATTTAGAGCAAGATGGTACGGTGGCAATTACATGTATAAATACCCCCAGAAATAAGAGAAAGATGGTACAGTGGCAATTACATGTATAAATACCCCCAGAAGACAGAGAGGAATGGTACGGTGGCAACAACATATAAATACCCCCAGAATTTAGAGCAAGATGGTACGGTGGCAATTACATGTATAAATACCCCCAAAATTTAGAGCAAGATGATAAGGTGACAATTACATGTATAAATACCCCCAGAAGACAGAGATGAATGGTACGGTGGCAATTACATGTATAAATACCCCAGAACTCTGAGCAAGATGGTACGGTGGCAATTACATGTATAAATAACCCCAGAACTCAGAGAAAGATGGTACAGTGGCAATTACACGTATAAATACTCACAGAACTAAGAGAAAGATGGTACGGTGGCAATGACATGTATAAATATCCCCAGAACTCAGAGAAAGACGGGACGGTGGCAATTACGTGTATAAATACCCCCACAACTCAGAGAAAGATGGTACAGTGGCAATTACATGTATAAATACTCACAGAACTCTGAGCAAGATGGTAAAGTGGCAATTACATGTATAAATACCCCCAGAAGACAGAGAGGAATGGTATGATGGCAATTACATGTATAAATACCCCCAGAACTCCGAGCAAGATGGTACGGTGGCAATTACATGTAGAAATACCCCCAGAAGACAGAGAGGAATGGTATGATGGCAATTACATGTATAAATACCCCCAGAATTTAGAGCAAGATGGTACGGTGGCAATTACATGTATAAATACCCCCAGAAATAAGAGAAAGATGGTACAGTGGCAATTACATGTATAAATACCCCCAGAAATAAGAGAAAGATGGTACGGTGGCAATAACATATAAATACCCCCAGAATTTAGAGCAAGATGGTACGGTGGCAATTACATGTATAAATACCCCCAAAATTTAGAGCAAGATGATAAGGTGACAATTACATGTATAAATACCCCCAGAAGACAGAGATGAATGGTACGGTGGCAATTACATGTATAAATACCCCAGAACTCTGAGCAAGATGGTACGGTGGCAATTACATGTATAAATAACCCCAGAACTCAGAGAAAGATGGTACAGTGGCAATTACACGTATAAATACTCACAGAACTAAGAGAAAGATGGTACGGTGGCAATGACATGTATAAATATCCCCAGAACTCAGAGAAAGACGGGACGGTGGCAATTACGTTTATAAATAGCCCCACAACTCAGAGAAAGATGGTACAGTGGCAATTACATGTATAAATACTCACAGAACTCTGAGCAAGATGGTAAAGTGGCAATTACATGTATAAATACCCCCAGAAGACAGAGATGAATGGTACGGTGGCAATTACATGAATAAATACCCCAGAACTCTGAGCAAGATGGTACGGTGGAAATTACATGTATTAAAACTCCCAGAACTCAGAGCAAGATGGGTACGGTGGCAATTATAAATAACCCCAGAACTCTGAGCAAGATGGTACGGTGGCAATTACATGTATAAATACCCCCAGAACTCTGAGCAAGATGGTAAAATGGCAATTACATGTATAAATACCCCTAGAACTCTGAGCAAGATGGTAAAGTGGCAATTACATGTATTAATACCCCCAGAAGACAGAGATAAATGGTACGGTGGCAATTACATGTATAAATACCCCAGAACTCTGAGCAAGATGGTACGGTGGAAATTACATGTATTAATACTCCCAGAACTCAGAGCAAGACGGTACGGTGGCAATTATAAAAACCCCCAGAACTCTGAGCAAGATGGTAAAATGGCAATTACATGTATAAATACCCCTAGAACTCTGAGCAAGATGGTAAAGTGGCAATTACATGTATTAATACCCCCAGAAGACAGAGATAAATGGTACGGTGGCAATTACATGTATAAATACCCCAGAACTCAGAGCAAGATGGTACGGTGGCAATTACATGTATAAATAACCCCAGAACTCTGAGCAAGATGGTACGGTGGCAATTACATGTATAAATACCCCCAGAAGACAGAGAGGAATGGTACGGTGGCAATTACATGTATAAATACCCCCAGAATTTAGAGCAAGATGGTAGGGTGGCAATTACATGTATAAATACCCCAGAACTCAGAGAAAGATGGGACGGTGGCAATTACGTGTATAAATACCCCCAGAACTCAGAGAAAGATGAGACGGTGGCAATTACATGTATAAATACCCCCAGAACTCTGAGCAAGATGGTACGGTGGCAATTACATGTATAAATAACCCCAGAACTCTGAGCAAGATGGTACGGTGGCAATTACATGTATTAATACTCCCAGAACTCAGAGCAAGATGATACAGTGGCAATTACATGTATAAATACCCCCAGAACTCTGAGCAAGATGGCACGGTGGCAATTACATGTATAAATACCCCAAAACTCAGAGAAAGATGGTACGGTGACAACTACATGTATAAATACCCCCAGAATTCTGAGCAAGATGGCACGGTGGCAATTACATGTATAAATATCCCCAAAACTCAGGGAAAGATGGTACGGTGGCAATTACATGTATAAATACCCTCAGAACTCAGAGAAAGATGGTACGGTGGCAATTACATGTATAAATACCCCTAGAACTCTGAGCAAGATGGTAAAGTGGCAATTACATGTATAAATACCCCCAGAAGATAGAGATGAATCGTACGGTGGCAATTACATGTATAAATACCCCAGAACTCTGAGCAAGATGGTACGGTGGCAATTACATGTATTAAAACTCCCAGAACTCAGAGCAAGATGGTACGGTGGCAATTACATGTATAAATAACCCCAGAACTCAGAGCAAGATGGTACGGTGGCAATTACATGTATAAATAACCCCAGAACTCTGAGCAAGATGGTACGGTGGCAATTACATGTATAAATACCCCCAGAAGACAGAGCAAGATGGTATGGTGGCAAATACATGTATAAATAACCCCAGAACTCAGAGCAAGATGGTATGGTGGCAATTACATGTATAAATACCCCCAGAAGACCGAGATGAATGGTACGGTGGCAAATGCATGTATAAATACCCCCAGAACGCCGAACAAGATGGTACGGTGGCAATTACATGTATAAATACCCCCCAAACTCGGAGAAAGATGATATGGTGGCAATTACATGTATAAATACCGCCAGAAAACAGAGACGAATGGTACGGTGGCAATTACATGTATAAATAAATTTCCCCATTGATGAGGAAAATTTGCACAAATAAGGGCTCTTACTCATGAGCGTTTTTACCTGCGCTCCGTTTTTCGGCGTTCAGCCGCAGGGGAGCGCAGGAATAGATGCATTTCATTTTTTCAAATGGGGCTGTACTCACACAGGCGCATGTAGGTGCCGAACGCAGGAAAAATGCAGCATGTTGCGTCTCAACCTGCGTTCGGCGCCTACATGCGCCTGTGTGAGTACAGCCCCATTTGAAAAAATGAAATGCGTCTATTCCTGCGCTCCCCTGCGGCTGAACGCCGAAAAACGGAGCGCAGGTAAAAACGCTCATGAGTAAGAGCCCTAAAGGGGAGAGGACAGGGTCGTCGAACGGCAGTGGGCCTAGGGGCGCCTTCTATGTAAATCCGGCCCTGTTGCTAATTAATTATATGTAACACCTAATTGGCTGATTTAGACAATTTCCAATTAGTGTGATAGAGCATGGGCTACACACGACCCTCTTTCACCAGGATGGGCTTACGCAAAAAATGGAAACACACTTGCTGATGTTGTTAAACTACAACTCACTACTGCCAAAAATACACAAAAATAGAGTTGGACACCAGGGTTTCTTTGCAAAACAGTAGAACAGGTGTTATTTAAAACAAAGCGCCACAGGGATTGTAATACTCACACAAGACGTAGCCACAGTACATCTCCAAGTACAGTCACAAGGTGTAGCAGAGACGACATATAGACACACCACACTAGGCATAGCCCAAAGGAGTTGAGAGATCACTTTCCAGGATTTCGGTACCTCGTGTGGCTTGGACCCCCACAGCAGACTTGGAACAGGGTTACACTTAGCCTAATTCCCTCGTCACTACTGCGGTCCCTTCACTACAGACAAAGCAAAGCCTGGGGGAGAGCTACTCCCTTCTATCCTCCTAGTTGGAGCTTGAGCTGCTTTTTCTCACTAATCTCACTCTCTATAGAGTGCTATAACAGGAGCTACACTACACACTAGCTCACCTCGTTCACGGGGTCCCTGTACCCCGACACTTCTGGGGCCTTTTTGACTCCAGGCTCTATGGATCCACTGCCCAGCTCGACTGCTGCAGGCCAAAGAATAAGTGCCCCTCCCTGCAAAGCACTTTGTTACAACACTGCAGAAAGTGATCACAACCTAGAACCAATAGAAAGGGTATGCAAACAATGTATAAGTTGTTACATGGGTTTTAACCCAGCAACAGGGAAAAGCAGGCACTGGCAGGGAATGAAGCCATAAGGGCCATTAGACTTATGGGTCCCTACATATACATAGCCCTTTACCCTGCACATAGATATTAATGGATGTGCCAAAAATGAATGAAAAGGAAACTTTTACAGAAGGAGGGAGGTATTGTTCTTTGCAAGAGGACTAGTGATGGGTGAATTTAATCGCCAGGTACAAATTCGCAGTGAATTTGCGCGATTCAGCGCCAGCGAATAAATTCGCGAAACGGCCACGAAAATTCGCCAGTGTCAAAAAAAATATGGACATGGGGACATTTTCGGCGGCGTCCGTTTTTGGGCCTTTCGCTAATTTTTTCCCGTTTCGCGAATTTCAAGGGAAATTAAATTTTTCGGCAAAGCTAAACGGCACAAATTTGCCAATAACTAAAGAGGACCATGGTACCCACTGTGCAATTGGCCTTATTGCAACTGAAATGAGTAGCTGAAACAGGTTATACAAGGATCCACAGCAATTGCTAGACTGCATGCATCTATCCTGGGTGCCTAAAATGTAAATGTGTACGTCTGGGAATTTCAACCTTTATCATTTTAGTATGTATGTGTATTTTAAATATTACATTAAAATGTCTAAGTAAATTTTAAAGTGGGTAAACTTATACAAGTCAGACAATGCAGCCCTTTACTGTAAATACTATTATACAAACTCCATTTTCATTGCTTTCATGGCTGGTGCAGCGATCTTCTTTAAAGGAACAGTTCATTATAAAAATAAAAGCTGGGTAAATACATAGGCTGTGCAAAATGAAAAACGTTTTCAATATAGTTAGTTAGCCAAACATACTATATTTTAGGGATGCACCGAATCCACTTTTTTGGATTCGGCCGAACCCCCCGAATCCTTCGTGAAATATTCGGCCGAATACCAAACCGTATCCTAATTAGCAAATTAGGGCCAGGAAGGGGAAACCATTTTTTTTACTTCCTTTTTTTCTGACAAAAAGTCATGGACTTTCCCTCCCCGCCCCTAATTTGCATATGCAAATTATGATTCGGTTCGGCCGAGTAGAAGGATTCGGCCGAATCCAAATCCTGCTGAAAAAGGCTGAATCCTGGCCGAATCCCGAACCAAACCCTGGATTCGGTGCATCCCTAATTTTTATTCATCAGCTTTTTCAATTGCATTTTACGGAATTTGGTAGCTAGGTCCAAATTACCCTAGCAACCATGCATTGATAATAAGAGACTGGAAAATGAATAGGAGAGGCCCGAATAGAAAGATGCGTGATAAAAATTAGCAATAACAATACAATCTGTAGCCTTACAGAACATTTGTTTTTTAGATGGGTCAGCGACGCCCACTTGAAAGCTGGAAAGAGTCAGAAGAAGAAGGCGAATAATTAAAAAAACTGTACAAAATAAATAATGAAAACCAAATGAAAAGTTGCTTAGAATTTAACTTAAAGGTGAACCACCTTTTTAGGGCTCTTACTCACTGGCGTTCTGACCTGCGCTCCCCTGCGTTCCGTCTTTTGGCGTTCAGCCGCAGGGGAGCGCAGGAATAGACGCATGTCATTATTTCAAATGGGGCCATACTCACTCAGGCGCGTGTAGGCGCCGAACGCAGGTTGAGACGCAACATGCTGTATTTTTCCTGCGTTCGGCGCCTACACGCGTCTCAGTGAGTACAGCCCCATTTGAAATAATGACATGCGTCATTTCCTTCGCTCCCCTGCGGCTGAACGCCAAAAGACGGAACGCAGGGGAGCGTAGGTCAGAACGCCAGTGAGTAAGAGCCCTTAAGCTACTGGCTGCAGCCAACTAGCAAAGCAATTAGCTTCAGCAATCAAGGCCAATCTGAGTGACAGAATGCCGTGCATCGCCAGGCTGAAGCATCTTAATTATATCCCCTACTGAGTCTAATAGGAATTAGCACAGCGCTCACTCATATGCATCCCTGGTGCATGACAGAAGCAAAGGCTCCGCAACATCAGCTGTGGAAACGGAGCCAGATGGGCAGGAGTGGATGCAAGGCAGAGAATAAAATAAGTACATTAGATCATTATCCAACTGGTTTATTATCATTTACTGGGAAAAGTCAACCTTTTACTGTCAATCTGCTAGAGCAGAATCTGATGGAAATTTACTCCAGCAACTAACATCATAAGCCCTTACCCTAAAGACATCATAAGCCCTTACCCTTAAGTCATTTATGTATCATGTAGGTTGGATGAGGGCAGCATTGGATCACTGATGCCTCTACTGAGTGGTTACATAGGGCCAATCAGTGACCGTGGGATAAACAACTAGAGGAGCCTTATTTGGCCTGGCATCTGGCAAATAGGGAAAAGGTCGCTAAATAATTGGATCTATTCGTAAAAGCTCAGGTTAACAACTGGACTAGACAGGGCCGGATTTCAAATTGCGGCGCCCCGAGGTCGCATTGTCCAAGCGCCGACTTCTTCTGTTGCGCATGCCCCCCCCGCCGTCAATTTTAAGGGCATTTGAAAAAAAAACCTCCAGCATCACTAATCCAATAATAACTTTTTTTTACCCATAAAGAGGATCACCGTACCAGAGGCCACCCCTTTAGACTAAAAGAAAGGAACTTTAATTTGAAGCAACGTAGGGGGTTCTTCACAGTCAGGACAGTGAGGTTGTGGAATGCACTGCCGGGTGATGTTGTGATGGCTGATTCTGTTAATGCCTTTAAGAATGGCTTGGATGTAACAATAAAAATAAATTTGCAGCCTTACACAGTTGGAATACAAATTAAAATAATGAAAAAGCTATAAAAAATGGAGAAAAAAATAAAACTAATTGAAAAGTTACTTAGAATTGTCCATTCTATCACATACTAAAAGTCAACTTAAAGGGGATCCACCCCTTTAATTTTATTTATACCCAGGAGGGTGTGGATGAAGGAGTGTGGGTCAGGCCATAATAAAGCATAGAAGTAGTATAGTAGTGCCATGTGCATGTTCCAAAATTACTTGAATTCAATGAAAAGGTGTGATAGTGGTATATTTAAGTTAAATGGCATCCTGGATCCAGATGTTTGTATAAAATGCACAGCTAAATAACATTGCAGCCATAACAGAAGCGCCGCTTTGTGAGAGAAAGGCCAGAGTAAACAAATTATACCAACTGTATTCCAGCGTTACATTTTTAAGTAGATATTATGCATTGCTCAGATACGAATACAAACATTTTCTCACGCAAATTTCCCACGTATTGATCATCATTGGCTGTGTATGGAAGCTTATAGTATTTTATGCATATGAAACCATTTAAAGCCCTATTTCATAACCTTGGGGGCCTCATGCTTTAACCCTTGATTATACAGCATACTGATGAATGCTAGCAGTTTGTATTAAACAATACAAAAACTATAAAATCCACATTAGATTACATGACAACACATGGCCCAGTGCCCATTTACTGAACGTAAGATTAATAAAGTGAAACAACCACCTCATTAAAATGCAGTGAAATTGTTATATAAATAAATTATTCATCTGGATTTATATAGCCTTCCATGAGTGAGAAAATCATTATCAACAGACGCTGCAATGATAAGATAAAGCAGGACTGCATCTGATGCCAAAAATGTCATTTGCCATTGTGTAACACCAGAGCCCAAAATAGTAAAAGGGTTTATTATTCATATATTTTCTGCCATCGACAGCTCCAGTATAGGTCCATATTCTTCTTATGACATGGCAAAAGCAGCCTATAAGCTTTTAAAGAAAGTTTGCAACTGGTCTAGTATGTCAATAGCTAACAATCTTCAAGTAGCATTTACAAGTCAAATAAACATTCTGTTTGGTTGCTGTGGGTTACTAGTCCTGGGCAGATTGAGCCTTTCAATAAATTATCCTCAAAACTTCCAGATTAAGCACAAGCATGTGAATTATTGGCTATATGTTACTTACGTGCTGCACTTTCTCCTGCATTGCCGTTCAGTGTAATTGCAATATTGCTAATCAGGCCCGGATTTGTGGAAAGGCCACCTAGGCCCGGGCCTAGGGCGGCAGGATTTTAGGGGGGCGGCATGCTGCCCAACCACACCCACATTGGTTCAAAAACACTAGGGATGCGTTGGAGATACAATCATTTTTAAAATTTCCCCATTGATGAGGAAAATTTGCACGAATAAGGGCTCTTACTCACGAGCGTTTTTACCAGCTCTCCGTTTTTCGGCGTTCAGCCGCAGGGGAGCGCAGGAATAGACGCATTTCATTTTTTCAAATGGGGCTGTACTCACACAGGCGCATGTAGGTGCCGAACGCAGGAAAAATGCAGCATGTTGCGTCTGAACCTGCGTTCGGCGTCTACATGCGCCTGTGTGAGTACAGCCCCATTTGAAAAAATGAAATGCGTCTATTCCTGCGCTCCCCTGCGGCTGAACGCCGAAAAACGGAACGCAGGGGAGCGCAGGTAAAAACGCTCATGAATCCTTTATACACCCATTACCATTAGAAGAAAGGAGGTTCTGCCTAAATATTCGGAAGGGGTTTGTTATACAGTGAGAGCTGTGAAGATGTGGAATTGTCTCCCTGAATCAGTTGTACAGGCTGATACATTAGATAGCTTTAAAGGACCAGTAACATCAAAAAATTTTTTTCAAAAATTCGTTAGTATTCAACGAAAAATAAACACCAAGACAAATTAAACTTTTAAATTTCAAAGCCTTTATTAAGAAATAACTTACCGAAACTTCACTTCCTGTCCTCTGCAAAAAGGCGATACGGCGACCATCCATCCTGCAGAGCTCCATTTCTCCTCCTGGCTATTCTAGTGACAGTCTGCAGCGCTTCCCCTATTCCCAGCAGCAGCAGCAGTAGCAGGTACTGGGAGAGCTGGATCATTGGGGTGTGCATGCCACCTGCTCCCCATCGATGTGCCCATCTGAGCATGCCCAGGGCTGGCAGTGCCCGCTGCTGAATCCTCCCAACAGAAAACGGCACCTCGTCTCCTCCTCAGTCCATGTCTCCTGCCCTCAGCGCCGTGCAGCAGCAGCAGTATGTCCAGCGGCAGCCCCCACAGCATCTTGTCCAACAGGTCCGTGAGTCTGGAGGCTGCCCGCTGCTGCAGGAGAAGGCGGAAGAGCCATGCAGGCACCTACCCGGTGTCCAGCCTCAACTCCATGGAGTTGCTGAGCCAGTGTGTTGGTCTGGTGGGGCGAGTTGAAATCGCTGACTCTGCCAATGTGATACACCGCCCTGCTGTCAGAGATGTGGATGCTGCGATACTGCTTATTATACCGATTATTGCCCAAGCTCGTGCTGCTGCTGCTGCTGAAGCCATCAATCTCCTAATGGGGACGAGTAGTGTAGGGCAGCCAGCGATGCCCAAGAAATAATCTTGGATCGCGCACCATCAGCATGGCAATATCGTAGGCACATATCAATTCCTGGGAAAGGCTGCTGTCTGGAGCCGCTGCTGCTAATGATCGCATATGAAGGCAAAGGCTGCAGCGAGCTGTTCGGCTTCCCTTCCACGCCCTGTGCACTCAGTGTTTAGACTTCCCCGGCCACAAGTTGCAGCGCCATGCCCAAGACTGACAGCTTCAGCAGCACAAGCTTGCGCAATAATCGGTATAATAAGCGGTAATGCAGCATCCACATCTCTGACAGCAGGGCGGTGTATCACATCGGCCGAGTCAGCGATTTCAACTCGCCCCACCAGACCAACACACTGGCTCAGCAAGGCAAGTCCATTGAGTTCAGGCTGGACACCGTGTAGGCGCCTGCATGGCTCTTCTGCCTTCTCCTGCAGCAGCGGGCAGCCTCCAGACTCACGGACCTGTTGGACAAGATGCTGTGTGGGCTGCCGCTGGACATACTGCTGCTGCTGCACGGCGCTGAGGGCAGGAGACATGGACTGAGGAGGAGACGAGGTGCCGTTTTCTGTTGGGAGGATTCAGCAGCGGGCACTGCCAGCCCTGGGCATGCTCAGATGGGCACATCGATGGGGAGCAGGTGGCATGCACACCCCAATGATCCAGCTCTCCCAGTACCTGCTACTGCTGCTGCTGCTGGGAATAGGGGAAGCGCTGCAGACTGTCACTAGAATAGCCAGGAGGAGAAATGGAGCTCTGCAGGATGGATGGTCGCCGTATCGCCTTTTTGCAGAGGACAGGAAGTGAAGTTTCGGTAAGTTATTTCTTAATAAAGGCTTTGAAATTTAAAAGTTTAATTTGTCTTGGTGTTTATTTTTCGTTGAATACTAACGAATTTTTGAAAAATTTTTTTTGATGTTACTGGTCCTTTAAGAAGGGGTTGGATGGTGTTTAGCAAGTGAGGGAATACAGGGTTATGGAAGATAGCTCATAGTACATGTTGATCCAGGGACTGGTCCCATTGCCATTTTGGAGTCAGGAAGGAATTTTTCCCCTCTGAGGCAAATTGGAGAGGCTTCAAATGGGGTATTTTGCCTTCCTTTAGATCAACTAGCAGTTGGGCAGGTTAAAATAGAGTTAACAGTTTGAACTTGATGGAAGTGTCTTTTTTCAACCTAACTTACTATGTTACACTGATTATAAATACAATAATGCACGTGGGGCTGCAGGAAAGCTGCAATTGCCCCATTAGCGGTGTTGTTTCACCTGCAATTTCTTAAGAAATCAGCAGTTCTATGATCCCGAAGTCATCTCAACTGACATGTTCTTAGATGTAACACTCACTGATGAGTTCTAAACTGTCTCTGGAAGCAATATCAGCACAAAACAAACATGAAGAACACAGAACCGGCACACGGAATTGCTCTTCCATGAGCAATGGTAACTTTTAGTAGGATATAGAATCAGGGCAGGATTTACATAGCGGGCGCCCCTAGGTCCCCTCCCCTTTATTCGTGCAAATTTTCATCATGGACTGGAGAAATGGGGATTGGCGCATTGGGAATTAAAATAAATGATTGTATCTTGTGCGAATTTCCAGTGTTTTTTGATCTAATGTGGGTGTGGTTGGGCAGCATGCCGCCCCCTAAAATCCTGCCACCCTAGGCCCGGGCCTTAGTGGCCTTTCCACAAATCCGGGCCTATATAGAATGGCCAATTCTAAGCAACTTTTCAATTGGTCTTCAATGTTTATTTTTTATAGTTATTTGCCTTTTTCTTCTGAATCTTTCCAACTTTTAAATGGGCGTTGCTGACCCCATCTTAAAAGCAAATACTCTATAAGCCTACAAATGTATTGTTATTGCTACTTTTTATTACTCATCTTTCTATTCAGGCCTCTCCTTTTCTTATTTAAATCAGTGAATGGTTGCTAGGGGAATTTAAACCTTAGCAACCAGATTACTGAAACTGGAGAGCTGCTGAATAAAAAGCTAAATAACAAAAAACGTTAAATAATAAAAAATGAAAACCAATTGCAAATTGTCTCGGAATATCCCTCTCTACATCATACTAAAAGTTAATTTAAAGGTGCACAAACCCTTTAAAGCTTCACATTTGCAACATCTTAGCTCCCACATATCATTAGGTACCAAGACAAAATGCCCTAAATATAGGGGGGCGTGGCTAGCCATGGTCTAGAAAAGACATGTTTCCTCTGTTTTAACAGGCCTTTCAAGTCCCAAAAAAATAGCCATAAGGAGCATTCAGAACCCAGATCAGGCTAGACTAATTGGAGAAAAGATGGGGAAAAGAAAACCGAAGGACCGGACCTGCACCATGTCGCCCTTTCTTCAGAAATCAGCACAAACTGAAAGGTCTGTCTCTTTTCAAGATAGCTGGCGAAGTGGCAGGCAGGATCCCTGAGTGGATAAAGGGGCGTGTAGGCGGGTTCCCTGCGTGGGTAATGGGGCGGGTGGGTTTTCTGCATGGATAAAGGGGCGGGTTCCCTGCATGGGTAAAGGGGCAGGCAGGTTCCTTGCGTGGGTAAAGAGGCTGGCAGGTTCCCTACATTGGTAAAGGGGCAGGTGGATTTCGTGCATGGGTAAAGGGGTGGGCGGGTTCAATGCGTGGGTAATGGGGTAGGCTAGTAGGCAGGTTCCCTACATGGGTAAAGGGGCAGACGGGGTCCTTGCGTAAAGGGGTGGGCGGGTTCCCTGGTGGGCGGGTTCCCTGTGTGGGTAAAGGAGCAGGTTGGCTGCATGGGTAAAGGGGTGGGCGGGTTCCCTGCGTGGGTAAAGGGGCAGAAAGGATCCCTGAGTGGATAAAGGTGCAGGCAGGCGGGTTCCCTTTGTGGGTAATGGGGCGGGTGGGTTTTCTGCATGGGTAAAGGGGCAGGCGGGTTCCCTGTGTGGGTAAAGGGGCAGGTATCCTGCATTGTTAAATGAGTGGGCGGGTTCCATGCATAGGTAAAGGGGTGGGCGGGTCCCGGGTCCCATGCATGGGTAAAAGGGTGGGCGGGTTCCCTGCGTGGGTAAAGGGGTGGGCGGGTTCCCTGTGTGGGTAAAGGAGCAGGTTGCCTGCATGGGTAAAGGGGCAGGCGGGTTCCCTGCGTGGGTAAAGGGGCAGAAAGGATCCCTGAGTGGATAAAGGCGCAGGCAGGCGGGTTCCCTTTGTGGGTAATGGGGCAGGCGGATTCCCTGAGTGGGTAAAAGGGCAGGTATCCTGCATTGTTAAAGGGGTGGGCAGGTTCCATGCATAGGTAAAGGGGTGGGCGGGTTCCATGCATGGGTAAAAGGGTGGGCGGGTTCCCTGCGTGGGTAAAGGGGTGGCCGGGTTCCCTGCGTGGGTAAAGGGGCTTGTGGGTTCTCTGCGTGGGTAAAGGGGTGGGCGGGTGTACGGGTTCCCTGCGTGGGTAAAGGGCTTGGTGGGTTCGCCGCATGGGTAAAGGGGCAGGCGGGTTCCTTGTGTGGGAAAAGAGGCTGGCAGGTTCCCTACGTTGGTAAATGTGCGGGTGGATTTTGTGCATGGGTAAAGGTGTGGGTGGGTTCCCTGCGTGGGTAAAGGGGTAGGCAAGTAGACGGGTTCCCTACATGGGTAAAGGGGCAGGTGGGTTCCTTGTGTGGGTAAAGAGGCTGGCAGGTTCCCTACGTTGGTAAAGGGGCGGGTGGATTTTGTGCATGGGTAAAGGTGTCGGCGGGTTCCCTGCATGGGTAAAGGGGTAGGCAAGTAGACGGGTTCCCTACATGGGTAAAAGGGCAGACAGGTCCTTGCGTAAAGGGGTGGGCGGGTTCCCTGTGTGGGTAAAGGAGCAGGTTGCCTGCATGGGTAAAGGGACAGGTGGGTTCCCTGCGTGGGTAAAGGGGTGGGCGGGTACCATGCATGGGTAAAGGGACAGGCATGTTGCCAGCGTGGGTAAAGAGGTGCACTGGTTACCAGCGTGGGTAAAGGGGTGCACGCATTGCCTGCGTGGACGGGTTGCGTGCATGGGTAAAGGGGCAAGTCGCCTGCGTGGGCAAAGGGGTTCGAGGATTCCCTGCATAGGTAAAGGGGCAGGCGGGCAGGTTCCCTGTGTAGGTAATGGGGCAGGCGAGTGGGTTCCCTTTTTGGGTAAAAAGGCGGATGGGCTCCCTGCGTGGGTAAAGGGGCGAACGGGTTCCCTGTGTGGGTAAAGGGGCAGAACAGCCTCTTTATTAGAGAGAGAATAGGTGCTCGCTGTGTTTTACTCCTCTGGGATTGTCTCCCCTGAGAGTCAAGATGTTTACTACAAGTGTCACACGGGTGGTGCTGTGTATTATTGGCACCCGGTGTTCTGGGTCATTATAATTATATCTTCATAATCATTATTAATATAATTATGGGAAAAAAGATGCCTGATGTTACCTGCCCTTATGTTGGGGAGATTTCCCTGGTGGGAAGGAGCACAGCTTACAAGCAGACATCAAAGAGGGAGGGCAGATGCAGGGTGGGGTGCAGCCCACAAGCAGGTAAAAAATCTGTTATACCCTCTCACATTGCATAACAGCCACCAGTGGGAATTATCTGCTGACTGGCGCCTATGACAACACAGCCAAAGTGTGGACACACCCTCTGTGGGGGCCAATAACGACTCTCGCTGGCCACAAAGGGAAAGTCACTGGAATGAACATTTCATGGGACAGAGAACTAATCACCACCTGTTCCTTCGACAGAACCTTCAAGCTGTTGGTCTGATATAACCCCCCATAGTGACTCTTCAGGGTGTGTAGATAATTGAAATAGATGTTTCTAAATCCTGACTGGCAGGTGTGTGGCCCTCTTGCTACAACTCCCATATCCTCAAGTTGTTAAACTACAGCTCCCTTATACTCCTAACACTGAAAGGCCACATGCCCAGCACCTCTAAAACCAGAACTGTTGGCGCTTTCCTCTTCTCCTGTACCTGGTGGCATCTCATCCCTGACCCCACTCTGCCCACCATGTCCATTACATTCTATTGCACTGGTTTCCCAGGGTCAAGAAAAAAAGCACCAGTTATTGGACAGTGGGTGCCCACGGGTGTTTCTATTCATTGCACAAATACAATTAGTCAAACCGGAATCTTCTCAAGTTCTGTGTGCCAGAGGTGCGGGGAGTTGGGCAGAAAACACACACAATGGGCATCATGTGCTGCTTAACAACTGCTGCCTTGTGTTTATTATAAAGGAGAGAAAACAACCCTGTCAGCCAATCAGAATGCAACTTCTGTGTGGGTAAAGGGGTGGGCGGGCGGGTTTCCTGTGTGGATAAAACAGATTTGCTATAGTAAGTACATATCTAACATGTGACTTATGGTACATATACTGCAATAACTAATGCAGCCACTGAGGGAAGCTTAAACTGCCTTTTCCATTCAGTACCATGGACAGCACTCTGTGGCTGCAGCTCCTATTGATTGACACACTGGTTGGTGGCACCGCTGTCACAGCAAAGAGTCAGTTCTATACACCTACAGATAACATTTTTATAACATTATTCCTATTAAATATCCTTGTACCACTGATATAGGCTGAGTCTGTGGTCGGACATCTATACGTATAGGTTTATCTAAGTATGTGGCATATGGGGGCCCTGAAATGAAGACAACCCATTTGAGCTATCAGTTCTGTCATTCCAGATTCTGCAAAATCAACACATTTACAGATTTCTTTTGAGGGGCAAAGGTAGAAAAGGGTACATTAACACCAAAAAACATATCTTTGGAAAGTACACATTCCACTGAATCCCAATAACTGTAGATATGCTTGTCTTTCTACTCCAAAGCATCAAGCCACAAACCTTTCCTAAGTTTTTATATTTGGTTAAATTTCCATAAATCCCCTCAAAGTTTTCACCTTGAAGTATTTTATCTCTCAAATACTATTAGTTACCGAGATAAAAAAAAATCTAAATACAAGCGCAGAGACCACATTGGCCCTGGACCCCTCCGCCAACATTGTGGACCTCCCCCTTGACTCCCTCTGTTGCAAAAAGATGAGCACACGAGGGGGGGCAGCAAGCTTCCTCAGGCAGCGGAGAGAAAGAAGTTGGGTCTGAAAGGACAATGTAGAGGGTTGGAAATATAATGAAACTAATAACGAGGACATGCCAGTGGGTCCCAGTTCGGACACAGCCTGTCAAATAAATGCATATCTGGCTGCTGTCTATCTGCTGTATAGTATAATAAAAAAACTTTCTCAACCCTTATCTATGAATTACTTCTATAGCTCACTACCAGAAATTGTCTTATTGGGTAAAGCCTGAGCATGTTCTGTACCAACAAAATAGAAGATTTAAGAGAATAGCACAACACCATGTATGTTGCAGGTGGGGAGCTTACCCCTTTTATTTAAAGTGACTACCTGTGCATCAATGTGGTCACTTTAAATAAAAGGAGTAAGCTCCCCACCTGCAACATACATGGTGTTGTGCTATTCTCTTAAATCTTCTACATTGTACTGACGAGTGCCGACTGTCTAGAGAGATCTGCACCACCAGGGCAGGAAGCATTGTGGAAAGGGTGAGAGGTGCGGTTCATCTATACACAGAACCTGTACCAACAAAAGCCATAATACTTACCATGAGAGTGTCGCAAGAAATGTATTGTCTTCTTCTGTATTATGATCTCAATTCCATCCCTTCTGCTTTATCTCTTTTCTTCTGCTTCTTACTGGCATATTCCTGATAAAGACAAATGAATGAAAATTGTTAATAAAAAAACCCAGGGTTTTTTTTGGGGCTACTTAAGGTTTCAAAATCTACCATAAATAATGTGCAATCCCACTAAATAAATAACATTGAATAAAACCAACATGCTTACGCAGCCCTAATGCTAAGGGGACCTGTCACCACATTCCCCTCTAAAGGGCTGAGCAGTGACTATAAGAAAACTAATCCTATGCTAAACAGGCCTCACACTTCCTACTTACTTAGGTCCTGGCTGTGGTTCTCCTGCAAAGTGGCTTCTTCAATAGATGTTCCTCCTCTGATGCACATCTGCCCCTGTGACTTGTCTTCTTTCATATTCTTCTAAACTCCACCCTCTTAGAACCTCCTATATGTCTCACTACTCCCTCTAGTGGCCAAACACTATATATAAGCTAATGTCTAATCTAACCCATCTCTACACTGCCATCTAGGGGATGAAAATGGTAATTACTATACAATGGCTTTAACCCTTTCAATGCTGTCAGATATGGCCGATTTGAAATAAAAAAATATTTTTTCACATAATACAATCACACATATCAGACACAATTTATTTTATGTACGAGACACAGTATATTTGGAAATTTCAATTTCTCCTCAACACGTCAATACCAAAAAATATAATTTAATGAATATTTCTCACTTCTATATGTCAAAACACCAAGCAGTTCACTACTAAAATTCCAAAGCACTGCTGCCAAAAACGCCATAAGTTTGATTTCAAGGCCAAACATTCAACTAACAGTAGGTTTACCCTAGAAAACTACACATTATTAGAAAGAGCAGATTCTGTCAAATAAAAAGAACATATATCTATGTACTAGTGATGTGCGGGCCGGCCCGATACCCACGGGTTCACCCTCTGATCTCCCCACCCGCCACTGTCAAATGCCGCAACCCGGATGCGGCGGGCACGGGCTAAGGGAGGGCGGGTATCTACTATGTACTGCAAACTACCAAGTTGCAATTCTTTTCTAAAATGTAATTTTTTTATAGAATACTAAATTTCTTGAAAAATGAGCTCAAAGATTCTAGTCTACAGCATCATATATGCCACATTTCATTGGTTACCAAGGTAAAACACTCTATGAATGCCAGGATTCCACTGAACAGTTTTATGCCCAATGCGTATGGGTTTAGCTCATAGTTGAGTCAAGTTGATCCAGGGACTGGTCCCATTGCCAGTCAGGAAGGATTTTTTGCCCCTCTGAGGCAAATTGGAGAGGCTTCAAATGGGGTGTTTTGCCTTCCTTTGGATCAACTAGCAGTTAAGGCAGCTTAAAATAGAGTTAACAGTTTGAACTTGATGGAAGTGTCTTTTTTCAACCTAACTTACTATGTTACACTTATTATAAATACAATAATGCACGTGGGGCTGCAGGAAAGCTGCAATTGCCCCATTATCTGTGTTGTTTCACCTGCAATTTCTTAAGAAATCACTGGTTCTATGATCCGGAAGTCATCTCAACTGACATGTTCTTAGATGTAGTGTCTAACTTTAGGAATGTTTCCCATATAATAAACACATATATCAGAGACATAATTTAGTTTCTGCAAGAAAACCCAGATTTGGACAGTTCAATACCCCCAGAAGACAGAGAGGAATGGTATGATGGCAATTACATGTATAAATACCCCCAGAACTCAGAGAAAGATGGTACGGTGGCAATTTCATGAATAAATACCCCAGAACTCAGAGCAAGATGGTACGGAGGCAATGACATGTATAAATACCACCAGAACTTAGAGAAAGATGGTAGGGTGGCAATTACATGTATAAATACTCACAGAACTCAGAGCAAGGTGGTTTGGTGGCAATTACATGTATAAATACCACCAGAACTCAGAGTAAGATGGTAGGGTGGCAATTACATGTATAAATACCCCAGAACTCTGAGCAAGATGGTACGGTGGCAACTACATGTATAAATACCCCCAGAACTCAGAGAAAGATGGTACGGTGGCAATTACATGTATAAATACCCCCAGAACTCCGAGCAAGATGGTACGGTGGCGATTACATGTATAAATACCCCCAGAAGACTGAGAGGAATGGTACGGTGGCAATTACATGTATAAATACCCCCAGAACTCAGAGAAAGATGGTATGGTGGCAATTATATGTATAAATACCCCCAGAATTTAGAGCAAGATGGTACGGTGGCAACTACATGTATAAATACCCCCAGAACTCAGAGAAAGATGGGACGGTGGCAATTACATGTATAAATTCCCCCAGAACGACAAGCAAGATGGTACAGTGGCAATGACATATATAAATACCCCCAGAACTCAGAGAAAGATGATACGGTGGCAACTACATGTATAAATACCCCCAGAACTCCAAGCAAGATGGTATGGTGGCAATTACATGTATAAATAACCCCAGAAGACAGAGAGGAATGGTATGGTGGCAATTACATGTATAAATACGCCCAGAACTAAGATAAAGATGGTACAGTGACAATTACATGTATAAATACCACCGGAAGACAAAGAGGAATGGAACGTTGGCAATTACATGTATAAATACCCACAGAACTCAGAGCAAGATGGTACGGTGTCAATTACATGTATAAAGACCCCCAGAACTAAGATAAAGATGGTACGGTGGCAATTACATGTATAAAGACCCCCAGAACTAAGAGAAAGATGGTACAGTGGCAATTACATGTATAAATACCCCCAGAACTCAGAGCAAGATGGTACGGTGGCAATTACCTGTAAAAATACCCCCAGAATTCAGAGAAAGATGGTAGGGTGGCAATTACATGTATAAATACCCCCAGAATTTAGAGAAAGATGGTAGGGTGGCAATTACATGTATAAATACCCCAGAACTCTGAGCAAGATGGTACAGTGGCAACTACATGTATAAATACCCCCAGAACTCAGAGAAAGATGGGACGGTGGCTATGACATGTATAAATACCCCCAGAACTTAGAGAGAGATGGTACGGTGGCAATGACATGTATAAACACCCCCAGAACTCCGAGCAAGATGGTATGGTGTTAATTACATGTATAAAGACCCCCAGAACTAAGAGAAAGATGGTACGGTGGCAATTACATGTATAAAGACCCCCAGAACTCCGAGCAAGATGGTACGGTGGAAATTACATGTATAAATACCCCCAGAAGACAGAGAGGAATGGTACGGTGGCAATAACATGTATAAATACCCCCAGAATTTAGAGCAAGATGGTAAGGTGACAATTACATGTATAAAGACCCCCAGAAGACAGAGAGGAATGGTACGGTGGCAATTACATGTATAAATACCCCCAGAACTCAGAGAAAGATGGTACGGTGGCAATTACCTGTATAAATACCCCCAGAATTTAGAGCAAGATGGTACGGTGACAATTACATGTATAAATACCCCAGAACTCTGAGCAAGATGGTAAAGTGGCAATTACATGTATAAATACCACCCAGAATTTAGAGCAAAATGGTACGGTGGCAATTACATGTATAAATACCCCCAGAACTCGGAGCAAGGTGGTATGGTGGCAATTACATGTATAAATACCACCCAGAACTCAGAGCAAGATTGTACGGTGGCAATTACATGTATAAATACCTCCAGAACTCAGAGCAAGATTATACGGTGGCAATTACTTGTATAAATATCTCCAGAACTCAGAGAAAGATGGTACGGTGGCAATTACATGTATAAATACCCCCAGAACTCCAAGCAAGATGGTACGGTGGCAATTCCATGTATAAATAACCCCAGAATGGTACGGTGGCAATTACATGTATAAATATCCCCAGAACTCCGAGCAAGATGGTACGGTACTGTGGCAATTACATGTATAAATTCCCCTCAGAACTCCGAGCAAGATGGTACGGTGGCAATGACATGTATAAATACCCCCAGAACTTAGAGAAAGATGGTACGGTGGCAATTACATGTATAAATTCCCCCAGAACTCCGAGCAAGATGGTATGGTGGCAATTACATGTATAAATACCCCCAGAAGACAGAGAGGAATGGTACGGTGGCAATTACATGTATAAATACCCCCAGAATTTAGAGCAAGATGGTACGGGGGCAATTACATGTATAAATTCCCCCAGAACTCCGAGCAAGATGGTACGTTGGCAATTACATGTATAAATACCCCCAGAAGACAGAGATGAATGGTACGGTGGCAATTACATGTATAAATACCCCCAGAAGACAGAGAGGAATGGTACGGTGGCAATTACATGTATAAATACCCCCAGAAGACAGAGAGGAATGGTACGGTGGCAATTACATGTATAAATACCCACAGAACGCAGAGAAAGATAGTACGGTGGAAATTACATGTCTAAATACCCCAGAACTCAGAGCTAGATGGTAAGGTGGCAATAACATGTATAAAGACCCCCAGAAGACAGAGAGGAATGGTACGGTGGCAATTACATGTATAAATACCCACAGAACTAAGAGAAAGATGGTACGGTGGCAATTACATGTATAAATACCCCAGAACTAAGAGAAAGATGGTACGGTGGCAATTACATGTATAAATACAACTGGAAGACAAAGAGGAATGGTATGGTGGCAATTACATGTATAAATACCCACAGAACTCAGAGCAAGATGGTACGGTGGCAATTACATGTATAAATACCCCCAGAAGACAGAGGAATGGTACGGTGGCAATTACATGTATAAATACCCCCAGAATTTAGAGCAAGATGGTAAGGTGACAATTACATGTATAAATACCCACAGAACTCAGAGCAAGATGGTACGGTGTCAATTACATGTATAAAGACCCCCAGAACAAAGAGAAAGATGGAACGGTGGCAATTACATGTATAAATACCCACAAAACTCAGAGCAAGATGGTACGGTGTCAATTACATGTATAAAGACCCCCAGAACAAAGAGAAAGATGGTACGGTGGCAATTACATGTATAAAGACCCCCAGAAGACAGAGAGGAATGGTACGGTGGCAACTACATATATAAATACCCACAGAACTCAGAGCAAGATGGTACGGTGGCAATTACACGTATAAATACCCCCAGAAGACAGAGAGGAATGGTACGGTGGCAATTACATGTATAAATACCCCCAGAACTAAGACAAAGATGGTACGGTGGCAATTACATGTATAAAGACCCCCAGAAGACAGAGAGGAATGGTACGGTGGCAATTACATGTATAAATACCCCCAGAACTGAGAGAAAGATGGTACGGTGGCAATTACATGTATAAAGACCCCCAGAACTAAGAGAAAGATGGTACGGTGGCAATTACATGTATAAAGACCCCCAGAAGACAGAGAGGAATGGTACGGTGGCAATTACATGTATAAATACCCCCAGAACTCAGAGAAAGATGGTACGGTGGCAATTACATGTATAAATACCCCTGGAAGACAAAGAGGAATGGTACGGTGGCAATTACATGTATAAATACCCCCAGAATTTAGAGCAAGATGGTACGGTGAATATTACATGTATAAATACCCCCAGAATTTAGAGCAAGATGGTAAGGTGGCAATTATATGTATAAATACCCCCAGAACTAAGAGCAAGGTGGTTTGGTGGCAATTACATGTATAAATTCCCCACAGAAATCAGAGCAAGATTGTACAGTGGCAATTACATGTATAAATACCCCCAGAACTAAGAGAAAGATGGTACGGTGGCAATTACATGTATAAATACAACTGGAAGACAAAGAGGAATGGTACGGTGGCAATTACATGTATAAATACCCCCAGAACTGAGAAAAAGATGGTACGGTGGCAATTACATGTATAAAGACCCCCAGAACTAAGAGAAAGATGGTACGGTGGCAATTACATGTATAAATACAACTGGAAGACAAAGAGGAATGGTACGGTGGCAATTACATGTATAAATACCCCCAGAACTGAGAAAAAGATGGTACGGTGGCAATTACATGTATAAAGACCCCCAGAACTAAGAGAAAGATGGTACGGTGGCAATTACATGTATAAATACAACTGGAAGACAAAGAGGAATGGTACGGTGGCAATTACATGTATAAATACCCCCAGAACTGAGAAAAAGATGGTACGGTGGCAATTACACGTATAAATACCCCCAGAAGACAGAGAGGAATGGTACGGTGGCAATTACATGTATAAATACCCCCAGAATTTAGAGCAAGATGGTAAGGTGACAATTACATGTATAAATACCCCCAGAACTCAGAGAAAGATGGTACGGTGGCAATTACATGTATAAATACCCCTGGAAGACAAAGAGGAATGGTACGGTGGCAATTACATGTATAAATACCCCCAGAATTTAGAGCAAGATGGTACGGTGAATATTACATGTATAAATACCCCCAGAATTTAGAGCAAGATGGTAAGGTGGCAATTATATGTATAAATACCCCCAGAACTAAGAGCAAGGTGGTTTGGTGGCAATTACATGTATAAATTCCCCACAGAAATCAGAGCAAGATTGTACAGTGGCAATTACATGTATAAATACCCCCAGAACTAAGAGAAAGATGGTACGGTGGCAATTACATGTATAAATACCCCCAGAACTCTGAGCAAGATGGTACGGTGGCAATTACATGTATAAATACCCCCAGAACTGAGAAAAAGATGGTACGGTGGCAATTACATGTATAAAGACCCCCAGAACTAAGAGAAAGATGGTACGGTGGCAATTACATGTATAAATACAACTGGAAGACAAAGAGGAATGGTACGGTGGCAATTACATGTATAAATACCCCCAGAACTGAGAAAAAGATGGTACGGTGGCAATTACATGTATAAAGACCCCCAGAACTAAGAGAAAGATGGTACGGTGGCAATTACACGTATAAATACCCCCAGAAGACAGAGAGGAATGGTACGGTGGCAATTACATGTATAAATACCCCCAGAATTTAGAGCAAGATGGTAAGGTGACAATTACATGTATAAATACCCCTGGAAGACAAAGAGGAATGGTACGGTGGCAATTACATGTATAAATACCCCCAGAATTTAGAGCAAGATGGTACGGTGAATATTACATGTATAAATACCCCCAGAATTTAGAGCAAGATGGTAAGGTGGCAATTATATGTATAAATACCCCCAGAACTAAGAGCAAGGTGGTTTGGTGGCAATTACATGTATAAATACCCCACAGAAATCAGAGCAAGATTGTACAGTGGCAATTACATGTATAAATACCTCCAGAACTCAGAGAAAGATGGTACGGTGGCAATTACATGTATAAATACCCCCAGAATTTAGAGCAAGATGGTACGGGGGCAATTACATGTATAAATTCCCCCAGAACTTCGAGCAAGATGGTACGTTGGCAATTGCATGTATAAATACCCCCAGAAGACAGAGATGAATGGTACGGTGGCAATTACATGTATAAATACCCCCGGAAGACAGAGAGGAATGGTACGGTGGCAATTACATGTATAAATACCCACAGAACGCAGAGCAAGATGGTAAGGTGGCAATTACATGTATAAAGACCCCCAGAAGACAGAGAGGAATGGTACGGTGGCAACTACATGTATAAATACCCCCAGAACTCAGAGAAAGATGGTACGGTGGCAATTACATGTATAAATACCCCCAGAATTTAGAGCAAGATGGTACGGTGGCAATTACATGTATAAATACCCCCAGAACTAAGAGCAAGGTGGTATGGTGGCAATTACATGTATAAATACCCCCCAGATCTCAGAGCAAGATGGTACGGTGGCAATTACATGTATAAATACCCCCAGAATTTAGAGCAAGATGGTACGGTGGCAATTACATGTATAAATTAGGGATGCACCGAATCCACTTTTTAGGATTCGGCCGAACCCCCGAATCCTTCGTGAAACATTCGGCCGAATACTGGACCGAATCCGAACCCTAATTTGCATATGCAAATTAGGGGTGGGAAGGGGAAAACATTTTTTACTTCCTTGTTTTCTGACAAAAAGTAATGCAATTTCCCTCCCGCCCCTAATTCGCATATTCAAATTATGATTCGGATTTGGTTCGGCTGGACAGAAGGATTCGGCCGAATCCGAATCCTGCTGAAAAAGGCTGAATCCTGGCCGAATCCCGAACCGAATCCTGGATTCGGTGCATCCCTAGTATAAATACCCCCAGAAGACAGAGAGGAATGGTAAGGCGGAAATTACATGTATAAATACCACCAGAACTAAGAGAAAGATGGGACAGTGGCAATTACATGTATAAATACCCCTAGAACTTAGAGAAAGATGGTACGGTGGCAATTACATGTATAAATTCCCCCAGAACTCCGAGCAAGATGGTACGGTTGCAATTACATGTATAAATACCCCCAGAAGACAGAGAGGAATGGTACGGTGGCAATTACATGTATAAATACCCCCAGAATTTAGAGCAAGATGGTACGGGGGCAATTACATGTATAAATTCCCCCAGAACTCCGAGCAAGATGGTACGTTGGCAATTACATGTATAAATACCCCCAGAAGACAGAGATGAATGGTACGGTGGCAATTACATGTATAAGTACCCCCAGAAGACAGAGAGGAATGGTACGGTGGCAATTACATGTATAAATACCCCCAGAATTTAGAGCAAGATGGTAAGGTGACAATTACATGTATAAAGACCCCCAGAAGACAGAGAGGAATGGTACGGTGGCAATTACATGTATAAATACCCACAGAACGCAGAGAAAGATAGTACGGTGGAAATTACATGTCTAAATACCCCAGAACTCAGAGCAAGATGGTAAGGTGGCAATTACATGTATAAAGACCCCAGAAGACAGAGAGGAATGGTACGGTGGCAATTACATGTATAAATACCCACAGAACTCAGAGCAAGATGGTACAGTGGCAATTACATGTATAAATACCCCCAGAACTAAGAGAAAGATGGTACGGTGGCAATTACATGTATAAAGACCCCCAGAAGACAGAGAGGAATGGTACGGTGGCAATTACATGTATAAAATACCCCCAGAACTCAGAGAAAGATGGTACGGTGGCAATTACATGTAAAAATACCCCCAGAATTTAGAGCAAGATGGTACAGTGACAATTACATGTATAAATACCCCCAGAACTAAGAGCAAGGTGGTATGGTGGCAATTACATGTATAAATACCCCCCAGATCTCAGAGCAAGATGGTACGGTGGCAATTACATGTATAAATACCCCAAGAATTTAGAGCAAGATGGTACGGTGGCAATTACATGTATAAATTAGGGATGCACCGAATCCACTTTTTTGGATTCGGCCGAACCCCCGAATCCTTCGTGAAACATTCGGCCGAATACTGGACCGAATCCGAACCCTAATTTGCATATGCAAATTAGGGGTGGGAAGGGGAAAACATTTTTTACTTCCTTGTTTTCTGACAAAAAGTAATGCAATTTCCCTCCCGCCCCTAATTCGCATATTCAAATTATGATTCGGATTTGGTTTGGCTGGACAGAAGGATTCGGCCGAATCCGAATCCTGCTGAAAAAGGCTGAATCCTGGCCGAACCCCGAACCGAATCCTGGATTCGGTGCATGCCTAGTATAAATACCCCCAGAAGACAGAGAGGAATGGTAAGGCGGAAATTACATGTATAAATACCACCAGAACTAAGAGAAAGATGGGACAGTGGCAATTACATGTATAAATACCCCTAGAACTTAGAGAAAGATGGTACGGTGGCAATTACATGTATAAATTCCCCCAGAACTCCGAGCAAGATGGTAAGGTGGCAATTACATGTATAAAGACCCCCAGAAGACAGAGAGGAATGGTACGGTGGCAATTACATGTATAAATACCCACAGAACTCAGAGCAAGATGGTACGGTGGCAATTACATGTATAAATACCCCCATAACTAAGAGAAAGATGGTACGGTGGCAATTACATGTATAAAGACCCCCAGAAGACAGAGAGGAATGGTACGGTGGCAATTACATGTATAAAATACCCCCAGAACTCAGAGAAAGATGGTACGGTGGCAATTACATGTAAAAATACCCCCAGAATTTAGAGCAAGATGGTACAGTGACAATTACATGTATAAATACCCCCAGAATTTAGAGCAAGATGGTACGGTGGCAATTACATGTATAAATACCCCCAGAACTAAGAGCAAGGTGGTATGGTGGCAATTACATGTATAAATACCCCCCAGATCTCAGAGCAAGATTGTACGGTGGCAATTACATGTATAAATACCCCCAGAACTCAGAGAAAGATGGTACGGTGGCAATTACATGTAAAAATACCCCCAGAATTTAGAGCAAGATGGTACAGTGACAATTACATGTATAAATACCCCCAGAATTTAGAGCAAGATGGTAGGGTGGCAATTACATGTATAAATACCCCCAGAACTCAGAGAAAGATGGTACGGTGGCAATTACATGTATAAATACCCCCAGAAGACCGAGAGGAATGGTACGGTGGCAATTACATGTATAAATACCCCCAGAATTTAGAGCAAGATGGTAAGGTGACAATTACATGTATAAAGACCCCCAGAAGACAGAGAGGAATGGTACGGTGGCAATTACATGTATAAATACCCCCAGAAGACAGAGAGGAATGGTACGGTGGCAATTACATGTATAAATACCCCCAGAATTTAGAGCAAGATGGTACGGTGGCAATTACATGTATAAATACCCCCAGAACTAAGAGCAAGGTGGTATGGTGGCAATTACATGTATAAATACCCCCCAGAACTCAGAGCAAGATTTTACGATGGCAATTACATGTATAAATACCCCCAGAATTTAGAGCAAGATGGTACGGTGGCAATTACATGTATAAATTAGGGATGCACCGAATCCACTTTTTTGGATTCGGCCGAACCCCTGAATCCTTCGTGAAAGATTCGGCCGAATACTGGACCAAATCCGAACCCTAATTTGCATATGCAAATTAGGGGTGGGAAGGGGAAAACATTTTTTACTTCCTTGTTTTCTGACAAAAAGTAATGCAATTTCCCTCCCGCCCCTAATTCGCATATTCAAATTATGATTCGGATTTGGTTCGGCTGGACAGAAGGATTCGGCCGAATCCGAATCCTGCTGAAAAAGGCTGAATCCTGGCCGAATCCTGGATTCGGTGCATCCATAGTATAAATACCCCCAGATGACAGAGAGGAATGGTAAGGCGGAAATTACATGTATAAATACCACCAGAACTAAGAGAAAGATGGGACAGTGGCAATTACATGTATAAATACCCCTAGAACTCAGAGCAAGATGGTACGGTGGCAATGACATGTATAAATACCCCCAGAACTTAGAGAAAGATGGTACGGTGGCAATTACATGTATAAATTCCCCCAGAAGACAGAGAGGAATGGTACGGTGGCAATTACATGTATAAATACCCCCAGAATTTAGAGCAAGATGGTACGGGGGCAATTACATGTATAAATTCCCCCAGAACTCCGAGCAAGATGGTACGTTGGCAATTACATGTATAAATACCCCCAGAAGACAGAGATGAATGGTACGGTGGCAATTACATGTATAAATACCCCCAGAAGACAGAGAGGAATGGTACGGTGGCAATTACATGTATAAATACCCACAGAACGCAGAGAAAGATAGTACGGTGGAAATTACATGTCTAAATACCCCAGAACTCAGAGCAAGATGGTAAGGTGGCAATTACATGTATAAAGACCCCCAGAAGACAGAGAGGAATGGTACGGTGGCAATTACATGTATAAATACCCACAGAACTCAGAGCAAGATGGTACGGTGGCAATTACATGTATAAAAACCCCCAGAACTAAGAGAAAGATGGTACGGTGGCAATTACATGTATAAAGACCCCCAGAAGACAGAGAGGAATGGTACGGTTGCAATTACATGTATAAAATACCCCCAGAACTCAGAGAAAGATGGTACGGTGGCAATTACATGTAAAAATACCCCCAGAATTTAGAGCAAGATGGTACAGTGACAATTACATGTATAAATACCCCCAGAATTTAGAGCAAGATGGTACGGTGGCAATTACATGTATAAATACCCCCAGAACTCTGAGCAAGATTGTACGGTGGCAATTACATGTATAAATACCCCCCAGATCTCAGAGCAAGATTGTACGGTGGCAATTACATGTATAAATACCCCCAGAATTTAGAGCAAGGTGGTATGGTGGCAATTACATGTATAAATACCCACAGAACTCAGAGCAAGATGGTACGGTGGCAATTACATGTATAAATACCCCCAGAACTCAGAGAAAGATGGTACGGTGGCAATTACATGTATAAATACCCCCAGAAGACAGAGAGGAATGGTACGGTGGCAATTACATGTATAAATACCCCCAGAATTTAGAGCAAGATGGTACGGTGGCAATTACATGTATAAATACCCCCAGAACTAAGAGCAAGGTGGTATGGTGGCAATTACATGTATAAATACCCCCCAGAACTCGGAGCAAGATTGTACGATGGCAATTACCCCCAGAATTTAGAGCAAGATGGTACGGTGGCAATTACATGTATAAATACCCCCAGAATTTAGAGCAAGATGGTACAGTGGCAATGACATGTATAAATACCCCCAGAACTTAGAGAAAGATGGTACGGTGGCAATTACATGTATAAATTCCCCCACAACTTTGAGCAAGATGGTACGGTGGCAGTTACATGTACAGTATAAATACCCCCAGAATTTAGAGCAAGATGGTACGGTGGCAATTACATGTATAAATTCCCCCAGAACTCCGAGCAAGATGGTACGGTGACAATTACATGTATAAATACCCGCAGAATTTAGAGCAAGATGGTAAGGTGGCAATTACATGTATAAATACCCACAGAACTCAGAGCAAGATGGTACGGTGTCAATTACATGTATAAAGACCCCCAGAACAAAGAGAAAGATGGTACGGTGGCAATTACATGTATAAAGACCCCCAGAAGACAGAGAGGAATGGTACGTTGGCAATTACATGTATAAATACCCACAGAACGCAGAGAAAGATGGTACGGTGGAAATTACATGTCTAAATACCCCAGAACTCAGAGCAAGATGGTAAGGTGGCAATTACATGTATAAATACCCACAGAACTCAGAGCAAGATGGTACGGTGGCAATTACATGTATAAATACCCCCCAGAACTCAGAGAAAGATGGTACGGTGGCAATTACATGTATAAATACCCCCAGAACTCAGAGAAAGATGGTACGGTGGCAATTACATGTATAAATACCCCCAGAATTTAGAGCAAGATGGTACGGTGAATATTACATGTATAAATACCCCCAGAATTTAGAGCAAGATGGTAAGGTGGCAATTACATGTATAAATACCCCACAGAAATTCAGAGCAAGTTTGTACGGGTGGCAATTACATGTATAAATACCCCCAGAATTTAGAGCAAGATGGTACGGTGGCAATTACATGTATAAATACCCCACAGAAATCAGAGCAAGTTTGTACGGTGGCAATTACATGTATAAATACCCCCAGAATTTAGAGCAAGATGGTAAGGTGGCAATTACATGTATAAATACCCCACAGAAATCAGAGCAAGTTTGTACGGTGGCAATTACATGTATAAATACTCCCAGAACTGAGAGCAAGATGGTACGGTGGCAATTACATGTATAAATACCCCCAGAAGACAGAGAGGAATGGTAAGGCGGAAATTACATATATAAATACCCCCAGAACTCTGAGCAAGATGGTACGGTGGCAATTACATGTATAAAATAAACCAGAAAAGTGTAAAGTGATTACAGTAAAGTAACCCCAGCCCCAGATTTCCATTGTGATACACAAATTGACTAAGTAAAATATGATTAGTAACAGAATCTTACTTTGGAAGCAGCAGGTGAATAAGAAAATTGCGTTTTTTGCTGCTGTCAGCTGCATTCCTTTCCTCTCTGCTTAGCTGAGTGTTCTGTGCAGAGGGGGGGATCAGGTTACACAGACAGGAGCCAGCAGAAGTGATGAAGAAAAAAACTTTTTTGGCACAAAGTACTTCAATGTACAAACTGGCCAATCAGGGGGCACTCCAGGTTTTACAGCAAATTGAAAGTGCTGCTGTTAAAGCTCCCTAATTGGCCTATTCATGCTGAAGGACCTCCTTAGGCGGCTGTGGAATAGCCTGGGGATTTCCTGGCGGGGCCCCACCGGGGGTGCAGGGACCACATACCTCCCAACATTTTGGAAGTAAAAGAGGGACAGAAATTTTTTTCCCGCACATAGCGCAGCAATTTTTTGACCACACCACTTTCTGTGGCCACACATCCTAATTACCATGTTTGTTTTACAAAATTTGGCAGGTTATGAAAGTTTGAAAATATTTCTCCTTATCTAAACTGAGTTTTTGTGTCTCAAAATTGTTACAAAGTATCTTATTTGCACCTGTTACCTGTTCCGGGCTCACTGAGTGGGTAAAGGGGTGGGGTGGGCAAAGGGGTGGGTGGGTGGGCGGGCTCACTGAGTGGGTAAAGGGGTGGGTGGGTGGGCGGGCTCACTGAGTGGGTAAAGGGTGTGGGTGGGTGGGCGGGCTCACTGAGTGGGTAAAGGGGTGGGTGGGTAAAGGGGTGGGTGGGTAAAGGGGGTGGGTGGGTGGGTAAAGGGGGTGGGTGGGGTGGGCTCACTGAGTGGGTAAAGGGGTGGGTGGGCGGGCTCACTGAGTGGGTAAAGGGGTGGGTGGGCGGGCTCACTGAGTGGGTAAAGGGGTGGGGTGGGCGGGCTCACTGAGTGGGTAAAGGGGTGGGTGGGCGGGCTCACTGAGTGGGTAAAGGGGTGTGGGTGGGCGGGCTCACTGAGTGGGTAAAGGGGGTGGGTGGGCGGGTTCCCTGAGTGGGCAAGGGGTGGGTGGGCGGGTTCCCTGAGTGGGGCAAGGGGGTGGGTGGGTTTCCTGAGTGGGTAAGTTCCCTGAGTGGGTAAGGGGTAGGTGGGCGGGGTTCCCTGAGTGGGTAAGGGGTGGGTGGGCGGGTTTCCCTGAGTGGGTAAGTTTCCCTGAGTGGGTAAGGGGTGGGTGGGTTCCCTGAGTAGGTAAACGGGTGGGTGGTCCCCTTGTGTGGGTTCCCTGCATGGGTAAAGGGGTGGGCGGGTTCCGTGCGTGGATAAAGGGGCGGGCGGGTTCCTTATGTGGGTAAAAGGGCAGGTGGGTTGCTTGTGTCGGTAAAGGGGCTGGTGGTTTCCCTGTGTGGGTAAAGTGGCAGGCAAGTTCCCTGCATTCTATTATTAGAAACTCTGTGGGTGTTTCTTTTCATTGCACAAACACAATTGTCAAACCGGAATATTCTCCAGTTCTGTGTGCCAGAGGTGCAGGGAGTTGGGCAGAAAAACACAAACAATGGGCTTCATGTGCTGCGTAACAATCACTGCCTTGTGTTTATTATAAAGGAGAGAGAAAAAAACCCTGTCGGACAATCAGAATGTGACTTCTGTGTGGTTAAAGGTGTGGGCGGGAGGGTTCGGGTGGGATCCCTGTGTGGATAAAACACATTTGCTATAATAAGTACATATCTAACATGTGACTTATGGTACATATACTGCAATAACTAATGCAGCCATTGAGGGAAGCTTAAACTGCCTTTTCCATTCAGTACCATGGACAGCACTCTGTGGCTGCAGCTCCTATTGATTGACACACTGGTTGGTGGCAGCGCTGTCACAGCAAAGAGTCAGTTCTATACACCTACAGATAACATTTTTATAACATTATTCCTATTAGATATCCTTGTACCATTGACTCTGTGGCATATGAGGGCCCCAAAATGAAGACAGCTCTGTCATTCCAGATACTGCAAAATCAACTACAGATTTCTTTTCAGGGGCAAAGGTAGAAAAGGGTACATTAACCCCCAAAAACATATATTTTTGAAAAGTACAC
The DNA here is from genome assembly GCA_038501925.1 of Xenopus petersii. Taxonomy (NCBI): domain Eukaryota; kingdom Metazoa; phylum Chordata; class Amphibia; order Anura; family Pipidae; genus Xenopus; species Xenopus petersii. Next base: position 109,304,418 of record CM076686.1, read on the forward strand.
ATTCCCTTGAATCCCAATTGGGTATGCATGCCTTTCTACGCCAAAGCACCAAGTTGCAAAACCTTTCACACATTTTTGGATTTGGTTACATTTCCAAAACTCACCTCAAAGCTTTCACCTTGAAGTAACTTATCTCTCAAATACAATTAGTTACTAAGATACAAAAAAATCCTAAATACTATCGCAGAGAGCACATTTACCCTGGAACCCTCCGTCAACATTGTGGACCTCCCCCTTGACTCCCTCTGACACTGACACTGCCTGTCAAATAAATGCATATCTGGCTGCTGTCTATCTGCTGTATAGTATAATAAAAAAACATTCTCAATCCTTATCTATGAATTACTTCTATAGCCCACTACCAGAAATTGTCTTATTGGGTAAAGCCTGAGCATGTTCTGTACCAACCAAAGCCATAATACTTACCATGAGAGTGTCCCGGAAATGTTGTGTCTTCTTCTGTATAATGATCTCAATTCCATCTCTTCTGCTTTATCTCTTTTCTTCTGCTTCTTACTGGCATTTTCCTGATAAAGACAAACTAATGAAAATTATATTTTTGGGGCTACTTCAGATTTCCAAATCTTCCATAATTAATGTGCAATCCCACTAAATCAATAACATTGAATAAAACCAACATGCTTACGCAGCCCTAATGCTAAGGGGACCTGTCACCACATTCCCCTCTAAAGGGCTGAGCAGTGACTATAAGAAAACTAATCCTATGCTAACCAGGCCTCACACTTCCTACTTACTTGGGTCCTGGCTGTGGTTCTTCCTGCAAAGTGGCTTCTTCAATAGATGTTCCTCCTCTGATGCACATCTGCCCCTATGACTTGTCTCCTTTCATATTCTTCTAAACTCCGCCCTCTTAGAACCTCCTATGTGTTTTACTACTCCCTCTAGTGGCCAAACACTATATATACAGCTAATGTCTAATCTTACCCATCTCTACACTGCCATCTAGGGGAAGAAATGGTAATTACTGTACGACAGCTTTAACCCTTTCACTGCAGGCTGATACGGCCGATTTGAATAAAACAATTACATACATCATGGAAAGTTCAATTTCTCCTCAAAACGTCAATACCAAATATCATTTTATGAATATTTCTCACCTGTATAGATCAAAACTCCAAGCCGTTAACTACTAAAATTCCAAAGCACCACTGCACAAAACTCCATATGTCAGATTTCAAGGCCAAACATTATACTACGGGACCGCATTACGCGGACAATCCCGCTTTTATTCGCCTGTCCCTAGGTCCCGGATAGCAAGGAGGGATGCTCTGTGGCGGTTTGGATTCCTGCACTTCTTGCCGACTTCCAGGTTCAGCACTTCCGGCGCAGCAGAGGGGAGGAGCAGTTGTAGGAGTTCACTGACTGACCCCCCCTCAAGGGATCCCCATCTTCGAACGGCCTCTTACAGCTTCCAAAAACTCCTGCCTTATGCTGAAGGTGGCTAAGACAGCACAATGGAGTGTGGGAGTTGTGGTCAAGTGAACGCTTTCCTTAGCTGCTCGTTGCAGTGGTAAAACTACATTTCCCAGAAGGGGTTGCGGCGCGCAAGAACTTCCTGGCAAAAGCGGCACCACCTTGTGTTGACGCTTTGGATTGCGGCTGCGCGCTGCTGCTGCTAGAGGTTGCTAGAAAACTGCTTGTTTAACATTTTGCGTGCTCATGGCAGCTCTGAGTCACAAATAGTGCGATTGTTTTATCTTACTGTAGTTAGACAGATATTGTTTATTATTAAGAAAGTAGGGGCTTTTGGGGAAGTTGCAAAGTTAGGAAGCGCTTGCACATATCAAGCAGTATTATTTACTATGGATGTTAAGGGACGGAGTATTTGGCTGCTTTTTGTGGCCTCGAGAGAAACTATAGAAACAAAGTACTGCGCAATGTATTAGCTCTTGTTTTCTCATTTATGCTGTGCTGTTTCCTGACGTGCCAGCCCTGAAATTAACCAGCACCTAGGGCCGTTCTCAGAAACTATGGTCATACCTCCCAACTGTCCCTTTTTAAGAGGGACAGTCCCTCTTTTGACAGCTCAACCTGCAGTCCCCTCATTTGTACTGGAAAGTCCCTATTTTCTCTGCACTGAACAGCCAGAAAAAGAAACAAAGTTTCTCACTTAATTGGCTTTTAGCAGAGAGAACCTAACAGGTGCAAATAAAGATACTTTGTAACCATTTTGAGACACAAAAAAACAGTTTAGATAAGGAGAAATATTTTTAAACTTTCATAACCTGGCACATTTTGTAAAAATTAGGGGGTGTGGCCACAGAAAGGGGCGTGGTCAAAAATTGCTACGCTACGTGCACAAACAATTTTTTGTCCCTCTTTTTACTTCTAAGTTGGGAGGTATGCCATAGAAGCAGTGGTGTAGCCCTATCATGCTGCCCAAAGCAAGTAACTCTTGTAGCTGCTTCTGATCACCACCCTCCTCTCACTTACCCATTTGCACCACCCAAACTCCCCCATCCCAGTTCGGGAGTGAGAAAAGAGATAAATCCCATTTTTTTTAAGGCGGAGGAAATGTTCCTCTACTTTCACGCCCTACGAACATGCCTCTTCATGCCCTGACGTTGGGCACTGAATATATTTATAATACACATAAGGGCTTATACATAACTATATTTTTAAAATTAGAACGCACTGAGAGAAGCAGCTGGCTCTAAGGAAAAACAAATCTAAAATTCTCCTGGAAATGCTGTTATAAAAACAGATTTTATATGAGGAAATGATTGATATAAAATAGCATTACATTTGCTATAGCTTTTATGCTGTTAAACTTTAACTCCCAGCATGCACTAATAATAACAGGATGTTGGTGAATGCTGGGGGCTATATTTCAGGCCTGGACTATGATTCAATAGAGGTCTTGGCATTTCAAGTACACAGAGGCCCAAACAGCCCCCCACCAGCTCAATAAATAGTAACTGTCGAAACATACCTCCCAACTGTTCTGTTTTTCACAGGACAGTTCAGATTTTGACAGCTCAGCCCGCAGTCCCGGATTGTTGTTACTTAAATGTCCAGACTTTCTCTTTGATCTCCTGCAGTGAAAAGCCAGAAAAAGACACAACGTTTCTAACTTAATTGCTATGGACAGAGAGCCCAGACTATGTGGTAGGTGCACTTACATACTTTTGTTACAATTTAAGATAAGCAAAGAAACAATTGTATTAAGTGATTTGAAGCTTAAAGGGCAATTAACCTTCATAAGCAAAACACAAAAAAAAACACAGAAATGTGCTCAAACTTTCATAACCTGCCAAAAATAGGCATGGCCAAAAATGTCAGCACACTACGCGCAGCAAATGTTTTTGTCCCTCCTTTTATTTACAAAATGTTGAGAGGTATGTCTGTGGCATCTTCCAGCAGCCCTTTTGGGATTTGCCAGAATCTACAGATTGAGCCTGAAAAGAAGGGCTACGGGTTGGGCAACGTTGATATAAAGTATATGTGTTGCCAGACTAGAATTAGAGAGAGAAATTACCCACATAGGTGTTTAAGGGTAGAGGTTATTCCTTGATGAAGTTTTGTTATACTGACAGGACAATGGAAATTGCACTGTTTGACTTTAAATAAATAGCCACTATTTAAAGGGGTCATACAAGCTAAACTTGAACTTAATACTATATTGTTTTTAGAGTGTTTTTAAGCACTTTTCATGGCATGATAAAGTATCAGCTGTTCTTACACTGCTGATATATTAATCTATAAAATTACTGTGTAACCTGAGCGCCCTCTGCTGTTCATGCTGGGCGACAGCCAGAGAGAACACCAAACACTTGTTTCCACAAGCGGCACTTTATATATATCAACAATTTTACATTAAACAGGTGCTTCACCTTTAACTTATTAAATATGTTATAGAATGCATTATAGTTCAGATGCATTATAATAGAATTTTATAATACATCTTTCTATTCAGACCCTTTCCTATTCATATTCCAGTCTATACAGTGCTGCACAATATCTTGGCACTCTATAAATACATGTTAATAATAATAATTATTATTAACATCAATGCATGGTTGCTAGGGTAATTTTGACCCTAGGAACCAGAATGCTGAAAATACATGAAAATGGCTAAATGGTTGAATTCTCCTTTAAGAACCACTGCCACTCATCATTGGTGTGTAAAGGGTTAACTGAACTATGATAAATCTTTTATTTACACTGCAGTGCTCCATAGAAGACATTTCAAGCCCCCATATTACTCTGAGACTGAGAGCTGAGACTAAAAAGCATTACGTTTGCACCGGTGCAGTAACTAAAAGCTACCAATAAGGTGTTTAGCTCTAAACTGATGATCAGTAAATGCTTCCTGCTGATTGGTTGCTATAGGAGATTAGACCAAGAGCACATTTTGCCCATTTTATTACATATCTCCATTTCAGTGTTGGGCATATAATATAAAATTAGAGAGTGTGTGACTGTGGGAGCTACTTTATAAAATACTGCTTTACTGAATGCTAGATACAGGCAATTACGGTACAAGTACTATACAAGTAAGTTCATAGAACGTTACATTTATTCTGTAGAATGCTTTACCATAATTTATTCTGTAGAATGTTTTACCAAACCAGAGAAAACAGCTCTAGAAGCGCGCTCTGTTTGTTTAGGATAGCAGCTGCCATATTAGCTTGTTGTGACATCACTTCGTGACTGAGTCTCTCCCTGTTCACTCATATCTCTGGGCTCCTTTTACAGCAGGGTGGGAAGGAGGGAGTGGGAGAGGAGCAAACTGAGCATGCTCCAGCCCTAGCCCTGGAAGTTTAAGCTAAAAACAGGAAGTCTGAAACAGAAGCCCATGTGTACACAATAGAAGGAAAGAAATGCTGTGTTTCTTTAGACAGAGAACTCAGAGCAGCATTACTTTGAGGGTTTACTGGTGTATTTATATAGACCTTTCTGATAAAGCTTACTTAATTTTAGCTTTTCCTTCTCCTTTAGAGTCATACATCATATGCACTGCTAGTTGTTAAACCTTGAGGATCAAATACATGCCATGCCTTTAAACAGAGACATAAGTCATCTTTGAAACTTTAAGTGATACTGCTTCAGCAGGATAATAACCCTGCACACAAAGTAAAGTCCAAGCAGAATTGGTGGGTAGGAATGGACTTGATAAAACTTCACTGGTCTGCACAGAACCCTGATCTCAACCCTAAAGAACACCTGTAGAATAGATTGGATGTCAATGTGAGCCAGGCTTGATCAATATCACTGCCCAACCTCTTACACATGAATGCAAGCAAATCCTGCCAACATGTTCCAGCATCTAGGGGAAAGCTTTTCCAGAAAAGTAGAGGGTAAAGGCTATTTTAGCTGCAAAGAAAGGAGCAACATCATAATATCCTTAGAAAGGCAGGTGCCACATTCTTTTGGCCATACATTGTACTTGTTCATTTACAGTTGCCACTACATCTCTCTTTAACACAATCTCATTTTAAAATCCACATGCTGGACAGCTGATTGTTAATCTGCAAAGATTCTATGTGGTCATTTAGAAAACCAATATGTACCCAAAAACACAACCAGTGCAGGTATGCAAATGGGAACTAGCCCACGTGGCTTATAGTGCTAAAAAAAGCTGCACCATTATTTGACGGAATAAACCACAGCAGCGTCGAACTGGGCCGGTAGGCCCGACCTCTTTTGGGCCACGCCGGCCCAGATCAGCTCCCTGAACTTATTCTCCTCACTCAACCTTTATTCTTCTAGTCTCTTTAGTTATAAATACTATGGTGCAAATTACACTACAAAAGCCCAGGGAAACCTTAATAGAGTTAAATAGAGTTGTTATATTGCCCTACACATGTGCCCAGTGTATATGTGCCATATGTTAGGAAATGTATGGAGGAGCCCGGGAACCCAAAAACTATTTTTAACATTTTTTGCAGCCTATCACGCTGAAAAAACTAAAAGACGAAGAAAAATTAAAGAAGCCCTATACATTCCATTGCATTTCACCTGGTCTGAGCTGGCGAAGGCAAGTCTGGCAGAACAGGTAACGTTCAGTAAAATGCGCATCTTAGTGAATTTGCAAAGTAATGCTCTTTCGCCAGAGCCTGGTGTAAGACTGCGAAGTAGCGCTAGAGTCTATCTCCTTTGCAGGCGAAGTTACAGCAGCGCCCGTTTGTAAACCGGCAAAGTACCAAAATGATAATGTAGCAGCAACTGGAGCAGCAGCAGTGATTGAATCCATGGCTGAAGAATTCATGGATCAAAAACATATGGCAGCACAGGAATTGTACTGACTCAATAGGCCACACATACAAAGCAATTCTCTGTGTACTTAATAAACTATGTATGTACTGCACATCTAAGCAGAAATAAATGCCATATTAACATTAATCTTATGAAACCTACTTACTGGGTACACTTCCCCTTTAAGAGCAGGGAACAGCGTTGACTTCCCTCCTACTGCTGTGGCAGTTGGTTCAGTCCGTTGGTTGCCATCGTGGTGAGTGGTAAGTGTATATTCTCTCTGGGAGAGATTCTTTGTCAAATAATGCTTATTTTAATGAAAAAATAGGGGAAATTGTTGGGTGACATCCCCAGACTAACCAGATATTGATCCTCTTACTGATTTTAGTGAATTTAGAACATTTTCCCCTAAAATGGGCTTTGGAGACGCCTTTAATCTTAGTGCTGGTTGGGAGACACAGACTCAGGATTTGGCAGCTATACAGGACTGACAGCAAATGTACATGTTTTCTACAGTAACTCCATAAGAAGGTAGCATTTGGGGGCTTCTTCCTTTTACACAATAACATTTATTTATAAGTCTCATGGTTTAAGAGCAGAGATGATAAGTGACATTACCCCATGTGATTTGACAGTTGGTTTGGTCCGTTGGTTGGGTGGAGTGGTAAATGTGAGAGATTTTCTGACCAATACCCTTATTTTAGTAAAATAATAGGGGGGGGGAGATAGTTGGGGCACAGACAAGCGGATGTTGATCCTCTTACTGATTTTAGAGAATTTTCCCCTAAAATAGGATTTGGAGATGCCTTTAATCTTAGTGCAGAGATGAGAGGTGACTTTACCCCAGGGATTTGACAGTTGGTTTGGTCCGTTGGTTGGTTGGACTAGTAAATGTAAGAGATTTTTTGACAAGTAACATTTACGGTATTTTATTAAAAAAAGGGGGGAACTAGTTGGTTGATGCCCACCCAGACAAGCTGATGTTGTTCCTCTTACTGATTTTAGAGAATTATCCCCTAAAATGGGCTTTGGAGACGCCTTTAATCTTAGTGCTGGTTGAGAGACACAGACTCAGGATTTGGCAGATATACAGGACTGACAGCAAATTTACATGTATTCTAAAGTAACTCCATAAGAAGGTAGCATTTGGGGAACCCTGTGCCTCATGATAAAATACTTATTTTTATGCCCAGTATTGACAAGCTCCTTAGGGTTTTGCAACTCAGCCCCTTGGGTATCTGCCCTGCTCTTATGTACCAGCCTTAACATGTAACTGAATTTAATGGAATAAATAGCAATGCTTCTTCTTTTTACACAATAACATTTATTTATAAGTCTCATGGTTTAAGAGCAGAGATGATAAGTGACATTACCCCATGTGATTTGACAGTTGGTTTGGTCCGTTGGTTGGGTGGAGTGGTAAATATGAGAGATTTTTTTGACCAATAACCCTTATTTTAGTAAAAAAAGGGGGGGTAGTTGGGGGGACAGACAAGCGGATGTTGATCCTCTTACTGATTTTAGAGATTTTAGAGAATTTCCCCCTAAAATGGGATTTGAAAATGGCTTTAATCTTAGTGCAAAGATGGGAGGTGACTTTACCCCAGGGATTTGACTGTTGGTTTGGTCCGTTGGTTGGTTGGACTAGTAAATGTAAGAGATTTTTTGACAAGTAACACTTATTTTATTAAAAAAAGGGGGGGGAAATAGTTGGTTGATGCCCACCCAGACAAGCTGATGTTGTTCCTCTTACTGATTTTAGAGAATTATCCCCTAAAATGGGTTTTGGAGGTGCCTTTAATCTTAGTGCTGGTTGGGAGACACAGACCCAGGATTTGGCAGTTATACAGGGGCTGACAGGAAATATTAACTTTTTCCCACTTGGAGTCCAGATAACATATGGGGACCCCTGTGCCTCACTATAAATACTTTATTTGTGCTTAGAGTTTTGCCCCAGGTTTCTGATCTGTTCTGATATAAGTTAACATGAATTTAATGGAATACATAGCAATGTTTATTGCTTTCATGTCCTTTCCCTTCAAATGTCCTGGCTGTGGAGGGGGGGGGGCAACAGGGTACATGGTAGGGAAAGCATTGATTACAATAATAGGCAAAGGGGGTAGGCAAAGATGAAAACTGGACAATCTGCACCTGGGCAGTGATCTTATGTACAATACATTAATTCTCACTATACCAATGCTCATTTCTGATTGGCTGCTGTGAGGTACTGTATTGCATTAAGTGTCTGTATAGGGTAAAATGGGCAGATCTCTGCTTTCCTCTGTACTTTATGGGAAATATTAAGTATTAAATGCATTATCCTTGAAACTAATTTGTCAATTTATTCTCTTCCCTATACAGATTGCTACAGTGGACGGATTGCTTTTTTAGCAAATTACCAGCGATACTGTGTTGTTTTTTTGCTGGCTTCTCCTTAGTTCAGATTTTAAGATTCTTTTCTGAACACATATAAGGAGAGCCAGTAATTAAAGAGGGAGACCCTCTGGGGTACCCCGGCCTTGTGCCGGCCCCTCTACCAAAAGCCAGAACATCTCAGGCTTTTTTTTTTTTTTTTTTTAAACATCATCGGACATCTGAAGAGCTTGTTTTAAGAGGTATTCTTGCAAATCCAATTGATAAAGTTTATGATTTCTTTTACAGCAAACCTGCCCTAAATTATGGGGGAGGGGGGCAATTTGTAAGGTCCCACATCTCTTTCCCAGGCCTGTGCTCGTCTTCTTCAAAAAGTGAAGCGCACCTACCCAGGGTAGTTTTCTGCAGGTCAGACTGGTAATCTAACTGGCCAACTAGGGGGAAGGATTAAAACTAGTGATGGGCGAATTTGGGGCTAAACTGCGCCATTTTTTTTACGCCAGCGAATTTTTGCTGCCGTTTCACGAATCGCGGGAATTTGCGCCTTGCGAATAAATTTGATCCATCACTGATTAAAACAGAAAGGGACATGGAAATTCAAAAGAGTTTAAAATTTGACTAACTTCTTGATATTTTCAATGGTCACTCCCAGACTTGGAGTGATAGCTATTGTTTGGTTGCTAGGGCTTAATTACCCTAACAACCACACAGCAGTTTGGAAATAACATTGGGAGATGAATAGTAGATGGGCTGAGAATAAATAATGACACCAGTAACAAGAACACAACGTGAAAATGATAGCACCACTTTGTACCCAAATCTTGCCTTAAGTAAGTTTCCATTGGGGGGGGGGGGCAAATACTATTGTTAGAAACAAACGAGTGCCTTAATCCCCAATTTTTGGGTTGTATAGCTCCATTAAAAACAGAATATTTAAAAAGGGTTCTTTTTTACTTACTGAAAATCTGTCATTGTTTAATGATGTCGTTTTACTTAATTATTATGGTAACATTTCTGAAATATTTATTGCACAGAAGCATTTTATCTCATTTGCACTTGATGCACATTATTTAACATAATCCTTGGTCCTTAAGGCGACCTTTATTATTAGACATTTTATGTCTCTGCATTTGACTCACCGCCACTCGCAATTAGTGTGCAATAACTGATTCAAATATTTTCTAATATTTCCCAAAAATGTCTAACTAACCTAATACTAACCTGTAGAATGTTGTATGTAAAACACATGAGGGGATCCGCCATTATCTCTGGAAACTGCCTTCTGCTTCTGTACTTCTAGTGTTTAGGCCAGATTGCCCACAAATCCACGGTTTTGTTAGGGCACAAATGCCCCCGTGTTCCACAGTCCTAATGTGATGTAAAACAATAGTTTTAATTTTAATTTAATTTTAATTAAAGGATTCCTATTATCACTCATACTTTCTTGATATGTAAACATACCTTTAACAGATACTTTTCCAAAATTTAACCCACTAATCCAATATTATGCAAGTAGAAAAACTACTTTCTGTCTGTTTTATTAACTCCATTTGCTATGTCTTATGTTATGGTGCAGGGAACAGAGCTGGTTATGGGAAGCAGGCACATTGGGTATATGCAGGGAGAAGAGGATTCTATGGGAACATTAAGATGACTGAGGTGCATGATGGGATGCCCTGATCATGACATTATAAGCAATATAAAACTACATCTTATTGACATCATTTCCCCCACTATAATATGTGTAAGGCATCACTCTTGACGGTAGAAGTTCAATATTGCTCATTATACTTTTAGCTCCAGCTATTCTATTAGAGACTTGGGCTTTCCACAATGCAACAGTCATGCTGCTATAGTTCCAGGGGTAAAACAGAGTGGCAAATAAGCACATACCCTGGCTAATACTATATGGCTATCTAGGTGGAGATTTACAATATGGAGAGGTAAATGGGAATCAGAAAGTTTATAAAATGGACTCATCTCATCTTGATTACATATTGACTATTCCCAGCATCCCATGGGAAGGGACACAACTCACACTATGTGAGCAAAATATTTAATCACATATATTGTAAGAAAGTTCTGATGAGTGAGGTGCCAGAGTGATGTGTCCTTGCACTTACCTGCAGGGGGCTTGCTGGAATGATATGCTAGGGGTATATATTCACAGACTTGCAATTGCAGCTGTGGTCTGGATACTATGGCTTAATTACCCTAACAACCACACAGCAGTTTTAAAATAAAATTGGAACGATGAAAAGTAGATGGGCTGAAAGAAATACTAACACCACTAATAATAATCTCTTACAGTTTGGTGTTTGAATAATTAGAATTTTTATTTTGTGCACCGTTAAAATGTTGATGCTAATCATTCCAACCCAATTAAATGAGGGACTCATACCAGGGCCAGGCCAAGGTAGTTTGCCACCCTAGGCTAGAGCTTCAATTAGCATTACCATTTTCCACCTTACCATGGAGATTTAAATAAAGAAAACAACAAAGTTTACAACACATTAATGAATGAAACTTTTCATATATATATATATATATATATATATATATATATATATATATATATATATATATATATATATATATATATATATATATATCTCAACCAAAAAAGTCCAGACAACTTGCTTGTTCATCAAGAAAAAACTTTTATCAAGCAAGTAATAAGTACAACGTTTCGAAACTCCCGCTTCTTTATCAACCTTGTACTTTTTACTTGCTTGATAAAAGTTTTTTCTTGATGAACAAGCAAGTTGTCTGGACTTTTTTGGTTGATATATAATTTGTCCTTTGGACTAGGTCACAGACCAGTGATATGGTAAATGTCAGTAAAACAAAACAATAGGATAATTTGATCCTATAAAACAAAGTGCAAATCAAGGGTTCACTTAATACCAATACTGAAATGGCCACAACATTTTGCTTTTAACACAACTCCTATGAGAATAGTGCAATAAGCTAAAACCTCCATACTGCCCCCCTATGCCAGTAGCCATCAATCATATTGCCCCCTGTATCTGTGCCAGTAGCCATCCATACTGCCCCCCTGTACCTGTGCCAGTAGCCATCCATACAGCCCCCCTATGCCAGTAGCCATCCATCATATTGCCCTCCTGTATCTGTGCCAATAGCCATACATACTGCCCCCTGTACCTGTGCCAATAGCCAACCATCCTACTGCCCCCCTGTACCTGCACCCATCCATCATATGCCATCATACAGCCCCCTGTACTTGTGCCAGCAGCCATCCATACTGCCCCCTGTACCTGTGCCAGTAGCCAATCATATGCCATCATACTGCCCCCCTGTAGCTGTGCCAGCAGCCATCCATACAGCCCCCCTATGCCAGTAGCCATCCATCATATTGCCCCCCTGTATCTGTGCCAGTAGCCATCCATACTGCCCCCTGTACCTGTGCCAGCAGCCATCCTTCATATGCCATCATACAGCCCCCTGTACCTGTGCCAGCAGCCATCCATACTGCTCTCTGTACCTGTGCCAGTAGCCAACCATCATACTGCCCCCCTGTGTCAGCAGCCATCCATCATATGCCATCATACTGCCCCCCCTGTACCTGTGCCAGCAGCCATCCATACTAACCCACTATGCCAGTAGCCATCCATCATATTGCCCCCCTGTATCTGTGCCAGTAGCCATCCATACTGCCCCTTGTACCTGTGCCAGTAGCCATCCATACTGCCCCCTGTACTTGTGCCAGTAGCCATCCATCATATGCCATCATACAGCCCCCTATACCTGTGCCAGTAGCAATCCATACTGCCCCCTGTACCTGTGCCTGCAGCCATCCTTCATATGCCATCATACTGCTCTCTGTACCTGTGCCAGTAGCCAACCATCATACTGCCCCCCTGTACCTGTGCAAGTAGCCATCCATTATATGCCATCGTCTTGCCCCCTGTACCTGTGGCAGTAGCCAACCTTCATACTGCCCCCCTGTACCTGTGCCAGCAGCCATCCATACAGCCCCCCTATGCCAGTAGCCATCCATCATATTGCCCTCCTGTATCTGTGCCAATACCCATACATACTGCCCCCTGTACCTGTACCAATAGCCAACCATCATACTGCCCCCCTGTACCTGCAGCCATCCATCATATGCCATCATACAGCCCCCTGTACCTGTGCCAGCAGCCATCCCTACTGCCCCCTGTACCTGTGCCAGCAGCCATCCTTCATATGCTATCATACTACCCCCTGTACCTGTGCCAGTAGCCAGCCATACTGCTCTCTGTACCTGTGCCAGTAGCCAACCATCATACTGCCCCCCTGTGTCAGCAGCCATCCATCATATGCCATCATAATGCCCCCCTGTGCCAGCAGCCATCCATACTGTCCCCTGTACCTGTGCCAGTAGCCAATCATATGCCATCATACTGCCCCCCTGTACCTGTGCCAGTAGCCAACCATCATACTGCCCCCCTGTGTCAGCAGCCATCCATCATATGCCATCATAATGCCCCCCTGTGCCAGCAGCCATCCATACTGTCCCCTGTACCTGTGCCAGTAGCCAATCATATGCCATCATACTGCCCCCCTGTACCTGTGCCAGTAGCCATCCATCACAACGCCCCACTGTACCTGTGCCAGTGGCCAACCAAACTGCCCCCCCTGTGCCAGTAGCCATCCATACTGCCCCCTGTACTTTTGCCAGTAGACAACCATCATACTGCCCCCCTGTTCCTGTGCCAGCAGCCATCCATCATATGCCATCATACTGCCCCCTGTACCTGTGCCAGTAGCCAACCTTCATACTGCCCCCCTGTACCTGTGCCAGCAGCCATCCATTATATGCCATCATACTGCCCCCTGTACCTGTGGCAGTAGCCAACCTTCATACTGCCCCCCTGTACCTGTGCCAGCAGCCATCCTTCATATGCCATCATACTGCCCCCTGTACCTGTGCCAGTAGCAATCCATACTGCCCCCTGTACCTGTGCCAGTAGCCAACCATACTGCTCTCTGTACCTGTGCCAGCAGCCATCCATACTGCTCTCTGTACCTGTGCCAGTAGCCAACCATCATACTGCCCCCCTGTACCTGTGCAAGTAGCCATCCATTATATGCCATCATACTGTCCCCTGTACCTGTGGCAGTAGCCAACCTTCATACTGCCCCACTGTACCTGTGCCAGCAGCCATCCATACTGCCCCCCTATGCCAGTAGCCATCCATCATATTGCCCCCCTCTATCTGTACCAGTAGCCATCCATACTGCCCCCCTATGCTAGTAGCCATCCATCATATTGCCCCCCTGTATCTGTGCCAATAGCCATCCATACTGCCCCCTGTACCTGTGCCAATAGCCAACCATCATACTGCCCCCTGTACCTGCAGCCATCCATCATATGCCATCATACAGCCCCCTGTACCTGTGCCAGCAGCCATCCATACTGCCCCCCTGTACCTGTGCCAGCAGCCATCCTTCATATGCCATCATACTGCCCCCTGTACCTGTGCCAGTAGCAATCCATACTGCCCCCCTGTACCTGTGCCAGCAACCATCCATACTGCTCTCTGTACCTGTGCCAGTAGCCAACCATCATACTGCCCCCCTGTACCTGTGCAAGTAGCCATCCATTATATGCCATCATACTGCCCCCTGTACCTGTGGCAGCAGCCAACATTCATACTGTCCCACTGTACCTGTGCCAGCAGCCATCCATACTGCCCCCCTATGCCAGTAGCCATCCATCATATTGCCCCCTCTATCTGTACCAGTAGCCATCCATATTGCCCCCTTTACCAATAGCCAACCATCATACTGCCCCCTGTACCTGTGCCAGCAGCCATCCATCATATGCCATCATACAGCCCCCTGTGCCAGCAGCCATCCATACTGCCCCCATGTACCTGTGCCAGCAGCCATCCTTCATATGCCATCATACTACCCCCTGTATCTGTGCCAGCAGCCATCCATACTGCCCCCCTGTACCTCTGCCAGCAGCCATCCTTCATATGTCATCATACAGCCCCCTGTACCTGTGCCAGCAGCCATCCATACTGCCCCCTGCACCTGTGCCAGCAGCCATCCTTCATATGCCATCATACTGCCCCCTGTACCTGTGCCAGCAGCCATCCATACTGCCCCTCTGTACCTGTGCCAGCAGCCATCCTTCATATGCCATCATACTGCCCCCTGTACCTGTGCCAGTAGCCATCCATACTGCTCTCTGTACCTGTACCAGCAGCCAACCATCATACTGCCCCCCTGTGTCAGCAGCCATCCATCATATGCCATCATACTGCCCCCCTGTGCCAGCAGCCATCCATACTGCCCCCTGTACCTGTGCCAGTGGCCAATCATACTGGCCCTCTGTACCTGTGCCAGCAGCCATCCTTCATATGCCATCATACTGCCCCCTGTACCTGTGCCAGCAGCCATCCATACTGCTCTCTGTACCTGTGCCAGCAGCCATCCATCATATGCCATCATACTGCCCCCTGTACCTGTGCCAGCAGCCATCCATACTGCCCCTCTGTACCTGTGCCAGCAGCCATCCTTCATATGCCATCATACTGCCCCCTGTACCTGTGCCAGTAGCCATCCATACTGCCCCCCTGTACCTGTGCCAGCAGCCATCCATACTGCTCTCTGTACCTGTGCGAGCAGCCAACCATCATACTGCCCCGTGTCAGCAGCCAACCATCATACTGCCCCCCTGTGCCAGCAGCCATCCATACTGCCCCCCTGAACCTGTGCCAGTAGCCAATCATATGCCATCATACTGCCCCCCTGTACCTGTGCCAGTAGCCAATCATATGCCATCATACTGCCCCCCTGTACCTGTGCCAGTAGCCATCCATCATAACGCCCCACTGTACCTGTGCCAGTAGCCAACCAAACTGTCCCCCCTGTACCTGTGCCAGTAGCCATCCATCATAACGCCCCACTGTACCTGTGCCAGTAGCCAACCAAACTGCCCCCCCTGTACCTGTGCCAGTAGCTTACCATCATATTGCCCCCGTACCAGCAGCCATCATACTGCCCCTCGCCCCCTGTACCAGCAACCATCATACTGCCCCTGGAACCAATCTTTACCTGTGCTAGCAGCAGCCAAAAATAAATTAGATCATGCGGCCCCCCCACCCCTCAAGTATCGATGTACCTGTGCCGGCCCAGCAGCAACATTAAAAAAAATGGCCCCAAGTCTGTACCTGGCTGTGCCAGCAGCAGGAACCTTCACAGTACAGAATCCAATCTTCAGTGCCTGCAAACAGTGTGCAAGGCTGTGAGCAATGAGCCTGACTGAGCCACACCAACGTGCCTGTCCACCAACTCTCTGTAATGTAGACGCCAGTGATGTCACTGACGGGCGTACGTGTGTGACGCAAGACGCGATGCGCCACTAGGCAGCTCTTAAGCTGCAGTACTAAGTTGCCGGCAAGAGGGAGAGGGTGGGTGGAAGTGCCGGAAGGAGGCGGGAGGTTTCCCCCCAGGCAAGAGTGCCATGAAAACTATAAAAATAATTAAAGTACATAATTAAATAATCACTTAAAAAAAAAAAACTAAAAGAAAAACAAAAAAAACAAAAACAAAAATGCTTTTTGAAGTGCGCCCCTCACTGATGGCACCCTAGGAAGCCACCTACTCTGCCCACCCCTAGTTCCGGCCGACTCACACTGGCACACATTGCCAATTGCAGTAATGTATAACATTTAAACATACATTTCTAACATCAACAATGGCAGCTGTGAAATGATTGGTTGCTCTGACTAGTCCAGTTTAATTCAATAGGGATAAGAAGTTTGATATGATCATAATATTAGCACTTTGCCCATATCTGCTTCCATTTCCCTACCTGCTCAGGTGTGTAGCTGTGAAGTTACAGAGAGGTGCTTGTCTTCTGTTTGTCATTTACCAGCACTTGTATTCTTTATCTCCACTAAAGCAGTGACTTATACCAACCTTTCTTTTCTTGTACAGGAGTTTCAAGATGGGCGCCAAAGTGTGTGGCATCTCATGTCGGCACCGGCATACTGAGGTAAGGCAGATGGAAACATAAAGCGGTTCTTTTATACCTGACGAAATAAAGGGGAACTGTCAATGCAAAGAGAAATGCCTTAGCTTACAATAACTATTTTTTTTACATTTCTCTTATGTTCTTCACAAATATCATGTCTCATTGTACAATATTCATTACAGTTTGGGAGAATATCAAGAGCTTAATAAGTTTTTCAAATTTTTTTCCATTCTCTATAGACTGTTGACATCAGTCAGTCTTTTGAATTTTTGGGGCCCTCGGTAAGTATGGGTAAGTATCTTTTAGATACGAAGCAGGAGCTGCTAATAAACATTCAGAAAGAAATGCGGATAGCAGCAGGGGCAGAAAAGCTGTTCCATGTCACCAAGGACAGGAAGACAAAAGCCCGGGTGAAGGAGCTGCGGAACAGTAGCGAGAAAAAGGTGAAAGATCTTTACACCTCTCTCGACAAGCTGAATGAGGAGATAGTG